>CM060926.1:24359230-24990961 GCA_030737875.1 Allium sativum | reverse complement strand
CATGTCAGAATTGCATTAGCATTATTTTAATCTAAAAATAATCAATGAACTCATAATAACTGGATTAAGGAAGAGAATTAGGCGTTGTTGTTATTGTAGATCCATTCCCCTTTACCAAATTCCTTTACTTTGATTTGTTGAAGAAGAGAGAGACTAGTTTTAGTTCAGGTTGAGGCTGCATGGAGATGCCATAGATTTGTGTAACGAAATTAGGGCTAGGTCTAGGTGTGTTTATATAGGTGTATTAGGTGAATTAGAATCTTTAGATTAGGTTACGATCCATCTAAACCATCCAAACCAGAAAAACACATCACCCAGCCAATCAGAGAATGCCACATAAGCCCTAATTCTCCAAAATTCGTCACTGCCCAGGTCTGGCCGATGGGGTCGACCCCTATAGGGGGGTCGACACCTATGTCGACACCACTATAGGGGGTCGACACCTTAGAGCGGGATAATTCCCGCCCATCCTGCTTCTTGATGATTTGAATTTCGAATTTTGATTTTTAATTATTATTTTAATTCTGGTTTACACTAAAATCTTCTAAGCTTAATAACTTCTTCATACTTTATCCATTTTTATGCAAACTCGGACTCTATCTCAAGCAGAATTACGAGATGAACGCAATGGCATAACCCATTTCCCTTAATTATTATTCTATAAATTAAGTATTCTTTAATTTGTCAATTTTAATGTTACAAAATTACGGGGTGTTACATTCTCCCTTCCTTAAAGGATTTCGTCCCCGAAATCTTCAAGTTAAGAAGAATGTTTACTACCATCCAATCATGCATCTACTCATCCATCATCCACCAGCATCCATTGTCCTTAAAAGATTTCAAATGCTATATGAACATATGCAAAAGTGTGTGTATATATTCCTTATCTAATGCAAAGATCAGGCAGTCTACTGACTCAGTTGACCTCCTTAATGCAAATTATGTCAGTGCCATGAGTCCAACATGTATGCAATTATTCCTAATACACTTTATAACTTCTATATGAGTGCACAATCATTCACTCAAATGCAACATCCACATGATAACACATCAAATTTCAATCAATAAACAAATATATGCAATATGCAATGTGAAAGTAACCGAGCAGATCTTAGTGCCTAAAGTGTGTGTAAGTGCATCCACGAGCAACCACTTGCATCCACTAAACATAACATGTTTCAAACACATGTTTACAACCATAAAATTTTCTACCTAAAGATCGAAGATATAATCGAGAGAATACACTAAACGATAGAACAAGTATAAACAAAGTGGTAGAAAAAGGAGAAGTTAAGAACATACCCTAAAAAGTGAAAGGGTAGGATGCACGTATCTTATCTTCCATTTCCCAAGTTGTGTCTCCTTGATCATCTCCCCATTGGACTTTAACCAACTTAACCTCTCGGTTGCGTAACTTCTTGACCTCTGATCCAAATATGCATGTAGAAGCTCATCTAATCGTGGCATCTCGCTCTACTTCCACTTCTCTAAGCATGCTCGGCTCTACTACTTCCGCAGTATCATGTAAACACTTCCTTAAATGCAACACATGAAACACGTCATGCACACCACTAAGCTTCTCGGACAACTTCACTCTGTAGGCCATCTGTCCAATTCGCTCTGTAATGGGGAATGGCCCTACAAACCTTGGTGCCAATTTCCCTACATCTCCAAATCAAACTACATTCCTTAACAGTGATACTTTAATAAAGACCATGTCTCCGACATCGAACTCAAGATCGATCCTTTTTTATCAGCCTATGACTTTTGCCAGTCCTATGCCATCTTCATACGTCTCTGAATTAAGTCTATCTTCTCTGAAGTTTCTCTAAACATTCGGGCCCAAGAAAAATCTTATCCGTAGATTCCCACCAATAAGTCGGTGATCGGCAAGGTCGCCATATAAAGCCTCAAAAGGTGCCATGCTGATACTAGTCTGATAGTTGTTGTTGTAGGCGAACTCTACTAATGTAAGGTGTTCCTCCCATGTCCCTCCAAAGTTCAAGATGCATAACCTCAAAAGATCTTCTAGAATTCGATTCACCCTTTTGGTTCGGTCATCCGTATGAGGGTGATAAGCGGTGCTCAAACACAATTGCATTCCTACCACCTCTTGCGAGCTCTTCCAAAATTCACTGGTGAAAATGGGATCTCGTTTGCTTACGATACTAGAAGGTATGCCATGTAGACAAACTATCTCTCGGAGATAAACATATGCTAACCATGCTGTTGTTCTTTTACTCTTAACGAGAATGAAATGGGAGCCTCTTGGTAAGTCTATCTATTACTACCCAAATCCCCATATTACCCTTCCTTGACCTCAGCAACCCGTCAATGAAATCCATGGAAACACTTTCCCATTTCCACTATGAAACCTCTAAAGGGTGAAGCAACCCGCAAGGCTTCTTTTTCTTAACCTTAACTTGCTGGCACACTAAGCATTTAGAAATGAACTCAGCCACATCCTTCTTCGTTCCGGCCCAATAGAAAACTCGCTTCATGTCCCTATACATCTTGTCACCACCGGGATGTATGGTCATCTTAGAACGATTTGCCTCTTCAAGGATTGTCCTTCTCAAACTATCATCTCGTGACACACAAAGTCTCCCATCCCTACGCAACCAACCTTTCTCATCTATAATATACCTACTAAGATGGCTCGAAGACTCCCCTCTTATGAGCTTGTCTACTATCTCCATCAAATGTGGGTCATCTCGCTGTGCCACGCCTATCTATCCCAAAAGCATAGGTCACACCTCTAACGATGCCAACAAACCGGGCACATAATCAATAGAGGGACTAAAGTCAAAGGTATAGATATTCTCTAAGCTCTGCCGCTCGATAAACAAAGGACTCAAAGTCAACTTCTTTCTACTCAAGGAGTCCTCTACAAAGTTACCCTTTCCAGGGGTATATGCAATCTCAATATCGTAGGATGATAAGAACTCCATCCACCTCTGTTGCCTTAAGTAAGATATTTTTGAGAGAACACGTATTTAAGCGACTTATGGTCTATATACAACTCAAACCTCTCTCCAAGCAAAGAATGACGCCAAGACTTAAGCGCAAAAACTATGGCCGCTAACTCCAAGTCATGGGTAGGGTAATTCTTCTAATGGACCTTCAACTGTCTTCCACCATAGCATATCAACCTTCCCTCTTGCATCAAAACTGTGCCAAGCCCTGTCCCGCAAGCATATACACTGTGAATGGCTTACTCCCATCCGACAAAAATAAAACCGGAGATGTCGGCAATGCACTCTTCAAACATTGGAAAGCATCGTCACAGTCAACATCCCAAGAAAAGGCTAAATTCTTTTTCGTCAATCGAGTAAGTGGAGCCGATATCTTAGCAAAGTCCTTAATGAACTTTCTATAGTAGCCCGCCAAACCAAGAAAACTTTTTACTTCCGTTGCATTCCTAGGAATCTTCCAATCTTGGATTGCCACCACCTTTGCAGGATCCACTGCTATCCCTTCGTTAGAGACCACGTGCCCTAAGAACCTCACTTCCTTCCTCAAAAAATGACATTTGGAGAACTTAGCTTTGAGTTGATGTGCTCGAAGGGTCTCTAAGACTTCCATAAGATGTAGGGCATGCTCTTCCTCGCTCCTAGAGAATATCAAAATATCATCCACAAAGGCCACCACGAACTTGTTTAGAAACTCCCTAAACACCTTACTCATCAAGTCTACAAAATATGCGGGTGCATTTGTCAAACCAAAAGGCATGACTAGCCATTCAAAGAAACCATCGGGAGTCCTAAAAGCAGTCTTATCTATACTATCCTCAGCTACCCTTAACTGATGAAATCCTATAGCTAAGTCCAACTGCGAGAAAACCGAAGCACCAACCAACTGATCGAACAAATCATCTTTCCTCGGCAATGGGTGTCTATTTTTCTTGGTGAGTTTATTTATCTCCCTATAGTCCACACACAGTCTAAGTGAACCATCAGCTTTCATATCAAAAACAACTAGAGCACCCACTCCGAGATACTTCTTCTTATGAACCCTTTCTCAAGCAACTCTTTCACTTATTTACTAAGCTCCGTCCTTTCTATCAGAGCCATATGGCGCACAGGAAATGTAACTGGCTTTGCATTGTCCACCAAGTATATACGAAATCAATCTCGCGTTTCGGAGGTAAGCCCCTAACCTCGTCAATGACATCATCATATTCACCAACTACTCGAACAGATTACAAATCATTAATAGATGTGTAAGAGATTCTAGGTAGCTAAGCATAACCGAACCCTTAGGATCGCATGAGATATCGAGAGTATTACCCAAACTAGTCAATAATCTAACTGCCTTCCTTTCACAGTCGAGAATGGCACCATATTTGGCTAGCCATCCCATTCCTAGAATCAACCCATAGCCCGTGAAACCAAGCACATAAGCGTTGCATTCAAACACAATCCCATACATAAAAATTATCAAACCCCGATATAACATAGAAAGATGAGCCGTACCCACAATAGGATTTGGGACACTAACGGGATCCACTACTATACTAGTATCTAGGTGCAGAGACTCAACCATAGAAGCAGATATGAACGAATGTGAAGCACTAGAATCAAACAAAGTATGAATAGGATGATCAAAAAGGAAAATCAAACTTTCAACAGAAATGTTTCTACCTCTCTCTTGCGTAGGTGCCATGAGAGCATGAACCTACCCTCCAAAAGTAAATCCTGTCCTCTGCCTTTGCCCCTGCCTCCTTGGGCAGTCCTTAATCATATGTCCTGCCTTACCACATTGGAGCAACCAGTCTTTTCGCCTTCTTCTTTCTACCATCTTTAGCTATATGACCTGGTATACCACAGAACTGGCACATCCTTTTATCTCGGGTTTTATTATTCTTTCCACTCTTCTTAGGTTCTACTTTCTTGTCATGTGATTCTTCCACTATCTTTTCACCTTTACCTTCTTCATGGATTAAAGCCATATCAACAAGTTTCTCATCCCTGGGTTGTGCTTCTTAGCCTAAACTCCTTCATTCTCGTTTTTACCATCCTTGTGTAACATGTTAACAAGTCTCTCAAAGGCTGCCTCCATCGCATGGAAAACGCTACGAAGCTTGAAAGAAGATTAGTCACAGGTGAAACTACTGTGGCTACAGACGGAGTTTAGGCACTTCTTTGCCCTTCGACAGGCACTGTAGTCTTAGCATGCCTACGGAACAATGCCACGATGAGGTTACCCCCCAGAAAGCCGGGAGCCTCGGAGACTCGGAAAAGAAGGAAACAAGGATTCAAACAGAAAAATCAAAAGATAGTACATATGGCTTTGGGGAATATGTGTTTCAAAACAAACTTTTCTTTTGAAAATACATTTTTTAAAACCGTTTTGAAATCAGTTTTCAAAATCTTTTACCTGATCTGGTAACCTTCAGCTCTGATACCACGTGTAACACCCCACGTCCATTAATGTCACTCACTAAGGGAATGCATTAACTTTCATGGAGTATTATAGGAGTGTAGAATAGAATATCACAAGACAGATACATAAATGGTACTTACGAAAATTCAAACTTTATTCATTGCAGCGGAAAAGCAAAACATGTTTGATTACAACATCAAAACCGCATACTAGAGTCAAGTACATAAATATCCATCTTAAACAAAATTATTATCAAAGTACATGAAACTAAAATCATAATCCCACTCCAAATAGCCATAATGTAAAGAGATAAAGATGAGCATTACTCTCAACACTTCCAAGCACTTCAAGAAGAAAGAAATACAAGTCAAGCTTCAGTGTTTCCTCCCTGAGAACTTGGGGGGAGAGGGGAGGGATGGAAGAAAAAGAGGCGAAAACAAAAAGGTCAGACATAAAGTCTAGCAAGTCCAGTTATTTTCAGCAAGAAAATAAGTAAAGCATTATGACAGGATTAAATTGGATGATAGATATAACCATGAAGTAAGGTAAAGCAGGATGAATATAAAGGAATGTCTAGTGCGCTTCCCATATTTCTTGCTTAATTTAATTCTCTACACCACCTACTAGTAATTCTTATCGAAATGATCCCAATCCCGCAATTGGTAGCCCTCAGGCATAACATCCAGTAAGAGGTATCCACCCTATACAATCTTTGATAGCCTACTTGCCTATAATAGATACTAGATATCCCCACACTACCCCTAATTGATCGGCTTCTGACTTGTAGATACCTATGCGGGTCACAGCTTAAGGTGTATCACTCCCTAAGTGGCATCCCGTGGTTGCACAACTTTATATACCTACTGATGTATAGTGGATTAATCTTCCAATGCCGGGAACACCTTATGCACGCTTAACGAACTTATCGAACCATGCACTGCTACACCCTCGCTCTTATATGACCACTTATAATCAGCCCAGTAAGCGTGCCCCAACCCTGCCTAGCTCAGGGTTCCCGATACCACTAAGTGGGTTACTATCTGAAAAGGGTCCCTGTTGCTACTAGGTTTTCCCAAGGGTTTATCCTAACCCAACTTATATTGGTTAGGTGTTGTCTATCCGCCCAGTTGACTTAACCCCACCCACTTATCAAATCAATGAGTATTATTGGTTAAGCTTGCCCTAACCCTATCCACTTTGTTCATGTAGTATTGGTTAAGTTGTCATCTTACACAGGTTAACTTAACCCCACCCACCTAAGATGTTTTAGGTATCATATTCATCTTTGATCAGCATTAATTAGTTATTAATGCACAGACCTCTCACATTAGGTCGATTGCCTGTGGCCGCTGGATGTGTCGGGCAGTTCAGGGCAGACTTCTGCCACAAGCCAGACCTAACCTCGTGTCTAAGCATCTTTTAGTTTTGTCTACGCCCTCTCACATTAAACTGACCATTTGCGGCTGCAGGTTAGGCCGGATTGTTCTGGGCAGGCTTCTACCGCAAACGGAGTCTAACCTCATGTCTTAGCATGCTTATCTTATCCAATTTATTCATTTGCCATTTATTCCAATTTCAAGCTAATTATGTCAATTACCCAAAATCCTCAATTTCATATAAAAGTATATTTTATATATTCATTCAATGGATTCTAATGAAACATAAAAATATATTTCATATATTCACATTTTTCTATGTATACATAGCAAATTAAAATGATTCTTTTATTTGTTAACAATTTGTATTCCACATAACAAATAAATAAGGATAATTTATTTGTTACAAATTTCTAATTTAACTTAACAAAAAAAATGATAACTTTATTTGTTAACAATTTCTAATTAACAAAAATGATATTTTGTTTTATCTAAACTATTTTAACAAAAATGAGATTTTGTTCAATTATTTTATTTTGTCAAAATAGTGTTCCGTGTTAACAATAAAGGTGAGATTTTTATTGTAAATCTAAATTTAACAAACGATGTCATTTTAACAATAAAAGTGATATTTTTCTTGTTGATCTAAATTCTAAACAAACCATGTTCTTTATATCAAAATAGAAGATGAAACACACATGAACAATAGATTCAAATAAAAGAATCTCTATTATAGATCCAAGTCTAACACACAAGAGCATCAATAATCAACAAATTTCAATCACAAATATCACAGATCGGATTTTATAATCATACATACATGGGTTTTCAAATAGTGAGTAATAATTAAATTTTAATTGATTCGTAAAATAGAAATCTCATCGATGGTTTTAATTCTGCATAGTTCAGAGTTGAATTTTCCATAATTTCTGATTTGCTCCATTTCAGATCTGGTTGGTTTCATGTTGTAGTGTTCTTCAATATGATCACAACGCAACTTGTTTCGTTAATTTCTGATTTGGAATGAAAACGATATGAACATTCATAGTTTAATCACTTTAGTTAATTAATTAATAATTAGAAAACCCCAATTACATTTGAGAAAATCGTGTCCGCCCCTTCTTAGCTTCTTCTTCTTCGTTCGTTAACTGGAAACCGAGAAACCCATTCTTTCAAACTTAAGGCTCTAAATCTTTTCCACCTCGTGAAGTCGGCCTCCGATCTGAAGCTGCCCCGACCACTGCCCTGCTTCCACCTCCACGTGCACGGATTTTGGTGCCACTCGCCACCCCATCCTCTTGAAAACGCCTGCGAACTGTTACGACTAAGGTCACAAAATTAGCCTCCATGATGATCAATTTTGGATCTTAGCTGTATGAATTGAAAGATGTTGAGAAGAGCTTCAATTTTTGCTTCATGAGTGGTTGGAATTACTAAGGGGATTGAGGGTTATTAGCAGATCAAATTCAAATGAAATCGGCCATCAAACTGAATAGTGGCGACTAGGTTATTTAGGAATTAGGGTTTTGATATTTGAGGGTATATATAATATTTTATTATTTAATTTTCTAGATTTTCACAACAAAAAAAACGTTACTTCTTAACCACTTCAATTCCAGCCCAACAAGAGTTGCCCGCAAACAAATACCCTCATTTCAGACGCAATGGGCTAGGTTTCGTCGGCCCTTTGATCATCTCTAGCTTGTTTTCTTTAATTTAATATATAAATCATTTATTTATTTAATTTGATCATACATTTTAATTTACCGGGGCCACATACGGACTCTAAACATTTCAGAAAATATATTTCTATTTATGTTTTGATGATACGGTTCTAACAAGACTAATTTCGTCGATTTTCGAGACCGTTTGAAAAATGGCCCTTTTTTGGTCGATCTGATTTGACTGAAACTGACAAAACACATTTTCCTTTGCCACGCTCACATATTAATTCGAAAAATTATAAAAATTTAAACCTAGCAATAATTCGACATTCGGTTCCAACAAAAATGGTTTCGTCGAGAATGGAGGTCGTTCGCAAAACGACTATTTTTAAGGGTTTTATATTTAATTAAAAAATATATAAATTCTACAGCGACTTTTCTAAATTTTAAACTGGACATAACTTTTTATTTATAAAGTGAAATTTAGATATTTCACATTCGTTAGAAAGATATGGTTAAACAGATTCAAATATTTCTTGTTTTGCTCAATTCTGATTTAAAATGAATTCTGTATAGTCAATTGAAATTAGAAATCGAATTTTCGAACTACCACGCCATTTCTAACTCATTTTCTAATTAAATTAAATTTATTCGTTTTAACTTCGATTAAAATAAAATTTTAATCGTTATTATTTAAAATAAATCATTTTAAATAATCAAAATCCATCAAAATTTCTAAAATAAAATTTTTAAATTGGTTCCAAAATTCCAGGTTGTTACAATCTCCCCCACTTAAAATCTTTTCGTCCTCGAGAAGGAACGAAGCTAAAAGTTGTTTAATTAACCAACTCAACTTTCATTTTATATTGTTTTCATTAATTTTATTAGTTGATTAACTTCTCAAATATATATAACTTTTATATATTCAAAAATCAAATTTTCTAAAATCGGATTATGCATATAATCACAAATACGTTAATTATAGACTTGGCACTCTCAACTCATTCTAGGGCATTATTAACCCCATCTCTAATGAGTTTTCCCATTCTAGGATACTGCTAGTGCTGATCCTATCTCTAATGAGTATTCTTATTGGATATTGCTAATCCAATCTATGATGAGTCTTTTGTTCAGTTCTAACGAGTTGTACCCCAAAGATTTGAGCTAACCAGAGCTTTGATACCAATTGTTAAGACCCGAAAATCCCCGCCCTTTGAATCGACCATAAACCACACAAGTCTGATCCAAAAGTTGGAAATCTTCGAATACTTTAACTTTGGGAATACAACACATTAGATCAAATAACAGAAGACTTTTATAAAACATTATAATGATGTTACATCAGAGTACAGAATATTAGAGTACATCGATAAATAATAATACAGCGGAACATAAATTACAATAAATTTAATACATAGCAACGGAAGACTATAAATGCTCTGGACACAGCTTTAAGCTCCAATCCAAAATCCTGCTCAAGAGATATATATATATCTGCAAAACAAGCTACTCGACTGCCCGTGTGGAAAATATGGGCACCCGAGTTTGCCAGTGAAACAAACTACAGGTCAGTCATGGGACTGGTATGTGAAATCTAACTTAACTAATCTAATAATAAGGCTAATCAAAGGATCACGCCGCTAACGCGGAACGGGTTTACTCCATTGGATTGCCAGTGCATAAATAAAGTAAATCGTTAAACAACGCAATGCTTTCTAGAAAAATGAAACCATTATAAGACTCAAGTCCCATCACACAATGCAAAGCAAACCGGAGGATAGAGTTTTACCTTATAATGGTCAAAAATGCTTGATACGATAAAACAGATTTGATATTATTATTAGTGTATACATGTTTTCAAAACATTTCAATCATAATGTATCAATCATAGACAGCATAGTACCCCCATCCTACTATGTCGCCATACTAGTTCTACAATTAAAACCGCATGATGTCGTATTGGAAATTCGGTTTCCATCATGATTCAAGGCTAGGGATCGTCCTGCTCGATTCGAGACACTCTAGCAAATGCCTCAGGATTTCCTGCGGTGAAACCTTGGATATTCAGGGCCGATCCACTCATAACGTTAGTGGATTGGCAATTCCTGAACACACACTTCCCGGTTCTTTTGAACCTATAATATGGCCACTAACAACCTATAAAACCTTAGGTACCTCATAATCCATCATCCACATAAGTAAAAATGTCAGGGTTGGTAAGTCACTGACGCCACTTCTTAGCTAGAAAGAAACGTGTGCACTCCCTGCAGTCCTAATCCCGTTTTTGACTCATACCGAGGTGTGAGGTTCGCGAAGTCACGCTATACACAAAGATACCCCTAAATAGGATATGCTTTGATCATCTACCACAAGGCCTACTGTTCAACAAAAGCCTTGATCATTTGCATCTTGGCATGCCACATTGACAATCCACGCCATGCGATTAATAACTACCCATATATACCCTCTGAGGGTGTTAAGCAAGAGAATAAATTCTCCACCACCAAACGTATATACATTAAATAGATATCAATTTAATTTACATGAAATGAAATCCAATGTCAGACATACATTCATTTACAAGTCCATTCTGGGTCTGAACGAAACCAGAGACACCTTATTCCTTGTCCGGTATGTCCAATACAGAAGTGAGGTGCTCGCATATCCGGACAATCAACAAGTACGCCCAGACAAACTACCACTATTAACCCTTTACTGGGAGCTACCCAATGCTGGGCATCAGTAGTCGTCCATTCGATGTGAAGATCGTCGGTCTTTAATCACCGTCTACGATATCTTTGATTTAAATCGTCGTATAATTAATTGAAATGAGATTGAACTCGTTCTTTTCAAAAAATCCTCGCATATATATAATTTAAAACCATTTCATATCATTAATAACGATTTATCACTATTTTTATTTACATAAAAATAGCACAAATTAATTTAACGATGCTTCGGGTCAATGGGCGGCTCTGGCGCTGTTTTTATTAGAATTTCATTTACACATTCCTCGAAATCTAACTGTTGGATTTTAACAAAATTTATATTGTCAGAAAGATCTTCCCAAAGTGGTCCTAAAGGTTCCAGTTTTGGGAAAATCCGACAGTCGGATCTTTCGGTATAATCGTTTAAAATTACGATTTTGAAACACGAACTACCATACCCGATTTGTTTACTTTTTAATTTATATTTATATTTCGCTCGATGACTTCAAAACCATTAGTTGATCAACTAATTTATTTCCACTATGCATTGTTCTAGCGAATCATATATTCAATAAAAATGTGATTTTTATTGATTAACTAATTTATTTCCACTATGCATTGTTCTAGCGAATCATACATTCAATAAAAATGTGATTTTTATTGATTAACTAATTTATTTCAACTATGCATATTTTTCATCATTCCTATATACAATAAAAATGTAAATTTTTATTGTTATACTTTTCTATTTCAAACAATGAATATTTTTCATCATTTTATACATAATAAAAATTAAAATTTTATTGCAAAATTTTTCTATTTCAACCAGTGATCATTTTACATGAATCATGCTTTTCATTAAAATTTTAAATTTTAATGTTTCCACATTTTATCTATACAATGAACATTTACATAGCTTTTATCTTTACATTAAAAATGAAAATTTTCTTTTTATGTTCCCCTGATTTTATCCATACTATGAATAATTTAATAAATCGTCCTTTACATTAAAAATGTGAATTTTTAATGTTATCATGTTTTTTTTCCTAAAACATGAGCACTTTTCTATTTTTATACCATTACATCAAAAGGGTGAATTTTTAATGTTATCATGTTCTTATCCTAAAACATGAACACTTTTCTGTTTCTCTATTTTAATTTGACAAAATGATCAGAATGGTTCTTTTCATTTTTGTTGAAATATTCTAATTCAACAAAGGACAAAAATATATATTTCATTCGGTTGAAAACTCTAGTTCAACAAGATGGTAAAACTGTATATTTTATTTTGTTGAAAACTCTAGTTCAACAAAATGGCAAAACTGTATATTTTAATTTTGTTGAATAGTTCAACAAAATGATTACAAAGTGATTATTCATTTTTGTTTAATCCTTTTAAATGAACAAAAATGTGTCATTCTGCTTTATGAACAAAAATGTATATTTTTACAAAAATGTGTATTTTGTTCAACAATTCTAATTTGTTAAACATGACAATTATAATTGTCAATTCTAATTGGTTTAAATATGATTTTTTAGCTAAATGACATGTTTTATTTACATAACAAGATTCTTAAATAAACGACATTTTAACATGACATTATTCTAACGTGATATTTTTAGCATAACATGTTCTAACCAAAATGATATTTATGATTTCATACAAGTCTATTTTAAACAAAATGACATCTATATTATCGTACGAATCTACTTTAACCAAAATGATGACTATGGTTTCATACAAATTTAATTTAATATAAATGAGGATTATATTTTGTCTAATTTAGCAGAAATGTCAATTATGTATTGTCAATTCTAATTTGATATAAATGACAATTATATTTTGTCAATTCTAATTTATTTTTGTTTAATCCTTTTTAGTTGAAAAAAATGGTATTCCTGTTTCATCCCTTTATAAATGAAAAAAAAATGTACATTTTGGTTTAATTCTTTTTAATGACAAAAATGTATATTTTTGTGTAATCCTATTTATTGACCAAAAATGAACATTTCTGGTTTAATCATTTTTAATGACCAAAAAAGTAAATTTTGGTTTCACTCTTTTGAAATGACAAAAATTGTATATTTTGTCTCATCCTATTTAAATGGTAAAAATGAATGTTTTGGTTTCATTCCATTTAAATGATAAAAATGATTATTTTTGACTTTATTCTTTTTAAATGACAAAAATGAATATTTTTGTCTACTTCTTGAATCTAATTTTCTAATTAACATGAACGTTAATTACAACAATCTAATAACAAATAATAGAATACTTTATTTGTTTACTTTTTCCTATGTGTTCTAATAACATATAAAAGTATATTTTATATATTAACATTTTTCTATGAATTCTAATGACATATAAAAATAGATTTTATATATTCACATTTTTCTATGGATTTTAATGACATATAAAGGTATATTTGATATATTCACATTTTTCTATGGATTCTAATGACATATAAAAGTGTATTTTATATGTAAACATTTTTCTATGTACACTTAGCAAATTAAAATGATAATTTTATTTGTTAACAATTTGTATTCCACATAACAAATAAATAAGGATAATTTATTTGTTACAAATTTCTAATTTAACTTGACAAACAAAATGATAACTTTATTTGTTAACAATTTTCTAATTAACAAAAATGATATTCTGTTTTATCTAAAATATTTTAACAAAAATGAGTATTTTGTCCAATTATTGTATTTTGTCAAAATAGTGTTCCATGTTAACAACAAAGGTGAGATTTTTATTGTAAATCTAAATTTAACAAACGATGTCATGTTAACAATAACAGTGATATTTTTCTTTTTAATCTAAATTCTAAATAGACCATGTTCTATACATCTAAATAGAAGATGAAACACACATGAACTATAGATTCAAATAAAATAATCTCTATTATAGATCTAGATCTAACAAACCAGAGCATCAACAAACAACAAATTTCAATCACAAACATCAAAGATCGGATTTTATAATCATACATACTTGGGTTTTCAAATAGAGAGTAATAATTAAATTTTAATTAATTCTTAAAATAGAAATCTCACTGATGGTTTTAATTCTGCACAGTTCAGAGTTGAATTTTCCACAATTTCTGATTTGCTCCGTTTCAGATCTGGTTGGTTTCATATTGTAGTGTTCTTCAATACGATCTCAACACAACTTGTTTTGTTAATTTCTGATTTCGAATGAAAAAGATATGAACACTCATAGTTTAATCACTTTAGTTAATTAATTAATAATTAGAAAACCCCAATTACATTTGAGAAAATCGTGTCCGCCCCTTCTTGGTTTCTTCTTCTTCGTTCGTTAACTGGAAACCAAGAAACCCATTCTTTCAAACTTAGGGATCCAAATCTTTTCCATCTCGTGAAGTCGGCCTCCGATGTGAAGCTGCCCCGACCACCGCCCTACCTCCACCTCCACGCGCATGGATTTTGGTGCCACTCACACCCCCCATCCTCCTGAAAACGCCTGCGAACTATTGCGGTTAGGGTCACAAAATCGGCCTCCATGATGATCCATTTTGGATCTTAGCCGTATGAATTGAAAGCTGTTGAGAAGAGCTTCAATTTTTGCTTCATGAGTGGTTGGAATTACTGAGGGGATTGAGGGTTATTAGCAGATCAAGTTCGAATGAAATCGGTCATCAAACTGAATAGTGGCGGCTAAGTTATTTAGGAATTAGGGTTTCGATATTTGGGGGTATATATAATATTTTATTATTTAATTTTCTAGTTTTTCACAAAAAACCCGTTACTTCTTAACCACTTCAATTCCAGCCCAACAAGAGTTGCCCCTAGCCAAATACCCACGTTCCGGACGCAATGGGCTAGGTCCCGGCCGGCCCGTTTGGTCATCTCCAGCTTGTTTTCTTTAATTTAATATATAAATCGTTTATTTATTTAATTTGATCGCACATTTTAATTTATCGGAGCCACATACGGACTCTAAAATTCCAGAAAAATTATTTCTAGTTATGTTTTGATGATACGGTTCTAACAAGACTAATTTCGTTGAATTCCGAGACCGTTTAAAAAAGGCCATTCTCTGGTCGATCTGATTTGACTAAAATTGACAAAACACATTTTTCTTTGCCGCTCTCCCATATTAATTCGAAAAATTATAAAAATTGTAACCTAGAAATAATTAGACATTCTGGTTCCAACAAAAATGGTTTCGTTGAGAATGGAGGTCGTTTGCAAAATGGCTACTTTTAAGGGTTTTATATCTAATTAAAATATGCATAAATTCTACAGCGACTTTTCTAAATTTTAAACTGGACATAACGTTTTATTTATAAAGTGAAATTTAGATTTTTCACATTCGTTAGAAAGATATGGTTAAATAGATTCAAATATTTCTTGTTTCGCTCAATTCTGATTTAAAATGAATTATGTATAGTCAATTGAAATTAAAAATCGAATTTTCGAACTACCGCACCATTTCTAACTCCTTTCTAATTAAATTAAATTTATTTTTAACTTCGATTAAAATAAATTTTTAATTGTTATTATTTAAAATAAATCATTTTAAATAACCAAAATCCATCAAAATTTCTAAAATAATTTTTTTTAAATTGGTTCCAAATTTCCGGGTTGTTACAGGAATTTTATTGATTGTGGTGAGTTCACTTTTCATTGAGAAAAGTGGAGTGCTTTGGTCATGTCATCTCAAGTAGGATGTCACTACAAGTCCAACGAGAGTTTCGATGGTTTAGAAGTTAGAGTTGACCCACAAGTGTGTTGGTTTCTTGTTTTGTGCAAGAACGAGAGGCCAATTGTACTCACGAGGTTGTGTGGATGGCTTAAATGTGGTTTGTTTTCGAATGGAGAGCTGTCGCGCTTTAATCAATAACTAAAACCATGTGAGGAGTATTCGACTCATGATTCAGTGTCGATGGCGATAAAATTTCCTTTGATGATTTGGAGATACTACTTATAGCCAAGGAAGTTAGAGTTGTTTAGTGATGTTGTATCACTGAAGTTTCTCTTATCCATGAGAGATTTTAACCTTTTCCAGTGTCAACAATTGTAATCTTTAGCCACTTGCGACTTCATGTTATCCATATGAATTTATGGGAAAGACATTTTGTATGGCAACCCATATTTTTAGTCAATTTGAAATTTAATCTATTTTGATGAATTTTTAAATAGAAATTGCGGATTTGGACTCGATAAAATTTGAGAATAATTTTAAAATTGGTTTTATCTTTTATTTGACCTACAACAGGGCCAATTTTTTTTTTATATCCATTCAAAAGCTGAGATTTTGAAAATCGATAATTTAATGACCTATAAAAGGAACATTTTTAAAACAGTCTCGGAATCCGACGGAAACCTTTTATTGGACCCAGAATATCGAAATATGTTAGGATTTGAAATTTCTAATCAAACGGAGTTCATATGTGAGAGAGCGCTATATAAACGTACATTGAAAATTTAGTCAGAATTTGATTTAAACTAAAAATAAAGGATTTCAATCTGCAAATTTGATGAGACTAGGTTTGTTGGAAGCGTAATTCCATAACGTAGAGAGATTTCTAATTTTGTAATTTTAAGAGCTATTATGTGGGCGCGGGACTGGAACAGGTTTTAAGAAGTATAATTAATTATGCAATTAAACAAATGGTTTAACACTAATCTCCATATCCAATAAAAATTGGAAAACTCAATATCTCTCATGAAAAGTGTCAAACTCTTCCACAATTGGTCATTTCATGAGACTTAAGTTTTATTTTAATTTAACTTCTCATTTACTAAACACATTTTCTAAAAGTTTTGCACTATTTTAATGGCTCCTCTCCGCCTTTGCACCTCACGCCTCCCCTAGACCAGCCTGCCGCTACCTGCCACTGCCTACCACCGACCCCCTCCAGCTTCCCCTCCAACGTGGGCCCCTCTCCATGTCCAAAAAAAATCCTCTTTGCATTTTATTTTGCAAAACCTAGTTCCTAAAACCCTATGTTCAAGTTCAGCCTCTTCCTAGCTCCTCCTAGTTGATGGACCCCATACCCCACGCCAGGCCCCACCCTACCACATCAGCATGCCTCCCCCTTTGGCATGCAAATTCGTTCCCTTCCATGCCCTCCTCCAAACCCTGAGTGCCTAAAAACATAAATTTACTACTTAAAACCCAAGCGTGAGTCAATTTGAGTGTATTCGAGTGTTTGTCGACAAGTTTAGGTGGAAAAGAAATGATCTTTAGTTCGTTGCAAGCTCATTAAGTCCCTATGTTGAAGACACTTTCTGTTAGGATGGCTTGGGTGAGAGATTCTCACTCTAAACATTTTGTTTGTGTAGTTTAATCGCAATTATACCATTAAATAGTTGGTTGTTAAGTGATTAAGTTAATATGGACTTGTGATATGATTATGGAAGTGAAATTGAGTCCAGTGACAAGTTAAAACATTGTTAATATGTTTAGGATGTTGATTCACAAGATTATTGATTCAAGACAATGACGAAATGGAGATTAAATCAAAGAGTTAGTTCATATATATATATATATATATATATATGTGTGTGTGTGTGTGTGTGTGTATTTAGTTGCGTTAGATTAATGCTAAAATCTATCCTCATTATGTAACACATATACACGTATTTTGATAATATATACATATATAAACAAATGGCTTGAAGAACAATCATAATAGGGCAATATGCTCAGTATCAATTGACAGGTGATTGTTGACCCAATCGACTGGTCAAGCATATTTTCTCCCAATAACGACTAGTTTCTACAAATTTTAAATATATACGATTTCCAGTATTTTTAACTAGTTGACTGGTGATTTACAGGCCAGTTGACTGATTTGAAACAGCAACCATTTTCATGAATAGACTTATTCTTCATGAAGAGATTTCTCTTCATTTCTAAAAGAAATGGGTGCATCTCTTTGGTAAAATTGTTCATGAAGGATCTATAGTATACACTACAAACTTAGTTTTCAAATCACCAATTCTTTCTAAATCTAATCTATTCTCTGATCTACATTTCTATACCTTGCATTCTAAAAATCTTTCATATATTCAAGTTACTTGTTAAATCATTAGACTTATTTCATATCTCTTGATTCAATAAGTAATTTACTTTCTTCAATCTTCACATACACGATATATAATTGCGGATAAGATTATAGGAAGGATGTTGAGAGGACCCATGACTTCCCCGTACTTTGAGGATAAGACAAATCAGAACCCAAACGGAAGAACATTTCATTGTTTATTACAACAATTCCATCAGAATACAAGAATATACAGAGTATGAATAAATATTACATAGAAAATATCAGAGATTACAATACATTACATAGCAGCGGAAAAATAATACAAAACACAACTGAAAGTAATACACGGATACAGAGCTTTCCGAGTATCGTTCCAGCTGTAAACCAGGATCCTGTGAATATAAATCTGCAAAACCAAAGCTGCTAGCTGCCCGTGTCAAAATAAGGGCACCCAGAGTTTAGGTTAAAACAATAAACTCCAGGTCAGTCATGTGACTGGTATGAGAACTAAAACAGTTCTTTAAAAACTTTACTTTAAATCAGATATATCAAGGGACCATGCCGTATAACACGGAACGGGTTTCCCCCAAGAATATCGGTGCCTATAACAAAACAGCGCAATGCTTTTTGGAAAAATGAAGCTATTATAAGACCTAGGTCCCATCACACAATGCAACACAAGCCGGAGGATAGGGTTTTTATCTTATAACATCCAAGAATGCTTGGTATGTGAAATTTCATGTTTTATTATTACTAAAAGTGTATAGTGCCAAAACAATTTCAAATCATAAGTATCAATCATAGATAGCGTAAGTCCCCCATACCACTATGTCGCCATACTAGGCTCTACAAATAAAACCGCAAAGTCACGTATTGGAAGCTGGATTTCCATCTGTGAACCGAGGCAAAAGATAGTCCTCACCGAATTCGAGACTCTCTAGCCTGATCCTCAGGATCAGAGCTCGAGTGACCCTTGGAGCGACAGGGCCGGTCCACCGATGTGGATTAAAATGCCTGAACACTTCGTTTCCCCACCCTTTGGAGCGTAAATGAGCCAAATGGCTCCATTGGCTCCACACGGTCACCGATATATTCGAGGCGACTCTCAACAGAAACAACCACAATGGTGAAAATAATATAAATGTCAGGGCTGGTAGGTCACTGACACCACCCTAGCTAGAAGGAAACGCATGTCCTCCCTGAGGTCCACTCTCGTTTTTGGTTCACAACCGGGTGTGAGGCTCGTGAATCAACGCTACACAAAGCTATGCCACACAGGCCGTGCTTTGATCATCAACCATAAGACTTTGCTTTTCAACAGAAGCCTTGATCAATTGCCACTTAGGCATGCCACACAGGCAATTCACTCCATGCGATTGATATCCACCAATATATAACCTCTAAGCTCGTAAGTCTCAGAGAAGGGCGTCAAGCAAGAGAATAAATTCTCCGCCGCCAAACAGATATATATTTAATAGAAAACAATCACACAGAATAAAATACATTGTCAGACACACAGTCCATTTACAAGTTCGTTCTTGGTCTGAACGAAACCGGAGGCACCTTGTACCTCGCATATCCATCGATCTCCAAGTACGTCTGGACGATCACCAACTGATTCCCTCCTCTTGGGTGTACAGTCCAATCAAGATCATCAGTAATCACCCAAACGATGTGAAGACCTCCGGTCTTTGACCACCGTCTTCATCCTCGGCACCACGTCGAATCAGTTATTCAGAATGGGATAAACCCGGTCTTTCTGAGTAACTCGCGTATATAATAAACAAGTGTTACACAAACCAACATACGCCTCATTCCAATTCAGAATATTCTTTTAGTCAAATATTATTATATTTTGGGAAAGGTTCCCATTAATTTTATCAAAGATAAATTCTTTAAATTTATTCTTTAATCTTTTTTTGAATATCAATTCAAATTAGTCGGGATTAGCGAACCACACCGAAGTAATCATTTTTTTTATTTCCTAATCCCAACCTATTTATCCCATGAAGTAAAACTGGTAATACTTCATATCTAACACCACAGTGTTATTGGTAAATTCAATTACCATTTCACGTTCAAATCTAATTAATGATTTAACTATCGCCTGGAGCAAAACTGGTGATACTCCATTCTCGATCATTTCAATCTAATTAAAGATTCATTAAAACTCCACTTAGTTTTAATCTTCCCAAAAAATCACATCAATAATTGTTTAAATTGGGAAACCATATCCTGTCCTTAACTGGGTTAAAGAACCAATGTCCTTTAAAACACGGTTCATGATAAACTCAAAAATCAATTCAAATTCAAATTCAATTCAAATCCAATTAAATATTATTTAATTGGTATACTTCATTAAATCTAAATAAAAAGATTTAATCTTTTTCTCAACTGGGTTTAAGAACAGTGTTAATGAAGACACCATCCACGACAAACCCAAATCACGTTTGATATTAAACACAAGGCTCTGAATAGAAAATATATCGGCTTATATTCAATATCAAATTCTACGACCAACAAATATCATATTGGAAATAACGATATAAATATATCTTTCAAATTTCCATAACAATATCTGTATAATCTCGAGATCCAACATCGAAATATTCCAAAGATAATTTCGATTCAAATCAATTTCCAATATATATATTGGAAATTCTGGTTATTTTCAAAACCATTTCAAATCCACTTTATTTATTTTAAAAATAAATGGGATTACAACTCTAGTTCAAAACTAGTTCATTTCGATAAAAATCTATTTTTATCTTTTCAAATTTGGAATTTTTCATCTCAATTCTTCACAAATCGTTTCTTATGATTTTACACAAATTATTACTATTTTTAATAATTTTATCAAGGCTCGTACAGTCGATTTCCATCAACGGCCATCGAACTGCACTTACAATGACTTTTTCCAAATTTGATTTGGACATAATTCCAAATCCAGCCGTTAGATTTCAAATATCTAATATTCTTTAGAAAGCTCGTTTCGATACGAACCCAACATTCTGGATTTAGGAGAATCCGACGGTCGGATCTCCCGTAATGTCCATTCGAAGTCAATGGTCGAAATTCGCGAACTGCCGCGGCGCGGCGCGTTCTATTCAGGCCATTTAATGTATAATATATATATTATATATATTTCGTCAATTTCCTTTTAAAACATATTTTATAAATCATTTTAAATTCGTTTTCGAAACAATTTCAACTTCATATTCAATTTCGAATCAAAATTGAATATTCCACATCATTGATATACAAATGATAATATTTTCACAACATTATATTTTGAAATCACATCATTTTCTATAATCATTATAAAAACGAATATAATTGATATAAATATCGTTCGTGTCAAAATGGCGCATATCTAACCAACACGGCTTTATATATTTCAATAACTTAGTTATTCTATTCAACAAATGAATATTTTCTTCAACACATGAATATTTATTTTATCTATTCAACACATGAATTTATACTTCTATTCAACACATGAATATTTATTCAATTCAACACATGAATATTTATTTTTCTATTCACCACATGAATATATATTTCTATTCAACACATGAATTTATATTTTTATTCAACTCATGAATATTTTTATTTTATTCAATACATGAATATTTATTCTATTCAACACATGAACTTATATTTTATTCAACACATGAATATTTAGTCTATTCAACACATGAATTTTCTTTCTATAATATTCCTTATTTTCCAAATTGGAATGAGGCCCAATCAATTACCATATAATGTTAATTATATGGATTCCCTACAACACATGTATATAATTGCAATGATAAATCGTCAACCATCATCCAAAGTGCACCACACAACTGCATAAGCATTAAATATCAATAATTAACGCTTACACAGTTTGTCAACCCATCAATTGACATACAATTAAACAATCGGGATTAGTGTACATCAAATATCATCCCAATACCCGTATGGGGTTTCAAATCAACAAACACAGATTTTTATTTGTGAAGTTGGGCGATGTGTAAAATTTATCGTCCCAATCAATATCAGTCAAATCGGTGTACATAAACAAATCATTCGATTGTAAATGAATATTTAATTTACTTCAACACATGAATATTTATTTTATTTCAACACATGAATATATATTTTATTTCAACACATGAATATATATTTTATTTCAACCCATGAATATATATTGTATTTCAACATATGAATATATATTTCTATTCAACACATGAATATTTATTTTATTTCAACACATGAATATATATTTTATTTCAACACATGAATATATATTTTATTTCAACACGTGAATATATATTTCTATTCAACACATGAATATTTATTTTATTTCAACACATGAATATATATTTTATTTCAACACATGAATATATATTTTACTTCAACACATGAATATATATTTTATTTCAACACATGAATATATATTTTATTTCAATACATGAATATATATTTTATTTCAACACATGAATACATATTTTACTTCAACACATGAATATATATGTTATTTCAATACATGAATATATATTTTATTTCAACACATGAATATATATTTTACTCCAACACATGAATATATATTTTATTTCAACACATGAATATATATTTTATTTCAACACATGAATATATATTTTATTTCAACACATGAATATATATTTTTCACATCACAATCAACAGTCAAATTTCACAACACAACCAATCACACAAGTCGTCCATGGTCTGTGGACAACGGGTGTCGGGTGCTACTAAGCACCGTCTGCATCCTAGTATATATTTCAACTAGAAAATAAAATAAAAGTGAGGAGTTCTCACCTATAAGCTTGACCAAACGCCGCGACTCTTCTTATGTAGAGAATCTTTGTCGCGTGTCCAATCGGTTCCATCGCACTCTGTTTCACACGATTTATATAAAAATCACATTTTTATTTCAATGCTATAGATAAAAATTCTATTTTTTACATCGCTAAAAATCGTATCTTTATACGGTTAAAAATTGTATCTTTTCTATTTCAAATATATAATCTTTTCTATTTTAAAAATCTAATCTTTAATCTAAAACACTTCGTAAAAAGAATTTACTTTTTAAAAATAATGCTTTTGCATTAAAGATCGTATTTTTAAACAAAGCTATTCTTATTTAAAAATCAGCCCTTTTATTTAATTACCTATTTTAATTAAACTAAATATGTAAAACTCACCCTTTTTCTCTTCAAACTCGGGTTGGGTCTGGTCGGAGGGCTGCGCCGAGGGTGGAGGCGGGGTGGTGGAGGAGCTCCTGTGGTCGTGGCGGCCTGCAGCAAAGGGAGTGGGGGTATCGAGGTTTGAACGGGGACGGCGCGAGAAGAGGAGAAATGGGGAGGTAGGAGGCGGAGGCGGCTTCCCTGGTGCGGTGACGCTTGATCGGAGGTGGGGGGGAGGGTGCGACGTAGTGGCGGTCAACGACGGGATTTAGTTTTGGGTTTTTTTTCCTTTTAATCGATTTTGAATGAACGGTTAAGGGGGGGGGGGTTGGCCGGGTTTGGGGAAGGAGATAAGGGGCTTAGCCTATTTTATTAAATATTTATTTATTATTATTTTCTATCTAAAAAGTGGAATTTTCGTTTGTACTCAGAATTAAACCCGACGACTGTCGTCCATAACTAATTACCCCCATTTCGAACACAATGGGATATGCCCCGTAAGCCAATTCGGTTGTTTTGATCAATTTCCATAAAAATCAAAATATAAATCTATATATTGAATTTGAATGCACATTTCAATTTACCGGGGCCACCTACTAACTCTAAAAATTCCAGAAAATTATTTCTAGCTTCGTATTGATGATACGGTCCTAACAAAACTAGTTTCTTCAATTTCTGAGACCGTTTGAAAAATGGCCATTTTTGGGTTGATCAAAATTGACTGAAACTGTCAAAACGCGTTTTCTTTTGGCACGCTCACATATTGATTTGAAAAATTATGAATTTTGGAATCTAGCAATAACTTGACATCCCGGGTCCAATAAAAGGGGTTTCGTTGAAAACAGAGATCGTTTGCAAAATTTCCATTTTTAAGGGCCAGAATTCCACGGCGACTATTCTGAATTTTCAACTAGGCATAACTTTTTATTCCCACTATGAAATTTTGATTTTTCGGATTCGTTGGAAAGATATTCTCAAATAGATTCAAATATTTCTGGTTTTGCTAAAATCCAGTTTATTTTGAATACTGTACACTCATTTGAACTTTGAAATCGAATTTTCAAACTACCGCGCCATTTTCAATTCCTTTTATATTTAAAGTAAAATAGTTATATTCTAACGATGATTCAAATAAATATATACATTCTAATTCTATCAAAATAAATTTCTCGTCTTTGTTATTTAAAATAATTCATTTTAAATATTCAAAATTCATTAAAATTGCTAAAATAAAAAATTTAAATTGGCTCAGATTTCTGGATTATTACAGATGTACTTAATCGTTGGCTATTCATTATTTCAAGAACACAAGCAGAAGTCAAATTCTTGTAACTTGTAAAAGTCCTGTGTCGGTGCTCAGGAGGGAAAATCCTTGTTGGGGCTCGGATTGTTGTGAAACTATTCCTCCGGGTGAAGAGAGGGCGTTGGTAGTAGAACTCTAGAAGGAGTCTGGGACTGGGCATAGGACAGGACGTCCGAACCAATATAAAATTCCTGGTGTCTCTTTGCTTACTGCTTTTACTTATTTGTGATATTCTATATTGCTTAGTTTTGCTTGTATAACTACTTAGTATATCTTAGTCAATTCTGTTTTATTCCAATAAAGATCCTACACTAAGTCACACGACTTTTCATTTGGTACCAGCGCAAGTCATCATCTAACCTTACAACCGTTATTTGATATTTATTTAATATGGCTAATAACACTAGTACTAGCACAAACACTAGATTCATAGAAGGCCAATCTACTGCCCGACCACCCATTTTCAATGGCATAAATAATAGGTATTGGGCTACACGTATGAGCATATATATGCAAGCTAACAGTTTTGATGCTTGGAATATTACAAAAAAAGAATATGCACAACCCACTTCACCTTATACTGAACGGTCCGCAAATGAAAAAGCAGAGGCTACTTCCAATGCTAAAGCTATGAATATGTTGCATTGTGCCTTGGATAGAAATGAGTTTAACCGGATTTGTATGTGCAATACTGCATATGAAATTTGGCGAACACTCAAAGTAACGCACGAAGGAACTAGCAAGGTCAAACAAAGAAAGATATCCATGCTTAGAACTAATTTCAGAATTTTAAGATGAATGAAAATGAATCTATAAATGACATGTATTCAAGATTTCAAAATATTTATCATTCTCCATTGGGATTAGGAGAAAAATACTATGATTTTAATATTGTTTCAAAGATATTAAACTCTTTGACGGGTGAGTGGGAAAGAAAGGTTTTAACTGTCGAAGAAGTTAATGATCTTTCGACCATGAAACCGGAAGAGTTAAAAGGTAATCTTATGTCGTATGAAGTAAATTTGCAGGCCAAAAAGATTCATGCTCAAGACAAGAAAAATACAGCCTTTCATGCTGAAAAGATGAATTGGATTCAGACGAAGAAAACATTGCATTTGTTGCCAAAAATTTATGAAATATAAGAAGTGTCAGACGAAAAATACAAAGAAGAATTCTGCAAAAGAAAGAAATAATTACTCATCCTTAGTAGAATGCTTCAATTGTGACAAGACCAAACACTTTCAAATGAATTGTCCAGAACTAAAGAAGAACGCAACAAAAAGGAGAACTCAAAGAAGCGAACTTTTTCAATCACTTGGGATAATTCATATTCATCATCTTCTGAGAGTGACAACGATAGTGACAATAAACAAGAAAATGTATGCTTCATGGCAAAAGACACCGAGGTTAATGATTTTACTTATGAGCAATTGGTTGAAATTAATACAGAAATTCTAGAATCTAGAAATAATTTTAAAAGAAAAAAGAAACAAGCAATCAAAGATTAAAAAAGCAGAATTTGAAAGAGATTAGTTAAAAGATGAAAAAGAGATTTTAGAGGATGAATCAGAAAATTATGAGAATCTCTATCTAATACAAATTCCCAAATTTCTTTATTGAGTCAAGAAATTGAAACTTAGGAAGAAAAGAATGATTTGCTTGCTTTCGAAAAAATCATGATTTAAATTCAAAAATAAAAATTATTGAGATAGATAATTCTAATCATAAATTACGATTAGATGATATTTCTAAGAATGTCAATAATTTTAATAATGGAAGAGAAAATCTATCTAGAATTTTAGAAAATTCGCAGCCTTCTCATAGTAAAAAAGGATTAGGATTTATACAAGAAATCAGTACTATGAAAAGTTCTAGCAAACCTATTAGTACAAAGAAGAGTACTAGATTTACGAAGAGTGCATCTTCTAATATAAAAAATAGACCATGTTTCAAAGGAAAAATCACCTAAAAATATTAGTATTTGGGTACCAAAAAAAAACAATGTGCTAATTAGAAATAAGTATATTAAAGATTTCTTAAATATTGTTCATGATAATATTAACTATATTTTCAAAAGTGACTTTGAACCCTCTTGGGTTTGGTTTCCTAGGATTTAACTCTTAGGACCTTAATGGAGGAAGTGGGTTCCAATATCTCTTATATTTTTGCAGGTACCACTCAATACAATACATGTCTGTGACTGGTCATTACAAGAAACAAGGAGATAGCTTTTAAAGAAGTCACGAAGAAAATTACGGTATTTACTTACTTTTCTCTTCTTTCATGTGTATATGTTTGTAAAAAATTCTTTCTAAAAGGTAAACTTTTATTATTTTGCTATACTTTTTAATAATATTAAACTATATGGTTCAGATAAAGAAGTATATTTTTCATGAGTTTTGAACCTATGCTATGTTATAATCTATCTTTTTGCTTGTTGATCTTTATGTCATAATTTATCTCGATTGTTGCCTTTTCATGATAGTTGTTCTTTTTAATCTATGACAAAGGTGGAGAAATATGTTGTCATTATATACATATATAATCATTTTACTCATTAACGTTTTATTACAGGAAACGGTAACTTTATTATACACAAACAAAATGTTGAAGATAAGCTTTTTAGTCATGGAGAGATGAATATATACAAGCATACATTCAGGTAAGCAATTCATTATCTCAAAAAAAATGCAAGTTGTTGTCATCAATCAAAAAAGGGGAAAATGTTGATTCACTAGATTTTTGATTCAAGCAACGATGAAATGGAGATCAAATTAAAGAGTTAGTTATATATATATATATATATATATATGTGTGTGTGTGTGTGTGTGTGTGTACACACACATGTTTAGCTATGTTAGACAATGTTAAAATCTATCCTCATTATATAACACATATGCACGTATTTTGATAATATATACATATATAAACAAATGGATAGAAGAACAGTCATAATTGGGCAATATGCTCAGTAACAGTGGATTGGTGACTGTTGAATTAGTCGATTGGTAGAGCACATTTTTGCCCAATAACGGCTAGTTTCTACAAATTTTAAATATATACGATTTTCAGTATTTTTAACAAGTTGACTGATTCGAAACAACAGCCATTTTTATGAAGAGACATCATTCTTCTTGAAGGAGTTTCTCTTCATTTCTGAAAAGAAATGGATGCATCTCTTTGATAAAACTCTTCACGAAGGATCTCTACCTTTCAACTATTATATATACACTATAAACTTCGTTTTCAAATCACTAATTCTTTCGGAATCTAATCTATTCTCTGATCTACATTTCTAAACCCTTGCATTCTAAAAAGCTTTCATATATTCAAGTTACTTGTTTAATCACTGGAATTATTTCATATCTCTTGATTTAATAAATAATTTATTTCCTTCAATCTTTACATACACGATATATAATTAAGGATAAGATTATAGGAAGGATGTACTTAATCGTTGGCTATTCAGTGTTTCAAGAATAAAAGCAGAAGTCAAACTCATATAATTTGCAAAAGTCCTGTGTCAGTGCTCATGCGGGAAAATCCTTGTTGTAGCTCGGATTGTTGTGAACCTGTTCCTCTAGGTGAAGAGAGGGTGTTAATAGTAGAATTCCAAAAGGAGTTTGAGACTGGACGCAGGACGGGAATTCAGAACCAGTATAAAATTCCTGGTGTTTCTTTACTTACTGCTTTTACTTATTTGTGATATTCTATATTGTTTAGTTTTACTTGCATAACTATTGTATTAGACAAGTTAATATATCTTTGTCAATTCCGCTTTATTCCATATATAAAAATCCTACACTTGGTCACAAGACTTTTCATATGACAGTTATTGTGAGAACTCTAGATTTAATTTGATTAGTTAACACAAATTATTTTAGGATATATGGTAGCTCACACTAAAAATTGTTTGAAAACCATATGGATGAATGGATGATTGATTGTGATATGATGTGAATGTGATTTTAAGTTAATTAACATGTTAAAACGATGTTTAAAACATTTGTGCTAGTTGATATTGGATTAAACATCCATTTATAATTTAAACGATGAATTTATGATCACTTGTTTAAGTGAAATTGGTTTTATTGAAAAATAACTTGAAATGAATAGGATATGATTAATTTCAGGGATTTGTGGTTGATTTGAACTGATTAAATAATTTTTTAGTTGATTATTTATTGGTTTAAAACCCTACACGGGTCTTGGGATGATAGTTAGTCCACACGTCTCTCTTGTGTGTAGATAAGTCACATGGGTTGTAATGCAAACCCCACACAGGTATTGGATCAATAATTTTACCCATCGCCCAAGTGTGTAGATAATGATCACTAGTATTAGTTGAAAATCCCACATGGGTATTGAGATGATATTTGACTTACACAAATCCCTAGTATGTAGTTTGCAGGTCAATCGGTTGATTGACAGACTAATATAAGTGTTAAAGAATTATTTAAGGCCAATATGGGTGCAAGTGCACTCAGGATGTTATTTGGATGTTTAACAGTTGTTTACAACTAGTATATTAGAAATCCATATAAATGGACCAATTCAGAATAAATATGAATATTTTAATAATATAATATTTAGTGAAAAATCAAAGTTAGATTTTGATGTCTGATTTTGGACGAATGCATAGATATCAAAATATCGATGAATACTCATAATTGTAGCTAATGGTTTTGAAGTAAATTTAAGGTACTAAAGGCACATCGAAGTTTTTAATTTGAAATAAATACTAACTTTCCAAAGTGAAGTTCAATTAGGCTATGTAGCAAACGTTTTAAAAGAAGTTTTCTTTTAAAAGTTTCTTATCTATTTTTATATCGACTATCAAGAAGATTTGAACGCAAGATAACGACTTCAAAATAATAATATTATTTTAATGATTAAAATAACATTAAAAATGTCTTAACAGTGAAATATTGGATTTTGAAAAGAAACGACTGTTCTCCAAAGATGATTGCATATATTTTATACAATTTATAAGATTAACTTGGAAAGTATTTCGATTTATTTTTAAACTATAAATCGATTCGCGTTTAAATAGAACATCTCGCGTAGTTATAGTTCACGAACGTTAACCTGTAACTTCGAATTGACGTACCGGGAGATCCGACCATCGGATTCACCTGAAATTGGAAGCATTAGGTCCTTAATCAAAAGAGTTTTCAAACAAAATATGAATTTTCGAAATCCAAGGTTTTATTTTAAAATAAGTCCAAATCTTCTTTGAAAAACGGTCGCTATGGACATAGTTCGTTGGCCGACACTGGAAATGACTGTAAAGACCTTAATAAAATTATCGAAAATAACAATAAAATATGTTAAATCATAATTAATGATTTGGAAAGATTTTGGATGAAATATTTCAAGTTTTAAAAGATTAATGACATTTTTATCTAAATAAGCTATTTAACAACTAGAGATGAATAATTCAATGTTTTGATATAACTAATTGGATGTAGAATGATTTTGATATAACCAGAGTTTTCCAACATATAAACTGAAAATGATTTGAATGGAAATTATTTTCAGATATTTCAGTATTAGATTCCGTAATTATACAGATATTGCTGAGGAATTTGGAAGATATAGATATCGTTATTCCAAATACGATATCTGTCGGTTTCAGAATTTGGTACTGAGTAAAAGTAGTAATGATTTCTATTTAAAGCCTTGTATTTAGTATCAAGTTTTGGATTTGTCGTAAATGGTACCTTTAATAATACTGTTCTTGAACCCGGTAAGGAATAAATTTTTTAATTAAGATTTAATGAAGTTTTCTAGTATAATAAATTAAATAGGTATTGAATGGGATTCGATTAATAATAATCGAGATAAGCTCCTATGAAGGAAGACCTTTATTATTTATGGAATTTAAAAGGCTTTTCTTTTATTCCACTTATTGTATTAGTTGGTTACAGAAATTTATATCAATTATGACTGATCTAATTTCCGTGAAGGTTCCATTTTAATTGGAAGATGATTTTAGGTTCATCGCATATGATTCTTTAAATGACACTTGTTCTTTAACCCAGTTAAAGACAGGATTAATTTCCTAAGCTTGAATTACCATTATATAATGATTTTAGAGATTGAAACTGAACTAGAGTTTTAATGAATCTTTAACTAGATATGAAATGTAAATTAGGTAATTAAATTTTCCGAATTTGAGAAGTGTTCGATATGGAGTACCACCAGTTTTACTCAATTTGATAAATGAATCTTTATTTATATTTTGGAATATAAAGAGGTAATTAAATTTACCGATAACACGATGGGAGTTAGATATGGAGTACTACCAGTTTAATCCATGGGACAAATTTGTTGGGAATAAGATAACGATGCGAGCAATTACCTTCGTAAGAATCAATAATCCCGGTAAGTCTTATAAACCTTAATTTGGTTAAGTTTGGGAAAAGATACTATAAAATCTTTAGAATTGATTTCCAAGGAAAGATTTAAACAAGAAGTCTAAATGAGATAGATAATATTTGATAAGATTAATGGGAAGCATTCCCAATGTAAAGAATATTTTTATAAAAGTATATTCTGGATTGACACGAGATGCGAGTTATCCTTATATATCACATGATTTTAAAGATGCACTAGTTATTCGGAAGGACCGGGTTTAACCCATTCTAAATAATTGTTACAACAATTAAAAGTCTAAGATTGAAGTGGTTGAAGACTGAAGATCTTCACATCATTTGGGCTATTTTCGACGTCTCTAGTGGGCCGTATACCCAAGATGAGGTAATAAGTGGTAGTCGCCCAGACGTACTTGGAGATCGACCATATATGCGAGGACCTCTCTCCTGTATTGTATATATGGGATAAGGAATAAGGTGCCTCAGGTTTCGTTAAGACCCATAATGAACTAGAAAATGGATTGTATGTCTGACATTGTATTTTATGTTGTATTTATCGATCTCTCCTTAATATATATCTTTTTGGTGGCGAGAATTTATCCTCTTAGCTTAACACCCTTCTCTGAGACGTATGAGCATAGAGGTTATATATTGGCAGATATCAGTGGTATGGTATGAATTGACAATGCGGCATGCTAAGATGCATGGATCAAATCTTATGTTGAGAAAAAGAGCTTTGTGGATGATGATTAAAGCATGGCTTACATAGCGTAGCTTTGTGTATGGCGTTAATTCGTGAGTTTCACACCCCGGTATGAGTCAAAAACGGGATGAAGGGCCACAGATAGGACATGCGTTTCTTTCTAGCTAGAAGTGATGTCACGCTATGGAGCCCAGACATTTTACTAACCAAAAGGTCTAATAGGACCGGAAAACATATTGTTCAAGCAATTATCCAATCAGTGGTGTACTACTGACCAGCCCTACCTCTTCAAAGGGATACATATATTTTTTCCTAGGACATTGCACTAGGGATGTTGCAAAGTTCGGATGAGGAAGATCCTTTTCCTCAGCCCATGATGGAAACCCAATTTCCAACACGAACCTTGCGTTTTCAGTTTTAGATATATATGGCTACATAGGTTATTATGCCATCTAAGATTGATACATTTATTTTTGTAATTGTTTTCTACACTATGCACTTATATTAATAAAAGAGAAATTTCAAAAATCAAGCATGTTTGGCTATTATAAGGTAAAACCCTACCCTCTGGTTTGCGTTTGCATTATGTGATGGGACCTAAGTCTTATAAAACCTTCATTTTTCAAAAAGCATTGCGAGTTTAGTTTTTGAGGTATTCACGGGGAGGAAACTTGTACCATGTCATATGGCATTATCCCACGATTTACTAAAATAAAGTTAATAACTGTTTTTAGTTCTCACACCAGTTCCATGACTGACTCGAAGTTTATTATTTTTCACCTAAACTCTGGGTGCCCATATTTTTCATGTGAGCAACAAGTGGTTTTGCTTTTTGCAAATGTTCACTTAACAAGATCCTGGATTATGGCTGGAGCTATACTCTAGATTTCCTTGTATGGTCTCCCGCTGTGTTAGTTCATGTTTTCCGTTGTACATTGTATTCATGTATTCATATTTCTATTGTTATGTAATTTGTGCTTTGATATTATTCTTCTATTGTGTATTTTTTTCCACACTCTAATATTCTTGTACTCTGATGTAAACTATTGTAATAGCAATAAAAAGTTCTCTCGTTTTCTGTTCCGATGTGTTGTGCCCTCCTTTTTTCATCTCCTTGGGGCCAGGGGAATTTTGCTTATTACAATTTGTTTTGTGTTGAGTTGGAGATGTACCAACCCAGAAGCGATGTCTCACCAGGTGAGTGTTGCTTGTAATTGTCACTTTTCATGTCCATATAACTCGACATGAAGTAGAGAATACCCAACCGAGGTGGTTGTTTCCATATGGAAGAGGTGTCTTTTTTCCTAGCATCATTTAAAGGGGTTGATTACACACTTATTTTATAATGAACGCGATATTAGCGTGTTATATTTGAATAAGATGAATCGAATAGTGTTTCGGTGACTATTTGATTCCCAAATGGATGTAGGAATAACTATTATTTAAAATAAATCATTTTAAATATTCAAAATTCATTAAAAATAGCTAAAATAATAGTTTTAAATTGGTCCTGATTTTTCGGGTTGTTACAGTTACCATTTATAGGTTTCCATAGAAATTGGTAATAATATAATAGTGCTCGAGTCATACCCGATTCGTTAACAAGAGATGCTAGACTAATTTTTTTGATCCTTGGAATGGCAACCAAGATATTGAGTTATATACAAATTGAATGTAATAATGTCTCTTATTAGTTAGGTTAATATCCTGCATGCTAGGATGGGTATGGATGTTATTTTATAAAATTGCTATTGCTTTATGTATGCTTGTTTGATTGATGATGTTCGCATGACTATTTATGATTATAAATTTGTTAGGCATGTGAGATAATTGCATTATTATGTAACCTATTTATTCAAAAATAAAATCCACACATGACTTGACACATTTGTATTAGATTAATTGAGTTTATTTAACATGTTTATTTCCCTTGATGATATTTCTACTGTTATGTCTAATCCTCTTTGTTAAGTACGTACCCAGGTACATAGAGATAAGATTTGATTTTTTTTGGATGTCAATTCGCTTTTATTTACATCCAAATGTTAAACTTGCTAGAATAAAAGGTAATCTAGAGTTATGGTTTTTGCTATTTTGTGCATTTTAGTGATTTTATGCCTCATGTATGGGTAGCTAAATTTGGGCTTTTGTTTTGTATTATTAGGATGAGCCTTGTATGGCATGTTATGATTTTTCCGGATCGAGCCGTGCAAAGGAGGTGCCGCCAAAATTTTCAGTGAATTTTGCCAAATTTGGAAAGAAATTCAGTACATGATACTAAGTTGAATTGTCTTCCATCATTTATTTGTTTTGGTAAGTTGTCGCTTTTATTTTCCATCATTTATTTGTTTGAAAAATAAGTGTACAACTTAAGTATTTGGCCTAACCACATGATCCCGAGTTTGATTATGAATGTACTTAGGAAGAGAATATTAGCTCCATGCCATATTCTAAGACTGTTTCCTTTGTTATGGTCGGTTCAATGGTTGTTGTAACAACCCACAAATTTAACGATAACATATTTAAATTTTTTGTTTAAATATAACATTGTTAATCATGTGTATGTCCAAAAACTCACATTTTGCGTACGAATGAATTTGGACTTGAAACCACTTCCATTGAGTTTGATTCATCATTTACAACTATTTTGACTATAAACATCGATATGTTTGGAGCTACGGAAATTTGGGTTTTGGGCGTGTGCTTTGAATCGGGCAAGGCTAGCCCACATAGATCCTTAAAACCGACCAAGCCCTCCCCTTATCAGCCCACTCTCCCTATTCTTTCTTTCTCTTCTAAAATGAAAGCAAAAATGGGGATAATAATGGGAAATTTAAATTCCTTAAGCCAGGATTTTCAATCTAAAGCTCAATTCAAGTGCAAATCCAATCTAAAACATGTGCAAACTATCTCTTGCTCTCTACCTAGAGCTCTCCTCAATTTTGGATACTTGATGATGGTCTAACACTTATGTGTTTGCATGTATGCTTATATGGTGATTGGAGAGGAGCTATTGAGGAGAGAAAGCTTCTTTGTTTGAGTATGTGCTCGTTCTTTATTGAATCAAGCCAAGGCGAGTTCTTCATGAACTCGCATCTGTGCCACAAGCTTGTATGCTAGTATAAGTGGTACCCATGGCTAGTGTGTGTTGCTTATAAAGTGTGTATTTTGTTGTTTTGACTTATTTGTGTGTTGACATTTCCAATTTATGAAGTTTGAATTCATTTCAATGATTTCTATTGTGATTATTGGTGTGCATGTGAATTTGGATGTTATATGTTGCTTCGGCAAGCCTTCGATGTGTCATTTTTGCATAGGAAACACCATAAGCCTTTGGGTATTTTTCAATATCGTTTTGAGCATGTTTTCTAGACATATTTGTGCGCGGGCCTAGATTTAGTAGTTTGAGTATTATATTCCAAACGTCTGCCTACTACGAATAATTAAAAACCAGAAGGAATAGAATTCAGATGTCTAAAATTTTCCATTCAGACATCTGAATTTCAGTTCAGACGTCTGAATTTCAATTCAGACGTCTGAATCCTATTTTAGAATTGTTGACCATGGTCAACAGTTTAGGCCCATTCAGGCTCTTTCCCGGCCGAGTTTCGGCCCATTTTGATTTTTTATGACTTTTCAGTTTCTCTGCATCACAGATTTCTACAGCTCAGAATTTATGGAGTTTTGATTTATTCATTGTGAATGAATTTATGATTGATATTCATAATATTTAATTTACGTTATAAAAGCATGAATTCTTATTTCAATCGTTATTTCGATCGTTATTATACGATATTTGCTGATTCGAAACTATATATAAAAGGGTTTTATATTATAGGTAGAAACCAAATTCTTTTTATGAAAATGATTTCCAATCCTACTTCATTATATGAAGTTATTTTATGAAATCATTTGATAAATCGTTTTCTAATCTAATAGTATATATTTTATAAACCTTTTTCTCGTTCATATGAGAAATATAATTAAACGCCTTAGTAAATACAAGGACTACGAACTCTTGCATTTGCTTTGACAGTTAATTCTTGGAATCATTCGATTGAAAACAGTGGCAATGATTGTTTCGTATTTCTAGTGGAATATGCAACTTTTTTGTAAATATTCGAGTAGAGCAAGTGGTTATGGGACATGTAGCTCAAGTCTTATATTTACTAGCTTGACGTAGTTTATACTATACTTGATCAATTTTGATCATTGATGATCTTCGGATCATTTCAAGGAACTTCGGTTCATTTTGAGTATTTTAATGATCTTCGGATCATTTCAAGGAACTTCGATTCATTTTGAGTATTTTAATGATCATTGAGGAATTTTGGTTCATTTTGAGTATTTTAATGATCATTGAGGAATTTCGGTTCATTTTGAGTATTTTAATGATCTTCGAATCATTTTGAGGAACTTCAGTTAATTTTGAATATTTTAATGGTCTTCGGATCATTTTGAGGAATTTGGTTCATTTTTGTGGATTTATTCTTTTGACGGCCTTCAGACCATTTTGCGGGGTCGCAACCCTAGGTCTTCGGACCGTCTGAGGAGCTTCGACTCAATATTATAGGATAGCTACCTAGATATCGCATCTCATCCGAGTTACATGTGTTGGTGAGTCTTCGGGTTGCTAGGCAGTTTCCAAGCTCTCATCTTGAGATAGGCCTCCCCCTATTTATGATTTTCTAGATTTATTATTTATTGATTTCCGGAATCTGAGTTTTATTTATATTGAGTTATTGATTTTTGAGTAGATTAGATATGAGATATCATTTCCATAAGTATCTATATACCTTTGGATGAGACATTCTTTGGTAACTTTGATATAGATTTATAAGATATATATTGTAGACATTTTTGAGTTCCACCTTTATATGTGACATTGTTATTAGAGTATTTATATATCTTTATATCTCTTATGATAACCCATTTTATGAGATAAGTAGAGCTAGAATGATCCATTTATTGTTTATCTTTGTGTAAATAATACTCGAGTCAGACCGAGGTATTTCAGGTGATTCTTCTTGACTCTCCAGCATGGACTGTCTTCCACTTTCTGGAAAACTACTTTAGTGTTGTACTTTTTTGGGTTATATGTACGTGAGACTCCTTTGTGTACATATTATTTTGAGTAGCCTTGTACTTATTCTTTTGTTGTATAGTGGTTCGACTATGACCATTATCTTTGTATTTATAATTATGTATTATATTTATATCTTTTTCGCTTTAGGGATGTGAATATTTGTGTTTAACTCTGATTTTATTATTATGAATTTTGTATTGTTTCCGAATTATATATGTAGCCGCTGTGTAGCAGTTTTGAACTTAAATTAGATGTGTCGGATTTCCTTATGAGATTTAAAAAGTAAGAACAAATCTGATATGTTTAACACTCGTTCAAAGCTATTATACAGATGGTCGCTCCTAAATAGCCTTATTCTTTGGGTTAGTTGACACCATCGCTTGCAATGGCCTTGGCTAACGCGATCATAGAGGTGGGGCATTACACTTGGTATCAGAGCGTGAAGTATGTTGTCATTTGTTCGAAAGCGTTGGGTTGAGTTGTTTCATCCTTGAAGATTTTGGGAACTAAATCCTTTAAGGAGTGAAGAATGTAATGGCTAATATTTTTAACGATTGAATATTTAAATATTTTATTTAAATATTAACTATTAACTATTCAACTTAAAGTTCCAAAATTGGATTTTCCACAAAATACCAAATCAAAACTCGAGATTAGTTCCACTAAGTCCAGATTATCCATTACATGGAAAATGAATACATGGACCACTAAATATCGAATTCAGATCAGTTGGTGGTTAAAATGATATCAGAAAATGCGTAAATAGTCGTTGTGAGGGCATAATGTCAGATTATAATGAAACTTATATTTTTGGAATTGTAGTAATGAGTTGTTGCATGCTGTCAAGTTTTGTAGCAATCGGACATACCATTCGACCATGCATAAATAAAACGTGTGTCATTGAAATTAGAATTGTATAATTCAATTTTTAAAGGCTAATTTCCATATACGGTTGATTTAGGTCTCTAGACTATGTTTTCAAAATGCATTTTTACATAGATAAAGGTGAGCAGCACACGAGGATTGGAGATCATGTGTTTTGGGCCTTATTTATGAATTAAAAGAATAAAAGAATATTAACGTTAGATCTACAATTGAATGCCTATGTAACCTCCTTTTCCATCGTGCAAAACATTGTTCCATTCTTTTCAATGGTCACTACTTTCCCTTTTTTCGAAAAATCATTCCAAACAAATCCCTCAACAATAAATTGTGATTTATATGTCGTTGAACTCATATCGAAGAGAGCATCACACCCATATTAGTTTCAATGTGTTTTGCAACGATGAAAGTAGGGGGTCACGGCCTAGATTTGAAGAAAGTGGTAGCTATAATTAAGGATTGGGAAAGTGAAGAGTGGCATTTGGTTTAGGATAGAGAGGTGCAACTTTTCCTCAAGTTTTATCCAACTTGATTGCTCCCATGGTTGCTCCTTTTGGGAGGTTTCTCACTTTAGCTGTTGATGATGGATGGAAATCGCTAGGTGGCATCGGAGGTTAGTCTTTAGGTGTCGACAAAACAAGATTTGGTCAAGCAACTCAAATGAAGCGGACGGTTCCCAAAATCGACAATCCAATCTCTGAATTAGTGCCTGGAGATGCATATGAATTTGCCTTAAGTGTACATACATTCATTCTTCATTGGAGAAGCGGCATTAGCATTAATTTGAGTAATCATAAGTTCCTTAATTTGGTTTGTTTATTTAGTTAGTGAGTCAATTAACTACTGACCCATTAACTTATATTATACATAACATTTGCGTATGGGGTTAGAATTGGATGTCGTTTCTTCTAATAGACTCGTATTGGCAATTGGTTTAGGTTGATTTGGTTGAATTGAGTGATATTGTCTCTCATTGAACTGTGTTTGTTCCTATAGTATGGTTTTGATGTTTTAACCGATTCTGTGACGACCCAAATTTCCGGTTCCATTTGAGTTGACCAAACAACAACAGTCCCACCCAAAAGTACTGGAAACCCAGATGCCAATAGAAAGAAATTAGAGAATGAGATAAGAAAGAAAGAAATATTAGAATAGAAGAAGAAGAAGTACCAACATAACACCGAGTCTCACATCGTAGCGGAACAAAAATATAATATAGAAATAACCTTTATTGAGTGCTTGTAAAATACATACAATCATTAGAGTACATCAATTCATCTAGACAGTTATTAAACCTGTCCTCATAAACATCACACAGTGGAATAATAACTGTATTACTTCATACGTCTGAATTCTTCCAGCTCGTCTCTTTCAGCATCTACTAACCTGAACCTATACCAGCCGGTCTAACCTAAGCATTTTAAATACTAGGTCAGTCTGGTGAACCAGAGTGAAAAAAACACGCTAAGTTTAAGGGAAATCATCCAACTTGATTTTAAAGTTCAAAACCTTTTCGAAAGAAAAAGGTGACCGTAAGACCAAATTCACACAAATACAGACGGTTTTTACCTTACGATAACCTAAACCATTTTTGAATCAATATCTTTTTCTGATATTATGACAATGTCAATATACAAATAAATAGCAATCTAGCTGAACACTTGCATCTCACGCTCCATATATATGGTATACAATCAAAACCCCGGAATCTTATTGGAGATTGGATTCCGACTATGACAAGTTATGGAACCACCTGCCGATAGTGAATCTCTAGAGGGGAATACACTGGGTTCAGCAAGAATGTCTTGTAACCCGGCCTACACATGACCGACCACTCATTTCGCTTGAGTGTATCGAATGTATATCACCAACAGTTGGGATCAGCAATCGTTTCTCGGAAAGGGACAGCATCGATAGATTAAAGATGCAAATGGAATTTCTCTAGATAGGCGATTATACACCCTAACGGGAGCTACCCCCATAGCCATGCTGCCTGCCCTATTTTTGTCATTTCCCAGTTGTGAGGCTTGAGGTTTGAATTACCCTTTCAAGATAGCACACCACCATTCACTTTGAATGTCACATCGTCAGATCCACGGAAATCACTAATTGATTTCCACAAAAATACTCAGATTGTTAGGCTAAAGAAGTTTCCCTTCTTTGCCACTAACTTCGTACGTTGGATGAAATCAACGTACGTAATTCCTTTGGAAATACTCAGTCGGACACTCGTCCATACAAGTTGTCCTGGTACTGGACAAACCGAAGGCACCCTCCTACTGCATCCTAGGAATCACCATATAGATCAGTAGCGAGCAGTCCCTACAATCCTCAGATACCAATCACCTCATAATCACAAATCAAATAACTCTGGTGGCATGCCAGAGAGATTCAATAAGTTGTTCTTTCGCTTATGAAGATTTACAGTCTTCATTGTTCCATCTTCAATCTATATCTTTGACGATTTCGTATTTGCTGGTTCGGAATGGTTTTCGAATATAAATTCGATCCCTGTCTTTCAGTATCAACAATCGTATTGGTCAGATTTAGTAGTTGGTTATTTAACTATAAATTAAACAATCATACAATCATGGAAATAAGTATGAGTTCACTGGTTCAGTACTTAGCATCACTTGGCCTTTTAAAATTAAAACTAATTAACTCCTTAATCTTTTAATATTTGAAACACAACATTTACTTCTTATTTCATTATAAGAATATTCTTAAAACTGTTTTTAATTACTTTATAATTAAATCATATATATATATATATCTACTTTGGGTTTTAACAAATTTTACGTCGCTACAAAAACTCTATTGTTTCATTTTTCGAAACAATAACTGACACTTCCCTTTTTTAATAAACTTATTTAAACTCTTCTCATTTATTCCTTGAATCTCGAAAACATCATTATATTATCAAAACTCTTTCTATTCTCATTACTTTAATTTTCATTAGTCCTAAAACTAGTAAGCGGATAACTCCCTAAATATCAACCTCGAATGCCGAAACCAACATCAGATTGACAGTCATGGAGTCGTCCAATTTTCAGTCAGTTTCTAATCTTTTCTTAACTCCTTATCAACCCATATTATTCTACTTTTAAGTCACTCAACCATTCTTCGCTTTGAAATATCATTCAATTCCGTTGGTTTCACTTAATTTCTCTATTAAGTATTTCTAATTCAAACCCAATGTTTTAGATTCACGCCACTTTCTTTATAAACTTTTTTTATGAACTTGTTTTAGTATAACTCGTATTGATCTCAACTTCTTTTCACTTAATTTTATATAATAAGTAAACATCTATTTTAAACCTTCGTATTCCTTGAAAATCCCCCTTATAACTTTTATTCATAAAACCCGGGTTTTAATATAAACCCATTCATAAACCCTTTTGACAACATAACTTTATTTCATTACCAATCTAATTACTTATTTAAATAATAATCGCTTAAATTATTATTAATTAAAATAATAATTTACTTCCTTTATTAATTGAAAATAAATATCTAATTCCATTTTTAATTCTTCCTTACATTATTTAATAATATAATTACTTTAAATAATCACATTTTAATGTTTCTTAGAAATAATTAATCCATTTTTTACCGTCATGTTAATTTCGGCTCATTTGCTTAAAAATCTGATTAATATCAGTATTTGCTATATAAAACCATTTAATAATCACTTATAAACTTAGATAATAAATAATATATATTTATTTCCTTTTAATATACTTCCATTCAAAATAATAGATTTAAAAACCCAATTTCAGTTATAAAATAAATTTTATAACTTCGTCTTTGTTGATTCATCTGACGGTAAATCACTATTTACAAAACGATTGATTTTTTGGCCAACTACTGCCAATTACTAAACCAATATTGCCCATTAGTTAAAACAAAACAATAGTTGAATTTCTAGTCAACGACCAACACCAAATTCAATCGTCCAACCAAAACAGTTCATATAATAATGATATAAAACTAAATAACATATAATATATTTGAGGAATCCAGTTGGATCCCACCAACCTTTTTTTCCCCTGCATCCAAATACGTTACCGCAAATAAAATCATACAGATATGACTTAAATAATCAACCAATAATTTAAACATCCAATTCTAAATTTATATGTTTATATTATTATAAACATGACCAACAAGGTAAGTTACCTTGTTACGATCGTTAAAAATAATTATTGATTCTGATTAGATTAAACAAACATTTAATCTAATCGATTTAGCCAATATCGGTAGCTACATGCATATACGTGCATAATATATCATGTTTAGAATAACTGGCACTTAGAATTACCAGTTACATGCATATATGTGCTACAGAACGTCTAAAAAAAATATAATATATACACTAAAGCTTAACTTATAAATATAATTCATTAAGGCCTCACTCAATTTATACCCCACGGCGCAAAATAATTACTGTAACAACCCAGAAATGCGAGCCAGTTTAAAATTTTTATTTTGACAATTATAGTGAATTTTGAATATTTAAAATGAATTATTTTAAATAATGTCGGCGAGAAAATTTATTTTGAATAGATTAGAACGTATATATTTATATACGTCATCGTTAGAATATTAATATTTATTTTAAATTATAAAAGGAATTGAAAATGGCGCGGTAGTTCAATAATTCGATTTCAAATTTCAATTGAATGTACCGGGTGCAAAATAAACCGGATTTTAGTGAAACCAAAAATAATGGAATCTAATTGTGACTATCTTTCCAACGAATACGAAAAATTGAAATTTCATAGCGGGAATCAAAAGACATGTCCAGATGAAAATTCTGAATAGTCGTTATGGAATTCAGGCCCTTAAAAATGGAAATTTTGCAAATGACCTCGGATTTCGACGAAACCACTTTTGTTGGATCCGTGATGTCAAGTTATTGATAGATTTCAATTTTCATAATTTTTCGATTCAATATGTGAGCGTGGCAAAGGAAAACGCGTTTGACCAGTTTCAGTTGATTTTAATCGACTGGAAAATAGCCATTTTTCAAACGATCTCGGAATTTGACGAAATTAGTTTTGTTAGGACCATATTGTCAATACGAAGCTAGAAATAATTTTTTGGGAATTTTTCAAGTTAGTATGTGACCCCAGTAAATTAAAATGTGCGTTCAAAATCAATATATAGAGTTATATGTTGATTTTGGCGAAAATTGATCGTAGCGGTCAAATCAGCCTACGATACATATCCCATTAGTTCGGAATGGGGGTAATTATCTAGGAACGACAGTCGGTGGGTTCGATTTCGAGTCCGAAATTTAAAGTTGCTTTTTGAAAATTAGATTAATTAAATATATATATATAATTAAACTTAGTCAACACCCCCTTTACTCCATTCTCTCTCCCTTCCTTTACAGATCAGAAACCGATTAAAAAAAAGAGAAAGAACGGATCGGAGAGGAGTGTCGCTCCACCGTCCGTCGCGCCTCCCTCCAGCCTCCTCCCCCTCCGATGATCAGTGCCTTCTTCCCTCTCTTCCCTCCTTCCACTCAAATCCCTGGCCACTAAATCGGACCGCCAGACCCCACAGCCCACCCCCACCGTTCACCCGCCTCACCACGCTCCACCCCCCGCGCAACCCTCCGCCCAACAGCCCATCGCCGCCTTTGTCCCCCTCGCCTCCTCTGTTAAAGCCGTGAGCACCTTATGAGCGCCGCCGACGGACCCTAGTCGGAGCGATTGATTTCCATTCCAGGCTACGCAATGCAATAAAGGTATGACTGATTTTAATTTTCAGTTTTAATTTAAATAAACAAGTGAATTCATTTTCAGATTTTTGAATAAATAGGACTTAATTTTATTTTCAGTTTTAGAGGTAAACAATACTGCTTAAAAATATGATTTTATTTATATTTTTAGAAATATAAAGATCAAATTTTTATGAAATGAAATTCGCTATAAAGATTTGATTTTTATAATGAAGAAGCGAATATAAAAATTTGATTTTTATATATGCAATAGTGATGTAAAAATATGATTTTTTAAATATGAGAACATGAAATTTTAATGTTAAAAGGTTTGATTTTTAATGTTAAAAAGTTTGATTTTCAATGCAAAAAGATTATATTTTTAATTTGAAAAAAATTTAGTTTTTTATGATATAGGAAGGTTAAGAATATAATTTTTATATTATAGAGATATTAAAAATATAATTTTTATACAGTAGAGATTATTAAAATATAATTTTTATACTAGTGGCGTGTTAAAAATATGATTTTTATATAGTGGCGATAATAAAAATATGATCTTTATATAATGTAGATAATAAAAATATGATCTTTACTTAGGTAGAGTATTAAAAATATGGTTTTTATTTAGAGTGAAAATATAAAAATATAATTTTTATATACAAATAAGCGTTGTATAAATATATATAAAGTAGAAATAAAAATATGATTTTTATTTATTGAAATGAGGCAATAAAAATAAAATTTTTATTTGAACAGCGTGAAAAGAACTGCGTCGGAATTTCCAGCAAATCCAGACAGTTCAGCAGTTCAAAAGCAAAGCACGACGGAGTGGAACCCTCTGTGAGAACTTCTCACTTTAACTTTTCTTTTCTAGTTATATAAATATATACTAGGATGCAGACGGTGTTTAGTAGCACCCGACACCATCGTCCACAGACCATGGACTTGTTTGTTTGGTTGTGTAGTTGGTTAGATTATTTGATTTGAATTTGATTTTTTGGTGAAATGGAATGGATTTGATTGATATGTGAATGGCGTGGGCCATTATTAGACCGGGGATAAGGCTAGGCCTTGTCCCGTTTCTAGCATCGTGCCGTTATGCCGCCGAAATTTTCTAAAATAAGTTAGAAAAATAAAGATATCATTTTATTTAATAAATGAACCGAATAGAATATTCATAGGTTGAATAAAATAATTTGGTCGTTAAAAATATAATTTTTAACGTGAATGTGAATAAAATAAATATTCATTTACAAACCGGACGGTTTGTTTATGTACACCTGTTTGAAGGATATTGATTGGGACGATAAATTTTACACATCGCCCAACTGCACAAATAAAATCTGTGTTTGATTGTTTGAAACCCCACACGGGTATTGGGATAAAATACGGCATACACCAATCCCAGTAATTAGTTGTATGTCGATCGATGGATCGACAGGCTGTTGTAAGCGTTAGATATCTATATTTGATTCTTATACAGTGTAGTGCACTTTGGATGATGGTTGATTATTTATCGTTGCTATTATATACATGTGTTGTATGGAATCCATATAATTAACTTTATATGGTAATTGATTGGGCCTCATTCCAATCGGGAAGATAAAGAATATTATAAAATAAAGGTTCATGTGTTGACAGTACTCATCCGTTGAGATTAGTCATGTGTTGAACGAAATATTTTAACAATAAAATTTACATCTTTATCATATATAAAATTTGAAATTAACTGGAAAATAGATGAGATGAGTGGTCTCCTGGATATTGATCTGATGTTGGTTTCGGCCTTCGGGGTTAATATTTAGGGAATCGTTCTCTTACTAATTTACAGTTGGAGTCTGATTTAAATCAAACGATAGATACCATAATTTTTATAAAATATATTAAATAACAAAAATAGTCACATGTGGACAGTACTCATTCGTTGAGATTAGTCATGTGTTGACAAAAATATAGAGTCATGTATTGAAAGAAATATAGATACATTGGTTGAATAGAATAACGAAGTTATTGAAAAATATAAGGCCGTGTTGATTAGAGATGCGCTATTTTGACGCAAACGATATTTATATTGATTATATTCGTTTTATAATGAATATTGAAAAGAGATTTAAAAATGGAATTCGAATTGAATTGAATAGAAATGGAATTCGAATTGAATTGAATAGAAAACGAATTCGAATTGAATTGAATAGAAAACGAATTTGAATTGAATTGAATAGAAAACGAATTCGAATTGAATTGAATAGAAAACGAATTTGAATTGAAATGAATAGAAATCAAATTTGAATTGAATTGAATTCAGTTGAAAACGAACTGAAATAGAATTGAAATCGATTTGAATTGAAATCAAATAGAGATGAATGTAAAAAGAATTTATAAGGGAAAATTCAATTTTGACTTGAATTTGAAATGAAGGTTGAAATTGTTTTTGAAACAAATTTGAAACGATTTATAAAATTCATTTTAAAAAGGTAATCGACGAAATATATATATTATATATATAATGGCCTGAATAGAACGCGTCGCGTTGCGGCAGTTCGCGAATTTCGACCATTGACTTCGAATGGACATTACGGAAGATCCGACCGTTAGATTCTCCTAAAACCAGAACCGTTGGGTTTGTATCGAAAAGAGCTTTCTAACGAATATTGGAAATTTTAAATCTAACGGTTGGATTTGGAGATACATCCAAATCAATTTCAGAAAAGGTCGCCGTACGTGCAGTTCGATGGCCGTTGTTGGGAATCGACTGTACGGGCCTTGATAAAATTATCAAAAATATCAATAATTTGTGTAGAATCATAAGAAATGATTTGTGAAGAACTGGGATGAAAAATCCCACATTTGTAAAGATAAAAATGGACTTTTATCGAAATGAACTAGTTTTGAACTAAATTTAAAACCCAATTATTTTTAAATAAATAAATTGGATTGGAAAGGGGTTTTAAATAATCGGAATTTCTAATATATTTGATTGGAATTGAATTAGAATCGATTTGTGGGTTTATCGTGAATGGTGTTTTTAAATAACATGTGTTCTTTAACCCGATAATAAATAGAATGTGATTTGGGTTTATCGTGAACTGTGTTTTAAATGACATTATTTCTTTAACCCGGTAAATGGAGTTTTAATGAATCTGTAATTAGATTGAGATGTGAATTGATAATTTAAAATATCTAATTTGGAAAGTGAGCGAGAATGGAGTATCACCAGTTTTGCTCCAAAGCGATAGTTAAATCTTTAATTAGATTTGAACGTGAAATGGTAACTAATTTTACTGATAACACCGTGGTGTTAGATTTGGAGTATTACCAGTTTTGCTTCATGGGATGAATAGGTTGGGATTGGGAAATAAAATAAATGATTACTTCGGTGTGGTTCGCTAATCCCGACTAGTTTGGAAAAACCATAATTTGGTTTGAAATGATATCCAAAGGAAGATTAAAGAATAAATTTTAAAGAATTTATCTTTGATAAAATTAATGGGAACCTTTCCCTAAGAATTGAAATTTAGAAACTAGCTGTAGGTTAATGAAGAAGAATGGTTTCCTGGGTATTGATCTGATGTTGGTTTCGGCCTTCGGGGTTAATATTTGGGGAAATTGCTCTCTTACTGATTTACAGTTAGTGACTAATGAATTGGAATGAGGCGTATGTTGTGTTTGTGTAACATTTGTTTTTAATATACGCGGGTTGTTTGGAAAGGCCGGGTTTATACCCATTCTGAATAACCGATTCGACGATAAGTCGAAGATGATGACGGTGGTCGAAGACCGGAAGTCTTCACATCGTTTGGATAATTACTGATGATCCTGATTGGGCTGTACACCCAAGAGGATGGAAATAGTTGGTGGTCGTCCAGACGTACTTGGAGATCGATGGATATACGAGGAAAGTGCCTCCGGTTTCGTTCAGACCCAGAATGAATTTATAAATGGATTGTGTGTCTGACATTGGATTTTATTCTGTGTTGATTGATTTCTTTTAAATATATATCTGTTTGGCAGCGGAGAATTTATTCTTTTGCTTAACGCCCTTCTCTGAGACGTACGAGCTTAGAGGTTATATATCGATAGATATCAATCGTATGGCATGAATTGCCTGCGTGGCATGCTAAGTTGCATGGATCAAGGCTTCTGTTGAAAAGCAAAGTCTTGTGGTTGATGATCAAAGCACGGCCTACGTGGCGTAGCTTTGTGTATAACGTGGATTCGCGAGCCTCACACCTCGGTATGAGTCAAAAACGGGATACGGACCGTTGGGAGAACACGACGTTTCTTTCTAGCTGTGGGTGGTGTCAGTGCTTAAACTGGCTGACATTTATATACTTTTCACCTTTGTGGTTGTTGGAATGAAGCGCCTCGATATTAGGTCTGATAGGACCGGGAAACGTGTGTTCAGGAATTGCCAATCCTCAAACGTAACGGAGGACCGTCCCAACCGATCCAAGTGGCTGCCCAGAGTGTGTAGTCTTGAGACATTTGCTAGAGTGTCTCGAATCGGAGAGGAGCTTTCCCCTTGCCTCGACTCATGACGGAAATCCAATTTCCAATACGAGATATTTCGGTTTTATTTGTAGAGCCTAGTATGGCAACATAGTAGCATGGGATACTATGCCGTCTATATGATTGAAATTATTTTGACACTATGCACTTATTATAGTATCAAATGATTTATTTTAAACGTATTAAGCATGTTTGGCTATTATAAGGGAAACCCCTATCCTCCGGCTTGCGTTGCATTGTATGATGGGACCCAGGTCTTATAATAGCACCATTTTTCGAAAAAGCATTGCGCTGTTTATTCTATGCACTGGTATTCTTGGGAGGAAACCCATTCCGTGTTATATGGCGTGGTCCCTTGAATTACTCTCTTTTAAAGTAAAGCTTTAAATAACTGTTTTAGTTCTCACACCAGTCACATGACTGACCTGGAGTATATTGTTTTAACCTAAACTCTAGGTGCCCCTATTTTCTACATGGGCAGCTAGTAGTTTTGGTTTTGCAGATTTATATTCACAGGATCCTGGTTTACAGCTGGAATGATATCCGGAAAGCTCTGTATCCGTATATCACCTTCAGTTGTGCTTTGTATTATTTTTCGCTGCTATGTAATTTATTGTAATCTCTGATATTTATCGAATGTAATTCATTCATTTATATTCTATATATTCTTGTATTCTGATGGAATTGTTGAAATAAACAATGAAATGTTCTTCTGTTTGCGTTCTATTTTGTGTTGCTCTCAAGGTAATCCGGGCTTTCCTTACCGGGGAAGTTTCAGGCTATCACAATTACAACCCACTCTTCTTCCTCATCTCCTTCTTAAAAACTGCTCCTGTATATGTGTATCCCGCCACACTACATTCATGAACACCATCAACCTGCTTACCAACCTCGCATCCAACAACACCAATCCACTTCTAGGCCCAAACCAGTCATGTCGACCTCCCCCTTCCCCCTCCATTGAAGTACGGCTCCGACCGGCTCGACAAAATCCGCCTCCAGTTCCGAATTTAATTCAACCCAAACTCTCCAAAACTCCGCACTCAGATCCCATTCGATCCTATGAACCCGAATATCACATCGAAATCTTGCATTGCTAGCTTATTTATATGGTTTCTCCACCATATCCTTACACCGTAATTTTCCACTTCGAGAAACTAACTCAAGTTCTGCGAAAAATCAAATGAGCATGGGGAAACATGGTTGTGAGTTGAATGGGATAAATCTCACGGTTATTAGTGGATGATACATTTTGTTTTCCATTTTCATCCGCCATGAAAGTTACTACTTTTAGTTTGTTGAAGGAAGAAATTTTAAATGGAGTTTTCATTCGCGTTTATATATATTTATGAGGTTTTTTGGTTTGTTTCAGGTCTGTTCGAAAAACAAATGGAAATGACATGTATATAAATAGGGGAAGATTCGAAGATAAGCTCAACGTCTGTCATTAGCATGTGTGTATAGGCTGAGTAAAAATATAGTGTATGATGTAGCTGCATTGATTTTTCACCTCAAGGATATGCTGTGTGAAGATATTGATTTAACATAGAAACAAAGTTGGGTCCTTTTCAATGTACTGATATGCTTGGACAAAACTAGAATAGGCTCTGTTGGAAAGATTTAGCATGTGTGGTAGCTGAAAAGAGAAAGGGTAGCTAAACTGTAATTTTATTTTCAAACAGGCCTGCTTGAGTTTTCACATGATGAGTAGTTTTTCAAAATATTCCAGGAAGGCATGTGCAGCAGTTCCCTTTGACGCCTTGATTTGAGAGGACGGGGAAAGAAATAGAATAGTTGAGTGTATACAGTGCATGCTTGGTTGAGTTTGCACTGATGGTGAAAGAAAATAGCATTGCAGTATTGAGCGTAGGATAGAAGAGGTAGGTAGTATAACTGCTTGATAAGAAAATACACTGCAGAAAATTTTGAGAGGACTTTGCATAGTAGTGAAAACTTAAGCAGGTGGGTGTAATGTCCCATATTTTTACAATATAATAATTAATTAATTTAATTATTTAAATAATGATTTAGAGATTTAAATGGTCGTTTAATTAAATAATATTAAATATTTAATTAATATTTATAATATAAAAATATATTATAATTTCGAGATAGTCGGAAATAGTGGAATTCACAATATTATGTGAATTAAACTATTTATAGTATTTAATTCAGTTTTGAGTGGAATTATATTAACGAATATATTATATAAACAACGGTTGGATGTATAATTATAATATAATTATAATTAAGCCCGTAATGGCGCTGCAGTTCGCAATTTGGCGATTCGATCTTTAAACGAATATACATAATCCGTTTTAAGCCGGAATTTTGTAAAACAAGTAACGTTCGGAGCTAGTGAAGTATATCTTTCTAATGGAAGAGAAAAATCAGGATATCATTATGTAGATTTTGATTTATGACTAAATCAAATTTTCAAATAGTCGCTATGGAATTCCTTTATAATTTATAATGATTTATAAAAGGGTTTCTATTTTTAATTGAATATCGGTTAACTCTGATTACGAAATATCGAGTTGTAAATCCATATATATGTATTCTGAAGCTGTATGATATTCTGTTGTGAATATACACGATAATATTTATTTATAAATATTAAATTTAATTATTTTTAAATATATCAATATTTAAATGGGTTTATTTAGAGCTTTAAAAATAGCCAATTTTGCAAACGAACTACGTTTTCAACGAAACTATTTTCGTTGGATTAGGAATAGTATATTATTGTTAGATTTCAATTTCCATGATTTTGGAGTTATTATGTGGCCGTACGGGATTTTAATCTGAAAAATACTCAATTATTTGACTTTAAAAATACACTATGTGAGCAAACGAAGTCGGAATTCGACGAAACCAGTTTCGTTCGGTCCATAATGTCAAACTGTAGCTTCATGTCGATTTTCATCAAAATTGGATATTTTATGTGGTCGTACGAATTTATAAACAATAAATACATATAGCGGTTGCTTATAAATGAATATATAAATCAAATAAAGTTAAAGGAGTTAATCGAATATAGTTTATTCGTCAAAGGATTTAATCGAATATATTTTATTCGAATAGAGTTAAAGGAGTTAATCGAATATAGTTTATTCGAATAGAGTTCAAGGAGATATGGAATATAGTTTATTCGAAAGGAGTTAATTGAATATAGTTTATTTGAAAGGAGTTAAGTGATAAGAGTTAATGAATTAAAGTTAATCAAGTTAAAATTAATGGAGTTAGGGTTAATTGATTTGAGTTAATCGAGTTATATTTTGGAGTTAGATATTCAGAAGCAGGGATTATAACGCTATAGTTATAATCAATGTTTTTCAATAAAGAAGTGGATTCGTAAATAGAATCTAAGAGTTACGTAAGGAAGTTTGTTAAAGATTTAAAGGGTGAACTTTGTCTATTTCAAGGTTAGAAATGTTGTTCAGTTAAGGTCCGAGAGGTAGTTATACCCCAACTTGATTGACCTCGTTTTTAACTAAGGAATGGTTACGGTTCGATAGTGAAGGAGTTAATTGAATTTAGTTAATAAGTGTTAATGGTTCGAGTTGGCATAGCGATGTTTTATTTAAACATCTGTTTAAATACAGTGAATGAGTTTTGGAAACATTTTCCAAATATAATCAAAGATATTTTCTAATCCTAGAAAAAGAAATGTTTGATGATAAAGAATACTGGAATCATATTGATACGTGAAAAAGAGATGGAAATGTTTTCCAATGTTAATAACGTATATTTTCTAAATTTAGAAAATAAGAAATGTTGAATATATGGAAACAAGAAATGAAAAAAATGAATAAATTAATGAACTAAAGAGATAAATGTTCAATGATTGGTCGATAAAATTTCCATCTGGAAATAATATCGTTGTTTGCACACATTATTTTCTTTGATAGTTAACTCACCGACTATCGAAATTTTTGACCATTTTTCCGTCGTTAATACGGAGAGACCGAGATCAGATTCATTATCTGAAAACCCCTCTGTATGGGCGTTAGCGTTGTGAATCAAATATGATGAAGATAATTGAAGACGGAGTTATGCAAGGGCTATCCTGGTTACAGAATACTACCTTTGGTTTGTCCAGTTCTAGGATGACATGTATGGAAGAATGTCTGACAGAGTATATTTAATAGATCATGTAAGTTGATCTCTCCAAATGTATATACGTTTGGTGGCGGAGGAATTCATTTCTCTTAGCTGGATACCTATTGTATTTTTGGGGAAATCAATTTGTGATTTGGCTGGTATGACGATGTGACATTCAAAGTGAATAATTGTGTGATATGTCAGAGATAAGCGTGGCCTCTAGCCTCACAACCGGGAAATGACAAAAATCGGGCAGGCAGCATGGCTAAGTGGTTGGCTGCCAATTATGGTGTATTATCACCTATCTAGAGATATTCATTTCATTCTTAAATCTATTCGATGTTGTCCCATTCGGGAAAACGGTTGCTGATCCCAACCGTTGGTGATATACATTCGATACACTCAAGCAAAATGAGTGGTCAGTTATATGTGGCCGGGTTGCAAGATGTTCTTGTTGAACCCTATGTATTCCTCTCTAGAGGTACACTATCGTAAGGTGGTTCCATACCTTGACATAGTTGGTAATCTATTATCCAATAAGCACTCGCGGTTTTGATTATATACTATATATGTAGAACGTGAGATGAAAGTGTTTCTGCTAGATGATTATTATATTGTTGTTGATAGACACTATTATAATATCAAAGAATTTTGATATAAATATTATTTTGGATTTTCATTAGGGAAAACCCGTTCCGTTATATGGCGTAGTCTTATGAGATATCGTTTTATTGCTCAAACTGTTTTAAATTGTTTTACTCACACCAGTCCAATGACTGACCCAGAGTTTATTTTGTTTTGTTTTCCCAAAACTCTTGGGTGCCCAATTTTGTATGGGCAGTCAAGTAGTCAGGATTTTACAGATATACTTGGAGAGCTTGGAGCAGGAGGCTTCAGGATTATATAGCTATTGTTTATTCCGCTGTGTTGTAAGTGTTGTACTCTGATAATGTTACTGTATACATATACTAATTTTATTTCAAAGATATGTTATCTATTATATATTGTTCGTTTCGCTGTGAGATTCGTGTTACTCTGATGTTGTATGTTCTTCTTCTTTTTCTATTCTAAGTTTCTATCTTATCTATTCTCACCCTCTATTTTCTTTCTATTAGTTTTCTGGTTTCCAATGCAGTTTGGGTTTGGCTTGTGTTATTTAGTCAGCTCAAATGGTACTGGAATTTCGGGACACTATAGTTGGTATCAGAGCTGAAGTTTAAGTAATTACCCTGGCTATGTGGCGTAACTCAGTAGAGATGGGGTTAGTAATACCCTAGATTGAGTTTAGTGTATATATGAGCTTGTTTTTGTTATTTGATATAAACATGGTTTTATATTGTGGGGATTTATTGGCTGAGTTGTTTATGGGTTCTGGTCGATTAGTTTAATCCACTGTATCGGTAGGTGTTTATAAACACTCGAATACGATGAACCAAAATAATATGTTTTGAAAAGAGGGTAAATGAAATAATTTTACCCAAATTATATTTTGATATAAACAAAGTATAGATATTTGAAGTATTATGGTATATTGGATGTGTTGGTTGTGATTATAATCGAATAAGATTATAAAATGTGAAATGGTTATGTAAATAGCCAATCAGAATTCATATTAGTGAAATCCGTGAAATCAAATGAATTAAATCTGAATTTAAATCAGAATTGGAATTAAAACCCTGAAAGGTTATAAAAGTGTTGTAAATGAATCTGAATTAAATATATGGGAATTTTAAAATCTTAGGAGATTTTAAATTGTTTACAAGCATTATGAAGTATATTTTGAAAGTGATTTCAAAATGGAATTGTTTAGAAATGGCTTTAAAAGTGATATAGTATTGAGCATACATCGATCGCTGGAAAATAAATCTCGATGATGAAGTCGACCATCATCGTGTTCATTTTGGAGTTGTAAGTGACGGATTACTACCAAAGTTTTTGTTTTTGAATTGTTTTGAGAAAACAAGTTATTTTGATATTCCAAATGAATATTTTGATTTTTGGGAAAGGCTAAGCTGTTTAAAAATTCCCAGAAACCGATTATGTGAATTAGAACAAATTAAAGTAGAATTTGTAGAAGCAAATAGAAATAGAAATTGAATTGAAAACCAGTTAAGTGGAAGAAGAATTAAGATAGAAAAATATCGAATTAGATTGGAATAGAGATAATTCGAAATGGAATTGGACTGGTAAATTAAGAGTTGATATTAAAAATGGAATTTGAGTTAAGAACAGAATTTGGCTTGGGTACAACCGAATAATTGGGATGACACTGGTATATGTAGAATTGGTAACACATGGAAAGGATATATGGATATGCCCGACAAAAAGGTACTAGTTTATATTATATGTGGGTTTGAGATTTTATGAGCCGAATTGGCAAGCCGCTTGGCTGTTTGATTTTCTTTTGGATTGGAGAAGGCCCAGAGAGGCAAGTTGGAGTTTGAGCTATTGACCAGTACAAAGGAGGTGCTGGCGAAATTTTTCGAAAAGTTAAGGTGTTAGAAAATTTTCAGGATTTTTGAAACTTTTTGTCCATAGGAATGAATTTATAATTTAGTTGAAATTAAATTGGTTCAGCTGAAAATGAAGTTAAGAAGTGAACAAATAATTTTTAACCCAGTTAATCGGGTTTGTTTTCTACCTTAGCAATTTCGAGGACGAAATTATTTTAAGGGGGGAAGAATGTAATGTCCCGTATTTTTACGATATAATAATTAATTAATTTAATTATTTAAATAATGATTTAGAGATTTAAATGGTCTTTTAATTAAATAATATTGAATATTTCATTAATATTTATAATATAAAAATATATTATAATTCCGAGATAGTTGGAAATAGTGGAATTCACAATATTGTGTGAATTGAATTATTTATAATATTTAATTCAGTTTAGAGCGGAATTATATTAACGAATATATTATATAAACGATAGTTGGACGTATAATTATAATATAATTATAATCGAGCCCGTAATGGCGCTACAGTTCGCAATTTGGCGATTCGAACTTTAAAACGAATATACAGAATCCGTTTTAAGCCGGAATTTTGTAAAACAAGAAACGTTCGGAGATGGTGAAGTATATCTTTCTAATGGAAGAGAAAAATCGGGATTGCATTGCGTAGATTTTGATTTATGTCTAAATCAAATTTTCAAATAGTCGCTATGGAATTCCTTTATAATTTATAATGATTTATAAAAGGATTTCTATTTTTAATTGAATATCAGTTAACTCTGATTATGAAATATCGAGTTGTAAATCCATATATTTTTATTCTGAAGCTATATGATATTTTGTTGTGAATATATACGATAATATTTATTTATAAATAATAAATTTAATTATTTTTTAATATATTAATATTTAAATGGGTTTATTTAATGCTTTAAAAAAGCCAATTTTGCAAACGAACTCCGTTTTCGATGAAACTAATTTTGTTGGATCAGGAATATTAAATTATTGTTAGATTTCAATTTCCGTGTTTTTTGGAGTCAGTATGTGGTAGTATAGGATTTTAATCTGAAAAATAGTCAATTATTTGACTTTAAAAATACGTTGTATGAGCAAACAAAGTCGGAATTCGATGAAACCAGTTTCGTTGGGTCCGTAATGTCAAACTATAGCTGCATATCCATTTCCACCAAAATTGGATATTTTATGTGGTTGTACGAATTTTGTAACAACCCGTATTTTCAATAACCTGTTATAACATAAATCGAGGCAGAATTTAATTTATAAATCTGAATCAAAGGAAACGAGTTTTCGAAAATCGGAGTCCGTATGACCCGATTAAGGCCCAACGAAGTTTTCAGAAAATTTCAAAGTAAAAACAGATTTCAAATTCAAGTTTGAATTTGGAAAATTAGGTCAGATTGGGGCAGGCGGGAAAATTCCCGCCAGAGCACCCAAGTCGACAGCCCTGTCGACTTGGGAGTCGACTTGGTTGACCCAAGTCGACAGCCCTGTCGACTTGGCTGTCGACTTGGTCTAGCCGGGCAGTTTTGCCTGGTGCACCATTTTGGGATTGTGTTGAGTTTGGGGGCCAGATTCGGTTTTGAGGGCTGAGATTGGAACTAGGGTTTAATCCTAAGGTTGAAACTAGTCCTAACCTCTATAAATAAGACCCTAACCTAACCCTAAATCATTATTATTCATTCATACAACTAAACTATGGCAAAATCATTCCTCTCATGGCCTCCACTCTCTTCATAAAATTCCTAAATAAATTTCTATGAGATTTTCCATGCATACAAGTGTTTTCAAGCTTGTATGAGCATCATTAGCTTGCATTCAAGTCAAGTTTCTATATTTGCATCATAAAGAAAGAGTTTTGATCATTTTGGCTCAAGGGTTTTTCTATTAGAGCTTGCATTTTGGGTCTATTTGATTGCATAAGGGCTTTGTCATATTTTTTGTGCCTTCATAAGCATTGTAAGCCCTTTTCTACTTTCATATTTAAACTCTAAAGTTAATGAATGGTGCAAGTTGTGTTTGATCATTATGATATGCAAGTTTACTATGATGTGTTATGCAAGTTTATCATGTTATGTTATGCAAGTTTGATATGCAAGTTTGTCATATAATATGCAAGTTATGTTATGCAAGTTTGGGTTGATCCTTTTGTTCATGTTATCATGTTATGCAAGCTTATCTTGGGTTTATGAGGTTAAAGCTTCAAGCTTTATGCTAAAGGTTGCATTTTGGCAACATGTAAGTTATCATATCTCTTATGATAACTTGCATGTGAGGCTAAATGCGAACTTATGGCCATTTCTACATGTCATTTATCACCATGTATCACCAATATGCTAAGTTTGGTTTTATGCATGCTTTTGAGGCCTAAATATGTAATATGCAAGTATATGAACATATGTACATTTCATATGCCACCATGTTAAACTTGTGGCTTCAACACCCTTATGTCATGATTTATGCCAAGTTCCCTCTTTCTATCCTTTATGTGCTATTGCGATATGTAAGCGATGGGATTGCGTTTGGGGTTGGGTAAACTTAAAAGACATAAAAACATAAGCTTGGGAATTTACCTATTAAGTTAGGTATACCCTTTGGGAATTTACCTATTAAGTTAGGTCTACCCAAATGCTTGAAAACTTGTAACATATTTTGGAAACATGATGGACATGACACTTAGAAAAGATAAGTGTGACCAACTCGAGGTTGGGTTGAGTTTGTAGCGTAAACCTACCCGGAACCGACCGGCTTAACTAGTTGCTACAAACAATAGGATCCAATGTGAGAAGTTGGTCATGTTGTACCTTGAACCCGAGGTTAGACCAAGTTGTGGTGTAAAGCTACCCGGACCCGCCCGGCTTAACTAGTAACCACAACAAGGTCTAATGTGAGAGGTTAAGACACGTTAATTAATTAATGCCTCATGATTAGGGTTAAGTCATGGTCCACTTAATATTTAACCAATTTGGGCTTGGTAGATTAATCGGGGTTAAGTCGTGAACTCATCGTTACACTTAACCAAGTTAATCCATGATTAGCAAGAGGGTTAAACCGTACTTAACCCATTATAAAATCCTAGCAATGGGGGTCCACTCCAGCAGTAATCCCAAGTTTGTATCATTATGACCCTAGGGACTAGGCTAGGGTGGGGGCACGATTACTGGACTTGAGGTAAGTGACCAAAAACGACGGCAGAGTGGTACGCCGGTGTAGTTCTGGGCGGACTATGGTCGTGCACATAGTCCGAAGCCGGGGAAAACATGCACGGGTACTAGTAGATCGAGACTGTGCACTTATGTTTATGGTGTCCAGGGGTTGACACCCTAGGGCTTGATACACCCGACGGGAGACCCTGCACAGTCTGACTACAATTATGTTTGGGCCGCATTGACACCAACACGTGACGAGTTAGGCTTATAGGGAGCCGATCGAATAAACCGTTTGGTTGGACCGCGTATTAGGGTCACTTCATGTTATTGGGCCAAAGCTTGGGCCAAGGGATCAATACTGGTTTATTCAAGTCATGTTAGCTTGCTAGTACACCTGTGGTGCAAAACCTTAATCCTGATTATGCGATGACACCTTTATCTACCTTGTTAGTTAATCATCATGCTAGTATGTTGTTATCCTTATGTTCATCCCAGCTTTCATCATGCCAGTTAACTTTATCAGTTTACATTGATTTTAGTAGGGCTTACTCAGTCTTTTTGACTGGCCTGTTTTTCTTTCGCCTCTTTTCTTCCGTTTCCCCCCCCCCCCACCCCCCCCAAGGTTCTCAGGGAGGGAATATTGGAGCTTACCTTGGATTTCTGATCGCTTGCTTGTGGGATTTTAGCTCATGTACGGTCTTGACATGAATCTAGCTATGGTTATCACTTATTTTGGGGATAGTACTTATGTATTTCAGTTTTTCAGTAGTGTTGTTTTTATCTAGACTTGTGTATTTGGAAAGTTGACATTATGTTGTACCAGACTTGTTTTGAAATGGTTTGAAATCTTCCGCTGTTTTATCTATGTTATTTACTTTGTTTACATATATACATATGTTCTTGTTCTGCCTTGATATATCATTATGCACGTTTACCTGATCCAAACGCCCCTCCAAAGTCAGAGTGCTTGCAAGAGCCACCCTGGCGGAGGTGGGGTGTTACATTTCGTATCAGAGCATATGGTTTACGAGAAGGAACAAAAAGGTTTTTAAAACTTTTGGAAAACTATTTTCAAAACCAAGTATAAAGTATTTTCCAAAGAAAAGTCTAGTTTATTTTAAAGGCTATTCCCCAAAAAGCCATTAGCAAAATTCCTTCGTTTTTCCTCTATTCTGAATCTGTCTTTTTCTTCGTTTTCAGTATGGCTGATAACTTTGCTATTCCGGAGGGAGTACACGTACCTGTTTGGTATAGGAGACTTTTGGAGGCTAGGGCGACCGAAGCCGGCCCCGCAGATGTTCCTCCTCCTCCTCCTCCGGTAGTTAATGTTCCTCCTCCTCCTGTCGCTGAGGTTCCTCTTCCTCCTCCCCCTCAGCATCCTCAAGCTGACTTCGCAAAGACTTGCAAAGATTTCAAAGCAATGGGTGGCAAGAACTTTCAAGGCACTGAGACTTTTGTAGAGGCCAGAAATTGGTTGAAAGAGACCGAGGATTTATTTGCTATCTTTGGGTTAGACGATTAGAGGAAGATCTTGTTGGCGGTTTGGCTTATGAAGGATGAAGCCGCTTATTGGTGGGAAGTCACCAATGGTACTAGGCCTGTTGAGACTTATGCCGATTTCAGGGCAAGGTTCGTGCTTAAGTTTCTATCTTCTGCTGAGGAGAATCTGCAAATGGAGAGGTTCATAACTTTGAAACAAGGAGATATGTCTGTCAAAGAATATGTGAACAAGTTCAATCAGTTAGCTCGTTTTGGCTTGGATATGGTTAATACTCCTCAGAAGAAGGCTCTTCGTTTTGCTAGAGGATTGAATGAGCCGTTGCAGGGATTGGCTATGTCACATATTCCCCATGGGGCCACGTTTGAGAGCTTGGTTGATATGGCGTTACTTCAGGGAGATGTCAAGAAAGAGATCAAGATGAATGATACTCAAGCCAAGAAGATTGATTCCCAGTGGAAAGGAAATCAGGGTAATCCAAGTGGTCAGAGCAGTCAAGGCATCAGAACAAGAACAAGAACAAGAGTCAAGGCAATAAGGGGAACAACAACAAGGGCAAGAACAACAAGGGGAAGTGCCATTATTGCGGTTCAGTTGGGCATCTTATTAAGGATTGTAAGAAGAGGAAAAGGAAGAATGGTGAATGCTTTTTCTGCGGTGAGACTGGACTTTTCAGTAAGGATTGCCCGAAGAAGCAAGGGCAAGGCCAGGGTCAGACTCAGCGTGCTGGACCTTCAGGAGGGCAAGCTCATGCTCTCAATGTCGCTCCAGTTCCCGATCGAGGTAGTATTTCTGTTGAGAGCCTTGTATTTATTTCTGATTTTCCAGTTCATACCTTGTTTGATTCTGGTGCATCGCATAGCTTTATCTCATCTGATCTTGTTGATAGTTTGCACCTTAGTACTAGCTTGGTAGATGATCCCGTCTATGTCTCAAATCCTATTGGGGGTTCCGCCCATCTGTCTATGATATGTGGGGATTTGAGGATCTCTATACTGAGTGTAGAGTTCTTGTGTAGTGCTTATGTTCTTGGTTTTAGGGGATACGGATTGATATTGGGCATGGATTAGTTGTCCAGATATGGAGCCATCCTTGATTTTGAGCATAGGGTTGTGAGTTTCGTGACTCGCCTCGGAAACACCCTAGAAATTTCTTGTAATCCGAGAGGTCCCGTCATGTTGTGCTATCTTGAATCACTCGACTCGTCAATGGAAACTCTTCAGTCTGTGAGAGTGGTTCGAGAGTATCCGGATGTTTTCGATGAAGTTAGGGGGTTGCCCCCTAAGCGAGAGATTGATTTCCGCATTTATCTGGTGGATAATGCAAAGCCGGTTTCTTTGCACGTGCGGCACATGGCTCCGCGTGAAAGGCGGGAGCTAAGTAAGCAAGTGAAGGAGTTGCTTGAGAAGAACTTCATTAGACGAAGTATATCTGAATGGGGAGCGCCTGTGGTATTTGCTACCAAGGCAGATGGTTCTCTCCGACTTTGTGTAGACTATCGAGAGTTGAATAAGCTGACTAAGAAGAACAGACACCCGTTACCGAGGATTGATGATCTCTTTGACCAGCTTATCGGTGCTTCTGTTTTCTCTCAGCTTGATCTTGCTACTGGATTTCATCAGCTCAGGGTAGCTGAAGATAGTATAGACAAGACTACGTTCAGAACGCCAGATGGATTCTTCGAATGGCTTTCATGCCGTTCGGCTTGACTAATGCACCCGCATATTTCGTGGACTTGATGAGTAGGGTGTTCAGGGAGTTCTTGAACAAGTTTGTCGTGGTCTTCGTAGATGATATTCTGATCTTCTCTAAGGATGAGGAAGAGCACGCAAGGCATCTCGTGGAGGTGACGGATACGCTTAGAGCGCATCAGTTGAAGGCCAAGTTCTCCAAGTGTCACTTTTGGAGAAGGGAAGTTAGATTCCTTGGGCATATAGTATCTAAGCAAGGCTTAGCGGTGGATCCCGCTAAGGTAGTTGCAGTTCAGGATTGGACGACTCCAAGGAATGCAACCGAAGTGAGAAGTTTTCTAGGTCTTGCAGGCTTTTACCGGAAGTTTATCAAGGACTTCGCGAAGATTTCCGCTCCTCTCACTAAATTGACGAAGAAGAATTTAGTTTTTGCTTGGAGCATAGAATGCGAGCTTGCTTTTCAGAAGCTCAAGAGAGCTCTCACATCAGCACCTGTTCTAGCTTTGCCCGATGGAGGGAAGTTATTTACAGTATACACCGATGCATGTGGCACGGGGTTAGGAGCTGTTCTGATGCAAGAAGGAAGAGTGATATGCTTTCGCGGTAGACAACTCAAAGTGCATGATAAGAATTATCCCACTCATGACTTAGAGTTGGCAGCAATAGTATATGCACTCAAGGCTTGGCGCCATTATCTTCTGGGAGATAGATTTGAGCTTTATACCGATCACAAGTCATTGAAGTATCTCTTTTCTCATAAGGATCTGAATCTGAGGCAACAAAGATGGATGGAATTCTTGGCGTCCTACGATTTTGAGATAGCTTATACCCCTGGCAAGGGGAATGTGGTAGCTGATGCATTGAGTAGAAAAAGGTTGACACTGAGTCCTCTATTCGTTGAGATGAAGAATTTAGAGTATGTGCCAACCTTTGATTTCTCTTCGGCTATTGAGTCGATGACCGATTCTTTAGCATCTCTGGAACTCAGACCTACCCTTCTTGATCAAGTTGGGGCTTCGCTGAGAGAAGACCCTCAGATAGTTGAGATTATGGATAAGCTGATTCGAGGAGAGGCGTCTAGTCATCTCGCTCGATATTCTATTGATGACAAGGGTTGGCTGAGGAGAGACAGAAGGTTATGTGTTCCAATGGTAGAAGATTTAGTAAGAAAAGTTCTTGAGGAAGCGCATCGCTCTAAGTTGACTATACATCCGGGCGGAGATAAGATGTATAAAGATATGAAGCGCATTTTCTTTTGGCCTGGGATGAAGAAGGATGTGGCAGAGTTTGTCTCTAGATGTATCATTTGCCAGCAAGTTAAGGCCGAGTCGAAGAAGCCCGGTGGGCTATTGCATCCTCTAGACGTTCCACTATGGAAGTGGGAGAGTATTTCCATGGACTTTATCGATGGGCTACCAAGGTCAAGGAAAGGGAATACGAGCATTTGGGTTATTGTGGATAGACTTACGAAGAGTGCTCATTTCATTCCGGTGAAGAGCAAGAGGACCTCATCTTGGCTAGCGTCTGTATATCTTCGTGAGATCGTGAGACTACATGGAGTCCCTTCTAGTATAGTCAGTGACCGTGACCCAATCTTTACAAGTCAATTCTGGAATAGCTTGCAAGAAGCTATGGGCACAAGGTTGAATCTAAGTACGGCTTATCACCCACAGACGGACGGTCAAACCGAAAGGGTGAATAGGGTACTCGAGGATCTGTTGAGGCTTTGTATTCTGGATTTTGGTGGTACTTGGGAAGACCATCTTCCTCTTGTTGAGTTTGCATATAATAACAGTTATCAGGCAAGCATAGGGATGGCACCATTTGAAGCTTTATATGGGAGGCCGTGCAAGTCGCCTACATGTTGGTGGGAGACTACAGATGAGCTTATACTTGGGCCTGATATGATCAGAGATACATCCGAGAAGGTCGAGTTGATTCGGAGACGGATGAAAGCGGCCCAAGACCGACAGAAATCCTATGCTGATAAGCGAAGAACTGATTTGGAGTTTGATGTTGGGGATATGGTTTTCGTGAAGGTTTCTCCTTTGCGGAATGTGGTCCGATTTGGAGCCGTTGGGAAGTTAGCACCGAGGTTTGTTGGACCATTCCCTATTATAGAGAGGATCGGGCAGATGGCTTATAGAGTGGAGTTGCCCGAGAAGCTTGCCGGAGTACACGATGTTTTTCATGTCTCGCATCTCCGGAAGTGTTTACATGAATCAGCAGAGGTTGTTGAGCCAAGTGTTCTGAAAGATGTGGAAGTGGAGAAAGAGGCTACCTTGAGGAGAGCTCCGATTCGTATCTTGGGGACGGAGACCAAGAAGCTAAGGAATCGAGAGGTCAAGTTGGTGAAGGTTCAATGGGGTGAAGCCGAAGAAGACGCAACTTGGGAAACCGAGGAGAAGATGCGTGGGCTTTATCCATTCCCTTTTGAGGGTACACTCTCAATCTCTTTTCTTTGTTAGCATATCTTTCTCTTTGCTATCCATGTTTATCTAGTTTATTGTGTTAATCTTGTCATGAGAACCTTAGGTAGAAACCCTTTGGATGAAACATGTGTTTGAAACATGTTATGCTTGATGTTAGCAAGTGGTTGCAAGTGTTTGCAAATGGTTACTCGTAGATGCATTATACACGTTAGGCACTAGATCGGCTCACACACTCCTCATATTGCATATGCATGAGTGTTTACGCTTATTCATGGATGAAAATTTTTGTGTTATCACATGGATGTTGCATATGGATGTATGTTATGTGCACACATATAGATGTTATCCATTATGATAGGGATTGCATACATATGGATTCATTTCACTAACATAATTTGCATTGATGATATTTGCATTAGATAAGTACATATACACACACCTTTGCATATGTTCATACAACATTTAGAATCTTGTAAGGACAATGATTGCTCGTGGATGATGTTTTGAGTAGATGGATGTTGGATGGTAGGATACGTTCTTCCTAACTTGAAGATTTCGGGGACGAAATCCTTTAAGGAGGGGAGAATGTAACAACCCGTATTTTCAATAACCTGTTATAACATAAATCGAGGCAGAATTTAATTTATAAATCTAAATCAAGGGAAACGGACTGTGCCATTGCGTTCGTCTCGGAAAAATACGCGAAATATAGTCCGAGTTTTCGAAAATCGGAGTCCGTATGACCCGATTAAGGCCCAACGAAGTTTTCAGAAAATTTCAAAGTAAAAACAGATTTCAAATTCAAGTTTGAATTTGGAAAATTAGGTCAGATTGGGGCGGGCGGGAAAATTCCCGCCAGAGCACCCAAGTCGACAGCCCTGTCGACTTGGGAGTCGACTTGGTTGACCCAAGTCGACAGCCCTGTCGACTTGGCTGTCGACTTGGTCCAGCCGGGCAGTTTTGCCTGGTGCACCATTTTGGGATTTTGTTGAGTTTGGGGGCCAGATTCGGTTTTGAGGGATGAGATTGGAACTAGGGTTTAATCCTAAGGTTGAAACTAGTCCTAACCTCTATAAATAAGACCCTAACCTAACCCTAAATCATCATTATTCATTCATACAACTAAACTATGGAAAAATCATTCCTCTCATGGCCTCCACTCTCTTCATAAAATTCCTAAATAAATTTCTATGAGATTTTCCATGCATACAAGTGTTTTCAAGCTTGTATGAGCATCATTAGCTTGCATTCAAGTCAAGTTTCTATATTTGCATCATAAAGAAAGAGTTTTGATCATTTTGGCTCAAGGGTTTTTCTATTAGAGCTTGCATTTTGGGTCTATTTGATTGCATAAGGGCTTTGTCATATTTTTTGTGCCTTCATAAGCATTGTAAGCCCTTTTCTACTTTCATATTTAAACTCTAAAGTTAATGAATGGTGCAAGTTGTGTTTGATCATTATGATATGCAAGTTTACTATGATGTGTTATGCAAGTTTATCATGTTATGTTATGCAAGTTTGATATGCAAGTTTGTCATATGATATGCAAGTTATGTTATGCAAGTTTGGGTTGATCCTTTTGTTCATGTTATGCAAGCTTATCTTGGGTTTATGAGCTTAAAGCTTCAAGCTTTATGCTAAAGGTTGCATTTTGGCAACATGTAAGTTATCATATCTCTTATGATAACTTGCATGTGAGGCTAAATGCGAACTTATGGCCATTTCTACATGTCATTTATCACCATGTATCACCAATATGCTAAGTTTGGTTTTATGCATGCTTTTGAGGCCTAAATATGTAATATGCAAGTATATGAACATATGTACATTTCATATGCCACCATGTTAAACTTGTGGCTTCAACACCCTTATGTCATGATTTATGCCAAGTTCCCTCTTTCTATCCTTTATGCGCTATTGCGATATGTAAGCGATGGGATTGCGTTTGGGGTTGGGTAAACTTAAAAGACATAAAAACATAAGCTTGGGAATTTACCTATTAAGTTAGGTCTACCCTTTGGGAATTTACCTATTAAGTTAGGTCTACCCAAATGCTTGAAAACTTGTAACATGTTTTGGAAACATGATTGACATGACACTTAGAAAAGATAAGTATGACCAACTCGAGGTTGGGTTGAGTTTGTAGCATAAACCTACCTGGAACCGACCGGCTTAACTAGTTGCTACAAACAATAGGACCCAATGTGAGAAGTTGGTCATGTTGTACCTTGAACCCGAGGTTAGACCAAGTTGTGGTGTAAAGCTACCCGGACCCGCCCGTCTTAACTAGTAACCACAACAAGGTCTAATGTGAGAGGTTAAGGCACGTTAATTAATTAATGCCTCATGATTAGGGTTAAGTCATGGTCCACTTAATACTTAACCAATTTGGGCTTGGTAGATTAATCGGGGTTAAGTCGTGAACTCATCGTTACACTTAACCAAGTTAATCCATGATTAGCAAGAGGGTTAAACCGTACTTAACCCATTAGAAAATCCTAGCAATGGGGGTCCACTCCAGCAGTAATCCCAAGTTTGTATCATTATGACCCTAGGGACTAGGCTAGGGTAGGGGCACGATTACTGGACTTGAGGTAAGTGACCAAAAACGACGGCAGAGTGGTACGCCGGTGTAGTTCCGGGCGGACTATGGTCATGCACATAGTCCGAAGCCGGGGAAAACATGCACGGGTACCAGTAGATCGAGACTGTGCACTTATGTTTATGGTGTCCAGGGGTTGACACCCTAGGGCTTGATACACCCGACGGGAGACCCTGCACAGTCTGACTACAATTATGTTTGGGCCGCATTGACACCAACACGTGACGAGTTAGGCTTATAAGGAGACGATCGACTAGACCGTTTGGTTGGACCGCGTATTAGGGTCACTTCATGTTATTGGGCCAAAGCTTGGGCCAAGGGATCAATACTGGTTTATTCAAGTCATGTTAGCTTGCTAGTACACCTGTGGTGCAAAACCTTAATCCTGATTATGCGATGACACCTTTATCTACCTTGTTAGTTAATCATCATGCTAGTATGTTGTTATCCTTATGTTCATCCCAGCTTTCATCATGCCAGTTAACTTTATCAGTTTACATTGATTGTAGTAGGGCTTACTCAGTCTTTTTGACTGACCTGTTTTTCTTTCGCCTCTTTTCTTCCGTTTCCCCCCCCCCCCCAGGTTCTCAGGGAGGGAATATTGGAGCTTAGTTTGGATTTCTGATCGCTTGCTTGTGGGATTTTAGCTCATGTACGGTCTTGACATGAAGCTAGCTATGGTTATCACTTATTTTGGGGATAGTACTTATGTATTTCAGTTTTTCAGTAATGTTGTTTTTATCTAGACTTGTGTATTTGGAAAGTTGACATTATGTTGTACCAGACTTGTTTTGAAATGGTTTGAAATCTTCCGCTGTTTTATCTATGTTATTTACTCTGTTTACATATATACATATGTTCTTGTTCTGCCTTGATATATCATTATGCACGTTTACCTGATCCAAACGCCCCTCCAAAGTCAGAGTGCTTGCAAGAGCCACCCTGGCGGAGGTGGGGTGTTAGAAATTTTTAAACAATAAATACATATAGCGGTTGCTCATAAATAAATATATAAATCAAATAAGTTAAAGAAGTTAATAGAATATAGTTTATTCGAATAGAGTTAAAGGAGTTAATCGAATATAGTTTATTCGCACAGAGTTAAAGGAGTGAATCGAATATAGTTTATTCGAATAGAGTTAAAGGAGTTATTGAATATAGTTTATTCGAAAGGAGTTAATCGAATATAGTTTATTCAAAAGGAGTTAAGTGATAAGAGTTAATGAATTAAAGTTAATCGAGTTAAAATTAATGGAGTTAGGATTAATTGATTTGAGTTAATCGAGTTATATTTTGGAGTTAGATATTTCATAAGTAGGGATTATAATGCTATAGTTATAATCAATGTTTTTCAATTAAGAAGTGGATTCGTAAATAGAATCCGAGAGTTCCGTAAGGAAGTTTGTTAAAGATTTAAGGGGTGAACTTTTTCTATTTCGAGGTTAGAAATGTTGTTCAGTTAAGGTCTGAGAAGTAGTTATACCCCAACTTGATTGACCTCGTTTTTAACTAAGGAATGGTTAAGGTTCGATAGTGAAGGAGTTAATTGAATTTAGTTAATAAATATTAATGGTTCGAGTTGGCATAGCGATGTTTTATTTAAATATCTGTTTAAATCCAATGAATGAGTTTTGGAAACTTTTTCCAAATATAATCAGAGATATTTTCTAATCCTAGAAAATGAAATATTTGATGATAAAATTACTGGAATCATAGTGACACGTGAAAAAGAGATGGAAATGTTTTCCAATGTTAATAACGTATATTTTCTCAATTTAGAAAATAAGAAATGTTGAATATATGGAAATAGGAAATGAAAAAAATGAATAAATTAATGAACTAAAGAGATAAATGTTCAATGATGATTGGTCGATAAAATTTCCATCTGGAAATAATATTGTTGTTTGCACACATGTTTTTCTTTGATTGTTAACTCACTGACTATCGAAGTTTTTGACCATTTTTCCATCGTCAATACGGAGAGACCGGGATCAGATTCATTATCTGAAAACCCCTCTGTATGGGCGTTAGCATTGCGAACCAAATATGATGAAGATAATTGAAGACGGAGTTATGCAAGGGCTATCCTGTTTACAGAATAGTACCTTTGTTTTGTCAAGTCCTAGGACGACCTGTATGGAAGAATGTCTGACAGAGTATATTTAATAGATCACGTAAGTTGATCTCTTCAAATGTATATACGTTTTGTAGCAGAAGAATTCGTTTCTCTTAGCTGTATACTCGTTGTATTTTTGGAAAATCAATTTGTGATTTGGCGGGTATGATGATGTGTTATTCAAAGTGAATAATTGTGTGATCTGTCAGAGATAAGCATGGCCTCTAGCCTCACAACCTGGAAATGACAAAAATCGGGCAGGCAGCATGGCTAAGTGGTTGACTGCCAATTAGGGTGTATTATCACCTATCTAGAGATATTCATTTCATTCTTAAATCTATTCGATGATGTCCCATTTGGGAAAACGGTTGCTGATCCCAACCGTTGGTGATATACATTCGATACACTCAAGCGAAATGAGTGGTCAGTCATGTGTGGTGGGTTGCAAGATGTTCTTGTTGAACCCAGTGTATTCATCTCTAGAGGTACACTATCGGAAGTTGGTTCCACACCTTGTCATAGTTGGTAATCCAGTATCCAATAAGCGCTCGCAGTTTTGATTGTATACTATATATGTAGAACGTGAGATGAAAGCGTTTCTGCTAGATGATTATTATATTGTGGTTGATAGACACTATTATAATATCAAAGAATTTTGATATAAAGATTATTTTGGATTCTCATAAGGGAAAAACCCGTTCCATTATATGGCATGGTCTTTTGAGATATTTGTTTTATTGCTCAAACTGTTTTAAACTGTTTTACTCACACCAGTCCCATGACTGACCCAGAGTTTATTTTGTTTTGTTTTCCCTAAACTCTTGGGTGCCCAATTTTGTACGGGTAGTCAAGTAGTCAGGATTTTATAGATATGCATGGAGAGTTTGGAGGAGGAAGCTTTTGGATTATATAGCTATTGTTTATTCTGCTGTGTTGTAAGGGTGCGTTCGCAGCCAAAATTTGGCACACTCACTTTTTTTTTGGCGTCCGACGCGTCGGACACGAGCACATTTTACCCCTTCCAGATTCCATGATTCTCGAACGTTGGAAAAGTAACCGTTGGCGTCCGACGCGTCGGATGCCAACGGTTAAATTTCCAACGTATCGTTCCGCTGGCTATAAGAACGAACCCCCCCCTTTCCTCCTCATTCCAACCTGAAACCTCTCCCCTTTTACCCCTTATTTCGAATTTTTTGAGCAATTTCGAGCTGCAAAAAAAGGTAAAAATTTTTATAGTTGAGTTTATTTTTCAATTCTCTACCATATATATTTTTTTTATTTTTTTTTGTTTACGCAGATGGCTTCCACTTCCACCACTGCTACCTCGCAGCCTTTTGCGAATTGGACGGACGACCGGGAGTCCGCTTTCATAGATGTTTGCGTTGAGTTCATAGCGGAGCGCGATACAAGCGTCAGTGGGTTCTACGCAATAGTCGCAACAACAATGAACAACCGTTTTAATCTGGAGTTCACAGAAAACCAGATTAAAAACAAATGGAACAACATGAAGCGAGCTTTTCGTGATTGGGACATGCTGCTTAGAACACCTGGGGGTGTATGGAATGAGGAGTTCGATTATCTAGACGGTCCTGATGAATTTTGGAGTACCGGCGGTGGCAGACGATTCGGAAAATTTAGGAAGCACTCGTCGATGAAGTTTCGATAGCAGGACATTATGTTCGAGGGTTGTTTGCGGAAAGATACTTGTGCGTATCCGATTCCTCAGGTTGCGCCGCCTACTGCACCAGCACCTCCACCAGCGCCTGCAGCAGCTGATTCTTTCTCCCCCGGAGACGCGAGTTTCTATACTGGTTGGATGGCTTCGGGAGATCCACCGTCTGGTCAGCCCTCTAGGCGCAGACAGGCAGAGCGTGCCAGCTCGTGGGTGACCGACCATATGAGACAGCTTGCTGCTCGTTGTTTGGAGCTTGTTCGGAGATCGGGGACGCGTGTGGATCTTTGGGAGATTCTGACGATTTTTCGCACCGATGAGCGGAATGTTGATATTGCTCAGGAGCTTAGCGATGATGGCTTATGTGCCTTTATTTCATCGGAGTTGAACTTATTACCTCATCGCCGTTTATTGTAGATTTTCATGTATTTGTTTTAATTCCAGTACCGTTGTGTTCTTTATGTTTTATGAAAAAAGTGGTCGTGTTATGAAATATGTTGTCGTTATAGTTTGATGCAATTAGAATTTAATTAAATCAAAACCATTAATTTAACAATTAAATACCACGCTCAAATACCCGTTCGTCGCTAAAAACACAATTCCCCTTCGCTACAGTACCACGCTCAAATGGCACGCTCAAATGCCACGCTCACGTTCGTTAAGAACGCACCCTAAGTGTTGTACTCTGATAATGTTACTATATACATATACTGATTTTATTTCAAAGATATGTTATCTATTATATGTTGTTCGTTCCGTTGTGAGATTCGTGTTACTCTGATGTTGTATGTTCTTCTTCTTCTATTCTAAGTTTCTATCTTATCTATTCTCACCCTCTATTTTCTTTCTATTAGTTTTCTGGTTTCCGGTGTAGTTTGGGTTGGACTTGTGTTATTTGGTCAGCTCAAATGGTACTGGAATTTCGGGACACTACAGTGGGTGAACCTGGAAAGAAAGCATGAAAACGCTGAAAAGAAAGTATGGAAATGGTAACAACTGGGGAGGGATGGAAATAAGGTAGGCTGAACGCTGTGTTTTTACTTAGAGCAAAGAATTAATATATATTATTACAGTACGGTATCAATCTCTACCACTAAATGTGGTTTTTACCATTCACCATTTTAATTCGTATAGCTACGTGCGAACTCCAATCGAAATGGAAATGAAAACATCGCTACGTCTCAACATCCCGATCCTAAAAAAATTATTTCATTGAAAACGGACTTCGTTTGTACGACGTTGCTATTTTAATATATCGGTTCATCTTTAAATTTCATGCACCGAATAAATAACTCCGATTGCCTCCAAACTGGAAATCTAGCAATAACTAGTTTTACAAATTCCAATAAATCTCGTTTCGTCGAAAACGGAGGTCGTCTGAAAAGAAAATACTTTTAACGCTTATATAATATGTTGAACAAATTTCCATGTGGGAAGCACGGGCCTCATCATAAGCTAAGCAATGCACTAATTTGATCGTTCTATATCGCATAATTATTTAATTTCATCATCAATTGTCGTTGAGCGTTTTATATTCGTACCGATATACATAAAATTTCAAATCGTAAATTACGAAATATCGCGACGTTTACGAGCTTAAATTATACGGTATAAATTATACATTCAAATTTCGTTTAATAAATGAATTATATGTTATAAATCCATTTATAATACCAAATCAATATTTAAAATAATAAAATAATTTAAATATCTAACTAGCAAAAATACGGCCCGTTAAAAATTGTTAATTATAAAGTGTAAAATTCAGGATAACTAAACATAGCAAATAATATTTAAAAATATTAGAAAGTGATTTAAGTAGTTTTAGCCATGATCATTGCATTTTTCCTATGCTATATACCTTTTTACACGTTATTGTACACTATTTTGACCATATTACTAGATTTAGGTTAATTGGACATTTATTTCACTTTGACAACTACTAATAGGTTTTATTTGATATATTATTGCTATTATGGATGTTTATATGTGTTAGCCTACTTTGTGAACTAGGCAACACAAAGTCAAGAAACCAAACGTTGAAGGGTATTTTTAATTGTAAGACTTCGGTTCGGATTGGAGGAAAACACTACAATTTAGATTGATAGCTGCAGTTGTTCGGATCGGATAGAGTCCTCTGTTCGGATCGGGTTAGAGCAGCATATTGGTTCGGATCGGATAGAGTTCTCTGTTCGGATCGGTGATCTCTTACTGGATAGATTGGTAAGGTATATCCAATCGGAACGGAAGGCAACTAAATCTCGAATGGATCGGAAAGCCATCTGCTTGCCACAACACTGGAGCGGAGCGGAATAGGTTAGAGAAGGAGAGACGCCCAAACCAATCTGGTTCGGATCGGGTATCCCGATCCGAACCCCTTACCTGCACGTCTCCGACCCGCACCCATGATCCATGTTAATCTCCAGTAAAATCGCCTGGAGAACCGGACCGGCTATGGCTAATTCCTACCCCTAACGTCCTTCCCTTTGATGCGTTGTCAACCTGATAGTTCATCCGAACCCGAAGAGAGTGCGATGGATGACACGTGGCCCGACCCGGATCAAGTCTCAAGCAAATTCACACCTATAAATACCCCATCTGGAGACAAAGAGAAGGATCTTTTTTTTGGGAGCACTCAAAGAATTCAATCGCCTCCATCATCCGAACTCCATTACTCCCGGAAAATCCAAATCATCTTTTATTTCTTGTTTAGGTCAATTGAGTGAACAAAAGTGAGTTGTGAGTGAATCTTTCATTGTATTTGCAACTGAATTATTGAATATAGTGAAAAATAAGTGGACGTAGGCATTTGTTCGCCGAACCACTATAAATCCTGCGTGTTCATTTTTATTTTTATCTCATTTTATCTTGTTTCAAATCAATTTGGGTGTTAGAACCACTTTTGGGTCTAACATTTTGGTGCTTTCACTGAGAATCCTCATCTAAATTCTTTTCTGGGATCTCTTTCTACTTTTTGGACCATTGAGTTCAAAGAAGTGAATCCTTAAGTTTCTCCGCTTTCTTACATTTGTTGAAGTAATTGTCAAAGACTCATGGCCAAAGGAAAAGGCAAGGAAGTTCAGTCTGTTCAAGGAAATGGAGCTGGCGAAGATCAGCAACATGCTGTTGTAACAAGGTCTCGGGGGCAGAGTTCAGCAGCAGGAAGAATCAATGCAGGAAATCCGAGCCGACAGCAAGGGGAGAGCTCCGATCCGATCCGGGTAGGAGACTCTGAAGCTGTGCATTCCCCCAATCTAAACCGACCTGAGCTGCTCGCTGCATACCGATCCGACCAGGCACCCCAGCTCCGATCCGATCCGACCTCCTACCTCCGACCCGACCCGATGCAGGGTGAAGCTGGAACCTCTACTCGAGTCCCTACAAATGCTCCAATTCCAGCTACCAGGGTTGGTGATCAGGTCAATCCATCTGCGCCCGTCACCCAAGGAGATTTCTCGCGTTTGCTTGATATGCTTGAGAGCACGAGGGAAGCCATGAAGGTTCACGAGCGCACTAATCTCATGATGCAGGAAAATATGATGCTCATGAGTCGGGAGATCAGTGAGCTCCGTCGACAAAGAACTCCATCACCGGTTCGTCACACACCAGTAGATCAATCTTCATCTTCCGAGGAAGAGAGGCCCCGCGAGCGGAGGCCACTCGAACGACCTCAGAACGTGGAGCAGCTGACATTTGGATCTTTGGGATCTCGCGAGGATATCGCACGAGCGTTAGGAAACGATGACCCCACTCGGGGGCAAAGACTCCAGTCCCCTCTTCCCGAGATCGACCGGGAGCGCAGGGAAAGGAATCGAGCAGAGGCAGCTCGAAGAAGAAGGGCATCTCCTGAGCAAGAGCCCAGAAGGAACTCGGATACTAGGGCCAGAGAACCTGAGCAGCCCCTAACTAGTGCTGATGTACAGGCAATGGTTCGCCGAATTATGTCCGAGAGCCGGAATTATACAAATGAAGACTATGGCATTGAACGAAGCCATACTCCGTTCACCGACGATATCCTCGACTTCTAGTTTCCCCGACGCTTTAACTTGCCACAGATGGACAAGTATAACGGAAGGACTGATCCGGGACAGCATTTGATGCGATATTCGTGGCTCATGAATGCCGCTGCTGCCCCTGATGAAGTGAAGTGCAAAGCATTCCCAATCTACCTAGAAGATGTGGCATTGTTCTGGTTTACCCGACTTCCTCCTCGTTCGATTTCTAATTACAAGGAACTAAGCGAGCGTTTCATGAACCAGTTCCGACTACATGCCCGAAAGTCCAAGAGTGTTATTGAATTATCGAGAATCAAACAGGCACCAGGAGAATCTCTAAGGGCATATCTTGATCGTTTTAACCAGGCTGTAACTGAGGTCAGTGACCCGCATGAGCCCACTATTCTGATGGCATTGAAGGAAGGAGTCGATCCTGAATCTGAATTTGGAGACTACCTTTCTGGGAAGACACCCCCCACAAGGGAGATATTCTACGAAAAAGCCGATATTTATTTACGACGAGAGGAGGCCAGGGCCAACCGAAAAAGAAAGTCTAAGACGGCTTCAAAGGAGAATGTGCAGAGTAATATCGCCGTGAAACAGTCGGGGGAGAATTCTGGCAAGGTTGAAGTAAATGTAGGAAACAAGGGTGGAAACAGCAATACTGGAAGTGGGGGAAACAACAACAATAACCGTAATTCAAGCGGTAACAGAAGAAACAGAAATAGGGGAAGTGACCCTAACAAGAGACCCCGATTCCAGAACTACGAGAATTATACACCATTGAATGACACCCTGGAAAATATTTATCTGGATACGTACAACGTGATACAGTACAAAAGACCGCCACCTCGTGATTCGACCGAGAAAGAAATGGCGACAGGGAAATTTTGCTTGTTTCATGGGACTCATGGGCATTCGACCAATGAATGTCGGCATTTGAGGGATGTAATTGAAAAGCTGCTGCGTGAAGGAAAGTTGGATGAGTACAAGGTGGCCCCGAGGGACAGGGGGCAAGGGGAGCAGGCTCCAAAACAAATCCTACCTGCTCCCAAGCCTACAGCGCAGTAGAAAGGTAAAGGAATTGTCATCAACTCCATTGTAGGCGGACCTCACCCGGCAATCCGAAGTTTTAGGTCAATGGACCAATATGTGAATGCTGCTAAGCATCTAGATGTGAATGAAGGTGACGATTTGGAAGATGTCGCCCCCATAAAACAACAGAAAACCATGTTCGACGACGTGGTATTTCGTAGCCGAGACAACACTGGGATACAATCTCCCACCAATGATCCGTTGGTTATTACTACCACCATTGGGTCGGCCTTGGTCCATAAGGTATTAGTAGACAACGGAAGTTCCGTTAATATTTTGTTCAAGAAGTCATTTGATCAGATGAAGCTTGAGCCCGAAGATCTGAAACCTTGTGAAGGATGGATTAGAGGCTTCAACGGAGCGACGACAGCTCCCATGGGATATATAGAGTTGCCTGTGACCTTAGGGCAAGGAGAACGTAGAAGAGTGCGAATGCTTCAGTTCATAGTATTGGACGTAGATTCGCCATATAACGCATTTTTAGGGAGACCTGCCCTCGCTGAATTTAGAGTTTGTATCGCCCCTTGGTGCTTGTTACTAAAGTTCCCAACCGAAGCCGGGACTGGAGTAATGAGAGGGGATCAGGTTTCTGGACGGGCCTGCTATGTGGCTGAACTGAAGATGTTGATGAAAGGAGTTAATGCTGAGAGTAAGAATGCCTCGTCTCCCTCAAAGGGGGACTCGGCATAGCAATTAGAGAGATTGAACCCAAGGGAGTTGCCCAAAGGGACGCCAGAAGACCTGGATCCCAGAAAAGACGAGGAACCAGAGGCTAGGAATGCAACTCCTAACAAAGCGACAGTGGAAATTCCCATTGATAAAGCTGATCCAGCGAAAGTTTTGAAGATTGGTTCTCAATTGGATCCACGTCGTGCTGAAGAACTGATGGACTTCTTAAAGGCAAACCTAGATGTGCTCGCCTGGACCCATGCTGACATGTGTGGGATATCACCTTCTATTATAAGTCACAAATTGAATGTAAATCCGAAGCATCCACCTGTGAAGCAAAAGAGACGCATGCTGGGCCCAGAGAGGTCGGCTGCTCTCAAAGAGGAAGTAGAGAAATTGAAGCAAAACGGATTTATTCGAGATTCGACTTATCCCGATTGGATATCGAATCCCGTCTTGGTAAAGAAGTCAAACGGAAAGTGGCGAACTTGTATTGACTTTTCAGATTTAAATAAAGCTTGCCCGAAAGATAGTTTCCCACTTCCCAGGATTGACCAGCTTGTAGACTCGACAGCAGGTCATGAACTTCTTTCTTTCATGGACGCATACTCTGGATACAACCAAATTCCTATGCACATACCAGACCAAGAGCATACGAGTTTCATTACGAATTTAGGGCTATATTGTTATGTTGTAATGCCGTTCGGGCTAAAAAACGCTGGAGCTACTTATCAGCGCTTAGTAAATAGAATGTTTTATGATCAAATAGGAAAAACTATGGAAGTTTATGTGGATGATATGCTTGTCAAATCAAAGCAGTCTTCCAGTCATACACAAGACTTAGCGGAAATGTTTGGTATCTTGCGAAAGTATCGGATGAAATTGAATCCTCTGAAATGCTCATTTGGAGTGGCATCGGGAAAGTTCCTTGGCTTTATTGTGAGTTCCCGAGGAATTGAAATCAACCCTAGCCAGATAACAGCAATCAGAAACATCGAAGAACCGAGGAGAATTAAAGACGTCCAAAGTCTGGCAGGGAAGGTAGCGGCGCTGAGTAGATTCATCTCCAAAGCCACAGATAAATGTGTTCCGTTTTTTGATTTGATAAAAAGGGGAAAGAAGAACTTCCAGTGGACTCCCGATTGTGTTAAGGCCTTCCAAAATCTGTTAGAGCTGCTAGAGAAACCGCCAATTTTGTCAAAGCCCGTAGATCACGAAGAATTATTTGTTTATTTGGCAGTCTCGGCCCACGCTGTCAGTACAGCCCTGGTTCGAGAAGAAGACAAAGTACAAAGGCCGGTGTACTATGTGAGTAAGAAATTAGCAGCGGTAGAGCGCAACTATCCGAAAATTGAGAAGCTCGCTTACAGCCTCCTGATTGCATCCCGAAAACTTCGTCACTATTTCCAAGCCCATCCGATAACCATATACACCGACCAACCCTTAAGGCAGGTATTGCAGAGACCCGAAGCGTCAGGAAGGTTGATCAAATGGAACATAGAGCTGAGTCAGTTTGATTTGAATTTTCAACCACGAAAGTCAATCAGGGGGCAAGCGTTAGCAGATTTCATTGCGGAATTCACCATTCCAGAGGAGGAAACAATCAATGACCGAGTGGTTAAATCTGAGGAAGAACTAGAGATGAATCCGTAGAAATTATATACAGATGGAGCTAAGAATGACCGAAGGTCCGGAGCTGGAATTGTCTTAGTTACTCCCGAGGGACGGTCGTTATATTACGCCCTGCAGTTAGAATTTTTGGCAACTAATAATGACTCCGAATATGAAGCCCTGATTGCCGGGCTGAAACTTGCTAAGGATCTTGGAGTAAAAATGATAGACATATTTTGTGACTCTAAAATTGTTGTTTGTCAAGTGCGAGAGGAATTCGCGGCTCGAGGACCTCGACTTGTCGCCTACCTCAAGAAAGTGAAAGAGCTATTAAATAGCTTAGAGCGGTACAACATAACACATATTCCCAGAGTTGAAAACCAGAAAGCGGATAGACTGGCAAAATTGGCTAGTTCCGACAATCCAGAAGAGACTGAGGTAATTCCAATTGAAACGTTGGAGTCGCCAAGCTTTGAGTCAATGGAAATTGAATTCGCTTTTGAAGCGGAACCAGAGAAGGAGTCATGGATGACTCCAATTAAGAATTTTCTTAAGAATGGGACACTCCCATCAGAGAAGAGTGAAAAAAGAGCTGTAGTGCGCAAAGCTACCAGATATGTTATACAAGACGATATTCTCTATAGACAAGGATTTTCTATGCCCTTGTTATGATGTATCGCACACGACGACATCAAGCGTGTACTAAGAGAAGTACAAGAAGGTGAGTGTGGAGATCATACAGGAGGTCAAACTTTAGCAAAGAAAATATTGCGGTACGGACACTTCTGGCCTACGATCAACAAAGATGCAGCTGATTATTCACGACGCTGCGATAAGTGCCAGAGATTCGCCAAAATCCCCAGGGTACCGTCAACTCAGCTTAAATCGATGGTGAGTCCTTGGCCATTTGCCACATGGGGAATTGATATCATTGGAGTTTTACCAATTGCAAAAGGAGGAGCTAAGTATGCAATAGTAGCCGTGGATTATTTCACGAAGTGGGTGGAAGCTGAGCCCTTGACTAAGATCACAACAAGAAAGGTGATAAGTTTTGTGGTCAGAAATATTAAATGCCGATTCGGGATCCCAAGGACGATTATTACTGACAACGGGACCCAATTTGATAGCACTGAATTCAGAAATTTTTGCCAGAAATATAAGATAGACAAACGATATACTGCAGTTGCCTATCCGCAATCGAATGGGCAAGTAGAGGCAATAAACAAGGTAATAAAATCCATCCTCAAGAAGCGATTAGAGCGTGCAAAGGCAAAATGGGTTGATGAATTGCCCCTAGCTTTGTGGGCATATCGAACAACGTTTAAAACGACTACCGGTCATACCCCTTTCTCTCTCTCCTTTGGCTCAGAAGCAGTAATTCCAGTTGAACTGGAAGTTCCTTCCCACAGGGTGACGTATTATGACCCGATGACGAATCGGGCACTTTTACTTGAGTCTCTTGATGAAATCGAAGAAAAAAGGGACGAAGCAGACTTGCGTGCAGCAAGACATCGGCGTCAGATGGCACGCTTTTATGACAAAAAAGTTCGTCTCAGAACTTTTGAACTAGGAGATTTGGTGCTAAAGAGAGTTTTTCCATCCCTTCCTCACCTCGGCCCAAAATGGGAAGGACCCTTTGTCATCCAACGGAAACTTGAAAAAGGAACCTTCAAGTTAACGACCGTAGATGGCGAAGAAGTTCCTCGAGCATGGAATGCCCAACACTTAATGCGATATTTGGATTAGGAATGCTATACTTTTTGTTATTTTTTCTGTGAATTCTGTAACAAGACATGCCTTGCCTTGGGAAAATCTGATGATATGAATAAAGGACTATAAAGTGGATGTAGGCTACGACTTAGCTGAACCACTATAAAAATATTGTGTGTTATTTACTTTTATGCATTTACATTCATTAGTTGTTCTGTTGTGATTATAAAATACAGGATAACTCTGAGCCTAAAAAAGGTTGAAAACAGTTTGGACATAAAAAGAAGCACAATGATTATTTGTGCAGTAAGACTTAAAAGAATGAGAAAACGACATCCTAACTCTAACTCTCCAGAGAAAGAGAGAGAGTATAAAAGCGTCTCAGACTGAGCGCTGAAGAAGAAATTCTATTCTTAACTCTAACTCTCCAGAGAAAGAGAGAGAGTATAAAAGCGTCTCCGACTGAGCGCTGAAGAAGAAATTCTATTCCTAACTCTAACTCTCCAGAGAAAGAGAGAGAGTATAAAAGCGTCTCAGACTGAGCGCTGAAGAAGAAATTCTACTCCGAACTCTAACTCTCCAGAGAAAGAGAGAGAGTATAGAAGCGTCTCCGACTGAGCGCTGAAAAAGAGATTCTACTCCGAACTCTAACTTTCCAGAGAGAAAGAGAGTATAAAGGCGTCTCCGACCGAGCGCCGAGAAAGAAATCTTTTCCCGTTGAGAGACCGGGGAATGAATAGATGACTAAGCTCGAACTCTAACTCTCAAGAGAATGAGAGAGAGTATAAAAGAAATGCCAGGAAAAACAACAGGTATTGATGACACAGGAAATGCTATCCCGTTAGAGAATTGGGAGCATTCAGATTGCATGGTTAAGCATTGAATAACTTATGGAAATTGACTGGGGACACATATACATACACATATTTCCCCCCTCCACAACTTTGTTTCATAACTATAGACATGCATTTTTACATAAGTGCAGAACTGCTAACAAATAAACATTGCAAAAAGTGAATTATTTTTATTTACAAATGAATGAATTTGTACAGGGAAATAGCCAAAAAAGAAAGTGCGGAAGCTGCTTTTGTAGCAGCACTTATTGGTTCACAAAGATGCTAAAAAGATACAGGGGAACCCACTATTTGGGTTTGGGATGAGCCTTCGATTTCTTGGCAGCTTTCTCTGTATCCTTTGCCTCCTTCTCGGCTTCAGTCAAGATTCGTTTTGATTTCTTTTTCCCTGAAGATGTGGTACTGGAGCCAGCAGACTTCTTCCCGGAGGGCGGGGCACTGGAATCAAGAGAAGATTTTTTAGCAAGTTCTTCGGTAATAGATCTAGTTGAGAGCTTAACAACTAACCTTGAACCTGCATCCACAACTGCGAGGGGCTTGAGGACCTCAGGGTCTAGTTCTTCGGCCTTTAATTGCAAGCGCTTGTCTTGATCAGCCTTCATGGCAGCCAAGGTAACGTCATCAGCGCTTTTCGATTCCCCAGTTATTGCAACCTCCGGTTCCTCATCATGCCCCTCGTCTCCTCCGTCGTCTTTTAAAGCTGCAATCATTTCTTCATCATGGGGAGTAGTGACCTTAGTTGGCTCACTTCTTTCCCCCAGGTCTGTGGAAGCAGCCTTGTCTTCCCCTTCTTTGACCCTATCAGCAGGCTTCGTCCCAGCAACAGCTCCTTGAGCTACATCTGTCTTTGCGGATGATTCAACGCCTACAGAATGAGAAACATCGGTTATCAACTCAGGCGAAAGCAAAGGATTTCTCATCGAACGTTCAATCACGTAGCCAAAGGTAGTAGTAGCCTTGGCAAATTGAGGAGAAAAGATAGGAATACCTTCTGAAGACTTTTCAGCGGGGGTGACTACTACCTCTGGAGTTATTTCAGGAATGGGAGATAGCAAAGTTGTCCGGGGAATTCCCGGGTTTCGGGATCATACCCTTCTACTTCGGGACTTGCAGGAGCAGAAGAAGAGGAGCCAGCTTCGGGAATGGTTTTCTGTTTAGACTTCCGCCTCTCTTCTTCCATGGCCTCAGCAATTAGACGGCGCCCTTCAGCTAGGCGCTCCGGTTCGTCGTCTCTCAAGTATTTCTCCATCAGCTTATCTTCATCAAGGGAATCGACCTTAAGTTCTTCTTTTTCCCACTCAACGATTTGATTCCACACTTGAACCAGAGTGGATGGATAGTCCTCGATCCAAGAAATGTTTCGACGACGAATGATGTGCGCGAAGAATTCAATCATTAGCTCGCCGAAGCCCTGAATATCAGCCTCCGCCTCTGATAGTTGTTTGCGGGTTTCCTCCGCAGATTTAATAGCGCATTCCACATTGCCCTCAGCCAGAGCAGCCCTGTTCTCTGCCTCCAACAATTTTGAAGCCAAGTCAGCGTTCTTCTTTTCTAATTCAGCACTCCTCTTCGCTAACTCGGCGTTTTTCTGCTCAAGCTCAGCATAAGCAAGGCGTGCCTTAGCAGCCTCTGATTTGGCCTCGTCAGCTTGCTTCTTCAACTCAGAACGCTCCTGAGTGTGGGATTCAAGCAAGTCATGATAGCGCTTTTGCATGTCCTCAAACTGTTGTTTGAAGTTAGAAGCGTTCTTTTGAGCGACAGCTATTTGAGCTTGAGTGTCTTCTAGGTCTTTTCCTAAGGTTTTTAAGGCCTTAGCATCCTCCTCCGCGGTCTTTTGCATTGAGTTAGCATTTGTCATTAGAGTGCGGATGATTCTAGAAAGATTGCGTGAATACTTGAACATCTCGGAATATTGTTTTTCTACCAAATCAATTTTTGCTTTGGCCTCATCTGCCCAATTAGAAGAAATAGGTTCAAGGGTAGGTAGAAAGGTCAGAGTCTCGAAGTAGTGCTCGGGAAATTGCTCCTTTAAATATGCCAGCTTTACTGCGGTTCCCGCCTCTGGTGGAGGAGGAGCGAGGATTGTTAATTCGGTGTCCCTTCCTGAAGAAGATTCTGTAGAACCCTTGTCTGTCCTAGGTCGTTTAGTAGCAGGGACTTTTTGCTTACTTCGAGACCCGGTTTCCTTTGGAGGGGTTTTCTCTCTACTCCGCTTTTCATGGGAGGAAGTGGAATCCTTAGATGGTGGTCTATCCTCCTCCCTACGACCTTGATAGCTCTTGTATTTCTCTTGTTCCGGTCGAACTGGTGAGCGGGAGCGTGAGGGCCGAGATCGATAGGGATCATAAGGTCTTCTCTCCTCCCTACCACGGTCATCCCGGCGATCATACTCGGCATCCTGAGGAGGATTGGACATGCTGCGACGAAGCTTTCTTATATCATAATAGGATCGAGACATTGTACCTGCACGATAAAATAAACGAAGTTTAGAATCGATGGATTCATGGAGAAAGAAGTGCAATGAATGCTAATGCTGTGGTGTAAAGTGCATCCTAAGTGGTGTGTGTCCCCCCAACCAACCCGAGTCTGAAGCTAGACTGGTGCGGGCAGGCTCTTTGGCCTTGGCGGGAGTAGTTTCTTCAGAAGAGGTGAAGACTAAAGGGTCCTTCCTGAAATCCTCTGAAGTATATATAGTCTTAGGTAAGGGGAGATCCCCCAAACCCTGAAATATGTGTTCGTCAGTGCTAGGAACATCCCCTTCGGAAGCGTGAAGTGGCGACTCTTGGGAAGATTTTGACTTGTCTGGAGAAGTAGTTTCCTCGGGGGCAATATACCCTTCACGATGTTTTTCGGCCAGATTAGCCAGTTCGTCATCTTGTGTGGAAGAGGGAGAAGGTGAAGTTTGAAGAGGAGCTGTAGGAATTCCCGAGCCTTCTCCTATCTCTGGAACTGTTTCCACTGGAGGAATGTATGCATAAGGGACCGTCCCATGACCGATGCTACGGAAAACGGATAGCAGCCCGTGAAAATGAAGGTATTCATCTTTAAGGACCTCGTCGATAGTCAGGAATTTTTGATCGCCATTAAGAAGACGGTGCATCCGATCAAAGAACACCTGATCTGATATCTGTTTGGGATTGTCGACTGCAAACAAAAAGGAAAACAGGTCAGGGTGATGATTCAAGTGTATAGAGTCCAGGTTCAGAAAATCAATGCTTTACTTGATTTTGTCCATCTCCTGGCGCATCCAGACTGTTGCTTTATATAGAACCACTCTAGTCTGGAATCTCCAGCTTTACTGCTAAATGGCGTAGAGATTATCTTCCTTTTTGGGACTGATTCAAAGTAACAGAAAGATGGAGTTTCTCTAGTCCGATGTTTGAAGTTATAGAAGAAATGAACATCATCGAACGTGAGCTCTACGCCTAGAATTTCACGATATGCTATGAACAAGGTATGCAAATAGGCATATGAATTGGGATGCAACTGCATGGGGGCAATCCGCATTTGTCTTAAGAAATCAACGATGAAAGGCGAGAATGGAGGAATGGCGCCGACCATGCACATCAATCGAGTGACCGTCATGTATCCTTCTGGAGGGTTGTGGGGACGGTCAGAGCGTGAGGGCACTAGGGTGTCCCTTTTCATTATTCCATACTTTAAGCAAATTCGAACAAGTCGGTCGTTGTCGATTGTCGATTCTACAGAATCTGGAGGTGACTCCAATATAATGGCTGAGTCAAATTCATCGGGTGCTCGATTGTCACCAATCCCTCCTTCCTCCTCAAAGCCCAGGGAAACTTCATTCTCTGAAGACATTTCATCGCTTTCCCGATGACCAACTCCGTAATCCGGACCCTCACTGTCCCATTCTGGATCAGATGAAGAAGATATATCCTCAAGAGTGGTTTTGTTGGAAGTTTCCGGGGCTTCTTTCCTCTCAGCTAGACGGGAAGAGCGTCTGGGCCTCATTGTCATGGAACTATTGAAGAAGCAATAGCACGGATTAGAGTGAATTATCCCGTGCCCCCCTTTGTGTATGTGTGTGAACTAAAGTGTGTGCAGCAAATATGGGAAATGCAAAATAAAAGTACAGCAATGTAAGACGAAGCTTTGAAGAGAAAGTGATAGTCGGAGTTGTTCTCAATTCTCGTTTATGTTCGCAAGGCACTATCCTAACTGTCCACGAAGTTATTGTCTAGAGTGAATGTTAGTTGAATTAGTTGGGTAGTCTTTGTATGCCAAGTTTGATACGTTCGGTTCGGTTCGGATATGCATATGATAATTGGCTCAATACAAATACAGATATAGGGTCGGTTCGGATGCTTCATTAAAGCAAGGTCAGTTCAAGACAAGGGAAACAACGGGTTCGGAAGCAGGACTGATCTGATCGGATCGGGTGACCTGATCCGAACCAAACCAGCATCACTTAACCAGTCCATTTATTTCAACCTCTTATCCCATTCTCTTCTCCGACCCGAACCGACATTTTCCTTCCTTCCCGTCTCGCTAAAGTATGCAACCCGAACCGATCCCCTTTCCTTCTCCTTCCTTTTTGCTCCTTCGTCTTCTACCCGAACCAACTCCAATTTGTCATCACGCTCTTCATCTTCTTCCTCTTTCCCCCACTCACAAACAAATCCGTTCTATCACCAAAGCTCCAGGTGAGAACAAATATTTGCCTTCTCCAACCTCTCGACGCCTCGAAGTGATGGCGGATCCACCAGTAACGACGTGGAGTTCAAGCAAAGCCCCGTGGCTAAACCATCCCAATCAACCACGAATTGAAATCAAATACAGTTACTACGAAGTGTATTCGAGATTAAAAAGCTACCTATATGTTCAATTTGAGAAATCTACAAGGAATGATTTCAGAATATTGGAGTTTCTGAAGTTTTCGATACTAAGGTTTGGAAGCGGCGGCAGAAAAGAAGAAGAAAAGAAAGAAGACGGTGGTGGATTTATATAAGGGGTAGTGTTGACTCCTCGTATTCCTATTCTTTCTCACCCGCTCGGACCGGAGTGAAGGCCCAGTAGCGCAACTCTGCCTGAAGGCCCAATGTCCAAGAACCAAATCCACGAAAGCGCTTCGGATCGGAATCCGAACCGAATAAATTTCACACATTAATTTAGCATCCGACTCAAATTGAGTTCAAAAGAAGAAGAATAAAGGAAGAGTATACCTGCAAGAAGCATTATATGTCGAGAAAAAATTCCCAAATTTGCTCAGAAATGAAGAAAATGTGCATTCTTCTAACATCCGAACCGAATAGAAATCTATGCATTCCTCCTGACTGTTCTGATTCAAGGACTAGCATTTAAAATGACATCAAAGCACGCTTCGTACAACAGAAGCATCCTTTGAGGGGGCAAAATGTTAGCCTACTTTGTGAACTAGGCAACACAAAGTCAAGAAACCAAACGTTGAAGGGTATTTTTAATTGTAAGACTTCGGTTCGGATTGGAGGAAAACACTACAATTTAGATTGATAGCTGCAGTTGTTCGGATCGGATAGAGTCCTCTGTTCGGATCGGGTTAGAGCAGCATATTGGTTCGGATCGGATAGAGTTCTCTGTTCGGATCAGTGATCTCTTACTGGATAGATTGGTAAGGTATATCCAATCGGATCGGAAGGCAACTAAATCTCGAATGGATCGAAAAGCCATCTGCTTGCCACAACACTGGAGCGGAGCAGAATAGGTTAGAGAAGGAGAGACGCCCAAACCAATCTGGTTCGGATCGGGTATCCCGATCCGAACCCCTTACCTGCACGTCTCCGACCCGCACCCATGATCCATGTTAATCTCCTGTAAAATCGCCTGGAGAACCGGACCGGCTATGACTAATTCCTACCCCTAACGTCCTTCCCTTTGATGCGTTGTCAACCTGATAGTTCATCCGAACCCGAAGAGAGTGCGATGGATGACACGTGGCCCGACCCGGATCAAGTCTCAAGCAAATTCACACCTATAAATACCCCATCTGGAGACAAAGAGAAGGATCTTTTTTTTGGGAGCACTCAAAGAATTCAATCACCTCCATCATCCGAACTCCATTACTCCCGGAAAATCCAAATCATCTTTTATTTCTTGTTTAGGTCAATTGAGTGAACAAAAGTGAGCTGTGAGTGAATCTTTCATTGTATTTGCAACTGAATTATTGAATATAGTGAAAAATAAGTGGACGTAGGCATTTGTTCGCCGAACCACTATAAATCCTGCGTGTTCATTTTTATTTTTATCTCATTTTATCTTGTTTCAAATCAATTTGGGTGTTAGAACCACTTTTGGGTCTAACAATATGCTAGTTTAGAAAGTTGTATGACTATTGATTACATGGTTGAATTGTTTTCTTAGTTTACTTTAAAATGTCGTTCATAAACGAATTCGCATTGGGAAATTGTAACGACCCGTATTTTTGGCAGTCAAATATTTAATTTAATTAATTGTTTTAAATATTATATTTGGAATATTTATGGATTTTAAAATTTAATTCGTTATTAAAAAGGAGTTTGAACGTTATATATTTATATAATTAAATCAACCAAATGGTGCATCAGTTCGTAATATTGAATTTTCAAGTTCAATTGAATATACCGGATCAGATATAAGTCGAAGTTCTGTGAAACAAGAAACGTTTGAAACTGTTTTGATAGTAATTTTCCCATGAAAGAGAAAAATCCAGATTTCATCGGATAGATTGTTAGTTATTCCCAATTCAAAATTTAAAATAGTCGCTATGTAAATATAACATTTATTTATATATTTAAAAGGGTTTTGATATAAATTAGGCACCGTTTTAATGCGAACTGATAATGTTGAATCGTATAACGTATATTTGAAGCTTCATATATTATTCTAATATTTACGATTATAATTGATTATTTGTTCACTTGATTTAATTTGTATTTAATTTATAAATTTGTCGATATATTATATAAGCATTAAAAATATTTATTTTTCAAATGACCTCCGTTTTTGATGAAACGAAATTTATTGGAATGTGTACTGCTAAATATTGCTAGATTTCCAATTTGGAGCGAAACGAATTTGTTTTGTCGGTAGACGCAATTTAAAGGGTGAACCAATAAATTAAAATAAATTTTTACACAAACGAAGTCCGAATTCAATGAAATTAATCACATTGGATATGGAATTCCAAGATATAACCATATATCTAGTATCGTTATTTTTAGGGTTCGGGTTTGGCCATAGGAAATTAAACAACCGATGGAACATTGGTATAATAATATATATATTTATTTAATCTAATAAAATGTGCCACACTGTTGTTCCCCATGCGCCCCAATCCCATTGCCTTTTTGCTGCAAGACAACTTTCTTCTTGCATTCCAAACTACCTGTATTCCTTGAGTCCCAATCCATCTTAATGCTTTGACAGCCAAGTTTCGTACTACTGAATTTTCTTCCAATATGGTACAAGAAGGACTCTCGCCACTAGCTAACCCATGCGCTACTATAGCAGACCTATACCAAACGACGTGGTAACCACGTATTTCTTTCTCTATAAATAACCTCAGTTCTCCATTCTTAATTTCTTCACTTCAGAATGGAGGAACCGTGTTCTCTTAATGAAATAAAGTTTAAATCCCATAAAATCATTCGTTCTTTTAGATTTACACTTATTATTTATCAACCGTTCAAGTTTTCTGATATAGTATTATCTAGTGTTAATTTGTTAATATTTAAAACCACGGTATTTATGTTTAAACCAAAAAAAATCTCCTTCACGAAACAGCTTCACTCCCTTCTGCATGAAAACCGTACTACTTCTCATGTATTAGATCCGAAAACCCTTTTCAAAAATAACGAAAGAAAAGGGGACGTAAGTGAAACTGGAAGGGATTGTGTAATGGGTTATGAAGGAGCAGCCAGGGTTTAGTGCAAACCGAGGTAAGGCTGGAGAAGGGGACATGAAAGAGGATGGTGCTAGTGGAGTTGCTATACGAATTGCGAACTGTGTGAGAGAACGATGTGAGGTGGTGATGGCATGAGGAGGTGTGCGAGTGTATACACAAGGGAAGAAAAAGAAGAGAAGGTGGTCATGGTCCTTGAATGAACCAGTGAGGAGTATGAATTTTGTAGCGATAACGTTGAGAAGGGAGGAGTGGACTAGCGCGAGGGTAGCAGTATATGGAAAAAGAAAGAAAGTGGGGGAAGAAAGCCAGGTGCTGATGGTTTTTATTCAAGTAAAGAAGGTGAACCGTGCAGGTGTGTCACCTCGGAAGAGCAACATGAAGGGGCAGGCGGACGTTGGAGGATGGTGTGTAGAGTTGTTTCCGTTCGAAAGTACAATAGGAGAAGTAATCCAGAGGTGTGTAGTGACCCGTTACTTCCCTGGTCTCCGAAGAGATGAGAAAGAACGAATTACTGTGAGGACAAGACAAATCAGAACGCAGACGGAAGAACATTTCATTGCTATTACACCAATTCCATCAGAATACAAGAATATACAGAGTATAAATGAATAAATTACATTCGACAAATATCAGATATTACAATAAATTACATAGCAGCGGAAAATAATACAAAACTCAACTTAAAGTAATACACGGATACAGAGCTTTCCGAGCATCGTTCCAGCTGTAAATCAGGATCCTGTGGATATAAATCTGCAAAACCAAAACTACTAGCTGCCCGTGTGGAAAATAGGGGCACCCAGAGTTTAGGTTAAAACAATAAACTTCAGGTCAGTCATGTGACTGGTGTGAGAACTAAAAAAGCTATTTAAACTTTACTTTAAAAGAGAGTAATTCAAGGGACCACACCGTATAACACGGAACGGGTTTCCTCCCAAGAATACTAGTGCATATCAATAGACAACGCAATGCTTTTTCGAAAAATGAGGCTATTATAAGACCCAGGTCCCATAACACAATGCAACGCAAGCCGGAGGATAGGGTTTTCCCTTATAATAGCCAAACATGCTTGGTACATTTAAAACCAATCATTTGATACTATAATAAGTGTATAGTGTCGAAACATTTACAATCATAAATATCAATCCTAGGCGGCATGGGTACCATCTATCATGTCGCCATACTAGGCTCTACAAATAAAACCGAAATATCTCGTATTGGAAATTGGATTTCCGTCATGAGTCGAGGCAAGGGGCAAGCTCCTCTCCGCTTTCGAGACACTCTAGCAAATGCCTCAGGGCTACGCACTCTGGGCAACCCTGGATCTTCAGGGTCGGTCCTCACTTACGTTAGAGGATTGGCAATTCCTGAACACACGTTTCCCGGTCCTTACAGACCTAAAATCGAGGAGCCTCATCCAACAACCACATAGGTGAAAAGTATATAAATGTCAGGGCTGATAAGTCACTGACACCACCATAGCTAGAAAGAAACGTCGTGCTCTCCCTGTAGTCCGTATCCCGTTTTTAACTCATACCGAGGTGTGAGGTTCGCGAAATCACGTTATACACAAAGCTATGCCACAGGGGCCGTGCTTTGATAATCAACCACAAGACTTTGCTTTTCAACAGAAGCCTTGATCATTGCATCTTAGCGTGCCACACAGGCAATTCATGCCATGCGACTGATGTCCATCGATATACAACCTCTGAGCTCGTACGTCTCAGAGAAGGGCGTTAAGCAAAAGAATAAATTCTCCGCCGCCAAACAGATGTATATTTAATAGAAATCAATCAACACAGAATGAAATCCAATGTCAGACACACAATCCATTTACAAGTCCGTTCTGGGTCTGAACGAAACCGGAGGCACTTTCCTCGCATATCCATCCATCTCCAAGTACGTCTGGACGACCACCAACTATTTCCATCCTCTTGGGTGTACTGCCCAATCAGGATCGTCAGTAATTATCCAAACGATGTGAAGACTTCCGGTCTTCAACCACCGTCTTCATCTTCGACATAACGTCGAATCGGTTATTCAGAATGGGTATAAACCCGGTCTTTCCGAACAACCCGCATATATTAAAAACAAATGTTGCACATACACAACAAATGCTTCATTCCAATCCAGAATATTCTTTTATTCCCAAAATCACTTTCTTAGGGGAAAGGTTCCCATTAATTTTATCCAAGATAAATTCTTTAAAATATATCCTTTAATCTTCCTTTGGATGTCATTTCAAACCAAATTATGGTTTTCTAAACTAGTCGAGATTAATGAACCACACCGAAGTAATTATTTATTTTATTTCCCAATCCCAACCTATTCATCCCATGAAGCAAACTGGTAATACTCCATATCTAACACCGTGGTGTTATCGGTAAAATTAATTACCATTTCACGTTCAAATCTAATTAATGATTTAACTATCGCTTTGGAGCAAAACTGGTAATACTCCATTCTCGCTCATTTCTAAATTTGATAATTTAAATTATCAATTCGCATTTCCATTTAATTGCAGATTCATTAAAACTCCTTTTACTGGGTTAAAGAACTAGTGTCATTTAAAACACAGTCCACGGTAAACCCAAATCACATTCTATTTATTGTCGGGTTAAAGAACAAGTGTTATTTAAAACACTGTTCACGATAAACCCATGAATCAATTCTATTTAAAGCCATTTCAAATCCAATTTATTTATTTAAAAATAAATGGGTTTTAATTTCAGTTCAAAACTAGTTCATTTCGATAAAAATCTATTTTTATCTTTTCAAATATGGAGTTTTATATCCCAATTTTTACCAAATCATTTCTTATGATTTCACACTAATTATTACTATTTTTAATAATTTTATCAAGGCCCGTACAGTCGATTTCCATCAACGGCCATCGAACTGCACTTATAGCGACCTTTTCCAAATTTGATTTGGACGTATCTCCAAATCCAACCGTTAGATTTCAAATTTCTAATATTCGTTAGAAAGCTCTTTTCGATACGAACCCAACGGTTCCGGTTTTAGGAGAATCCGATGGTCGGATCTCCTGTAATGTCCGTTTGAAATAAATGGTCGAAATTCACGAACTACCGCGGCGCAGCGCGTTCTATTCAGGCCATTATATTATATATATAATATATATTTCGTCGATTCTATTTAAAACGAATTTTATAAATAGTTTTAAATTCGTTTCAAAAACATTTTCAACTTCCATTTCAATTCAAATCAAAATTGAATTTTTTTTCTTATAAATTCGTTTTAAAATTCATTTCTATTCGATTTTAATTCAAATCGATTTTAATTCGATTCGAATTCATTTCATTTTCTATTCAATTTAAATTCAATTCGTTTTCTATTCAATTTGAATTCAATTCGTTTTCTATTCAATTCGAATTCAAATTCATTATATATTCAATTGAAATCAAATTTGTTTTCTATTCAATTCAATTCGAAATCGTTTTATATTCCATTCAATTCGAAATCGTTTTATATTCAATTCATTTCGAAATCGTTTTCGTTTCAATCAAATTCAAATTTCATTTCAAAATATTCGATTTCGAAATCACTTTTCAATATTCATTTTAAAATGGATAAAATCGATATAAATATCGTTCACGTCAAAATTGCGTCAATGTAATCAACACGGCTTCATATATTTCTATTTTCAAATATTCTATTCGACAAATGAATATTTATTTATTTATTTTCTCCACACACGACTAATCTCAATGAATGAGTACTGTCCACGTGTGGCTATTTTTGTTATTTAAAATGTTTTATAAAATTTGGGTATCTATTGTTTGATTTTCAATTAGACTTCACCGTGAAGTAGTTCAAATTTTAAATATGATAAAGATGTATATTTTATTATTATAAACATTTCGTTCAACACATGACTAATCTCAACGGATGAGTACGGTCAACACATGAACCTTTATTTTATAATATTCTTTATTTTCCCGATTGGAATGAGGCCCAATCAATTACCATATAAAGTTAATTATATGGATTCCATACAACACATGCATATAATAGCAACGAAAAATAATCAACCATCAACCAAAGTGCACTACACAGTATAAGCATGAAATATAGATATCTAATGCTTATAACAGCCTGTCAATCAATCGATCGACATATTTAATCAATCAGGATGAGTGAACTTCAAATTTCATCCCAACACCCCGTGTGGGGTTTTCAAACAATCAAACACAAATTTTATTTGTGCAGTTGGGCGATGTGTAAAATTAATCGTCCCAATCAATGTCCTTCAAATAGGTGTACATAAACAAACCGTCCGGTTTGTAAATGAATATTTATTTATTCTCATTCACGTTAAAAATTATATTTTTAACGATAAAATATTTTATTTTTAACGATAAAATATTTTATTCCACCTATGAAAATATTCTATTCAGTTCATTTATTAAATAAAATGATATCTTTATTCTTCTAACTTATTTTAGAAAATTTCGGTGGCATAACGACACGATACTAGAAACGGGACGAGGCCTAGCCTTATCCCCAGTCTAGTGAAGTCCCACACCATTCACACATCAATCAAATCAATTTCATTTCACCAAGCAATTCAAATTTCAATCAAATAATCTAACTAATTTTTGCAATCAAACAAACAAGTCCATGGTCTGTGGACGATTGTGCCGGGTGCTACTAAGCACCGTCTGCATCCTAGTATATATATATAACTAGAAAAGAAATTAAAGAGTGAGAAATTCTCACCTATAGCTATCCTACTCCACGACACTTCATTGGTAGAAATCTTCATCGTTCTCGCCTTTTTATCACCTTCGTTGCCCGTAGCCACTACATATATAAAAATCACACATTTTTATATTGTTTTCTTTTTAAAATAAAAATCACATTTTTATTTGTTTACTTTCAATTTTTAAAAATCATATTTTTATAATCCCTTCATATATTTAAAAATCGAATTTTTACTTCGCTATTCAATATATAAAAATCGAATTTTTACTATGCTATTCAATATATAAAAATCGAATTTTTATAATCATGCTATATGGATAAAATTTCTATTTTTTCTATTAAAAAGATTTCGCCTTTTCAAATATATCATTATATAAATCACATCTTTATTTTGCTATACATATAAAGATGATATTTCTAATATTCCTATCATGTAAAAATTATATTTTTAATTCTCTACATAAACAAAAATCATATTTTTACATCTTCTACATAGTAAAGATTATATTTTTAATACTTTAAAAATATAAAAATCATATTTTTAATACTAAAATCATTCTTTTTATTTTAAAAATAATAATATATTTTTACCTCTATATCCTATAAAAGAAAAATCAGATTTGTAAAACAATTTAATTTATATAAAATAAATCAGACTGTTAAAACAAAATTATATATATATAAGTATAAATACTTACAGCTTTTAAGCGGGAAAGGGGAGGGGTGTTCACCGTCGTCGCAGGTGGGGGGGGGGGGGGGGGCTGAGAGGGTCGGCGAGGTTGGGGGGGTTCCAGGCTAGGGTGCAGCGGGGGGGGGGGGGTATAGGGTCTGGACGGAAATCGAGGGGGGGCCAGGCTCGTGGGAGGCGGGGGTTGACGAGGGGGGAGGGCGCGGTGCGGCATCGATCGGAGGGGGGCGGCGCTCCTCTCCGCTTCGACCATCCTTTTTATTATTATTATTTAATTTATGAAAAAGTTGACTTTTACATACGACCTCTAAACGAGGACCACCGCCTGTCGTCCATAGCGTTTCACCCCCATTCCGAACACAATGGGATATGTATCGTAGGCTGATTCGATAGTTACAATCAGTTTTCGTCAAAATCAACACATAACTCTATATATTGAATTTGAACGCGCATTTGAATTTACCAGGGTCACAGACTAACTCGAAAAATTCCCGAAAAATATTTTCTAGCTTCGTATTGACGATACGGTCCTAACAAAACTAGTTTCGTCGAATTCCGAGACCATTAGAAAAATGGCCATTTTCCAGCCGATTAAAATCAACTAAAACTGATCAAACGCGTTTTCCTTTGCCACGCTCACATATTGATTCGAAAAATTATGAAATTTTAAATCTAGCAATAATTTGACACTGCGGATCCAACAAAAGTGGTTTCGTCGAAATCCGAGGTCGTTTGCAAATTTCCTATTTTTAAGGGCCTGAATTCCATAGCGACTATTCAGAATTTTCAACTGGACATATCTTTTGATTCTCGCTATGAAATTTCGATTTTTCGGATTCGTTGGAAATATATCATCAGTTAGATCCCAATGTTTTTGGTTTCACTAAAATCCGGATTGTTTTGCACCCAGTATGTTCAATTGAAGTTTGAAATCGAATTATCGAACTACCGCGCCATTTTCAATTCTATTTATAATTATATATAAATATTTATATTCTAACGATGACGCGTATAAATATATACATTCTAAATATATTCAAAATAAATTTCTCGTCGATTTTATTTAAAATAATTCATTTTAAATATTCAAAATTCGCTAAAATTGCCAAAATAAAAATTTTGAACTGGCTCAGATTTTCTGGGTTATTACAATCTCCCCCACTTAAAACTTTTCGTCCCCGAAAAGGAACAAAGTCGAAAGTGGTTTGATTAATCAACTCTACGTTCAATCTGGCTTCCATTCTCCAACTTTTCAGTTTCTGAGAATTTTCAAATTTTCAAAAATTTGGCTAACACCCTAAATTTTCAAAAAAATTCGCCATAACCTCCCCTACACCGGGAGCCACAGGAAAATCCCGAAATTACCATACAGGCCTTCTGATCTCAAAAAGAAAAAGAAAAAGCCAAGCGGCTAGCCAATAGGCTCATAAAATCATCATTACCCAAACAAAACAGTAAATTATAGTAAACATGTACCTATTTGTCGGGCAAACAAATTTTATTCTCTACTCTAGCCTCCTTGCTATGACCTGTTCAATGTAAGTATATGTATATGCAAGCAAAAGCAACCAATTTTCAATACAATTCATATTTGATTCAATTAGGCATAATGGTTCAAAATTAGCAAACAAATAGGCAAACAACACAAACATCAATCAATTAGTGAATTTAAAGTTTCAAATTCATAATTTTGATACATATACAGAAAATCATGTTTTTGATGCCAATTCACAACAATGTGTTCTAGCTATATAAGTTTTGGTTCTCACACCAGTCCAATGGAAATATATAGATATCACACCTTCGAAACACGAACATAAATACTGATGATGTCATGACAATCATCAGTACCATCTCCGGGCGACTAGAATGTGATTCTATATCTATCCAGTATATTAAAACTTCGAATATACGTTCATGACGCGTATATGCAAAATCTTTATATATTGGATTGTCCATATGCAAAATAAATAAATAATCAAATACGTATAAAGCGATTTAAATTTTCAAAACAAAATTGTTTTCATTTGAAAAATATACTCTTCACACTCATTCTAGGATACTACTGATCCTATCTCTAACGAGTCATTCTAATTGGATATTACTAATCCAATATCTGATGAATTCTTTCGTATGGTTCTAATGTGTCTTGTTCTCGAGCTCTGTAAACCAAAGCTCTGATACCAAATGTAGTGACCCGTTACTTCCCCGGTCTCCGAAGAGATGAGAAAGAACGAATTACTGTGAGGACAAGACAAATCAGAACGCAGACGGAAGAACATTTCATTGGTATTACAACAATTCCATCAGAATACAAGAATATACAGAGTATAAATGAATAAATTACATTCGACAAATATCAGAGATTACAATAAAGTACATAGCAGCGGGAAATAATACAAAACACAACTGAAAGTAATACACGGATACAGAGCTTTCCGAGCATCGTTCCAGCTGTAAATCAGGATCCCGTGGATTTAAATCTGCAAAACCAAAACTACTAGCTGCCCGTGCGGAAAATAGGGGCACCCAGAGTTTAGGTTAAAACAATAAACTTTAGGTCAGTCATGTGACTGGTGTGAGAACTAAAACAGTTATTTAAACTTTACTTTAAAAGAGAGTAATTCAAGGGACCACGCCGTATAACACGGAACGGGTTTCCTCCCAAGAATACTAGTGCATATCAATAGACAACGCAATGCTTTTTCGAAAAATGAGGCTATTATAAGACCCAGGTCCCATAACACAATGCAACGCAAGCCGGAGGATAGGGTTTTCCCTTATAATAGCCAAACATGCTTGGTGCGTTTAAAACAAGTCATTTGATACTATAATAAGTGTATAGTGTCGAAACATTTTCAATCATAAATATCAATCCTAGGCGGCATGGGTACCATCTATCATGTCACCATACTAGGCTCTACAAATAAAACCGAAATATCTCGTATTGGAAATTGGATTTCCGTCATGAGTCGAGGCAAGGGGCAAGCTCCTCTCCGCTTTCGAGACACTCTAGCAAATGCCTCAGGGCTATGCACTCTGGGCAACCCTAGATCTTCAGGGCCGGTCCTCACTTACGTTAGAGGATTGGCAATTCCTGAACACACGTTTCTCGGTCCTTACAGACCTAAAATCGAGGCGCCTCATCCAACAACCACATAGGTGAAAAGTATATAAATGTCAGGGCTGATAAGTCACTGACACCACCATAGCTAGAAAGAAACGTCGTGCTCTCCCTGCAGTCCGTATCCCGTTTTTAACTCATACCGAGGTGTGAGGTTCGCGAATTCACGTTATACACAAAGCTATGCCACAGGGGTCATGCTTTGATCATCAACCACAAGACTTTGCTTTTCAACAGAAGCCTTGATCATTGCATCTTAGCGTGCCACACAGGCAATTCATGCCATGCGACCGATGTCCATCGATATACAACCTCTAAGCTCGTACGTCTCAGAGAAGGGCGTTAAGCAAAAGAATAAATTCTCCGCCGCCAAATAGATCTATATTTAATAGAAATCAATCAACACAGAATGAAATCCAATGTCAGACAAACAATCCATTTACAAGTCCGTTCTGGGTCTGAACGAAACCGGAGGCACTTTCCTCGCATATCCATCCATCTCCAAGTACGTCTGGACGACCACCAACTATTTCCATCCTCTTGGGTGTACTGCCCAATCAGGATCGTCAGTAATTATCTAAACGATGTGAAGACTTCCGGTCTTCAACCACCGTCTTCATCTTCGACATAACGTCGAATCGGTTATTCAGAATGGGTATAAACCCGGTCTTTCCGAACAACCCGCGTATATTAAAAACAAATGTTGCACATACACAACAAACGCTTCATTCCAATCCAGAATATTCTTTTATTCCCAAAATCACTTTCCTAGGGGAAAGGTTCCCATTAATTTTATCCAAGATAAATTCTTTAAAATATATCCTTTAATCTTCCTTTGGATGTCATTTCAAACCAAATTATGGTTTTCTAAACTAGTCGAGATTAGCGAACCACACCGAAGTAATTATTTATTTTATTTCCCAATCCCAACCTATTCATCCCATGAAGCAAACTAGTAATACTCCATATCTAACACCGTGGTGTTATCGGTAAAATTAATTACCATTTCACGTTCAAATCTAATTAAAGATTTAACTATCGCTTTGGAGCAAAACTGGTAATACTCCATTCTCGCTCATTTCTAAATTTGATAATTTAAATTATCAATTTACATTTCCATTTAATTGCAGATTCATTAAAACTCCTTTTACTGGGTTAAAGAACTAGTGTCATTTAAAACACAGTCCACGGTAAACCCAAATCACATTCTATTTATTGTCGAGTTAAAGAACAAGTGTTATTTAAAACACTGTTCACGATAAACCCATGAATCGATTCTATTTAAACCCATTTCAAATCCAATTTATTTATTTAAAAATAAATGGGTTTTAATTTCAGTTCAAAACTAGTTCATTTCGATAAAAATCTATTTTTATCTTTTCAAATATGGAGTTTTTCATCCCAATTTTTCCCAAATCATTTCTTATGATTTTACACTAATTATTACTATTTTTAATAATTTTATCAAGGCCCGTACAGTCGATTTCCATCAACGGCCATCGAACTGCACTTATAGCGACCTTTTCCAAATTTGATTTGGACATGTCTCCAAATCCAACCGTTAGATTTCAAATTTCTAATATTCGTTAGAGAGCTCTTTTCGATACGAACCCAACGGTTCCGGTTTTAGGAGAATCCGACGGTCGGACCTCCCGTAATGTCCGTTTGAAATAAATGGTCGAAATTCATGAACTGCCGCGGCGCGGCGCGTTCTATTCAGGCCATTATATAATATATATAATATATATTTCGTCAATTCTATTTAAAACGAATTTTATAAATAGTTTTAAATTTGTTTCAAAAACATTTTCAACTTCCATTTCAATTCAAATCAAAATTGAATTTTTTTCTTATAAATTCGTTTTAAAATTCATTTCTATTCGATTTCAATTCAAATCGATTTTAATTCGATTCGAATTCATTTTGTTTTCTATTCAATTTAAATTCAATTCGTTTTATATTCAATTTGAATTCAATTCGTTTTCTATTCAATTCAAATTCAAATTCATTATATATTCAATTGAAATCAAATTTGTTTTCTATTCAATTCAATTAGAAATCGTTTTATATTCCATTCAATTTGAAATCGTTTTATATTCAATTCATTTCGAAATCGTTTTCGTTTCAATCAAATTCAAATTTCATTTCAAAATATTCAATTTCGAAATCACTTTTCAATATTCATTTTAAAATGGATAAAATCGATATAAATATCGTTCACGTCAAAATGGCGTCAATGTAATCAACACGGCTTCATATATTTCTATTTTCAAATATTCTATTCGACAAATGAATATTTATTTATTTTCTCCACACACGACTAATCTCAACGAATGAGTACTGTCCACGTGTGGCTATTTTTGTTATTTAAAATGTTTTATAAAATTTGGGTATCTATCGTTTGATTTTCAATTAGACTTCATCTTGAAGTAGTTCAAATTTTAAATATGATAAAGATGTATATTTTTTTATTAAAAACATTTCGTTCAACACATGACTAATCTCAACGGATGAGTACGGTCAACACATGAACCTTTATTTTATAATATTCTTTATTTTCCCGATTGGAATGAGGCCCAATCAATTACCATATAAAGTTAATTATATGGATTCCATACAACAAATGCATATAATAGCAACGAAAAATAATCAACCATCAACCAAAGTGCACTACACTGTATAAGCATCAAATATAGATATCTAATGCTTATAACAGCCTGTCAATCAATCGATCGACATATTTAATCAATCAGGATGAGTGAACTTCAAATTTCATCCCAACACATGTGTGGGGTTTTCAAACAATCAAACACAGATTTTATTTGTGCAGTTGGGCGATGTGTAAAATTAATCGTCCCAATCAATGTCCTTCAAATAGGTGTACATAAACAAACCGTACGATACTAGAAACGGGACGAGGCCTAGGCTTATCCACCTATGAAAATATTCTATTCGGTTCATTTATTAAATAAAATGATATCTTTATTCTTCTAACTTATTTTAGAAAATTTCGGCGGCATAACGGCACGATACTAGAAACGGGACGAGGCCTAGGCTTATCCCCAGTCTAGTGAAGGCCCACGCCATTCACACATCAATCAAATCAATTTCATTTCACCAAGCAATTCAAATTTCAATCAAATAATCTAACTAATTTTTGCAATCAAACAAACAAGTCCATGGTCTGTGGACGATTGTGTCGGGTGCTACTAAGCACCGTCTGCATCCTAGTATATATATAACTAGAAAAGAAATTGAAGAGTGAGAAATTCTCGCCTATAGCTATCCTACTACACGACACTTCATTGATAGAAATCTTCATCGTTCTCGCCTTTTTATCACCTTCGTTGCCTGTAGCCACTACATATATAAAAATCACACATTTTTATATTGTTGTCTTTTTAAAATTAAAATCACATTTTTATTTGTTTACTTTCAATTTTTAAAAATCATATTTTTATAATCTCTTCATATATTTAAAAATCGAATTTTTACTTCGTTATTCAATATATAAAAATCGAATTTTTACTATGCTATTCAATATATAAAAATCGAATTTTTACTATGCTATTCAATATATAAAAATCGAATTTTTATAATCATGCTATATGGATAAAATTTCTATTTTTTCTATTAAAAAGATTTCGCCTTTACAAATATATCATTATAAAAATCACATCTTTATTTTGCTATACATATAAAGATGATATTTCTAATATTCCTATCATGTAAAAATTATATTTTTAATTCTCTACATAAACAAAAATCATATTTTTACATCTTCTACATAGTAAAGATTATATTTTTAATACTTTAAAAATATAAAAATCATATTTTTAATACTAAAATCATTCTTTTTATTTTAAAAATAATAATATCTTTTTACCTCTATATCCTATAAAAGATAAATCAGATTTGTAAAACAATTTAATTTATATATAATAAATCAGACTGTTAAAACAAAATTATATATATATATATATATATAAATATAAATACTTACAGCTTTTAATCGGGAAAGGGGAGGGGTGTTCACCGTCGTCGCAGGTGGTGGGGGGGCTGAGAGGGTCGACGAGGTTGGGGGGGTTCCAGGGTAGGGCGCAGTGGGGGGGGGGGGAGGGGGGGTATAGGGTCAGGACGGAAATCGGGGGGGAGGGGGAGGGGGGGAGGCTCGTGGGAGGCGGAGGTTGACGAGGGGGGGAGGGCGCGGTGCGGCATCGATCGGAGGGGGGCGGCGCTCCTCTCCGCTTCGACCATCCTTTTATTATTATTATTTAATTTATGAAAAGTTGACTTTTACATACGACCTCTAAACGAGGCCCACCGCCTGTCGTCCATAGCGTTTCACCCCCATTCCGAACACAATGGGATATGTATCGTGGGCTGATTCGATAGTTATAATCAGTTTCTGTAACACCCCACGCCCGCTATGATCACTCATATGGGAATGCCATAGCATCGGTGGAGTATTTTAGTGAATATAGAACAGAAAAATTACAACAAGACAGATATAATTAGTACTTGAAATTTAAAAATATCATCTCACAACAGCGGAAATAAACATGTCTGGTTACATCATAAAACCATGATAAAAGTCAAGTACAATATCCATCAAAATAAAGAAGTACATAATCCCACTCTCTCATACAATAGCCAGAACAAAAGAAAAGATAACTGGATAACTGGAGCTTTACATCTACCCAAGCTCCTAAAGACTGGAACAGCAATCCGATCAAGCTCTACTACCGCTAGGATCCACCGTAGGACCTGAGTGTTGGGAAAAAGATAAAAACAACGGGGTCAGACATAAGTCTGAGTGAGTCCTATAACTTTAACAATACAATCATTAAAGTAACCAGAGAAGACGTAAACTTGACCTACGGTAATATCTGGGGATGAATGGCTACACTAAGCAGCTTGGTAGACTTAGGATAAACTAAGATAACCGTAAGGACGCATCTACCCACCCAAGGATAATTACTAACTGCACCACACCAGTCATTCCTACTTAAAGGTTGATCCCTTCCAAGGACTTAGAAAATTTCCCCAGTAGTCTCGTGTACCCCTAGCCCACTACATAGGTGCCGTCTGCCCCTATCTCCACTAGGTGTACTCAGTAATTCTTACCCAGTACTTTCGTGTACCCCTACATAGGTGCCGTCTGCCCCTATCTTTATTAGGTGTACCCACTACTCCCCATCGATCGGCTCCCTACCGTAGATACCCGTGCTGGTCCCACAGTGGGGTGAATCACTCCCCTAAAGTGGCTACCCAATACTAACGGTGCACGGCTTTATATCTACACGATGCAACAACGGCTTATCTACCAGCCCGGGCCCACACACGCATATGAAACCCGTTGGACTTGCGTTGCCACCGCTAACCCGTTTTGGCCTCTTATAATCAAGCCCAATATGCGTGTCCCGTCACTCGACATGGGTCGAGCCCACAAAGATACGTTTGGGATATTGGTTGAAATGGGCCCCCAACAAGCTACCCACCTAAGCTTGTCATATATCTAGTGTATCCCACTTAACCCTTTAATCATGTTTAATTACATGTTTCCACTTGGTTAAGTATTCTAATCGTATTTTCTATTGCCACCCAAGGCAACCCACTAGATTCCACATGCCACCCAAGGCAACCATTAAATTTCCACATGCCACCCAAGGCACCCACTTAACCCCTCATGTCCCACCACATGCTAATATGGTTAAGTGTTTCTTAATTAATTAAGACCGTGATCCCCCATAAAGACCTCCCACATTAGACTGGCTGTTATGACCGCCTGGTTAAGCCGGTAGAGTCCGGGCAGTCTTACGTCATAACAGAGCCTAACCTCGTGTCTTTACTTTAATCACGTATTAATTTATGGCTAAGACCTCTCACATTGGGCTGACATTTGTAGCAACTGGTTAAGCCGGTCGGGTCCGGGCAGTTTTACACTACAAATGAGTCCAACCTCGTGTCTTAGTCGATTAATTACACCTAATTAATCACCCCCATATTAATTATCCCTAATTAATATCAAGTTTTCCATAACATGGGTAGACCTAACTCAATAGGTAAATTCCCATGGGGTAGACCTAACTCAATAGGTAAATTCCCACTTATGGTAATTTATTTTTATGGTATGCTTAATCATACCCAATCATTCATTTATTAACTTATTTACCAACCCCATCGTTTCCCACGTAAATCGTTCTCATTTCATGACATAATAAAGGGGAAGATCCATCACAAATATCATGGGTTTAGCATATAACTATGTCATGGGTTAAGAGGATGTCAACTTGCATATATGAGCACATATTAACCCAACTTGCATATTATCATACACATGATTTACATAACATGTTGCATATGAGCTTGCATATTATCATACACATATCTTGCATAACATGTTGAACTAGCATATAAGCATTCTCATAGCTTGCATAACATGTTAAACATGCATTTAGGCATACACATAACTTGCATAAGCATTCACATACTTGCATAAGCATACATAACTTGCATAAACATGCATAACTTGCATATCATGTCATTTAAGCATATACATATCTTGCATAAGCATTCATATACTCGCATAAGCATGCATAACTTGCATATCACATAAATCTTGCATTTAAACATATACATGACTTGCATAAGCATCCATACACTTGCATAAGCATGCTTAACTTGCATATCACATTAAACTTGCATTTAAACATATACTTAACTTGCATAACTCACTTTGTTAAACATGCATAATTCCACTCATTAAATATGCATAAACCCACTTGTTAAACATGCATAAACCAACTTGTTAAACATGCATAAATCAACTTATTAAGCATGCATAAACCAACTTATCAAACATGCATAAACATAGAACAACATAGAGTAACATATCATTATAAATGATTCAAACTCACTAATCCGCATTTAAGACCATAAGTCTCATTACACCCAATCTACTTACTTTAACAATTGATGTTAAAGTGATAGAAACTCACCAAACCCAAAATTAACCAACTTATGAAGAGGAATTAGTTGCTAATTATGAAGATGGTGATGATTAGAGAATGATTTGAGAGGTATTAGCTTGAAACTTCCTTCTTAGATTAATGGAGACTCCTTCTAGGATTTAATTTGGCGGCATGAGGCCTTCATTTCTATTTTTAGTATGGATTAAGGTAAGGTTTAGGGTGTATTTATAGATTAAGAGAGTGTTTTAGGCCCTTAGATTAACCCTAGATTAATTTAGTCCGTTAGATTTAGGAAACCTCTAGAACCAAGCCTAGCCCTAGCCAGAAAACCAGATCTGGTGCACCCAAACTTCTGGCTCGAGACGCCGTGTCGACAGGCAAGTCGACAGGCAAGTCGACACCCCTGTCGACAGGCCTGTCGACAGCCCTGTCGACATGCTTAGGGCGGGAATCTTCCCGCCTGGCCCCGCTGGTTCTAATTTAAAATATCAAATTAAATTCCTAAATCTGTTTTTAGCTCTAATTTTTCTGCAAACTTCTTTGGGCCATAACCGGGCCATACGGACTCCGATTCTCGAAAACTCGGACTCTATTTCGCGTATTTTTCCGAGACGAACGCAATAACGCAGCCCGTTTCCCCCTAATTCCCACATCTGAGATTATTTATCCTATAATTAGTGAATTTTAGTATTAACTAAAATTCGGGGTGTTACATTCTCCCCTCCTTAAAGGATTTCGTCCCCGAAATCTCTAAGCTAAGGAGAATGCATATCCTACCATCCAAACAACCATCTACTCAAATCATCAACCACGGGCATCCATTGTCCTTAAACAGTTTCTAATGATGTATGAGCATATGCAAACAGTGTGTGTATATGTTCCCTATCTAATGTATGAACATATGCAAACCATGATAGTGCCATGCATCCATTATGTATGCGAGAGAACCCTATCGACACATACAATATCTACATGAGTGCACAATCATTCACCAAAATGCATCATCCATGTGATAACACAACCATTATACATCCATAAATATATTTTCCTACACACAATTTTATGCAATATGCAATATGAAGTGACTGAGCCGATCTAGTGCCTAGAGTGTGTGTATATGCATCCACGAGCAACCACTAGCAAACACTTGCATCCACTTGCATCCATCAACCATAACATGTCTCAAACACATGTTTCAACCATAGGTTTACCCTATCTAAAGGTCAAAGGTACTAACGAGAGGACATACCAAAGATAAGATAAGTACTAGACAAGCGATAAAAGACATACCCTCAAAAAGAAATGGGTACAATGAACGCATCTTCGCTTCCGTCTCCCAAGTTGCGTTGCTCTCATCTTCTCCCCATTGCACTTTGACTAGCTGAACCTCTCTGTTTCTCAACTTCCTAGTCTCTGACCCAAGGATGCGAGTAGGAGCTCGTCGAATAGTCGCATCACGCTCTACCTCTACATCTCTAAGCAAGCTCGGCTCTACCACCTCTGCCGTCTCATGTAAGCACTTCCTCAGATGTGATACATGGAATACATCATGAACACCACTAAGTCTGTCGGGCAACTCCACCCTATATGCCATCCGTCCAATCCTTTCCTTGAAAGGAAACGGCCCAACAAACCTCGGTGCTAACTTCCCAACGGATCCGAAGCGAACAACATTTCTCAACGGAGATACCTTAACAAAAACCATATCCCCAACCTCAAACTCAAGATCCGTCCTTCTTTTGTCCGCATAGGATTTTTGCCTATCCTGCGCTGCTTTCATCCTTCTTCGAATCAAGTCAATCTTCTCAGAAGTCTCCCTAACCATATCAGGCCCAAGCAAGATCTTATCCGTAGATTCCCACCAACATGTAGGTGATCGACAAGGCCTTCCATAGAGAGCTTCGAAAGGAGCCATACCAATACTGGACTGAAAGCTGTTATTATATGCGAACTCCACCAATGGAAGATGCTCTTCCCATGTACCTCCAAAATCTAAGATACAAAGCCTCAAAAGGTCTTCTAGAACACGATTCACCCTCTCAGTCTGGTCGTCCGTCTGAGGATGATATGCGGTGCTCAGGCACAATTGAGTCCCCACTGCTTCTTGCAAACTTCTCCAGAACTCGCTAGTGAAGATAGGATCTCGATCACTTACTATGCTAGAGGGTACCCCATGTAATCGAACTATCTCTCGAAGATATACTGAAGCTAGCCATGGAGCAGTCCTCTTGCTCTTCACAGGTATAAAATGGGCGCTCTTAGTAAGTCTATCTACCACCACCCAAATTCCTGTATTACCCTTCCTCGATCTGGGTAACCGGTCAATAAAATCCATCGAGACGCTATCCCACTTCCATTGCGGAACCCCCAATGGGTGAAGCAACCCACCTGGTTTCCTTTGCTCCGCCTTCACTTGCTGGCACACCAAACATCGAGCGACATACTCGGCCACATTTTTCTTCATACCGGCCCAGAAGAAAACCCTCTTCATGTCTTGGTACATCTTATCCCCACCGGGATGAATGGTCATCCTAGAACGGTGTGCGTCATCAAGAATAGCCTTCCTCAAACCCTCGTCTTGTGGTACGCAAAGTCTACCGTCTCTACGCAAGCACCCCCTATCGTCTAGGGTGTACCTACTCAAATGGCTGGACGACTCCCCCCTCATGAGCTTCTCTACTAACTCAACCAACTGTGGGTCGCCCCTCTGTGCTTCTCCAATCCGCCTCAAAAGAGTAGGTCTAACTTCCAAGGAAGCTAGCAAACCGGGTACATAATCAATGGAAGGTCTGAAATCAAACATCGAGATAAACTCCAAGTTTCGTCGTTCCACGAACAATGGACTCAAGGACAACCTCTTCCTACTCAAGGCGTCCGCCACCACGTTACCCTTGCCAGGGGTATACGCTATCTCGAAATCATAAGATGCTAAGAACTCCATCCACCTTTGCTGTCTTAAGTTTAGATCCTTCTGAGAGAACAAGTACTTCAAAGATTTATGGTCAGTGAACAACTCGAATCTCTCACCAAGAAGATAATGGCGCCAAATCTTAAGCGCAAAAACAATAGCGGCCAGCTCTAGATCATGGGTAGGGTAATTTTTCTCATGTGCCCTCAACTGCCTTCCACCATAGGCTATTACCCTTCCCTCTTGCATTAAGACTGCGCCAAGTCCTGTCCCACAGGCATCGGTATAGACAACAAATGGCTTGCTCCCATCTGGCAACACTAAAACTGGAGCCGTGGTTAAAGCTCTCTTTAACCGTCGGAACGCATCATCACAATCTACGTCCCATGCAAAAACAAGATTCTTCTTTGTTAAGCGGGTTAATGGGGCTGATATCTTCGCGAAGTCTTTAATAAACTTCCTATAATAACCCGCCAACCCCAAGAAACTTCTTACTTCGGTAGCATTCTTCGGAACCTTCCAATCCTGAATTGATACCACCTTCGCGGGATCCACAGCTATCCCTTCCTTGGAGACCACGTGCCCCAAGAATCGTACTTCCTTCCTCCAGAAGTGACATTTAGAGAATTTAGCCTTAAGGCTATGTGCTCGAAGAGTCTTCAACACTTCCCCAAGATGTAGGGCATGCTCTTCTTCACTCTTAGAAAATACTAAGATATCATCCACAAAGACCACCACGAATTTATTAAGGAACTCCCTGAACACCCTACTCATCAAATCAACAAAGTATGCAGGGGCGTTCGTCAACCCAAATGGCATCACCAGCCACTCATAGAAACCATCCGGAGTTCTAAAGGCAGTCTTGTCTATGCTATCCTCAGCCACCCTCAACTGATGAAACCCCGTGGCCAAGTCCAACTGAGAAAATACTGAAGCGCCAACCAATTGATCGAAAAGATCATCTATTCTCGGAAATGGGTGTCTATTCTTCTTTGTGAGCTTGTTGAGTTCTCTATAGTCTACACAAAGTCTGAGGGACCCATCCGCCGTCGTAGCAAATACTACTGGAGCACCCCACTCCGATATGCTCTGTCTTATGAACCCCTTCTCAAGCAACTCCCCTACTTGCTTATGGAGTTCCCTCCTCTCACGAGGAGCCATGTGGCGCACTGGTAAAGATACCGGTTTAGCATTATCCACCAGATATATTCGGAAGTCAATCTCCCGCTTCGGAGGTAAGCCCTTCACCTCCTCAAACACATCCGGATATTCCCGGACCACTCTAACAGATTGCAAACTCTCGACCGAAGTGTCAAGCGATTCAAGATAACTTAGCATAACAGAGTCCATGGGATTACAAGAAATCTCGAGAGTGTTACCCAAGCGGGTCATGAGCCTAACAACTCTCCTTTCGCAATCAAGAACGGCACCATTACTGGATAACCAGTCCATGCCCAAAATCAACCCATAGCCCGTGAAGCCCAATACAAAAGCATCACATCTAAACTCAATGCTAAGTATAGAAATCTTCAAACCCAAACATATCATGGACAAATAAGTAGAGCCCCCAATTGGATTTGAAACAACCAAGGGATCATCTACCAGACTGGTGTCTAAGTGCAGTAACTCAACTAATGAAGATGAAATAAACGAATGCGATGCGCCTGAATCAAACAATGTACGGACAGGATGGTCAAATAGAAAAACCAGACTTTCAACGGAAATAGTTCTACCTCTCTCCTGAATCGGTGGAACCGCGAGAGCCTGTACTTGCCCCCTAGCCTGACTCGGTGCCATAAGAGTTTGCACCTGTCCTCCTGAGGTAGATCCCGTCCTTTGCCCCTTCTTAGGGCAATCCTTCACTAAATGCCCTGCTTCGCCACAGTGGAAGCAGCCGGTCTTCTTCTTCTTGCGACAATCCTTGCTTAGGTGGCCAGGTGTCCCACAATTGAAACACTTCTTCTTCTTGCCCTTGCCACCGTTGCCTTTCCCACCTTTGATTTGTTGTTGTTGCTGAGGTCTCTTTTGATCTCCCTTCTTCTCGGGTGCCTTATTAGCATTAGGACCCTTCTCTTCCTCATACATGAGTGTCATGTCAACTAGCTTCTCAAAGGTGGCCCCCATAGGGATATGAGTCATAGCCAACCCATGCATCGGTTCATTCAAGCCTTTCACGAACCTCAAAGCCTTCTTCTCCGGTGTATTCACCATGTCTAGGCCAAACCTTGCCAATTGATTAAACTTGTTGACATATTCCTTCACCGAAAGATTTCCTTGCTTTAGAGTCAAGAATCTTTCCATATACAAGTTTTCCTCCGCCCTTGAGAGAAACTTTGCCACAAATCTTTGCTTAAAATCCGCCCATGAGTCAACGGGGCGTTCTCCGTTAGTAACCTCCCACCAGAATGAGGCCTCTCCCTTCATTAACCAAGCAGCCAACTTGACTTTCTTTCCTTCTTCCATCTCAAAGATATCTATCAACTCTTCCACCTCCTTAAGCCAATCTCTAGCCTCCACAAAAGTTTCAGATCCTTGAAAAGGTTTCCCTCCCATAGCTTTAAATTCCTTGCAAGTCTTAGCAAAAGTATCCATGCGAGGAGGAGGGGGAGGAGGAAGATCGGGTGCTACGGTTGGTGGAGGAACATTTGCTGGACCAGTAGTGGTGGCCCTAGCCTCCATCAATCTCCTATACCATACTGGTACCGTCACACCCTCCGGAAGATTAAGATTCTCGGCCATGCTGAAACGAAAAAGGAAAGATTCAAAACGGAGAATTCGAAGGATATAGATATGGCTATTGGGGATAATGCTTTTCTTTCAAAAACTTTTCTCTTAAAAGACATGTTTTTGAAAATATCTTTTCCAAAAATGTTTTAGAAAAATAGTTTTCTAAAAATTTTATCTGTTCCGGTAACCTTTGCTCTGATACCACGTGTAACACCCCACGCCCGCTATGATCACTCATATGGGAATGCCATAGCATCGGTGGAGTATTTTAGTGAATATAGAACAGAAAAATTACAACAAGACAGATATAATTAGTACTTGAAATTTAAAAATATCATCTCACAACAGCGGAAATAAACATGTCTGGTTACATCATAAAACCATGATAAAAGTCAAGTACAATATCCATCAAAATAAAGAAGTACATAATCCCACTCTCTCATACAATAGCCAGAACAAAAGAAAAGATAACTGGATAACTGGAGCTTTACATCTACCCAAGCTCCTAAAGACTGGAACAGCAATCCGATCAAGCTCTACTACCGCTAGGATCCACCGTAGGACCTGAGGGTTGGGAAAAAGATAAAAACAACGGGGTCAGACATAAGTCTGAGTGAGTCCTATAACTTTAACAATACAATCATTAAAGTAACCAGAGAAGACGTAAACTTGACCTACGGTAATATCTGGGGATGAATGGCTACACTAAGCAGCTTGGTAGACTTAGGATAAACTAAGATAACCGTAAGGACGCATCTACCCACCCAAGGATAATTACTAACTGCACCACACCAGTCATTCCTACTTAAAGGTTGATCCCTTCCAAGGACTTAGAAAATTTCCCCAGTAGTCTCGTGTACCCCTAGCCCACTACATAGGTGCCGTCTGCCCCTATCTCCACTAGGTGTACTCAGTAATCCTTACCCAGTAGTTTCGTGTACCCCTACATAGGTGCCGTCTGCCCCTATCTTTATTAGGTGTACCCACTACTCCCCATCGATCGGCTCCCTACCGTAGATACCCGTGCTGGTCCCACAGTGGGGTGTATCACTCCCCTAAAGTGGCTACCCAATACTAATGGTGCACGGCTTTATATCTACACGATGCAACAACGGCTTATCTACCAGCCCGGGCCCACACACGCATATGAAACCCGTTGGACTTGCGTTGCCACCGCTAACCCGTTTTGGCCTCTTATAATCAAGCCCAATATGCGTGTCCCGTCACTCGACATGGGTCGAGCCCACAAAGATACGTTTGGGATATTGGTTGAAATGGGCCCCCAACAAGCTACCCACCTAAGCTTGTCATATATCTAGTGTATCCCACTTAACCCTTTAATCATGTTTAATTACATGTTTCCACTTGGTTAAGTATTCTAATCGTATTTTCTATTGCCACCCAAGGGAACCCACTAGATTCCACATGCCACCCAAGGCAACCATTAAATTTCCACATGCCACCCAAGGCACCCACTTAACCCCTCATGTCCCACCACATGCTAATATGGTTAAGTGTTTCTTAATTAATTAAGACCGTGATCCCCTATAAAGACCTCCCACATTAGACTGGCTGTTATGACCGCCTGGTTAAGCCGGTAGAGTCCGGGCAGTCTTACGTCATAACAGAGCCTAACCTCGTGTCTTTACTTTAATCACGTATTTAATTTATGGCTAAGACCTCTTACATTGGGCTGACATTTGTAGCAACTGGTTAAGCCGGTCGGGTCCGGGCAGTTTTACACTACAAATGAGTCCAACCTCGTGTCTTAGTCGATTAATTACACCTAATTAATCACCCCCATATTAATTATCCCTAATTAATATCAAGTTTTCCATAACATGGGTAGACCTAACTCAATAGGTAAATTCCCATGGGGTAGACCTAACTCAATAGGTAAATTCCCACTTATGGTAATTTATTTTTATGGTATGCTTAATCATACCCAATCATTCATTTATTAACTTATTTACCAACCCCATCGTTTCCCACGTAAATCGTTCTCATTTCATGACATAATAAAGGGGAAGATCCATCACAAATATCATGGGTTTAGCATATAACTTTGTCATGGGTTAAGAGGATGTCAACTTGCATATATGAGCACATATTAACCCAACTTGCATATTATCATACACATGATTTGCATAACATGTTGCATATGAGCTTGCATATTATCATACACATATCTTGCATAACATGTTGAACTAGCATATAAGCATTCTCATAGCTTGCATAACATGTTAAACATGCATTTAGGCATACACATAACTTGCATAAGCATTCACATACTTGCATAAGCATAAATAACTTGCATAAACATGCATAACTCGCATATCATGTCATTTAAGCATATACATATCTTGCATAAGCATTCATATACTCGCATAAGCATGCATAACTTGCATATCACATAAATCTTGCATTTAAACATATACATGACTTGCATAAGCATCCATACACTTGCATAAGCATGCATAACTTGCATATCACATTAAACTTGCATTTAAACATATACTTAACTTGCATAACTCACTTTGTTAAACATGCATAATTCCACTCATTAAATATGCATAAACCCACTTGTTAAACATGCATAAACCAACTTGTTAAACATGCATAAATCAACTTATTAAGCATGCATAAACCAACTTATCAAACATGCATAAACATAGAACAACATAGAGTAACATATCATTATAAATGATTCAAACTCACTAATCCGCATTTAAGACCATAAGTCTCATTACACCCAATCTACTTACTTTAACAATTGATGTTAAAGTGATAGAAACTCACCAAACCCAAAATTAACCAACTTATGAAGAGGAATTAGTTGCTAATTATGAAGATGGTGATGATTAGAGAATGATTTGAGAGGTATTAGCTTGAAACTTCCTTCTTATATTAATGGAGACTCCTTCTAGGATTTAATTTGGCGGCATGAGGCCTTCATTTCTATTTTTAGTATGGATTAAGGTAGGTTTAGGGTGTATTTATAGATTAAGAGAGTGTTTTAGGCCCTTAGATTAACCCTAGATTAATTTAGGTCCGTTAGATTTAGGAAACCTCTAGAACCAAGCCCAGCCCTAGCCAGAAAACCAGATTTGGTGCACCCAAACTTCTGGCTCGAGACGCCGTGTCGACAGGCAAGTCGACAGGCAAGTCGACACCCCTGTCGACAGGCCTGTCGACAGCCCTGTCGACATGCTTAGGGCGGGAATCTTCCCGCCTGGCCCCGCTGGTTCTAATTTAAAATATCAAATTAAATTCCTAAATCTGTTTTTAGCTCTAATTTTTCTGCAAACTTCTTTGGGCCATAACCGGGCCATACGGACTCCGATTCTCGAAAACTCGGACTCTATTTCGCGTATTTTTCCGAGACGAACGCAATAACGCAGCCCGTTTCCCCCTAATTCCCACATCTGAGATTATTTATCCTATAATTAGTGAATTTTAGTATTAACTAAAATTCGGGGTGTTACAGTTTCCGTCAAAATCAACACATAACTCTATATATTGAATTTGAACGCGCATTTCAATTTACCAGGGTCACATACTAACTCGAAAAATTTCCAAAATATATTTTCTAGCTTCGTATTGACGATACGGTCCTAACAAAACTAGTTTCGTCGAATTCCGAGACCGTTAGAAAAATGGCCATTTTCCAGTCAATTAAAATCAACTGAAACTGATCAAACGCGTTTTCCTTTGCCATGCTCACATATTGATTCAAAAAATTATGAAATTTGAAATCTAGCAATAATTTGACATTGCGGATCCAACAAAAGTGGTTTCGTCGAAATCCGAGGTCGTTTGCAAAATTCCTATTTTTAAGGGCCTGAATTCCATAGCGACTATTCAGAATTTTCAACTGGATATATCTTTTGATTCCCGCTATGAAATTTCGATTTTTCGGATTCGTTGGAAAGATATCATCAATTAGATCCCAATGTTTTTGGTTTCACTAAAATCCGGATTGTTTTGCACCCGGTATGTTCAATTGAAGTTTGAAATCGAATTATCGAACTACCACGCCATTTTCAATTCTATTTATAATTATATATAAATATTTATATTCTAACGACGATGCGTATAAATATATACATTCTAAATATATTCAAAATAAATTTCTCGTCGATTTTATTTAAAATAATTCATTTTAAATATTCAAAATTCGCTAAAATTGCCAAAATAAAAATTTTAAACTGGCTCAGATTTTCCGGGTTATTACAAGGTGAGTGGGTCATTAATGGTGGAAGCTTGGAGGCGGACCAGCAGGGCTTGGGGAAGGCTGGCAGTGGTAAAGAGTGGCGGGACTGAAGCAGTAGTGTGAAGAGAAAGGAATGCCTGGGGAAGGGTTGAAACAGTAGCAATTCAGAATTTTCAGTGGAGAAGATGTGTGAACAGTATTTGTTTTGGTGACCAGGTGAGTTAAATGAAATGCCTAACTATTTTTACTGCCAAACCAGTGATTAACGAGGCCAATATATTTCAGTAGGTCATAACGTGAATACAATATTCTAGTAATATGCCAAATCGCATATTTATATATGCCTGCTTTATATTTTTCGTGGTCCAGTTTATATATCATTTGGTATTAACCGTCGTCGTTCATTTAAAGGGAAAGTAAGTGCCTAACTAGTAGTTAAACATACCTAAGCATATTGGTATGTTAAAGTCAATTTAAACCGCGCTTAGAGTACAATATAACATGTCCTATTTTTATAATCAACATGCCTAATAAAAAGACCTACACGGCTGGTAAGTAATCACGTAATTTAGTTATCCATATTTAACTAGGATTTATAAATATAATTAGTTAAATTAATTATAAATTTAGGAGTCGATTAGTTTAATAAAATCATATATGTATAACTCGCATGTCTTTGTTACCAGAATTCGAGAAAATAAAATATGATGGGATCGTATCATAGAATGCTGAATGTTGGAGCCAGTACAGACGGAATTGAAAGTAGCTAGAGCTTCTAATTAAATTAAAGGCATGTTTAATTTAATTGAATCAAATTATTTCAACGTCGGATGAAATCAAGGTGAGTTAAACTCACTCGGTTCTTCCCTCTTATATTTTATATAAGTCGGGTTTTATAATTGTGTGATATGCTCGTTAATGGTTGTTTGTTTGTTTGTTGTTGATTTTATATTCATATATAGACTGAAACAGTTAAATTAAACATTTGTTTAATTTAATTCAAACAAATCGTTATTTATAACGATTAAATCCAATGGAGGTAACTTACCTCAATGGCTATGTTTATAATAATATAAACGTTATAAATAAATAATCGATTGCTTACATTGTTTTCATTAGCCCAGTATTAACTGTTACAGTTATTATTGATTGTTATTATTAAACTGTTTATGTCACCCATTTGGATGAAAAACGCATATTGATTGGCCATATTTAACTGACTAATTTGAATTGTGTTAAACCATTGTTTTGCAGGAAATAACAGGTTGGGGGAATCCAATAGGATTCCTCACTAATATTGATAACGTCTATCAGTATGATTATATTGTTTGTATGGAATGTGAAATTGGTTTATATTTCATGTTTTTGTACTATAATAGCCATTTGCCTTTTTAGTACCGTCGATGAAAAGAAATGATATTTCAAAAGCGATATTTAATGGATCTCGAGTGGATTCAAAGATAAACATATATATATTTATGGATTTGAAATGCGATTTTTATGGTAAAAATAATAGTCGAAATTAAACTTATAAATTTTATAAATAAATCAAATATAACTAGTAGAGATGCAAGATGTATTAATGAGTCGGTAAACGATAAAAAATATTATCGTGGTGGTTACATAAATGTTGAAATAATTTTGTAAAGGCCTTAACGGTCATAAAGGAAGTTTAAATGGATTTCAAAATACCGAAATGGGATAATAAAATCATGGATATAAAAGAACTTATAGAAGAGTTTTTTTAAGAGCGATAGTTTGAAGTAAATGATCATTTTTAATAAATGTTGTTTAAATATATACGAAATGTGATTACATGACATTTCATGAATAAGATTAACAAATCGGCAAAGATGGAAATGGGATTCCATATTTTTAAATGAAGTCGGATTTGAAAATATGAATATTAATTTATTAATGGATTTATAGATTGGAGTGAATTCGATAAATGGGGTTTATTTGAAATGACAAATATGGAATTATAATTAGCGTTAAGCCTGATAGTAAAAATAGATTGTTAAATCAACATTTTTTCCCCAAAATATAATTTAATTGAGTATATAGGTAAGAGTTGATTATACGTGAAAATGTTGTTAAATAAATTCCTAAGATAAGGGAATTAGGTAAGATTAAATTGACATCTCGGAAATGATATGAAATGGTTAGGGGAGTTGCTCCAAGGTTCGGGATGTGGTATTCCGAACTCCGGAATGACTAATCGAAGTGAGTATTATACCATGGTTCGGAAATTGATATTCCGAAGTTCGTAAGGTTAATTGAAGGTAGGATTTTAAATGAAGTTAAAGATTTGAATAACGACAACGAATACTAGTTGTCGATAATGAATTGAAAATGGGATTTTTAAATGTAGTTAAAGATGTAAAAATGAAAATGAATGGCATGTTGTTGTAATTAAACTAGAAAAGATTTTGTAAATCGAAATTTAAAGTTTTGAAAATGGAATCGAGCTGGTAAACAAAGTTAGGGTCTTGTAAATGTGTTTTGTAACAATTGTTACAAAAAGGGATGAACTATTTTTAGATATAAGATTGTATAAAGGGTTATCATATGTTTTAAACAAAGATTAAGTTGTCAAGTATGATTAATGAAAGTAGAGGGGCTTTGAAATGAAATCTATAATGTTCCTTACAGATGATAAGTTGAATTGTTTTAATAAATATCAATATAAGAATTTGGAAAGATATCAATATTATAATTGTATAAGATATCAATATGATAATTGTATAAGACATATTAATATATATAATTCATAAAAGCTTTGTTATTAAACAAACGAAATTTAGTTGTTGAAAAGAATTTGTAATATAACGATAAAGAGTTAGTAAGGAATTGGCATAAGGATTCTATTTTAAAATGGAATCAAAGCTCGTATATAATATTGTAAAGGATTATTACTATAAATAAGAATAGTTAATAGGAGTTTAATAAATAATTTGTTAAGTAAATGTGGTCGAAATTTAAATAGGTTTTCAAAAGGATGGTATTAGATTATAAACGAGCGTAGTTGGGAAACATAAGTTATGATTCCATAAAATGATACTATAAACTGTCTTTGAAAGGTTTATAAGTGGAATTATTTTTGGAGAATACTCTTATTTTATAATAAGGAGTAAAAACGATATTTCAAATATTGGAAAATTAAAGAATATAATAAATAGATGGTTCATTGAAGAGGCTAAATGATACTGAGTAGTAAATCAGTGAATACATTTTAATATGGATGAATGGTTGTTTTATTTGATAGTTAAATAACCGACTATCAAAAATTGGCCCATACGATTGTTGGTACGGAAAGACCGGGATCGAATATATTTGAAAACAATTACGTCCAGCAAATACGAATACGTTAAAGATGCTAATTCGAGATGGAGCTATTAAAGACCGTTGATCTTCATAAGCGGAAAGATTACTTAAAATCTCTGACTTGCAAGCAGAGATAAACTGTGATTCTGTTGTGGTTGAAATCTACGGATTCACAAGGACTTCTTGCTACTGATTCTCAGGGTGATTCCTAGAATGCAGTAGGAGGGTTCCTTCGGTCCATCCTGTTCCTAGGTGACTTGTATGGATGAATGTCTGATAGAGTATTTCCAAAAGGGTTACGTACATTGATTTCTTCAACTGCACCAAGAGTGGAAGCGGAGAAGGAAACTTCTTTTAGCTAACACATAAAGTATTATTGTGCACATCAATTAGTGAATTTTGATGGACCTGATGATGTGGCATTCGAAGTGAATGTGATATGCTGATTATAAAGATAAAACGCAGCCTCAAGCCTCATCAATTGGGAAATGACAGAAATCTGGCAAGTAGAATGGTCATGTGGGTCGCTCCCATTAGGGTGTATAATCAGCTATCTAGAGAAAATCAATTACTTCTCTAATCTATTTCGATGCTGTCCCTTTTTTGGGAAACGGTGGTTTGAGCCCAACCGTTGGTGATATACATTCGATACACTCAAGCGAAATGAGTGGTCGGTCATGTGTGGGTCAGTTTGCAAGATGTTCTTGTTGAACCCAGTGTATTCCGCTCTAGAGGTACACTATCGGTAGGTGGTCCCATACCTTGTCATAGTTGGAATCTATTCTCCAATAAGCGCCCGCGGTTTTAATTGTATACTATGTATGTGGAGTGTGAGATGCAAGAGTTCTGCTAGATTGATATTTACTTGTGTTTAGACACTATTATAATAGCAGAAAAGATATTGATTTCAAAATTGTTTTGGGTTATCGTAAGGTAAAAACTGTCCGTACTTATTTGTGGATTTTGGTCTTACGATTATCCTTTTCTTTTGAAAAGATTTTTTGAACTTTAAAATCAAGTTGGATGATCCCCCTTAAAACTTAGTGCGTTTTTCTCACTCTGGTTCACCAGACTAACCCGGTGTTTGTAATGCTCTGGTTAGATCGGGTTGTACAGGTCTAGGTTATCAGATGCTGTGAAGTCCAGAGTCGAGCTGGAGGTGTTCAGACGTATGATATTATATAACTACTATTCTGCTGTGTGTTATATATGAGGACAGGCTAATATAATTGTCCAGAAGTGTTGATGTACTCTGATGATTATTAGTAACTATTTAAAGCTCTTAGTAAAGATTTATTTCTATTATATTTTGTTCCGCTGCGATGTGAGCCTCTGATTATGTGGTGTGTCTTCTTCTTCTATTCTAATATTTCTTTCTTTCTTATCTCACCCTCTAATTTCTTTCTAATAACTATCCTGTGTTTTCAGTGTTTGGAAGAATGGCATGGGATACGTAATTGTATTTATGTCGATTTTCGGGACCAAAAATCATTGGGTCGTTACAGTGGTATCAGAGCTATTGGTTTAGTAATAACCATGGCTCTGTGGCATAACTCGGTAGAGATAGCTTTAGTAATACCCTAGATCGGGAATAAGTGTGTGTGTGTATATATATATACATAAGAGCGTATTTGTAAATTTTAGATAGAAATGTTTTGTATTATGTTGTTGATCGGTCCAAGTGTTGAGAAGCATTGAACTGGCAATGAATACAATATTGTTTTCAAAAGAGGTTAAATGAAATAATTTTACCCAAAGTATATTTTTTTATAGAGAAGAAATAATTTTTTTAAATTATTGATAAATTAGTGTGTTTGATTGACTTGTATGGAATTCAAATTGGATTGAAAATTTGAACCGGGAATTAACCAGGTTAAGTGAAATTAAATAAAGCTTATTTGAAATTTGAATAAATAATAATCAAATAGAAATCAAGCAGATGTTAATCGATTAATGTTCAATTATGGGAAATCGAAATACTAATATTGGAATGTAAATTCAATTGATTTGGTTGAATGGTTATGTAGTGGTTTTGGTTGTGAATTGTTCGTTATTGGATGATGGTTTGTTTGAATGGAAATAATCAACAATTTAATGGAGCTAAATGAATTGTAAACTAAAGAATAATCTCCGGTATAATTAAACTAGAATGAAACTGCATAAGAATTAAAATTTATAGTTTAACCCTGTATTTGATAATGAAGTGATGCCATCTGTTTGATTTTGGAATTGGTGTAGTTATACCAGTTGATTAGTGAAATATTATATTAGAATTTCATATATCCGTTACCTATATGTGAATTGAGCTAAGTACAGGTGCCAGATGGCTAGGCATATTGACATTGGTTGAGTAAATTGCATATTGTAACACCCCACACCCGCTAAGGTCACTCACTAAGGGAATGCCTTAACTTCGGTGGAGCATTTTAAGTGAATATAGAACAGAAAAATCACACAAAACAGATATAAATACTTGAAATTCTAAAACATCATTTCATTGCAGCAGAAGGTAAACATGTTTAGTTACAACACCATAAAGAGTCAAGTACTAAATATCCATCCTGAAAAAAACATAAGTACATAATCCCACTACATAAACAATAGCCATAAAGGAAAAGATAAGCTGGGCTTTACATCACGGTCCAAGCTCCAGAAGATAGACAAAGAAATCTGATCAAAGCCCACTAGTCCTAGGCCCAACCTGAGGACCTGAGGGGGAAAAAGATAAAAACAACGGGGTCAGACATAAGTCTGAGTGAGCCCTATAACTTTAACAACACAATCATTAAAGTAATTAGGGTATGATATAAACTTGGTACGGGATGACGGGGGATAAATGACTACACTAAGTAGCCAACTAGACATAAGGGAACTAGGATAACGGTAAATACGCATCTACCCACCCAAGGATAATTACTAACTGCACCACACCAGTCATTCCTACTTAAAGGTTGATCCCACCCAAGGACTTAGAGAATTTACCCAGTAGTTTCGTGTACCCCTAGCTGACTACATAGGTGTCGTCTGCCCCTATCTCCAATAGGTGTACCCACTACTCCCAAGCGATCGGCTCCCTACCGTAGATACCCGTGCTGGCCCCACAATGGGGTGTATCACTCCCCAAAGTGGCAACCCGGTACAACAAATGGTGCACGGCTTATACCTACACGATGCAACAACGTCTTACCTACCAGCCCGGGTCCACACACGCATATGAAACCCGTTGGACTCGCGTTGCCACCGCTAACCCGTTTTGGCCTCTTATAATCAAGCCCAGTACGCATGTCCCGTCCTCGACATGGGTCGAGCCCAATAAGATACATATGGGTTACGGGTTGAAATGGGCCCCCACAAGCTACCACCTAAGCTTGTCAATTTATCTAGTGCATCCCACTTAACCCTTTAATCATGTTTAATTACATGTTTCCACTTGGTTAAGTATTCTAATCGTATTTTCTATTGCCACCCAAGGCAACCCACTAGATTTCCTCATGCCACCCAAGGCACTAACTTGATTTCCACATGCCACCCAAGGCACCCTCTTAACCCCTCATGCCCACTACATGCTTATCTGGTTAAGTGTTTCTTAATTGATTAAGAACGTAACCGCTGTAAAGACCTCACACATTAGACTATCTTTTATGGCAGCTGGATTTGCAGGTTGGGTCCGGGCAACCTTACGCCATAACCGAGTCTAACCTCGTGTCTTTACACTTGTCACGTGTATAGTTTGTGCCTAAGACCTCTCACATTGGGCCAATCATTTGTAGCCGCTGGATTTGCCGGTCAGTTCCGGGCAGTCTTATGCTACAAAAGGGTCCAACCTCGTGTCTTAGTCGATTAATTACACCTAATTAATCACCCCCGAATTAATTTTCCCTAATTAATTCCAATTTTAACGATGTACATAATTGACTCAATTATGTCTATCACTTTATGGTATGCATAATCATACCAACTTCACACCATTTCATTAACATGTATATTAACCCCATCGTTCCCCACGTAATTCGCTAACATGACATAAAAGGGAAGATTCATCATAAATATAATGGGTTCAACTTGCATAGCATTAGCATCAACATGGGTTTAAAGGTATCAACATGCATATAGCATCAACCCAACTAGCATAAATAATCAACCCAAACTTGCATGAATCACATATGTCATAAGGAGGTTAACTTGCATAAGTTATTTATGTCATACAAAGGGGTAAACTTGCATATGTATGTATGACATACAAAGGGGTTAACTTGCATATGTATGCATATCATTCTAAGGTGTAAACTTGCACATGTTACTTGCATATCATCAAACACCAAACTTGCATAACATGTCATATGTGAACTTGCATATAATCGTACACCAAACTTGCATAACATATCATATATGAACTTGCATATAATCATACACCAAACTTGCATATCATGGTGTCATAATGGATCAATGTTTCTCATATGACTTGCATAACTTTCATAACATCACAAACACATAGCATATGACTTGCATAACTTGCATAACATCATGAACATGTAGCATATGACTTGCATAACTTGCATAACATCATGAACATGTAGCATATGACTTGCATAACTTGCATAACATCATGAACATGTAGCATATGACTTGCATAACTTGCATAGCATCATTAACACATAGCATATAACTTGCATAACATGCATAACATCATTAACACATAGCATATAACTTGCATAACATCATTAATACATAGCATATAACTTGCATAACATGCATTGATCCACATTCATAGCCATAACCTCATTATATCCTATCATAATCATTTCAATAATTGGTCATTAAGGCTATAGAAAACTCACAACTTGTTGATTAGCACTCCTAAGAAGAAGATTAAGTTGCTAGAGTTGATTAGAGATTGATTTGAGATGTTATCTTCTTCTACAAATTGATGGAGGCTCCTTCAAGTTGCATTTTGACGGCATGACGACATTGTATCTATTTTTAGTATGAATTAGGGTAGTCTTAGGGTGTATTTATAGAGTAGTTAGGTGTTTTAGGCCATTAGATTAACCCTAAATTAGATTAGAGATGTCAGATCACGTCCTAGCCACTAAAACACAGCCCAAAAGACAAGCTGGTGCACCCAGGTTACCTGGGCTCGACCAGGGAGGTCGACCCCCAGGTCGACCCTAGGGTCGACTCCCCAGTCGACCTGGGGGGGGGAGGTCGACTCCCCAGTCGACCCCCTGGGTCTGGCGGGATTTTTCCCGCCACTTCTGAAAATTGAAAATTTTGTTTTTAAATCTGAATTTAAATTTCTGAAAACTTCTTTGGGCCTTATCTGGGTCATACGGACTCCGATTTTCGAAAACTCGGACTCTATTTCGCGTATTTTTCCTAGACGAACGCAATAGCATAGCCCGTTTCCCCTGATTCCGATTTTTAAATTTAATTCTGCCCTGTTTTATATTATTGCAAGTTATTCAACATACGGGGTGTTACATTCTCCCCTACTTTAAGGATTTCGTCCCCGAAATCTCTAAGTCAAGAAGAACGTATCCTACCAACCAAACAACCATCTACTAAACCATCAAACACTGGCATCCATTGTCCTTAGAGTTTCTAATGCTGTATGAACATATGCAAAGAGTGTGTGTATATGTTCCCTGTCTAATGCAAAATCAGGCGGTCTACTGATTCAGTTGACCTCCTTAATGCAAACCATGATAGTGCCATGCATCCAATATGTATGTGAAAGAACCTTATTGACACATACCATTTCTACATGAGTGCACAATCATTCACCAAAATGCATCATCCATATGATAGCACAACCATTATACATCCATTAATATAGCTACCTACACACAATTTTATGCAATATGCAATATGAAGTGATTGAGTCGATCTAGTGCCTAGAGTGTGTGTGTATGCATCCACGAGCAACCACTAGCAAACACATGCATCCACACGCATCCATCAAACATAACATGTCTCAAACACATGTTTCAACCCTAGGTATTACCCTATCTAAAGGTCAAAGGTACTAATGAGAGGACATACTAAAGATAAGATAAGTACTAGACAAACGATAAAGGAGAAGTTAAAAGACATACCCTCAAAAAGGAATGGGTATAGTGAACGCATCTTCGCTTCTGTCTCCCAAGTAGCATTGCTCTCATCCTCTCCCCATTGCACTTTGACTAGTCGCACCTCTCTGTTCCTCAACTTCCTAATCTCTGACCCAAGGATGCGGGTAGGAGCTCGTCGAATTAGTCGCATCACGCTCTACCTCCACTTCTTTAAGTAAGCTCGGCTCTACCACCTCTGCGGTCTCATGTAGGAACTTCCTCAAATGTGACACATGGAATACGTCATGTACCCCACTAAGTCTCTCGGGTAAATCCACTCTATATGCCATCCGTCCAATCCTTTTCTTAATAGGAAACGGCCCAACAAATCTTGGAGCTAACTTCCCAACGAACCCAAAGCGAACTACATTCCGTAATGGAGATACTTTGACAAAGACTATGTCCCCAACCTCAAACTCTAGATCCGTCCTCCTCTTGTCCGTATAAGATTTTTGCCTATCCTGCGCTGCTTTCATCCTTCTTCGAATCAAATCAATCTTTTCCGAAGTCTCTCTAACCATATCAGGCCCAAGCAAGATCTTATCCGTAGATTCCCACCAACATGTAGGTGATCGACAAGGCCTTCCATAAAGAGCTTCGAAAGGAGCCATACCAATACTGGACTGAAAGCTGTTATTATATGCGAACTCCACCAATGGAAGATGCTCTTCCCATGTACCTCCAAAATCTAAGATACAAAACCTCAAAAGGTCTTCCAGAACACGATTCACCCTCTCGGTCTGGCCGTCCGTCTGAGAATGATATGCGGTGCTCAGACACAATTGAGTCCCCACTGCTTCTTGCAAACTTTTCCAGAACTCGCTAGTGAAGATAGGATCTCGATCACTCACTATGCTAGAGGGTACCCCCATGCAATCGAACTATCTCTCGAAGATATACTGAAGCTAGCCATGGAGCAGTCCTCTTGCTCTTCACAGGTATGAAATGGGCGCTTTTAGTAAGTCTGTCTACCACAACCCAAATTCCCGTATTACCCTTCCTCGATCTGGGTAACCCGTCAATAAAATCCATCGAGACGCTATCCCACTTCCATCGCGGAACTTCCAATGGGTGAAGCAACCCACCTGGTTTCTTTTGCTCCGCTTTCACCTGTTGGCACACCAAGCATCTAGCGACATACTCGGCCACATCCTTCTTCATTCCGTCCCAAAAGAAAACTCGCCTCATGTCTTGGTACATCTTGTCCCCACCGGAATGAATGGTCATCCTAGAACGGTGTGCATCATCAAGAATAGCCTTCCTCAAACCCTCGTCTTGCGGTACACAAAGTCTACCGTCTCTACGCAAGCAACCCCTATCGTCTAGGGTGTACCTACTCAAATGGCTGGACAACTCCCCCCTTATGAGCCTCTCTACCAACTCAACCAACTGTGGGTCGTCCCTCTGTGCTTCTCCAATCCGCCCCAAAAGAGTAGGTATGACCTCCAAGGATGCTAGCAAACCGGGTACATAATCAAAGGAAGGTCTGAAATCAAACATCGAGATAAATTCCAAGCTTCGTCGTTCCACGAACAATGGACTCAAGGACAACCTTTTTCTACTCAAGGCGTCCGCCACCACGTTACCCTTGCCAGGGGTATACGCTATCTCGAAATCATAGGATGCTAAGAACTCCATCCACCTTTGCTGTCTCAAATTCAAATCCTTCTGAGAAAACAAGTACTTCAATGATTTGTGGTCAGTGAACAATTCGAATCTCTCTCCCAGAAGATAATGGCGCCAAATCTTAAGCGCAAAAACAATAGCGGCCAACTCTAAATCATGGGTAGGGTAATTCTTCTCATGCTTTCTCAACTGCCTTCCACCATAGGCTATTACCCTTCCCTCTTACATTAAGACTGCGCCCAGTCCAGTCCCACAAGCATCGGTACAGACAACAAATGGCTTACTCCCATCTGGCAACACTAAGACTGGAGCTGTGGTTAAAGCTCTCTTTAACCGTCGGAACGCACCATCACAATCTATGTCCCATGCGAAGACTAGATTCTTCTTCGTCAAGCGAGTTAATGGGGCTGATATCTTCGCGAAGTCCTTGATAAACTTCCTATAGTAGCCAGCCAACCCCAAGAAACTCCTCACCTTGGTAGCATTCTTCGGAACCTTCCAATCTTGGATAGATACTACCTTCGCGGGATCCACATCTATCCCTTCCTTGGAGACCACGTGCCCCAAGAACCGCACTTCCTTCCTCCAGAAGTGACATTTAGAGAATTTAGCCTTAAGGCTATGCGCTCGAAGAGTCTCCAACACTTCCCTAAGATGTAGGGCATGCTCTTCTTCACTCTTAGAAAAGACTAAGATGTCATCCATAAAGACCACCGCGAACTTATTAAGGAACTCCCTGAACACCCTACTCATCAAATCAACAAAGTATGCAGGGGCGTTCGTCAACCCAAATGGCATCACTAGCCACTCATAGAAACCATCCGGAGTCCTAAAGGCAGTCTTTTCTATGCTATCCTCAGCCACTCTCAACTGATGAAACCCCGTGGCCAAGTCCAACTGCGAAAATACTGAAGCGCCAACCAACTGATCAAAGAGATCATCAATCCTCGGCAATGGGTGTCTATTCTTCTTTGTGAGCTTGTTGGGTTCTCTATAGTCTACACAAAGTCTGAGGGACCCATCCGCCTTCATAGCAAAAACTACTGGAGCACCCCACTCCGATATACTTCGTCTTATGAACCCCTTCTCAAGCAACTCCCCTACTTGCTTATGGTGTTCCCTCCTCTCACGAGGAGCCATGTGGCGCACTGGTAAAGATACAGGTTTAGCATTATCCACCAGATATATTCGGAAGTCTATCTCCCACTTCGGAGGTAAGCCCTTCACCTCCTCAAACACATCCGAGTATTCCCAGACCACTCTAACAGATCGCAAACTCTCGACCGAAGCGTCAAGCGATTCAAGATAAATTAACATAACAGATTCCATGGGATTACAAGAGATCTCGAGAGTGTTCCCCAAACAGGTCATAAGCCTAACAACCCTCCTTTCGCAATCAAGAACGACACCATTACTGGATAACCAGTCCATGCCCAAAATCAACCCAGAGCCCGTGAAGCCCAAAGCAAAAGCATCACATCTAAACTCAATGCTAAGTATAGAAATCTTCAAACCCAAACATATCATGGACAAATAAGTGGAGCCCCCAATTGGGTTTGAAACAACCAAGGGATCATCTACTAGACCGGTGTCTAAGTGCAGTGACTCAACTAATGATGATGAGATAAACGAATGCGATGCGCCAGAGTCAAACAATGTACGGATAGGATGATCAAATAGAAAAACCAGACTTTCAACGGAAATAGTTCTACCTCTTTCCTGAAACGGTGGAACCGCGAGAGCCTGAACTTGCACTCTTGCTTGACCCGGTGCCATAAGGGCTTGCACCTGTCCTCCTGAGGTAGATTCCATCCTTTGCCCCTTCTTAGGGCAGTCCTTCACTAGATGCCCTGCTTCGCCATAGTGATAGCAGCCAGTCTTCTTCTTCTTCCGACAATCTTTGTTTAGGTGGCCTGGTATCCCGCAGTTGAAGCACTTCTTCTTCCCCTTGCCACCGTTGCCTTTTCCACCCTTGTTTTGTTGTTGCTGTTGAGGTCTCTTCTGATCTCCTTTCTTCTCGGGTGCCTTATTAGCATTGGGACCCTTCTCTTCCTCATGCATGAGTGCCATGTCAACTAGCTTCTCAAAGGTGGCCCCCATAGGGATGTGAGTCATAGCCAGTCCATGCATCGGTTCATTCAAGCCTTTAACGAACCTCAAAGCCTTCTTCTCCGGTGTATTCACCATGTCTATGCCAAACCTTGCCAATTGATTAAACTTGTTGACATATTCCTTCACCGAGAGATTTCCTTGCTTTAGAGTCAAGAACCTTTCCATATACAAGTTTTCCTCCGCCCTTGAGAGAAACTTTGCCACAAATCTTTGCCTGAAATCCGCCCAAGAGTCAACAGGGCATTCTCCATTAGTGACCTCCCACCAGAATGAGGCCTCTCCCTTCATTAACCAAGCAGCTAACTTGACTTTCTTTCCTTCTTCCATCTCAAAGATGTCTATCAACTCTTCCACCTCCTTAAGCCAATCTCTAGCCCCCACAAAAGTTTCTGATCCTTGAAAAGGTTTCCCTCCCATAGCTTTAAATTCCTTGCAAGTCTTAGCAAAAGTATTCGTGCGAGGAGGAGGAGGGGGAGGAGGAAGATCGGGTGCTACGGTTGGTGGAGGGACATTTGCTGAACCCGCAGTGGCGGCCCTAGCCTCCATCAATCTCCTATACCATACTGGTATCGTCACACCCTCCGGAAAGTTAAGATCTTCAGCCATGCTGAAATGAAAAAGGAAAGATTCAAAACGGAGAATTCGAAAGATAAAGATATGGCTATTGGGGATTATGCTTTTCTTTCAAAAACTTTTCTCTTTAAAGACATGTTTTTGAAAATATTTCTTCCAAAAATGTTTTTAGAAAAATAGTTTTCTAAAAATTTTATCTGTTCCGGTAACCTTCGCTCTGATACCACGTGTAACACCCCACACCCGCTAAGGTCACTCACAAAGGGAATGCCTTAACTTCGGTGGAGCATTTTAAGTGAATATAGAACAGAAAAATCACACAAGACAGATATAAATACTTGAAATTCTAAAACATCATTTCATTGCAGTAGAAGGTAAACATGTTTAGTTACAACACCATAAAGAGTCAAGTACTAAATATCCATCCTGATAAAAACATAAGTACATAAACCCACTACATAAACAATAGCCATAAAGGAAAAGATAAGCTGGGCTTTACATCACGGTCCAAGCTCCAGAAGATAGACAAAGAAATCTGATCAAAGCCCACTAGTGCTAGGCCCAACCTGAGGACCTGAGGGGGAAAAAGATAAAAACAACGGGGTCAGACATAAGTCTGAGTAAGCCCTATAAATTTAACAACACAATCATTAAAGTAATTAGGGTATGATATAAACTTGGTACGGGATGACTGGGGATAAATGACTACACTAAGTAGCCAACTAGACATAAGGGAACTAGGATAACGGTAAAGACGCATCTACCCACCCAAGGATAATTACTAACTGCACCACACCAGTCATTCCTACTTAAAGGTTGATCCCACCCAAGGACTTAGAGAATTTACCCAGTAGTTTCGTGTACCCCTAACTGACTACATAGGTGTCGTCTGCCCCTATCTCCACTAGGTGTACCCACTACTCCCAAGCGATCGGCTCCCTACCGTAGATACCCATGCTGGCCCCACAATGGGGTGTATCACTCCCCAAAGTGGCAACCCGATACAACAAATGGTGCACGGCTTATACCTACACGATGCAACAACGTCTTACCTACCAGCCCGGGTCCACACACGCATATGAAACCCGTTGGACTCGCATTGCCACCGCTAACCCGTTTTGGCCTCTTATAATCAAGCCCAGTACGCGTGTCCCGTCCTCGACATGGGTCGAGCCCAACAAGATACATATGGGTTATTGGTTGAAATGGGCCCCCACAAGCTACCACCTAAGCTTGTCAATTTATCTAGTGCATCCCACTTAACCCTTTAATCATGTTTAATTACATGTTTCCACTTGGTTAAGTATTCTAATCGTATTTTCTATTGCCACCCAAGGCAACCCACTAGATTTCCTCATGCCACCCAAGGCACTAACTTGATTTCCACATGCCACCCAAGGCACCCACTTAACCCCTCATGCCCACTACATGATTATCTGGCAAGTGTTTCTTAATTGATTAAGAACGTAACCGTTGTAAAGACCTCTCATATTAGACTATCTTTTATGGCAGCTGGATTTGCCGGTTGGGTCCGGGCAGCCTTACGCCATAACCGAGTCTAACCTCGTGTCTTTACACTTGTCACGTATATAGTTTGTGCCTAAGACCTCTCACATTGGGCCAATCATTTGTAGTCGCTGGATTTGCCGGTCGGTTCCAGGCAGTCTTATGCTACAAAAGGGTCCAACCTCGTGTCTTATCGATTAATTACACCTAATTAATCACCCCCGAATTAATTTTCCCTAATTAATTCCAATTTTAACGATGTACATAATTGACTCAATTATGTCTATCACTTTATGGTATGCATAATCATACCAACTTCACACCATTTCATTAACATGTATATTAACCCCATCGTTCCCCACGTAATTCGCTAACATGACATAAAAGGGAAGATTCATCATAAATATAATGGGTTCAACTTGCATAGCATTAGCATCAACATGGGTTTAAAGGTGTCAACATGCATATAGCATCAACCCAACTAGCATAAATAATCAACCCAAACTTGCATGAATCACATATGTCATAAGGAGGTTAACTTGCATAAGTTATTTATGTCATACAAAGGGGTAAACTTGCATATGTATGTATGACATACAAAGGGGTTAACTTGCATATGTATGCATATCATTCTAAGGTGTAAACTTGCACATGTTACTTGCATATCATCAAACACCAAACTTGCATAACATGTCATATGTGAACTTGCATATAATCATACACCAAACTTGCATAACATATCATATATGAACTTGCATATAATCATACACCAAACTTGCATATCATGGTGTCATAATGGATCAATGTTTCTCATATGACTTGCATAACTTGCATAACATCACAAACACATAGCATATGACTTGCATAACTTGCATAACATCATGAACATGTAGCATATGACTTGCATAACTTGCATAACATCATGAACATGTAGCATATGACTTGCATAACTTGCATAACATCATGAACATGTAGCATATGACTTGCATAACTTGCATAGCATCATTAACACATAGCATTTAACTTGCATAACATGCATAACATCATTAACACATAGCATATAACTTGCATAACATCATTAATACATAGCATATAACTTGCATAACATGCATTGATCCACATTCATAGCCATAACCTCATTATATCCTATCATAATCATTTCAATAATTGGTCATTAAGGCTATAGAAAACTCACAACTTGTTGATTAGCACTCCTAAGAAGAAGATTAAGTTGCTAGAGTTGATTAGAGATTGATTTGAGATGCTATCTTCTTCTACAAATTGATGGAGGCTCCTTCAAGTTGCATTTTGACGGCATGACGGCATTGTATCTATTTTTAGTATGAAGTAGGGTAGTCTTAGGGTGTATTTATAGAGTAGTTAGGTGTTTTAGGCCATTAGATTAACCCTAAATTAGATTAGAGTCGTCAGATCACGTCCTAGCCACTAAAACACAGCCCAAAAGACAAGCTGGTGCACCCAGGTTACCTGGGCTCGACCAGGGAGGTCGACCCCCAGGTCGACCCTAGGGTCGACTCCCCAGTCGACCTGGGGGGGAGGTCGACCCTCAGGTCGACCCCCTGGGTCTGGCGGGATTTTTCCCACCACTTCTGAAAATTGAAAATTTTGTTTTTAAATCTGAAGTTAAATTTCTGAAAACATCTTTGGGCCTTATCTGGGTCATACGGACTCCGATTTTCGAAAACTCGGACTCTATTTGGCGTATTTTTCCGAGACGAACACAATGTCATAGCCCGTTTCCCCTGATTCCGATTTTTAAATTTAATTCTGCCATGTTTTATATTATAGCAAGTTATTCAACATACGGGGTGTTACACATATACATTGAGCAATTATGCTCAATAGAGCTCGTAAAAGGTACGCCTATGCGAAAATATAAAATATTGGGTTTTGACTTTTGTTTTTCGACCGTATGGGTCGATGTACGTATATTATTTATTCCTGGGATATCGCAGATGTCACTCCGTACAGGGGAGACTCTGCCAAATTTTTCCGGGAATTTAAAGTGCTAGAAAATTTTGGATATTTTTGAAAATGTTTATATATGGTATTGAATTGGTTTTTGATTTAAAATAAATTTGATTTGGAAGTAATGGGATTTGTAGCATTTTTCTTACCTTAGCAATTTCAGGAACGAAATTATTTTAAGGGGGGAAGAATGTAACGACCCGTATTTTTGGCAGTCAAATATTTAATTTAATTTAATTTATTATTTTAAATATTATATTTGGAATATTTATGGATTTTAAAATTTAATTCATTATTAAAATGGAGTTTGAACATTATATATTTATATAATTAAATCGGCCCTTAAATGGCGCGACAGTTCGTAATATTGGATTTTCAAATTCAATTGAACATACCGGATCCGATATAAGTCGTAGTTCTGTGAAACAAGAAACATTTGAATCTGTTTTGATAATAATTTTCCCATGAAAGAGAAAAATCGAGATTTCATTGGGCAGATTATTAGTTATGTCCAATTCAAATTTTAAAATAGTGGCTATGAAAATATAACGCTTATTTATATACTTAAAAGGGTTTTGGTATAAATTGGGCACCGTTTTAATGCCAATTGATAATGTTGAATCGTATAACCTATATTTGAAGTTGCATATATTATTCTAATATTTACAATAATAATTGATTATTTGTTCATTTGATTTATTTTGGATTTAATTTATAATTTGTCGATATATTATATAAGCATTAAAAATATTTATTTTTCAAACGACCTCCGTTTTCGACGAAACGAAATTTATTGGAGTGTGTACCACTAAATATTGCTAGACTTCCAATTTGGAGCTAAACGAAGTTGTTTTTGGTAGATGCAATTTAAAGGGTGAACCAACAAATTAAAATAAAATCGTTACACAAACGAAGTTTGAATTCAACGAAATAAATGACATTGGATCTGAAATGTCAAGAGGTAACCATATATTTAGTTTTGATATTTTTAGGGTTCGGGTTTGGCCATAGGAAATTAAACAACCGATGGAACATTGGTATAATAATATATATATAATCTAATAAAATGCGCCACACAGTTGTCCCCGTGCGCCCCTATCCCATTGCCTTTTTGCTGCAAGACAATTATTCTTCTTGTGTTCCAAACTACCTATATTCCTTGAGTCCCAATCCATCTTAATGCCTTGACAGCCAAGTTTCGTACTACTGAATTTTCTTCCAATATGGTACAAGAAGGACTCTCGCCACCAGCTAACCCATATGCTACTACAGTAGACCTATACCAAATGACATGGTAACCACGTATTTCTTTCTTTATAAATAACCTCAGTTCTCCATTCTTATTTTACTCGCTTCAGAATGGAGGAACCGTGTTCTCTCAATGAAATAAAGTTTAAAACCCATAAAATCATTCGTTCTTCCAGATTTACACTTATTATCTATCAACCGTTCGAGTTTTCTGATATATTATTATCTAGTGGTAATTTGTTAATATCCAAAACCACAGTATTTAAGTTTAAACCAAAAACAAATCTCCTTCACGAAACAGCTTCACTCCCTTCTGCATGAAAACCGTACTGCTTCTCATGTATTAGATTCGACAACCCTTTCAAAAAAAATGAAAAAGAAGGGGACGCAGGTGAAACTGGAAGGGATTGTGTAACAGGTTATGGAGGAGCAACCGGGGTTTAGTCCAAAACGAGGTGAGGCTGGAGAAGGGGATGTGAAAGAGGATGGTGTTGGTGGAGTTGTTATACGCATTGCAAACTGTGTGAGAGAACGATGTGAGGTGGTGATGGCATAAGGAGGTGTGCGAGTGTATACATAAGGGAAGGAAGAGAAGAGAAGGTGGTCACGGTCCTTGATTGAAGCAGTGAGGAGTATGCGTTTTGCAGCGATAGCGTTGAGAAGGGAAGAGTGGACTAGCACGAGGGTAGCAGTATATGGAAAAAGAAAGAAAGTAGGGGAGGAAAGCAAAGAGCTGATGGTTTTAATTCAAGTAAAGAAGGAGAACCGTGTAGGTGTGTCACCTCGGAATAGCAGCATGAAGAGGCAGGCGGACGTTGGAGGAAGGTGTGTAGAGATGTTTTCGTTTGAAGTACAGCAGGAGAAGTAATCCAGAGGTGCGTGGGTCATTAATAGTGGAAGCTTGGAGGCGGAACAACAATGCTTGGGGAAGGCTGGCAGTGGTAAAGAGTGGCGGGACTGAAGCAGTAGTGTGAAGAGAAAGGAATGCATGGGGGAGGGTTGAAACAGCAGCAGTTTGGAAGTTTCAGTGGAGAAGATAGGTGAACATTATTTGTTTTGGTGACCAGGTGAGTTAAATGAAATGACCAACTATTTTTACTGCCAAATCAGTGATTAACGAGGCCAATATATTTCAGTAGGTAGTTAACGTGAATACAGTATTTTAATAATATGCCAAATGGCATATTTATATATGCCTGCTGCAAATTTTTCATGGTCCAGTTTATATATCATTTGGTATTAACCTTGCCGTTTATTTAAAGGGAAAGTAAGTGCCAAATTAGTAGTTAAACATACCTAAGCATATTGACATGTGAAATTCAATTTAAACCACGCTTTGGAGTATAATATAACATGTCATGTTTTTATAATCAACATGCCTAATAAAAAGACCTACACGGTTGGTAAGTAATCGCGTAATTTAGTTATCCAAATTTAACTAGGATTTAAAAATATAATTAGTTAAATTAATTATAAATTTAGGAGTCGATTAGTTTAATAAAATTATGTATGTATAACCCGCATGTCTTTGTTCTGTGCTACCAGAATTCGAGAAAATAAAATACGATGGGATCGTATCCTAGAATGCTTCATGTTGGAGCCAGTACGGACGGAATTGAAAGCAGCTAGAGCTTCTAATTAAATTAAACGCACGTTTAATTTAATTGAATCAAACTATTCAACGTCGGATGAAATCATGGTGAGTTAAACTCACTCGGTTCTTCCCTCTTATATTTTATATAAGTCGGGTTTTATAATTGTGTGTTATGCTCGTTAATGGTTGTTTGTTTGTTTGTTGTTGATTTTATATTCATATATAGACTCAAACAGTTAAATTAAACATTTGTTTAATTTAATTCAAACAAATTGTTATTTATAACGATTAAATCCAATAGAGGTAACTTATCTCAGTGGTTACGTTTATAATAATATAAACGTTGTAAATAAATAATTGATTGCTTACATTGTTGTTATTAGCCCAGTACTGATTGTTACAGTGATCATTGATTGTTATTATTAAACTGCTTATGTCACCCATTTGGATGAAAAACGCATATTGATTGGCCATATTTAACTGAATAATATGAATTGTGTTAAACCATTGTTTTGCTGGAAATAACAGGGTGGGAGAATCCAACAGGATTCCTCACTAATATTGATAACGTCTATCAGTATGATTATATTATTTCTATGGAATTTGAAATTGGTTTATATTTCACAGTTTGGTACTATAGTGGCCATTTGCCTTTTTAGTACCGTCGATGAAAAGAAATGATTTTTCAAAAGCGATATTTAATGGATCTCAAGTGGATTCAAAGATAAACATAGTTTTATATGTATTTGAAATGTGATTTTTGTGGTAAAAATAATAGTCGAAATTAAATTTATAAATTTTATAAATAAATCAAATATAACTAGTATAGTGCAAGATGTATTAAATGAGTGGGTAAACGATAAATTTTTTTTATCGTAGTGGTTATATAAATGTTGAAATAATTTTGTAAAGGCCTTAATGGTCGTAAAGGAAGTTTAAATGGATTTCAAAATATCAAAATGGGATAATCAAATCATGGATATACAAGAATTTATAAAAGAGTTTTTTTAGAAGCAATAATTTGAAATAAATGATCATTTTTAACAAATGTGGTTTAAATATATACGAAATGTGATTACATGACATTTCATGAATAAGATTAATAGGCGAAGATGGAAATAGGATTCCATATTTTTAAATGAAGTCGGATTTGAAAATATGAATATGAATTTATAAATGGATTTATAGATTGGAGTGAGTTTGATAAATGGGGTTTTATTTGAAATGACAAATATGAAATTATAATTGGCGTTAAACCCGATAGTAAAAATGGATTGTTAAATCAAGATTTTCCCCGAAATATAATATAATTGAGTATACAGTTAAGAGTTGATTATACATGAAAGAGTTGTTAAATAAATTCCTAAGATAAGGGATTTGGGTAAGAATAAATTGACATCTGGGAAACGATATGAAATGGTTAAGCGAGTTTTTCCAAGGTTCGGGATGTGGTATTCCGAAGTCTGGAATAATTAATCGAAGTGAGTATTATACCGAGGTTCGGAATGTGATATTCCGAAGTTCGAAAGGTAAACTGAAGGTAGGATTTTAAATGAAGTTAAAGATTTGAATAATGATAAAGAATATTAGTTGCCGATAATGAATTGAAAATGGGATTTTTAAATGCATTTAAAGATGTAAAAATGAAAATGAATGGTAAGTTTTTGTAATTAAATTACAGAAGATTTTGTAAATAGAAATTTAAAGTTTTGAAAATGGAATCGAGCTAGTAAACAAAGTTAGGGTTTGTAAATGTGTTTAGTAACAATTGTTACAAAAAGGGATGAACTATTTTTAGATATAAGATTGTATAAAGGGCTATCATATGTTTTAAACAAATATTAAGTTGTCAAGTTTGATTGATGAAAGTAGAATGGCTTTGAAATGAAATCTGTAATGTTCCTTACAGATGATAAGTTGAATTGTTTTAATAAATATCAATATAAGAATTTGGAAAGATATCAATATTATAATTGTACAAGATATCAATATGATAATTGTATAAGACATATTAATATATATAATTCATAAAAGCTTTGTTATTAAACAAATGAAATTTAATTGTTGAAAAGAATTTGTAATATAACGATAAAGAGATAGTAAGGAATTGGCATAAGGATTCTATTTTAAAATGGAATCAAAGCTCGTATATAATATTCTAAAGGATTATTAATATAAATAAGAACAGTTAATATGAGTTTAATAAATAATTTGTTAAGTAAATATGGTTGAAATTTAAACAAGTTTTCAAAAAGATGGTATTAGATTATAAACGAGCGTAGTTGGGAAACATATGTTATGATTTCCATAAAATGATACTACAAACTGTCTTTGAAAGGTTTATAAGTTGGTAAAAAATTTGGAGAATACTCTTATTATATAATAAGGTGTAAAAGCGATATTTCAAATATTGGAAAATTAAAGAATATAATAAATTGACTGTTCGTTGAAGAGGCTAAATGATACTGAGCAGTAAATCAGTGAATACATTTTAATATGGACGAATAGTTGTTTAATTTGATAGTTAAATAACCGACTATCAAAAATTTGCCCATACGATTGTTGGTGCGGAAAGACCAGGATCGAATATATATTCGAAAACAATTCCGTCCAGCAAATACGAATACGTTAAAGATGCTGATTCGAGATGGAGCTATTGAAGACCGTTGATCTTCATAAGCTGAAGGACTACTTAAAATCTCTGACCTGAAAGCAGAGATAAACTGTGATTCTGTTGTGGTTGAAATCTACGGATTCGCAAGGACTTCTCGCTATTGATTCTAAGGGTGATTCGTAGAATGCAGTATTCATCCGTTTCCTGGGTGACTTGTATGGATGAATGTCTGACGAAGTATTTCCAAATAGGTTACGTACATTGATTTCTTCAACTGTACCAAGAGTCGAAGCAGAGAAGGAAACTTATTTTAGCTAACACATAAAGTATTGTTATGGACGTCAATTAGTGATTTTTGATGGATCTGACGATGTGGCATTCGAAGTGAATGTGATATGCTGTTTATAAGGATAAAATGCAGCCTCAAGCCTCATCAACCGGGAAATGACAGAAATCAGACAGGTAGCATGGCTATGTGGGTCGCTCCCATTAGGGTGTATAATCACCTATCTAGAGAAAATCCAATTCCTTCTCTAATCTATTTCGAAGCTGTCCCTTTTTCGGGAAACGGTGGTTTGAGCCCAACCGTTGGTGATATACATTCGATTCACTCAAGCGAAATGAGTGGTCGGTTATGTATGGGCCGAGTTGCAAGATGTTCTTATTGAACCCAGTGTATTCCCCTCTAGAGGCACACTATCGGCAGGTGGTCCCATACCTTATCATAATTGGAATCCAATCTCCAATAAGGGCCTGCGGTTTCATTGTATACTATGTATGTGGAGTGTGAGATGCAAACGTTCCTCTAGATTGATATTTACTTGTATTTAGACACTATTATTATAGCAGAAAAGATATTGATTTCAAAAAAAAATTGGGTTATCGTAAGGTAAAAACCGTCCGTACTTTTGTGTGGATTTGGTCTTACGATTATCCTTTTCTTTTGAAAAGATTTTTTGAACTTTAAAATCAAGTTGGATGATCCCCTTTAAAGCTTAGTGTGTTTTTCTCACTCTGGTTCACCAGACGGACCTAGTGTTTGTAATGCTCGGGTTCGACTGGGTTGTACAGGTCCAGGTTATCGGATGCTGTGAAGTCCAGAGACGAGCTGGAGGTGTTCAGACGTATGATTTTGTATAGCTACTATTCCGATGTGTGTTGTATATGAGGACATGATAATATAACTGTCCAGAAGTGTTGATGTACTCTGATGATTGTAAGTAATTTTTTAAAGCTCTTAGTAAAGATTTATTTCTATTATATTTTGTTCCACTGCGATGTGAGCCTATGATTATGTGGTGTGTCTTCTTCTTATTCTTTTTCTATTCTAATATTTCTTTCTTATGTCACCCTCTAATTTCTTTCTAATAACTATCCAGTGTTTTCGGTGTTTGGAAGATCGGCATGGGATACGGAATTGTATTTATGTCGATTTTCGGGACCGAAAATCATTGGGTCGTTACAGAAATCTTATTCATTAGAATGTGGGGTGTTTATCGATTAAATGCACATGTCAGTGTATAATTGACTGAACGCACAATGATGGTAGACTCGAATGGATGGGATAAATACAAGAAGGAGCTTCAGAGCACCTTGACGGATTCGATGATGAAGTAGCATTAGAGCTCGGTGACGGATTTGAAGATGGAGTGGAAATGGAGTTTGAAGCCCGATCTAAATACAGTGGATGGACTTGGTGATGACCTGGGTTTCATGAAGAATGTCAGATGTTTTTCCAAGATGCATATTTAACCAGTTGGTGATTCGATTAGTCTCGTCAATTACCATGAAGTGGTCGATACCAATTAGTAATGCTATTGACCATTTTGGTCAATTTGACATGGATGGTGGTGGAGTTTCGAGGAATGAGACCTAATGGTTCGCTCGATAGTGGTTTCGACATTATGGCTCTTCAGTTAGTAGCTCGTTATCCGATGATGGTGATTCCAATATAGGAAGTGAAGCAGTAGATTCGATGAAGCATAGCGATATTCCAAGATGTAAAATAGTGATGATGGACAGACAGGGAGCTACTAAATAGGTGTCATGGTAGCAGTTCTAGGATTGACTCTACTACGGATGACGTGTGCAATGAGATTATCGACATGTGTGGTTTAAGCGGTTACTCGAAAAGAAGGGCTAGTGGTTTTGATGTTCATTTAGGCCAAGTGGGGTTCACTTGGTTTCCGTCGATGGGAGACTTACAACATTCACCTGGACTAAGTAGGTTCCTTACCCTGGGACGTACACATCGGTACAACTTAAGTCCTTGCCAACTGAATGGCATTGATTTGGGTATCATGAAAACCGTGCGTTATCATATATATACTGAACTGTGTGAGTGAATGTGAGAATGTATTCTATGGATATTTACTTATTTATCATCATTTTGTACTTGTATATCTATCACACCTCTATTTGATGTTTTGTCATAATGTAGCATATCAACTGTTATGTGCTAACTTTGCATATGTAGAGGTAAGACAAATATGATTCCCCACCCTCTATGTCGTATATACTACTATTATGACTTTTATAGTACTCTGAGATTTGTTTATCGCTCACATCAGAATGTCTGACCTAATATTTTATTTTCCCCTTATAAACTCGGGCGCTTATGATGATGCTGATGAGAAGACCAGGAGACAGTTATGAGTATTATTCAGAATTGTACAAATGTAGTAACAGACCGTATTTTACGTATCGGAGGATCGCAAAATAATTATTTTAAATTCCCTAATGGTTGGATCATTCTTAGATTTTATTTTGTTGTTCATGGGGAAGTGAGACATATCCATGATTTTTACCGAACTTAACTATGACCGTTTTACCCTTGATTACTTTTGATAGGGATCGAATCATGTGCTGAAATTGATCTCATTGGATCGAAATGGTCATTTATGATTCCGTAGAGTGGTCAAACTATGGATTTGGTTTCGACGGTTTGGGAGAAATCACTATTTTAAGTTAGCTTTTATTAGGCAGACTAATTTGCAGCTAATGAGTTAATTAATCAAACTCATTAGGCTAATGATTTGCAGCTATAAATAGGGAGGTTTGGGGAGAGAATTGGGGTTTCTCTCTTAATTCAAACATTAGGTTGGGCGCCTGTGATTCTCTGATTCAACCTATTCTCTAATTTTCTCAACCTATTCATTCTACTTCATCATAGATTGCATCTAAAGTCTAGATCACCATCAAAGAAGATTAAGATCACGTTAAATTGCATCAGTTTTAGGGTTCTTCATTGCTGTCTAGATCTGATTTCATCGGTATGGCATTGGATCTAGAAATTGGAGAGTGATAGATATCTCTCACACGGAAACTACGGGAATTAAGGGTAAATTAGTATCAAATTCACATGTTGTATGTTAAATTAACCCTAGATCTAATCACATATGTTTAACTTATATTTAGACATCTAAGGAAAACCTAATTTGATCATGCTAACCGGATAATTATTAGATTAATCATGTTTATGCATATGTTTAGATATAAATCATGCTAGATATTTATGTTTATGATATGTTTATGTAATAATTGCGATATGTTCATGTCTGCATGATCAGTATTGTATGAATCGCTATTTGTTTTTACTTGAATCGATTGTATTGTTTGAGTTGTTTGTTAGAATTGGTTGTTGTAAATCTTAGGTTTGAAGAACAGAGCAAATCAGAGATTCGAATGATTGGATTCAAACGAAATTTAGCAGAAGAGATCGGGAAGAAGAAAGAAAGAAATCCAAAAAATTTGGGTTCAAAAAAAGCTAACTGTTAGGACCTGTAACGGTCCACGGTTGATGGAGCGGCACTGATCCATCACGATGTAATGGATGGCTTTAGAATATTTGCATGGGCTTCGAAGATGGAATAGAGGCTTTATGTAATATATCAAGTCATTTGGGGTTGACTTAAGATAGGTCAAAGGTTGATCGCTCAAGTGCAATGATGGACCGACAGAAGTTTTAACTAGATAGTCGAATTGCTTCAAAATTGGATTGACAGGAAGCACTTGAGGAGGGTGCCGAGATGGTCAATTTAATTAACCGAAATTGGTTAAATATATGAAGTGGTAATGGCCCATAGGTGATGGACTAGTACTGATCCATAGCGATGCACAATGGGGAGCGGGTAATTTAGGGATATGATGGTAATGGATTTTAGGGGTTGCTTGTGGAATTTGATGATAGATGGACTTCAGTTGATTGATGTGCAACTCAAAATGGATGGTGCTTCAATTGTGAACTCAAGTTGGAGTGGTCGAAGTCGAATTAATATGATACTAGTCATGATGGTATATACGATTCAGAATCATAATAGATTGACTCAGCTAGGAGTTGATCGAGGATGATAATGGAACTAGTTTTAGAAGTTGCTCGAACTAAAGATGTGATCACCGAGGAAAGATCGATGGTTTTGAAGTGCCAAGGGATCATTAATTACAGAGGGTTCTGGCGGATCCAAAGCAGGGGTATCATGCTGTAACGACCAGCATTCTACGTATCAGAGGATCGTAGAATATTTATTTATTTCATTTTCATAGAAGTCATATGGTCGTGTAACTTTGGAAAACGACTATTGGGGTCATTTCCCATATTCACGATTTTTGCCGAATTTTAAATAACTGTTTTGCCCCTGGCGAATCTTGTTTTGCCTATAACTTTTGCTTGGTAAAGAATTTTGAATTGAAATCACTTCTATTGGACTTGGATGATGGCTAACCTTTCCGTAGAGTGGTCATATTAACAAAACGGACTTACCGTTTGGGAGATATGGATGAAATAAGGTTTGAAGATGGAAAAACAGCTTAACCGGGCTTAATTAGGTGATTAGTGGTTAGGCCCATAACCCATTTCGGGATTAGGGTTATGGGAGGGCTGAAAAGAGTTAGAGGATGATTTATTTTCATTTTTCCAGCCGCCACTTACATTCCTCTAATCCTAGTAATGGTCTCTACCATCTAAAATCATCCCTAATCGCATATTAGCCAAATCTACATCAAATTAAGGCGGATTAGCATAGAAATTGAGAAGAGCTGCTGGAATACATTGGAATCCATGCCAAATCAGTTAGAGTTTCATATCTGAAATTTATTTGTGGCTAAGGTGAGTTATTTGCACTTTTATTCACTAATTACGGCTAATTAGGGGTGATTAGTGATAATTAGCGGAATTTTGCATCACAAAAATATGGAAAGATATGTAGAAATTCTGCAATATTATATTAATCAATAGTATAAATCTGGTTTAATTTCGATTAATTTTGCTAATCCTATATTATAAATTTGGGTTGATTCTGCAATATTATATTAATCACTAGTATAAATTTGGGTTAATTTGGATTAAGGGGAAAATCATGGTTTTGGGTATGTTTGATCTAAAATAACCTATGTGATTGATGTTTTGACCTTTTTGGTTGAACTCGTATGTTGTTACTACTCTTTGGTATGTTTTATGGTTGCATAGGGAAGTCAAAATGGTCGAAAATGTCGTTGAGTGACGTAAATAGCTTGCTGTAAGAAGTGAAGGAAATCGGATCAGGTCATGAACCCTGAACCGACCAATTCGTGAACTAAGTGCCACGACCCGACCCGGATAGGGTCTCACGAACTGACCCGCCCACCAGGAGAGCTCCAAGAGCCGCCGCTCGAGCCAGGAGGTCTAACATGAACCACTAGTCACAAACCGATGAGAAAGCAATAACTGGTAGAGGTGCACGATCTGACCTGGCTCGTTATATGCACCCACGAACCGAACCAAGGTACCATGAACCGAAGTGCCTCAGGCCGAATGGGGAGTGTCTCGAACCGAACTAAGGAGTTGAATCCGAACCGAACTAGAGAAGACCTAAAACTGATATGCAATGGAAGTCCAAATGGGAAGTTATTACTCAGGATCCAGATGGGACTAACGAGTTAACTTCCACAGTTGGACTTTGCTGCGGGACGTGTGCAAAGGAGTTATCGATATCTATAACTTTGGTTCACCACTGAAGAGAGGGGGCATGAAGACGAACTAGAGCCACGGAAGTGTGGACTAGTTGGCCCTTAACCTAGAGAGCCAGGGATGTGTGGACTGGGTAGGGTTATTGACTGTAGACCAGGGAAGTATGGTCATAGCGATAGTTGTATGGAGTTGCCGTCATAGCCCCAATGGATTTGATGACCAAAGCGGTGGATATTGTATGCTTTACGCACTGAGTGAGTGATGTGAGGATGATTTCTATGTTTTCTGTTTTCTATCACCATGACATGCACACTCCCATTTATTTTTACACTTTATGTTAGTGTTACCTTAGAGTGCTGTACATCTTGTTGTACTAACTCTTTGGTTGCAGGTCCAGGTTCAGGTATGATTATTTATACCCGTTACTGTTTTATTTTGCTGCTATCGCTCATAACAGACTTTTGTCTGACCCAGAGTTTTATGTCTCTTCTTATTACTTTGGGTGCTCCTAAATGAGCAGACTAGAGACAAGTTAAGCGGTTACGCATGAGTAGCTATCCGGACACGAGCAGGAGGCTCCCACGTACTCTTTACATGTTCTCCCTGTGTTGTTGCTGGTCACTGCTTTGGGCATTAGTAGTGTACCTCTTTTATTTCCTTTCTGAGGCAGTATTTTGAAGTTGTAATAATAGCTTCGATCACAAGTTGTATTTTGGGTTCCGCTACTAATGGTTATGGTTTAGTTTCAGCTTATGTACTGTCTCGCCTGTTTTATATCAAGTTATGTTATTATTATATTTTATTCCATGCGTAGTGAGAATATACTATAGGTTCTTGGTGATTCATCGTTTCAAAACCCTTTTTCTTTGATGACTGTCCCGTGCTAGTCGGGCATTAGCACAGCATTTTAGGGAAATGTCGGTTCGTTCGGGGCGAGCCATCACACATGGTATCAGAGCCTAGGTTGCGTAGTTAACCTACGGGAAGACATCGGGGAGAGATAGTATATGTATATGAAAGAACGTACTTGTGATATTTTGGTTTTCAAAAACTATATAGTATATCTAAGGATGAAGTCACACTGCACTAGCACCACTATGGAGATGGTTAATCGTTTTCTCTTTACAGACTGAACGGTAAGCCAATATACGTGGAGTACAGGTTCAGGGGCCAACAATGGGAATGTCCCTGATATGAGGACGATGTTTACTACCTTCATGCAAGAGATGCTTAGGGATGCTCAGGGAGCTGTTCTTAATGCTGCTAACATTGGTGGTGCAGCAATGCAGGAGCCTAGATCCGATTTCGCCAAGCTCTGCAAGGATTATACTAGTCTTGGTGGAAAACCGTTCTACGGAACAGAATCGGCTACGAAGGTCCAAGATTGGCTTGATAGTTGTGAGTGCATCCTCGAGGATTTAAAGATTGAGGATGTAATGAAGAGAAAGTCAGCATCGCGTCAGCTTCAAGAACGAGCAATGAATTGGTGGAATGCTATTAAAGCAGCTACTCCCGAGGATCAAGTTACTTGGAATCAATTTAAGACCCGATTCGGTGAGAAGTTTATTCTAGCTGCTCAGAAATCAGAATTATTTAGGAAGGTTTTGGAGCTTAGGCAGAATGGCAGGGTAGTCTCGGAATATATTGCTGAGTTCAATACCTTATCAAAATATGGATTATCCCTTATCGATACTATCGAGAAGAAGAGCGAGAAGTTCATTACAGGTCTAGATGAGTACTTGGGGGAAAGACTCATAAACCATATCGATGAGACTTTCGAATCTATTATGGGAAAAGCATTGAGATCTAAGAGCCTTTACCCTAAGTCGAAGACCAAAGTTGCTATTACATCTGCAGAGGAGCCAAAGCCACAGGCAAGCGATGGAGGCAAGAATAATTCTCATAATAAGAGGAAACAAAATCAGACCAAGGATGGCCAGAAAAAGAAGAATAAGAAAGATATCGAGTGCTATAGCTGTGGCAAGAAGGGTAACTATGCCAAAGAGTATTGAGGAAAGCCAGGAGAAAAGAAGTACATCAACTATGGCCAAGTGGGACATTTTAAGAATAAATTTCCAAAACCTCCTAAAGAGAAGCAGATCGTGAAAGCACATGTTATCAATGCTATTTCTTCTTCATCGAATGCCCCAACTGCGGCGCAAAAGGGAAAGGGTGTCGTTGTTTAAGGTATGCTTTCTATTTATGATGTTCCTATTCGAGTATTGTTTGATACTGGGGCTTCTCATTGCTTCGTATCTAGTGACCTGGTAGATAGGTTGTAATTGGAACCCGAGATAGTCGATAAACCTTTTGTTGTGACGAACCCGATTGGTGGTTCGACTAGTCTTAGTATGATTTGTCGTAATTTGGTCTTATCGAGTCATGGACGTATGTTTTCTTGTGATTGCTTTGTTTTGGGATTTACTGGGTTTGGCATTATTTTGGGAGTCAATTGGCTCCAAAGATATAGATAGGGTGGTGGAAGACTGTAAGAGGTCTTCGGTGACCATTAGAGTGAACGATGGGCGGAGGGTGGTATTGGGTTGCCTACCTAGTGATGAAGTGATGGCTAGTTTTCTACATTCCCTCGACATCCCACAGGATGAGTTATTCGATGTGCCTATTGCTGGCAAGTATCCAGACATCTTCGAGGAAGTGACCAGACTTCCGCCGCAACGAGAGATTGAGTTTCAGGTTGATTTAGTGAAAGAAGGGATTTATCTCTTGGGATTAGCGAGAGCTCGATGTGCAAGTAAGCGATCTTTTGAATAAAGGATTTATCCGAAGAAGTGTTTCCGAGTGGGGAGCGCCGGTTGTATTTGCTAATAAGTCAGATGGTTCCCTTTGCTTATGTGTAGACTACCGTGAGTTGAACAAGATGACGAGGAAGAATAGGTATCCTCGTTTGCAGATAGATGATTTGTTTGATCAGTTGAATGGAGCGAGAGTGTTCTCCCGATTAGGTCTTGCGACATGTTTTCATCAGCTCCGTGTAGCAGCTGAGAGTATACCTAAAATGGCATTTCGGACGCCGTCTGGACTCTATGAGTGGTTTGTCATGCCATTCGGGTTGACCAATGCACCAACATATTTTGTGGATCTTATGAATAGGGTATTCAGTGATCAATTGAATAAGTTTGTTCTTGTGTTCGTGGACGATACCTTAGTTTATTCGAGGACGGAGGAAGAATACAAGGAACATTTAAGGACAGTGATGGAGGTGCTGAGTAAACACCAATTGAAAGAAAAAATTTCTAAGTGTCACTTCTAGAGGAGGAAAGTGAGGTTCTTGGGCCATGTTGTTTCAGAAAATGGTATTGTCGTGGATCCTGCGAAAGTGGCTACGGTGCAAGATTGGTCTACGCCCAAGAACGCAATAGACATAAGAAGTTTCTTGGGGTTAGCTAGATATTATTGTAAGTTTATCCAAAACTTCTCTAAGATAGCCCGTTAACTCAGTTGACCAAGAAGAATCAAGCTTTCATTTGGGACGAAAGGTGTGAGAATGCATTTAAGAGTATAAAGGAAAAGTTAACGTGCGCACCAGTTTTAGTTATTTCTAAAGGGAACAAAGAGATGACGGTATACACGGATGCCTGTGGTACCGGATTAGGTGTTGTATTGATGCAAAGAGGTAGGGTTGTGGCCTATGCTAGTCGGCAATTGAAACCACGTGAGAAAAGATTTCTTACCCATGATTTGGAATTAGCAATGATCGTGTTCGCATTGAAGATGTGGATACATTATCTCTTGGGAGAAAGATTTGAGTTGTTTAGCGATCATAAGTCATTAAAGTATCTTTTCTCTCAGAAGGATTTAAATCTTCGTCAGCAGAGATGGTTAGAGTTCTTGGCTTCATCTAATTTCAGCACCCGGGAAGGGCAATGTGGTAGCTGACGCATTGAGTAGGAGACATGCCAATTTGGGGGCTATGTTTCTGGAATTGAAGAAACTGGAACATATCGCAGGATATGATTTCAGACCTAAGTGCGAACTGGATCCAGAGATGTTAGCAAGTTTGACGATCATACCAACTTCAATTGAGCGGATTGGTTCTGTAATGACCCGCATTGGCAGAGGTATAATAATTGATTTATTTAACTATTTATAAGGTGATTAAGAGAATTTAATGGTCGTGGAATTAAATAATGGTGAATATTTAATTTAAATAATAAATTAAATAATATATTTAATTATGAAATAATCAGAATTGGCTGAAAGGGTGATATGGTGTGAACTGGATCATCTGTGATATTTAATTCAGCTTGGAATTTGATTTAGAATAACGAATATATTCAATCGTCGACAGTTGAACGTATAGTTTATAATATAATTATAAACGATCTTGAAATGGCACTGCAGTTCGTAAATTGGCAATTCGAACTTCAACTGAATGTACAGGATTCGTTTTAAGCCGGATTTCTGTGAAACAAGAAACGTGTGGAGCTGGTGGAGTATATCTTTCTAGTGGAAGAGAAAAATCGGGATTTTGTCATGTAGATTTTGATTCACGTCCAAATCAAATTTTAAAATAGTCGCTATAGAATCGTTTATCGACCGTAACGGTTGATTCGATATAACTATCGATCGGTTTTGAATTTAGACAAGGTTCTTTTGGGAAATAGTGATAATTTAATATTTAGAATTTTACTGTAATTTTTAATTAATTAAATACACAACTTTTTATTTGGAATATTTGACACCCTGTATCAACATTTTGGGGTTTCACAATATGAGTCAATCTACCAGTATTATTATATTTTTGGAATCGTTGGACATTGCTCGTCTCACCGGTATTTTTATTTTTGTCAATAGCAGTCTGTATGTGGATGAAGTTATATGTAACGGGGTGCCGGAACTTTGTAATCAAAACAACCATATCTCCTTTGGATTTAATACAAACAACAATTATCTCTTTTGATACCGACGGTATGTAGCTACGAACTAATTATATTTTTTCTTAAAATAGAAGTTTGATGATCCCTGTTAAGTCTCGTAACCCTCCATCACATCAACGTGGACTTAGTTTCCACTAATAAACAAACTGTGGTAGCCGAGAAGCTTACGATACCCCCTACGTGTAAGAACAATCACCTTTCATGCAGCCTAAGGGTATAGTTTCTCCACGCTATACACATTTATTTCATAAAGGACTAAGCTTCCTCCCCTATAAATATCTCACCAAACTAACCCATTCTCTTCTTTCTTCCTTATGACTCAAGCGCCTTGTTATTTCGTGTTCCAGTAAACATATCCAGTTTTTGTTAGAAGTGAAAACAAATATAATACTCCACAGTTAAATACAAATCATTGAAAGCCTGTGTTGGGCTTGTTACATCGAGTAGTGATGACCGCAGGAGAAGCTCGCGAAGGGGATTTGAAGGGTGAATGGGGAGCCGTCATAAAACAAAGTTGCGTGGAGGGAGGTAATGGTGATAGTACGTGCTGGCATGGTGAAGGAAAGAAGTGTGCGAGCTAGCAAGGTTTTGGCGGACGTGTTATATACTGGTGAAGTGGTGTAAACGGACTGAACTTAGAGTTAAATGAAGAAGGTCGTGTCATACTGGAAGTGTGGATGAGTGAAGGGGAGATGGGCAAGGCATTAGTACGTGGTGGTTCGGTTTTGTAGTGGTACTTTGAACCAAAGAACTCACATGACCTATGCATGTTTTTGAATGGAATGGTGAAGTGTTGAGACTATATATATGTGAAGAAAAGGGTGCGGAAATGACTACAGAGAGAGAAGCATTTGAATTATATTTGGAAGAAGAAGTACCTCTAGTTTGTGGACGTGGGTCGACAAGGATTTTGGGCCAAAGATCTATGAGCGGTAGGGATATCATAGGAAGCAAAAGGATGGCCATAGACATTCCTTGATGCAAGAGTCACTACTTGTTTTGTGGAGGAGTCAACACATGTGCGCATTCAGAAATGTGCTGGTATCACGTGAAGCCCATTAAGGGTAGTTGAAATATGTCTAGAAACGCCCTGAGAAGAAAATGCACGTTCACGTGTATTAATTGGAGAAGGAATGCCGACGTCAGGCATTTAGAAGAGGCGGGTCTATTTTGGTGGGGTATTAGGCCAATTAAATTAAGGTGAGGCCCACTTATATTAATGGAATTTAGTTGGTTTAATTTTAAATCATGTATTAACTTTTAATCGTCATAACTTCCGCATACGGTATCAGAATTTGATGAAACTAGATCCGTCGGGATCGTAGGGACAGTGGCTACACCATGGAGCTAACTGGGAGTGGATTGGAGCTCGTTACAATTTATGGCGAAATAAATCGTCCGTCGAAATCAAATAACGCAAACCGTTATTTAACGATTAACGCACCAAAGTGAGTAAATCTCACTAACTCTGAACAGTTTATAATATCATGTTGTATTTTTAGAACTGTTATATATTGGATGATTGACTGTGTGTTGATTGTTTGATTGAACTGCTAGTCAGTTAGTTGAATTTCTATATTGATTCTGTTTAACAGAATATATCATATTGAAATGAAAGTGATGTCATATTATATTATTTAACATCTGTGGATGTAGGAAGACAGGTTGGAGGAATCCAACTGGATTCCTCAACATTTATTTTACTATTTTCATATATTGTGATATATGATGTGATATATAATCTGTTGTTGATTATGTGTGTTTGAACGATATTTATCGTTGTTATATGGTATGATAAATACCATAAGAAATACTGGATATGGGGAAGGGGGTTTTCAAAGTGTATTTTGAAAAATGAATTATTTCTATAAAATCGATGGATTTTATATAGAAAAGGAAAGAATTTTTATAAAAGAAATATTTATAAAATCAAAGGATAAGTTAGAAATAGAGTAAATCAAATAAAGTAAATCTTTATAAATGAATAGTTTATTCGAATAGAATAAAGGAGTTAATCGATGTTAGTTTAATCGATTAGAGAATAAAGTTAAAAGGAGTTAATCGATGTTAGTTAATCGATAAGAGTTAAAGATAAAGGAGTTAATCGATGTTAGTTTAATCGATTAGAGAATAAAGTTAAAAGGAGTTAATTGATGTTAGTTAATCGATAAGAGTTAAAGATAAAGGAGTTAATCGATGTTAGTTTAATCGATTAGACAATAAAGTTAAAAGGAGTTAATCGATGTTAGTTTAATCGATTAGAGAATAAAGTTAAAAGGAGTTAATCGATGTTAGTTAATCGATTAGAGAATAAAGTTAAAAGGAGTTAATCGATGTTAGTTTAATCGATAAGAGTTAAAGATAAAGGAGTTAATCGATGTTAGTTAATCGATTAGAGAATAAAGTTAAAAGGAGTTAATCGATGTTAGTTTAATCGATTAGAGTTAAATAAAACGAGTTAATCGAATATAGTTTATTCAAATAGAGAGTAAAATGAGTTAATCGAATATAGTTTATTCGAAAGGAGTTAAGTGAAATGAGTAAATCAATAGCGTTAGTCAAATAGAGTTAATCCAATAATGTTAGTCCAATAGAGTTAATTGATAAGGGTTAATCGAATAGAGTTAAGTGAAAAGAGTCAATCGAATATAGCTATTCGAAGGATGGTTAAGTAAGGAAGTTAGTAAAGGAATATAAAGTGAACTTTGCAATTTCAAAGTTAGAAATGTTGTTCAGTTAAGGTCTGAGAGGTAGTTCTACCCCAACTTGATTGGCTTCGTTTTTAACTAAGGAATAGTTAAGGTTTGGCAGTAAAGGAAATGGTTTGAGTTGGCATAGCGATGTTTGTTTAAACATCTGTCTAAGTCCAATGAAGAAGCTTTGGAAATGTTTTCCAAATAAGAAACCAGAAATGTTTTCTAATAAAGAAAACAAGAAATGGAAATGTTTTCCATTGTTATAACGTATATTTTCCAAATTTAGAAAATAAGAAATATTGAATATAGGGAAACAGGAGATAAGTAAATTTATGAAATAAAGAGATAATGTTGAATGATGTTTGATCGATATAAATTTCCATTTGGAAATAATATCGTTGATTGCACACTTGTTTTTATTCGATAGTTAAATCACGGACTATCGAAGTTTTGACCATTTTAACGTTGTTAATATGGAGAGACCGGTTGGATTATTATCCAAAGAACCACTCTGTATTGGCATAAGCGTTGCGAATCATATATGCCAAAGGAAATTGAAGACGGAGTTATGCAAGGGCTATCCTGTTTACAGAATAGTGCCTTCGGTTCATCCTGTTCCTGGATGACTTGTATGGACGGATGTCTGACAGAGTATTTCCAGACGATCACATATATTGATTTCTCCAACCGTACCAAGAGTGGAAGCGGAGAAGGAAACTTCTTTTAGCTAACACATAATGTATGGTTGAGGACGGCAATCGGTGATTTGATGGATTTGACGATGTGGCATTCAAAGTGAATCTGATGTGATGATAAAGCGTAGCTTCTAGCCTCATCATCCGGTAAATGATAGAAATCGGCCAGGCAGCATGGCTAAGTCGGTCGCACCGAAGTAGGGTGTATAATCACCTGATCTAGAGTTTCATTTACTTCTAAAAATCTCTTGTTGATGCTGTCCCATTCGGGAAACGGTTGCTGATCCTAACTGTTGGTGATATACATTCGATACGCTCAAGCGAAATGAGTGGTCGGTCATGTGTGGCCGGGTTGCGAGATGTTCTTGTTGAATCCAGTGTATTCCTCTCTAGAGGTACACGAGCAAAAGGTGGTTCCTTACCTTGTCATAGTTGGAAATCCATCACCCAATACGTGCTTGCGGTTTTGATTGTATACTATATATGTAGAACGTGAGATGAAAGCGTTTCTGCTAGATGATTATATATATACTGTGATTGATAGGCATTATTATAATATCAAAAGGTTTTTGATATAAAGTTATTTTGGATTCTCATAAGGGAAAAACCCGTTCCGTTATGCGGCGTGGTCTTATGAGATATCGATTACTTGTTCGAACTGTTTTTAAACTGTTTTACTCATACCAGTCCCATGACTGACCCGGAGTTTACTTTGTTGTTTTCCCTAAACTCTTGGGTGCCTAAATTTGTATGGGCAGTCAAGTAGTCGGGATTTTACAGATACACTTGAAGAGCTTGGAGCAGGAGGCTTCAGGATCATATAGCTATTATTATTCCGCTGTGTTGTAAGTGTTGTACTTTGATAATGATATGTATATGCAAGTACAGATGTATATTTCAAGTTATGTTATATATATTATATGTTATTCGTTCCGCTGTGAGGTTCGTGTTACTTTGTTGTTGTGGTCTTCTTCTTCTTCTTCTATTCTAAGTTTCTATCTTATCTTTCCTCACTCTCTAATTTCTTTCACAAATTACCAGGATTTTTCGATGTTTTGGTTATCGACATCGTGCTTATGTCGATAACCAAAGTCGCTAAAAATCTGGGTCGTTACAGTTGGTATCAGAGCTTAAGTTAAGAATTACTTGGCTCTGTGGCGTGACTCGGTAGAGATAGGGTTAGTAATACCCTAGATTGAGTTGAGTGTATATATACGAGTGAACGTATTTGTATATGATATAAAAATAAATTTTTATTATGGAGATTTATTGGTTGAGTTGTTTACGAGTTCTGGTCGATCAGTTTGATCCACTGTATCGGTAGGAGTTGATAAACACTTGAATACGATGAACCGTCACGGTATGTTTTGAAAGAGGGTAAATGAAAATAATTTTACCCAACGTATATTTTTATATATATTGGATATATTGGTTGTTATTATAATCGAGTAAGATTATAAATTACATGGTTATGTAAATAACCAATCAGAATTCATATAAGTGAAATATGTGAAATCAGGTGAGTTGAATCTGAAATTTTAACCAGAAATTGAATTTAAAACTCTGGAGAATTGGATAAGTGTTTGTAAATAGATTTGGATTAAAAATAAGGAAAATTTAAGATCCTGGGAGATTTTAAATTTATTTACAAGCAGTCTGAATTATATTTTGAAATGAATTTCAAAGTGGAAATGTTTAGAAATGGTTTTATAGTATTGAACTCACTTCGATCGCTGGAAAATAGATTCTGATGATGACAGCTGCATCATCAGTATTCATTTTCGAGTTGTAAGTGACGAATTACTACCAGAGATACTGTTTTGAATGTGTTTTGGGAAAGACAAGTTGTGTTGAATTTCAAAATGGGATTTAAAATATAAAATTTGAATTTTTAAATAGATTTGAAATATTAACTTGTTTAAAAGAAATAAAATGAGAAGTTCCTTTATAAACGGAGTTTATAAATAGTTCTTTTATAAACAAAGTTTACAAATGAAGTAAAGAGAATTATCATTGAATAATTCAGAAATAAAAATACAAGTGTGAAATTGAAAGGGAAATCTATCTTCCAAAGGTAGAAATATCGATTTCAAAAGGAATTGAAAATCGAGACTTATTTAAAGGGATTTGAATAAAGGAAGTTCAAACATAAAATTTGAATAAGAGAATTCAAGGGGGATTTGAATATAGAAAATTCAAAGGGGATTTGAATATAGAAATTCAAATCAGATTTGAATAAAGAAGATTTAAATAATGGAAAATTGAATATAGAATTCATATAGAGTAATAATGAAATTTGAATATAGAATTCAAATAGATTGAAATGGAATTTGAATATAGAAATTCAAATGGAATTCAAATATAGAATTTGAATATAGGAAATATAAAGGAATTCAAATATAGGATTTGAATATCGAAAGTGAAATGAAATTTGAATAAAGAAGATTCAAATAGAATTGAACTTGAAATTTGAATATAGAAGATTCAAAGGGAATTGAAATGAAATAAAGAGAATTCAAATAGATTTGAATTTAGAAATTCAAATGGAGTTTGAAAATAGATTTGGAATGAAATTCAAATATAGAATTTGAATAAGAAAATTGAAATGAAATTCAATTAGTTGATAAACAAGTTAAACCTATATTTGAACATGTATATTCAAATAAAAAGGTGAAATGGACAAACCAGTAATTTGAAAATTACTTAACGAACTAAGTTAAAATGATTGGATTAAGTTGAAATGAATTAGAAATGTATAAATATACATGAGATATGTATGGATAAGGTATGAAGGTATATAAATAGATTGCTGGACAAAAGGTATGTATTTAATTCACATATGAGATTTTATGCGCCGTATCGGCTAGCCGCTTGGTTTTTTCTTTTTCTTTTGGATTGGTGAGGGCCATGGGAGGCTATTTGAAATATCCCGATGCTCCTGGTACAAAGGAGGTTATGGCGAATTTTTCCGGAAATTTAAGGAGTTAGAATATTTTTAAGATAATTTGATAGTTAGAAATCAACGTATCAATATATATAGAAGTCGATAAGGAAATGAACTTAAAAATAGAATGGTAAAATCAAAAAGGAAGTCTAGAATAAAATCTCGTAAGAATAGAAAGAGGAAGCGTATACATGTTTAAAAATGAATAAGTAGTTGTATGGTATTGATTATTCGAGTAAGTAGTCATATCTGTTTTGACGTTATAAATGTTATTCAGTCAAGGTCTGAGAGGTAGTTATACCCCAACTTGATTAATTTCATTATTAACAAATAAATAGTAAGATTTCAGGCTCGAAGATCAATGTTGAATAAGAGTTAGTTGAATACAGTATTTGGGTTGTCGTAACGATGTTTTACACAACATCCGTTTTAACCCAAATAAGTGTAAGCTTGGAAATATAATAAAGAATATTTCCAAAGTATAGAAATAAAAGAGATCGGAAAAGAGATAAGTAATCGGAATATTTTTTAATTATAAATAGCATATATTTTCTAAAGTTTGGAAAATGAAGGAAGGCGATATTCGGAAATGTTTTCCAAATGACATAAAAGGGCCAATATGGTTATTGAAAATATTTGGTTAACAAATATTGATAAAGAAATAGAGAAGTGATTTAACTAATGGAATATTGATTATGGGCTCAGTGACATGTTCAAAAGGAAAATTTGATTTTTGAAAAGAGTAAAATGTTTGAAAACTCCCTGGGAAAGACTGATTGAATTAAAAACAAATTTAACAGAAATTGTGAAAGCAAAATTTGAATTAAAGTAAAGCCAGTAAAGTGGTAACTGAGATTGAATTAGAATGATATCAAGGCAAATTGGATTGTTAGATTCAAATTTGAAGTGTAATGTGATAATCAAGTTAAGAGCTGGGAATCGAGAAGAAACTCGAGTTAAAATGATATTTGGCTCGGATATAAGTGAATGGTTGTGTCGTGGATAAAAGCAGATTGGATTTGATTGGGGTAACTCTTGTATATGCTGAGTTGATAGCATATGGAAGTGACAGAGTAGATATGCCCGACAAAAAGGTACAAGTTTATATTTCATATGGTATGAGATTTCGATGAGCCGAATAGGCAAGTCGCTTGGCTGTTTGATTTTCTTTTGGGATGGAGATGGCCTAGAGAGGCGAGTTGGAGTTTGACCTATTGATCGGTACAAAGGAGGTGCCGGCGAAATTTTTCGAAGAGTTAAGGCGTTAGAAAATTTTCAGGATTTTTGAAAATTTTCGTTAATAAGAATGAATAAATAATTTAAATGAAATTAAATTGGTTCAGTTGAAAACTGAAGTTAGGAAGTGAACAAATATGTTCTAACCAGTCGATAGGGTCGTCCCCTACTTTTTAGCAATTTCGAGGACGAAATTATTTTAAGTGGGGAAGATTGTAATGACCCGCATTGGCAGAGGTATAATAATTGATTCATTTAATTATTTAAAAGGTGATTAAGAGAATTTGATGGTCGTGGAATTAAATAATGGTGAATATTTAATTTAAATAATAAATTAAATAATATATTTAATTCTGAAATAATCAGAATTGGCTGAAAGGGCGATATGGTGTGAACTGGATCATCTGTGATATTTAATTCAGCTTGGAAATTGATTTAGAATAACGAATATATTCAATTGTCGACAGTTGAACGTATACTTTATAATATAATTATAAACGAGCTTGAAATGGCGCTGCAGTTCGTAAATTGGCGATTCGAACTTCAACTGAATGTACAGGATTCGTTTTAAGCCGGATTTCTGTGAAACAAGAAACGTGTGGAGCTGGTGGAGTATATCTTTCTAGTGGAAGAGAAAAATCGGGATTTCGTCATGTAGATTTTGATTCACGTCCAAATCAAATTTTAAAATAGTCGCTATAGAATCATTTATCGACCGTAACGGTTGATTCGATATAACTATCGATCGAGTTTGAATTTAGATAAGGTTCTTTTGGGAAACAGTGATAATTTAATTTTTAGAATTTTACTGTAATTTTTAATTAATTAAATACGCAACTTTTTATTTGGAATATTTGACACCCTGTATCAACATTTTGGGGTTTCACAATATGAGTCAATCTACCGGTATTATTATATTTTTGGAATCGTGGGACATTGCTCGTCTCACCGGTATTTTTATTTTTGTCAATAGCAGTCTGTATGTGGATGAAGTTATATGTAACGGGGTGCCGGAACTTTGTAATCAAAACAACCATATCTCCTTTGGATTTAATACAAACAACAATATCTCTTTTGATACCGACTATAACACCCCACCTCCGCTAGGGTCACTCGCAAAGGAATGCACTAGCTTTAGAGGGGCATTATTGGTAAACATGCACAGAAATATCACAAGACAGAACATATAAAATGGCGGAAGTAAAATCAATCTTTCATAACATTAATAAACAAGGTCTAAAGCCTTTTTCATCAGAGTACATCAAAACCTGTCTTGCAATGGTAAAGAAGCATAATAAAAACCTTTCCATAAAATATTCCCCAAGTAAAACAGTAAAGCAGCCATAGCCAAGAAAAGTCCAAGCCATCCAAGATGACCTTCAAGCGGAAGAAGTCTGAACTAAACAACAGTATTTCCTCCCTGTAACCTGGGGGGAAACGGAAGACAAGAAGCGAAAGAAAAACGGGGTCAGTCATAAAGACTGGTAAGTCCTATCTACTCCCAGCATAAAAACAGGTAAAGGTGACATGACATGCATAAACTGAAAGTAAACATGGTGATGATGACAAGATGGATACTAAGCCAGGATAATAGGATGGATTACCGTACCCAGATAAACCCAGGTGTCGTGTTAAATTACGATGTCAAAGTAAAACAAGGTATTACATTGTCAGGTTTCCATCAAGTATAACATTCCAAGGTATCCCTCAGGTCTAACATCCCCGAGTTCTATCTGTATATACTTTACATCTACCGTACTAGTATCTTCCCCCGTACATGTGTTAACCATGAATAAACCTTACCCAATAGTTCGTGTAATGGTCCATGTTAACCCAACATATAGAATATGTAAGTCTCTAAACTCGTATGTTTCCTTCCATGTATATGTTCAGTCCCTTGCCGTACACCGTACGGGCTTTTCCCATGAGATCCCACTTTAACGTAGTTCTATGACCCTTAAGATCGTTTTGGACTGTCACCCTATCTTAACTAAGGTCTTTCAACATGAATCATTGTTTGTACAGCTAGGACTTACGCCACCTAGGACCGCTAGGGATTATGCTTACCTATCTCACGTTTTCGTATTTCGGTTTGGGTTCAACCACCTAGGGATACTAGGGATTACGCTAACCCTCAACCACGCCCTTTTTCCCACGCATTCATCGTAAATCTTTTTTCTATGACTGTATGCACATGTATCACTATGTGCTACCCGAGTCCTGTCACAGGGCAAACCAAGAAGTACAGGACTCGGTCGGGAGCTTTCAATTTATCTGCCGATGCAGATGCTAAGGTCTGCTTTTCTACACGTGGCTATGGTCCCACGAGACCCCTCCCTCAACTAGCGAAAGGCAACACAAGAGAAAATCCTGTATGAGAACTACACTCCGGCCAGCCCACATCCTACGGCCTACCTCACCCATAATTAGATAGCAATTATGGTCTGTTGGGTGTTCCCTGCCTTTCCGTACGTACACGCTTGACTCAAGATGGTAGATGATCGACGAACTTGCTATCTCGGGCACCAGTATGTATTCGTCGACTCACTGCTATCCATCCCAGTCTTTAGGTCGCTCGCATAGCAACCAAGGCATACTCTTGGTTCTTCTAACGCAGACCTTAACCTCTCGTGAGCCTAGTATAATGACCTGGCAGCTCACAGAGGGATACCAAGAATATCCTCACGTTCCCCGAAGCCGCTGCTTCGTTACCCAGTTCGCTGGAGCCTTTATCTAAATCAGATAGCCTGCTCCTACACGTATACTTAAACGATGACCTACCGTATCGGGTTACTCATCTATCTAAGAAGTGGTCCAAATTTCCTTGACTAAGGATTATTACTTAGCTTCCCTTAACTAAGGTTTACCACTTAGCCTTATTTCTATTATCCTTGTTAACTATGGTCGTTTACCCAATCCTCCGAATTGGGGTTTGTCTAATGGGTTAAGTGTCACTTCAGAAAATTTACTTAACCTTATCAAGTTATCGTGTTGGATTGATCAAGTGTTAGTTAACTTAATCCCGTCCATTAGTCGTATAAAAATGGTCAAGTGTCATTAGGCAAATCAAGTTACTTAACCTACCCAACCTTGTCATATTTTGTTAAGTATCATTAGCTTAATCAAATTACTTAACCCATTTATCCATGTCATATTTGGTTAGCATCATTAACCAAATTAACTTAACTCTATTATGTTGCGTTAATTATTTAATGCCCCCCAACCTCTCACATTAGACTTTGTTGTGGTTACTAGTTAAGCCGGGCGGGTCCGGGTAGATTTACACCACAACTTAGTCTAACCTCGGGTCTTAAGCGCGACATGACCAACTTCTCACATTGGATCCTATTGTTTGTAGCTACTAGTTAAGCCGGGCGGGTCCGGGTAGATTTATGCTACAAACTCAACCCAACCTCGAGTTGGCCACTTTCATGTTTATCCTAGTGTCATGTTCATGGTCGAGTTTTCAAGCAATTGGGTAGACCTAACTTAATAGGTAAATTCTCAATGGGTAGACCTAACTTAATAGGTAAATTCCCAAGCTTATGTTTTTATGTATACTTACATGTCAACTTCCATGTTATAATTCAAGTCATGTTTTCAAGTATAAACACATGTCATATTTAACGTTACACGTTGTCATGTTTATACCCATTTACCCAAATCATGGTTCATGTCAAGTTTAGCTCGCCTATCATGCTTTCATGTAACTTAAAGTTAAGTTTTTCAGGCTATATTCACGCTTGTCTAACCTCAACCCAAATCGTGTTCCAACGCAAGAATGGACGAGTCACATCGTAGAGATACTATGCTACACAATGACCCCAAACATGCCTAGTATCATGAGGGTTTGGCTTAAAGCATACATAAGTTCATAAAGGTTTGGCCACAAGCATGCATAACATGAAAAGAAAAGGGAATTGGCCATAAGTATGCATAATGTCATAAAGGATTTGGCCACAAACTTGCATGTTAACATTAGGGGTTTGGGTTCATAAACATGCATAAGCCCCAAAATCTAATCTTAGCCAATGTTTCACAAGTAAAAATGGTTCCTAAAGGTTCATGCTAGCATTTCATGCATAAAGATCCAAACTTGCAAGTTAAACTAGGTTATGCATAGCATGAGAGGCATGATTAAGTCACTCACATGGCCTAAAACCATAAACATGAACACAAGAGGCAAGGTAAGGTTCATATAGGTTCGCATAATCATGTTTAGCCTCATTTTATCCCATGTCATTATCAAAACTACCGTTTCCATCTAAAAGTAGCTAGAACTTACATAGTTAGGCCTAGGGAAAGAAGCATGAATCATCTTGGCTAAGAAAGGTGCCTCCTTTGTTGAAGAATCGTCATGGAACTCGCATAGCAACGTTGATCTTCCTTCCATTTGGTGTAGCTAGCTTGCACCACTTGATTTGAACCCGATTTGAGTGCTTAGGCTTTAGGAAAAGGAGATGGAGGCCATGATCACTTGGCATTTGGGCAGCACTTCGTGGAGAGGGTGAGTTATGAGGGTTTAGGGCAGCCTTAGGGGTGTTTTTATAGAGATTAGGGTGTGTTTTAGACCATAGGATTAGATCTAGGATAGATTAGGACCATCAGATCTCGGAAGCTTCCAGAACCAGCCCAAGAACAAGACCAGGTGAGACAAGCAGGTGCGCCAGGCAACTTGCCCCGGCCACACCCTGTCGACAGGCAAGTCGACAGGGCTGTCGACTTGGTCTGGGCCCAAGTCGACAGGCCTGTCGACAGCCCTGTCGACATGGCCTAGGCGGGGAAACTTCCCGCCTAACCCCAGATCTGGTTTTCAAACCTATTTCCGAATTTCAAATTTCCAGAAATCTTCTTTGGGCTTTTAACGGGTCATACGGACTCCGATTCTCGAAAACTCGGACTCTATTTCGCGTATTTTTCCGAGACGAACGCAATGGTGAATCCCGTTTACCTTAATTCTAGAAGTATAAACAGAATATCTTTTATCTTCATGCTTCACTGGTTTTTATGCTTTGCGTATCATCGTATACGTATGTAAATTTCTTACTTTTAAAATGTAAAAATACGGGGTGTCACATTCTCCCACCCTTAAGGAATTTCGTCCCCGAAATTCAATAGTAGTAGGATTTATGTCCCCATATTAGCATCCAGAAGTGTTCAGCCAATTGTTGCAAACATGTGCACATGTGCAAAAGTGAATCACATTGTAGAAAAATATGTATGCCTAACTTGTGGTACCACCTACATGAATGCAATTTCTTAAAAATTTCTTTTTCAAACCATGATGCTCTCATCCTAAATATACTTGCAGTTCTATATGAATGCAAAAATTTGAAAAAGTAATTTCATCCAAATTTTCCCACACCCTTATAAAATAAGAGTGAAGTTCATCCAATTTGAGCATCCAAGATCCTACCATCCATTATTAATTTAGAAAAATCTAACTTTCTAAATTTTTATGTAATGGAGAGATATCCCGTTTTGTTGTTTTCATTGTTCTTCGTTATCAGACATTATCGTGCAATATTTCATAATTACATTAGACACAACAAATTGCATAAACAAATAACGTACAAACTTTATTAAGATAGTTTCAGTACATCGTTACAACTAGACAACAAAGAAACAGCTAAACAATACTGAAATAAAATACTATCCTACGGATAACTGATAGAAGTCAATCCTGATGGAAATAGCTACGGATGAGCTCCTCTAAGCTATCAAGCCTCTCTTCATGTCGTCGGTTCCCTTGCCTAAGCTCTAACTGTAGGTCCTATATCCCAGCCCCCAACTGATCATAAGAGGAACTCATATCCTGAAGCATCTGCTGTGTCTAAGCCATGGCTACCTGTGACTCCAGCGTTTGCTGTTGTGACCTCATAATGTCCTGGTGGCTCCTCATCAAGCGAGCCTGCTGCTGTGAAACATACCTCAGCTCAGTCCTCCAGTCTGGGTCCCTAGTAGCCCATGGATCCCAGGCACCTGTATCTGGAGCCCCCTGTGCCGGGCCCTGATGAGCCCAGGCTCCATCCCCAGCCTGCTCACCATCATGCTGTGGTGCCTGATGGGGGTCCTCAAAGTGTCCAAACTGACCATCATATGGCTCCTCCTCTTGCTCCTCTTCCTCGTCACCCTCTCCCTCATCTAACCCCTCTTGCTCCATAGGCTGTGGCTCCTCTTGGAGTTCGTGCATATTTATACTCATCCTCCCTAGTGCAGCTTCAGTGATGATAACAGAGGGATGGTTAGAAAGTGTCAGATAATCCTCATCATGCAAATCCACCCCAAACCAGCGAAAAACTATGGTCCATAAGTTCCCAAAACAAATATTGGAGTGCCTTGCCCCTCTAAAGATCTGGTACTGCTGTAAGATGGTTCTTGCCCAGTTTATTTGTATGCCCCCAAAAATAGCATAAGTAGCGGCCTTAACAACTACTGGGACTCTATCAAACCCATGATTCTGCCCCGCAATATTATATTGCAATATTCTGACCACAAACGTAGCTAGCGGGCGCAAATGTGTACTATCCCATTGCCTATCAAGTCCATTAAAAAAGATCCTACCCCACACATTCAAATCATCCATCTCAAGATCATTTATATCGAGTCCCGTACCTCGGATATTCAAAATTTCCCCAAATTGGACCTCATTCATAAATATATGGGTACCCTTAACCCATGAACTATAGGTTATTAACCCGTTATCATCCACATCAATTTGCAAACGAGCACCAAAAAGTCTTACCATACGCTTGTAGCCTCTCCTCTCAGCTGTGTGCGTATCCAAAATATGAATAAAACCCGCATTAGCAAACAAACTTTCCACGGCGGTTCCCACAAAATCCGCAAACCTCACTGGTCGGCCTAAAAGCAAATTCCTAGTGGCAAGCTGCATGTAGTGCTCAATTATCCCTGGTTGCTCGTCACACCACTCGACCTCTTGTGTGGTTAATTGAGGGTAAAGCTCGTAGGGATTGGGTTGATTGGCCATGGTGATTTAAACACGAATTGGAAGAGGGGAACTATAGATCCGGATGGAGAGGGTCTCTAGCTTCGATTTAAGATTAATTTTATGAAGAATGGTGGAGAAACGAGGTGATGAGAGGTGGTGGAATTGGTGAATTTTCGATTTTGGTGGCTGGGAGGGAAGGAGAAAAGGATTGGGGTTATGAGCTGAAGCTCTCGGCCTTCGGGCTTATATATTTTTTTGATCTGCAGGCGCCTCGTGTCGACAGCCCTGTCGACAGGGGGGGTAAGTCGACAGGCCTGTCGACTGGCCCCTTTTTTTTTCTTCCTTTACTTGCCCTGCCATCCTTCCATTTCCTTACTTCCTCCTAACTCAACTCCATTTTCTCGAGAACTATTCCCCCATCATAAAGAAAACACTTTTCTAACTCAAAAACTACTTGTAACCAAAGCCAACGTGACTATCGATGGGAGAGAGAAGGGCAAAGAGGATTCAACTAATAAAACAAGGACATTGCTAATGGCTTTTGGGGAATAACTTTTAAAACAAAGTTTTTCTTGAAAAATGCTTCTTCGTAAATGGTTTTTCAAAAAAATTTCAGAAGGTTGTTTCTAATCTTCTGCCCAGTCTGGTAACCTTCTGCTCTGATACCAAATGTAACACCCCACCTCCGCTAGGGTCACTCGCAAAGGAATGCACTAGCTTTAGAGGGGCATTATTGGTAAACATGCACAGAAATATCACAAGACAGAACATATAAAATGGCGGAAGTAAAATCAATCTTTCATAACATTAATAAACAAGGTCTAAAGCCTTTTTCATCAGAGTACATCAAAACCTGTCTTGCAATGGTAAAGAAGCATAATAAAAACCTTTCCATAAAATATTCCCCAAGTAAAACAGTAAAGCAGCCATAGCCAAGAAAAGTCCAAGCCATCCAAGATGACCTTCAAGCGGAAGAAGTCTGAACTAAACAACAGTATTTCCTCCCTGTAACCTGGGGGGAAACGGAAGACAAGAAGCGAAAGAAAAACGGGGTCAGTCATAAAGACTGGTAAGTCCTATCTACTCCCAGCATAAAAACAGGTAAAGGTGACATGACATGCATAAACTGAAAGTAAACATGGTGATGATGACAAGATGGATACTAAGCCAGGATAATAGGATGGATTACCGTACCCAGATAAACCCAGGTGTCGTGTTAAATTACGATGTCAAAGTAAAACAAGGTATTACATTGTCAGGTTTCCATCAAGTATAACATTCCAAGGTATCCCTCAAGTCTAACATCCCCGAGTTCTATCTGTATATACTTTACATCTACCGTACTAGTATCTTCCCCTGTACATGTGTTAACCATGAATAACCCTTACCCAATAGTTCGTGTAATGGTCCATGTTAACCCAACATATAGAATATGTAAGTCTCTAAATTCGTATGTTTCCTTCCATGTATATGTTCAGTCCCTTGCCGTACACCGTACGGGCTTTTCCCATGAGACCCCACTATAACGTAGTTCTATGACCCTTAAGATCGTTTTGGACTGTCACCCTATCTTAACTAAGGTCTTTCAACATGAATCATTGTTTGTACAGCTAGGACTTACGCCACCTAGGACCGCTAGGGATTATGCTTACCTATCTCACGTTTTCGTATTTCGGTTTGGGTTCAACCACCTAGGGATACTAGGGATTACGCTAACCCTCAACCATGCCCTTTTTCCCACGCATTCATCGTCAATCGTTTTTCTATGATTGTATGCACATGTATCACTATGTGCTACCCAAGTCCTGTCACAGGGCAAACCAAGAAGTACAGGACTCGGTCGGGAGCTTTCAATTTATCTGCCGATGCAGATGCTAAGGTCTGCTTTTCTACACGTGGCTATGGTCCCACGAGACCCCTCCCTCAACTAGCGAAAGGCAACACAAGAGAAAATCCTGTATGAGAACTACACTCCGGCCAGCCCACATCCTACGGCCTACCTCACCCATAATTAGATAGCAATTATGGTCTGTTGGGTGTTCCCTGCCTTTCCGTACGTACACGCTTGACTCAAATGGTAGATGATCGACGAACTTGCTATCTCGGGCACCAGTATGTATTCGTCGACTCACTGCTATCCATCCCAGTCTTTAGGTCGCTCGCATAGCAACCAAGGCATACTCTTGGTTCTTCTAACGCAGACCTTAACCTCTCGTGAGCCTAGTATAATGACCTGGCAGCTCACAGAGGGATACCAAGAATATCCTCACGTTCCCCGAAGCCGCTGCTTCGTTACCCAGTTCGCTGGAGCCTTTATCTAAATCAGATAGCCTGCTCCTACACGTATACTTAAACGATGACCTACCGTATCGGGTTACTCATCTATCTAAGAAGTGGTCCAAATTTCCTTGACTAAGGATTATTACTTAGCTTCCCTTAACTAAGGTTTACCACTTAGCCTTATTTCTATTATCCTTGTTAACTATGGTCGTTTACCCAATCCTCCGAATTGGGGTTTGTCTAATGGGTTAAGTGTCACTTCAGAAAATTTACTTAACCTTATCAAGTTATCGTGTTGGATTGATCAAGTGTTAGTTAACTTAATCCCGTCCATTAGTCGTATAAAAATGGTCAAGTGTCATTAGGCAAATCAAGTTACTTAACCTACCCAACCTTGTCATATTTTGTTAAGTATCATTAGCTTAATCAAATTACTTAACCCATTTATCCATGTCATATTTGGTTAGCATCATTAACCAAATTAACTTAACTCTATTATGTTGCGTTAATTATTTAATGCCCCCCAACCTCTCACATTAGACTTTGTTGTGGTTACTAGTTAAGCCGGGCGGGTCCGGGTAGATTTACACCACAACTTAGTCTAACCTCGGGTCTTAAGCGCGACATGACCAACTTCTCACGTTGGATCCTATTGTTTGTAGCTACTAGTTAAGCCGGGCGGGTCCGGGTAGATTTATGCTACAAACTCAACCCAACCTCGAGTTGGCCACTTTCATGTTTAGCCTAGTGTCATGTTCATGGTCGAGTTTTCAAGCAATTGGGTAGACCTAACTTAATAGGTAAATTCCTAATGGGTAGACCTAACTTAATAGGTAAATTCCCAAGCTTATGTTTTTATGTATACTTACATGTCAACTTCCATGTTATAATTCAAGTCATGTTTTCAAGTATAAACACATGTCATATTTAACGTTACACGTTGTCATGTTTATACCCATTTACCCAAATCAAGGTTCATGTCAAGTTTAGCTCGCCTATCATGTTTTCATGTAACTTCAAGTTAAGTTTTTCAGGCTATATTCACGCTTGTCTAACCTCAACCCAAATCGTGTTCCAACGCAAGAATGGACGAGTCACATCGTAGAGATACTATGCTACACAATGACCCCAAACATGCCTAGTATCATGAAGGTTTGGCTTAAAGCATACATAAGTTCATAAAGGTTTGGCCACAAGCATGCATAACATGAAAAGAAAAGGGAATTGGCCATAAGTATGCATAATGTCATAAAGGATTTGGCCAGAAACTTGCATGTTAACATTAGGGGTTTGGGTTCATAAACATGCATAAGCCCCAAAATCTAATCTTAGCCAATGTTTCACAAGTAAAAATGGTTCCTAAAGGTTCATGCTAGCATTTCATGCATAAAGATCCAAACTTGCAAGTTAAACTAGGTTATGCATAGCATGAGAGGCATGATTAAGTCACTCACATGGCCTAAAACCATAAACATGGACACAAGAGGCAAGGTAAGGTTCATATAGGTTCGCATAATCATGTTTAGCCTCATTTTATCCCATGTCATTATCAAAACTACCGTTTCCATCTAAAAGTAGCTAGAACTTACATAGTTAGGCCTAGGGAAAGAAGCATGAATCATCTTGGCTAAGAAAGGTGCCTCCTTTATTGAAGAATCGTCATGGAACTCGCATAGCAGCGTTGATCTTCCTTCCATTTGGTGTAGCTAGCTTGCACCACTTGATTTGAACCCGATTTGAGTGCTTAGGCTTTAGGAAAAGGAGATGGAGGCCATGATCACTTGGCATTTGGGCAGCACTTCGTGGAGAGGTTGAGTTATGAGGGTTTAGGGTAGCCTTAGGGGTGTTTTTATAGAGATTAGGGTGTGTTTTAGACCATAGGATTAGATCTAGGATAGATTAGGACCATCAGATCTCGGAAGCTTCCAGAACCAGCCCAAGAACAAGACCAGGTGAGACAAGCAGGTGCGCCAGGCAACTTGCCCCGGCCACACCCTGTCGACAGGCAAGTCGACAGGGCTGTCGACTTGGTCTGGGCCCAAGTCGACAGGCCTGTCGACAGCCCTGTCGACATGGCCTAGGCGGGGAAACTTCCCGCCTAACCCCAGATCTGGTTTTCAAACCTATTTCCGAATTTCAAATTTCCAGAAATCTTCTTTGGGCTTTTAACGGGTCATACGGACTCCGATTCTCGAAAACTCGGACTCTATTTCGCGTATTTTTCCGAGACGAACGCAATGGTGAATCCCGTTTACCTTAATTCTAGAAGTATAAACAGAATATCTTTTATCTTCATGCTTCACTGGTTTTTATGCTTTGCGTATCATCGTATACGTATGTAAATTTCTTACTTTTAAAATGTAAAAATACGGGGTGTCACACCGACGGTATGTAGCTACGAACTAATTATATTTTTTCTTAAAATAGAAGTTTGATGATCCCTGTTAAGTCTCGTAACCCTCCATCACATCAACGTGGACTTAGTTTCCACTAATAAACAAACTGTGGTAGCCGAGAAGCTTACGATACCCCCTACGTGTTAGAACAATCACCTTTCATGCAGCCTAAGGGTGTAGTTTCTCCACGCTATACACATTTATTTCATAAAGGACTAAGCTTCCTCTCCTATAAATATCTCACCAAACTAACCCATTCTCTTCTTTCTTCCTTATGACTCAAGCGCCTTGTTATTTCGTGTTCCAGTAAACAGATCTAGTTTTTGTTAGAAGTGAAAACAAATAAAATACTCCACAGTTAAATACAAATCATTGAAAGCCTGTGTTGGGCTTGTTACATCGAGTAGTGATGACCGCAGGAGAAGCTCGCGAAGGGGATTTGAAGGGTGAATGGGGAGACGTCATAAAACATAGTTGCGTGGAGGGAGGTAATGGTGATAGTACGTGCTGGCATGGTGAAGGAAAGAAGTGTGCGAGCTAGCAAGGTTTTGGCGGACGTGTTATATACTGGTGAATTGGTGTAAACGGACTGAACTTGGAGTTAAATGAAGAAGGACGTGTCATACTGGAAGTGTGGATGGGTGAAGCGGAGATGGGAAAGGCATTAGTACGTGGTGGTTCGGTTTTGTAGTGGTACTGTGAACCATAGAACTCACATGACCTATGCATGTTTTTGAATGGAATGGTGAAGTGTTGAGACTGTATATATGTGAAGAAAAGGGTGCGGAAATGACTACAAAGAGAGTAGCGTTTGAATTATATTTGGAAGAAGAAGTACCTTTAGTTTGTGGACGTGGGTCGACAAGGATTTTGGGCCAAAGATCTATGAGCGGTAGGGATATCATAGGTAGCAAAAGGATGGCCATAGACATTCCTTGATGCAAGAGTCACTACTTGTTTTGTGGAGGAGTCAACACATGTGCGCATTCAGAAATGAGCTGGTATCACGTGAAGCCCATTAAGGGTAGTTGAAATATGTCTAGAAATGCCCTAAGAAGAAAATGCACGTTCACGTGTATTAATTGGAGAAGGAATGCCGACGTCAGGCATTTAGAAGAGGTGGGTCTATTTTGGTGGGGTATTGGGCCAATTAAATTAAGGTGAGGCCCACTTATATTAATGGAATTTAGTTGGTTTAATTTTAAATCATGTATTAACTTTTAATCATCATAACTTCCGCATACGGTATCAGAATTTGATGAAACTGGATCCGTCGGGATCGTATGGACGGTGGCTACACCATGGACCTGACTAGGAGTGGATTGGAGCTCGTTATAATTTATGGCGAAATAAATCGTCCGTCGAAATCAAATAACGCAAACCGTTATTTAACGATTAACGCACCAAAGTGAGTAAATCTCACTAACTCTGAACAGTTTATAATATCATGTTGTATTTTTAGAACTGTTAGATATTGGATGATTGACTGTGTGTTGACTGTTTGATTGAATTGCTAGTCAGTTAGTTGAATTTCTATATTGATTCTGTTTAACAGAATATATCATATTGAAATGAAAGTGATGTCATATTATATTGTTTAACATCGGTGGATGCAGGAAGACAGGTTGGAGGAATCCAACTGGATTCCTCAACATTTATTCTACTGTTTTCATATATTGTGATATATGATGTGATATATAATCTGTTGTTGATTATGTGTGTTTGAACGATATTTATCGTTGCTATATGGTATGATAAATAATATAAGAAATACTGGATATGGGGAAGGGGATTTTCAAAGTGTATTTTGAAAAATGAATTATTTCTATAAAATCGATGGATTTTATATAGAAAAGGAAAGAATTTTTATAAAAGAAATATTTATAAAATCAAAGGATAAGTTAGAAATAGAGTAAATCAAATAAAGTAAATCTTTATAAATGAATAGTTTATTCGAATAGAATAAAGGAGTTAATCGATGTTAGTTTAATCGATTAGAGAATAAAGTTAAAAGGAGTTAATCGATGTTAGTTACTCGATAAGAGTTAAAGGTAAAGGAGTTAATCGATGTTAGTTTAATCGATTAGAGAAGAAAGTTAAAAGGAGTTAATCGATGTTAGTTTAATCGATTAGAGAATAAAGTTAAAAGGAGTTAATCGATGTTAGTTAATCGATTAGAGAATAAAGTTAAAAGGAGTTAATCGATGTTAGTTTAATCGATAAGAGTTAAAGATAAAGGAGTTAATCGATGTTAGTTAATCGATTAGAGAATAAAGTTAAAAGGAGTTAATCGATGTTAGTTTAATCGATTAGAGTTAAATAAAATGAGTTAATCGAATATAGTTTATTCGAATAGAGAGTAAAATGAGTTAATCGAATATAGTTTATTCGAAAGGAGTTAAGTGAAATGAGTAAATCAATAGCGTTAATCAAATAGAGTTAATCCAATAATGTTAGTCCAATAGAGTTAATTGATAACGGTTAATCGAATAGAGTTAAGTGAAAAGAGTCAATCGAATATAGCTATTCGAAGGAGGGTTAAGTAAGGAAGTTAGTAAAGGAATATAAAGTGAACTTTGCAATTTCAAAGTTAGAAATGTTGTTCAGTTAAGGTCTGAGAGGTAATTCTACCCCAACTTGATTGGCTTCGTTTTTAACTAAGAAATAGTTAAGGTTTGGCAGTAAAGGAAATGGTTTGAGTTGGCATAGCGATGTTTGTTTAAACATCTGTCTAAGTCCAATGAAGAAGCTTTGGAAATGTTTTCCAAATAAGAAACCAGAAATGTTTTCTAATAAAGAAAACAAGAAATGGAAATGTTTTCCATTGTTAATAACGTATATTTTCCAAATTTAGAAAATAAGAAATATTGAATATAGGGAAACAAGAGATAAGTAAATTTATGAAATAAAGAGATAATGTTGAATGATGTTTGATCGATATAAATTTCCATTTGGAAATAATATCATTGATTGCACACCTGTTTTTATTCGATAGTTAAATCACGGACTATCGAAGTTTTGACCATTTTAACGTTATTAATATGGAGAGACCGGTTGGATTATTATCCAAAGAACCACTCTGTATTGGCATAAGCGTTGCGAATCATATATGCCAAAGGAAATTGAAGACGGAGTTATGCAAGGGCTATCCTGTTTACAGAATAGTGCCTTCGGTTTATCCTGTTCCTGGATGACTTGTATGGACGGATGTCTGACAGAGTATTTCCAGACGATCACATATATTGATTTCTCCAACCGTACCAAGAGTGGAAGCGGAGAAGGAAACTTCTTTTAACTAACACAAAATGTATGGTTGAGGACGTCAATCGGTGATTTGATGGATTTGACGATGTGGCATTCAAAGTGAATCTGATGTGATGATAAAGCGTAGCTTCTAGCCACATCATCCGATAAACGACAGAAATCGGGCAGGCAGCATGGCTAAGTCGGTCGCACCGAAGTAGGGTGTATAATCACTTGATCTAGAGTTTCATTTACTTCTAAAAATCTATTGTTGATGATGTCCCATTCGGGAAACGGTTGCTGATCCCAACTGTTGGTGATATACATTCGATACGCTCAAGCGAAATGAGTGGTCGGTCATGTGTGGTCGGGTTGCAAGATGTTCTTGTTGAACCCAGTGTATTCCTCTCTAGAGGTACACGAGCGAAAGGTGGTTCCATACCTTGTCATAGTTGGAAATCCATTACCCAATACGTGCTTGCGGTTTTGATTGTATACTATATATGTAGAACGTGAGATGAAAGCGTTTCTGCTAGATGATTATATATATACTGTGATTGATAGGCATTATTATAATATCAAAAGGTTTTTGATATAAAGTTATTTTGGATTTTCATAAGGGAAAAACCCGTTGCGTTATGCGGCGTGGTCTTATGAGATATCATTTACTTGTTCGAACTGTTTTTAAAATGTTTTACGCATACCAGTCCCATGACTGACCCGGAGTTTACTTTGTTGTTTTCCCTAAACTCTTGGGTGCCTAAATTTGTATGGGCAGTCAAGTAGTCGGGATTTTACAGATACACTTGAAGAGCTTGGAGCAGGAAGCTTCAGGATCATATAGCTATTATTATTCCGCTGTGTTGTAAGTGTTGTACTTTGATAATGATATGTATATGCAAGTACAGATGTATATTTCAAGTTATGTTATATATATTATATGTTATTCGTTCCGCTGTGAGGTTCGTGTTACTCTGATGTTGTGTTCTTCTTCTTCTTCTATTCTAAGTTTCTATCTTATCTTTCCTCACCCTCTAATTTCTTTCACTAATTACCAGGATTTTTCGATGTTTTGGTTATCGACATCGTGCTTATGTCGATAACCAAAGTCGCTAAAAATCCGGGTCGTTACAGGTTCCAGTCAGAGAGACGATCCTAACTTATTGGAAATCATCTCCAAGGTAGAGATGGGTACCGATGATGAGACGATGAACAAGTATGGACTTGATATAGAAGGATGGCTTCGAAAGAATGAGAGGTTGGTTATACCAACGTAAATGGATTAAGAGATGAAGTGCTCAGAGAGTGTCATCACTCCAAGCTGACTGTACATCCCGGTGGTAACAAAATGTATCAAAACATGAAGCAGACATACTATTTGGAAGGGATGAAAAGAGACATTGGGAGGTTTATATCCAAGTGCATGAATTGCCAGTTAGTTAAAACCGAGAAAAGAAGCCTTGTGGTTTGGTACAACTGTTAGAAATTCCCGAATGGAAATGGGAACAAGTCTCAATGTATTTTATTGATGGTTTACCAAGGACTAGATCGGGTCATGATAATATTTGTGTGATTGTGGATCGATTGACCAAAAGTGCAAGGTTTATACCGGTCAAGTCGAATAGAACAGTAACTAAGTTAGAAGAGCTATACATGAAGCGTGTAGTGAGATTTCATGGAGTACCTAGAGGTATTGTGAGTGACTGAGATCCATTATTTACTAGCGGATTTTGGAAGAGCTTACAAGAGGCTTTAGGATCAGAATTGCATCTCAGTACCGTGTACCATCCCCAAACCGACGGTCAAACAGAGAGGGTGAATTGTGTATTAGAAGATCTCTTAAGAGCTAGTATATTAGATTTCGGATGGTCATGGGATGACCATTTGCATCTATTTGGGTTCGCATATAATAATAGTTATCAATCCAGTATTGGTATGGCTCCATTTGAAGCTTTGTACGGAAGACCATGCAACTCACATCATGTTGATTGGAAACCAGCGAGAAATTTGTGCTTGGGCCAGATGTAATAAGACAAATTTTAGATAAAATCAAGGTAATCCAACAGCGAATGAAGGCTGCCCAAGATAGGCGGAAGAAGAGTTATGCTGATAAAAGACGAAGAGAATTGAAATTCTTTGTTGGTGACCTGGTATTCATCAAGATGTCTCCATTAAAGAGTGTGATTCGTTTTGGCAGGGGAGGTAAGTTGACACCAAGGTTTGTTGGTCCATTTCAAGTTCTCAAACAAGTTGGGAATTCGGCATATAAAGTTGGATTACCTAATAAGATGACGAGAGTTCACGACTATTTCATATTTCCTGATTAAGGAAATTCGTGCTCGATTCTGATATGACTATTTCACCGGATTATTTGGATGATATCGAAGTGGAATCTGAGGTAGTTGGGAGCCACAGAACCATTCGTATTGTCGGACATGATACGAAGCAACTTCGAAGTAAGACGGTGAAACAGGTTATTGTCCAGTGAGGTGATAATGAGAACGTCTGTACTTGGGAAATAGAGGAGAACATAAGGAAGTCACATCCAGAATTCTTTGCCTTGTAAGGTTTTAATCGCGATATTGTTATTCCCTTGTTAGTAAATCACATACTAGGATAGGTTTGTTGTGCTTGTTATGTATTTTTGATTGATTGTAGATGGTTGATAGGCATCCGGGACCTTTTGGTTGTTTTCTTGATTAAGGGATTTCGGAGGCGAAATTTCTTAAGGGGGGAGAGTGTAACAACCCGCATTCTACGTATGTAGGATCATAGAATATTTATTTATTTCATTCATACGAAGTCATATGGTCGTGTAACTTTGGGAAACGACTGTTGGGGTCATTTCCTATGTTCACGATTTTTGCCGAATTTTAAATGAACGTTTTGCCCCTGGTGAATCTTGTTTTCCAAGTAGAGTGATTGGATTGGTAAGGAATTTTGACCTGAAACCACTTCCATTGGTTTCGGATGATGGTTTGCCTTTCCGTAAAGTGGTCACATTAATCAAACGGACTTACCATTTAGGAGATATGGCTGAAATAAGGGTTAAAGATGGAAAAACAGCTTAACCAGGCTTAATTAGGTGATTAGTGGTTAGGCCCATAACCCATTTCGGGATTAGGGTTATGGAAGGGCTGAAAAGAGTTAGAGGATGATTCATTTTTATTTTTCCAGTAGTAATGGCTTCCACCTTCTAAATTCATCCCTAATCACTTCCTAATCACATATTAGCTCTACATCAAATTAAGGCAGATTAGCATAAAATCGAGATAGAGCTGCTGGAATACATTGGGATTCATGCCAAATTAGTTAGAGTTTCAGATCTGAAATTTATTTGTGGCTAAGGTGAGTGATTTGCACTTTTATTCACTAATTACAGCTAATTAGGAGTGATAGTGATAATTAGCGAAATTATGCATCAGAAAAATATGGAAAAATATGTAGAAATTTTGGAATATTATTTTATGTCACTGGTATAAATTTGGATTAAGTTTGCTAATCCTATAGTTAAACATGATTAAGGGGATTATGGAGAAATCATGGTTTTGGGTATGTCTGATCTAAAATAACCTAAGTGATTGATGTTTTACCTTTTCGATTGAACCATATGTTGTTACTCCTGTTTGGTATGTTCTATGACTGCATAGGAAAGTCAAAATGGTCGAAAACGCCATCATATGGCATAAATAGCTTGCTGTAAGAAGTGCAGGAAATCAGATCGAGTCATGAAACCCGAACCAACCCGCTCGTGACCTAAGTGCCACAACTCGACCCAGATAGGGTCTCACGAACTGACCCACCCACCTGGAGAGCTCCACGAGCCGCTGCTCGAGCTAAGAGGTCCGACCTGAATCGCTAGTCACAAACCGATGAGGAAGCACGACCTGGTAGAGGTGCACGATCTGACCCAGCTCGTTATATGTACCAACGAACAGAACCGGGGTACCACGAACCGGAGTGCCTCGAGCCGAATGGGGAGTCCCGAACCGAATCGAGGAGTTCAATCCGAACCGAACCGGAGATGATCTAAAACCCGAGATGCAAAGGAAGTCCAAATGAGAAGTTATTACTCAGGATGCAGACGAAAACTAACGAGTTAACTTCTAGAGTTGGACTTTTCTGCGGGACGTGTACAAAGGGGTTATCGCTATCTATAACTTTGGTTCACCATTGAAAAGAGGGGCATGTAGATGAACCAGAGCCAGGAAAGTGTGGACTGGTTGACCCTTAACCTAGAGCCAGGGACGTGTGGACTGGGTAGGGTTATTGACTATAGACTAGGGAAGTATGGTCATATCAATAGTTGTACAGAGTTGCTGTCATGGCCCCAATGGATTTGGTGATCAAAGCGGTGGATATCGTATGCTTTACGCACTGAGTGAGTGATGTGAGAGGTTGACATACATGCACACTCCCATTTATTTTTACACTTTATGTTAGTGTTACCTTAGAGTACTGTACATCTTGTTGTGCTAACTCTTTGGTTGCCGGTCCAAGTTTAGGTATGATTATTTATACCTGTTATTGTTTTACTTTGCTGTTATCGCTCATAGACTTTTGTGTGACCCAAAGTTTAGGGTTTTTCCATTAACCCTTTTGATCGTTGAATGCAAGTTCGATAATTGATGTATTCAAGGCTATAGTCGATGATAGCTAGGATGTTAAATGTTATGGATGGTTGCTATGGTTGATTATGTGCTTTCCTCTCTATTTTCTACGGGTAGGTAGGCTATTCATCTAAGATGTCGAAGAGAGACGGGATTGAGTTTGTCCTTTCCTATTCTGAAATGACATGTAATGGATGATGTTTGCATGTTGACTTTATGGTTGTCGGACAGATCAGATGGTTCAAATGTCGATGCTCATATTATCCTGTGCAACTGTTGTTAGTTATTTTATTGCTTACTAAGACTGTTGTCTGCCTCAAGGTTTTATGTTTTCCTCTTCACTACCTTGGGCTGCTTATCAATGTTAGTGGTGAGCAGACTGAGATAGCAGGTTTTGCTGCCGAAGATGTTATGCGGTGACGAGCAAGATGCTTGCATACTATTACTACCAACTATGTAGTTGTTTTGTTATTTTCGCTATTTAGATAAGATTGTATTAACTTTAAGAGATATGTAGTGAGACTTGATGTACAGATTATTCATTTTCACAATGATTTTGTATTGGTGACTTTGAGATGTTATGAAATTTGAGTTTCTATTTGGTTATTCCTCACTAGTATATCTTTTTTGTTATATATATTTTCTATTATATGTTATCCATGCGCTGTGAGTTACACAATAGGTTATGTTACGAGTTATCTTCCTTGATGATCGTCCCATATCGGCCTGACACATCATACAATGCACTTTTCCTTAGTTTGGCACAGGAGTTATGCGGCGATCATCACATTTAGTATCAGAGCTTTGGTTAATCGATTTTCCTTTAAAAAATTATGATCATCCGACTATCTAGTGAAAGATGTACATGGATATGGAATCTAGCGATCAAATTTCTAGTGCTGGAATCTGATTTGAACCTTCTGAGGAACGATTGATTTGTTATGCCCTCCAAACTCAACTTACATGCAACCAATAATAAAGCAAAATATAAAGTCACGATCGTCGAGCTCAAATTTTCCAAAGAACTAAGAGTCAATTATATTCGAATCTTTTGTGATTCCGATATTATTCTATGGCAGGTTAACTAACATTTAGGCTAAAGGAGCACAACTTGATCCTTATCTCAATCAAGTTCATGAGCTGTTAGTTGACTTTGAACATCACACTATAGGATTTATAGCTCTTCTCTGGAGTTTGGAAAAACAAATTTACACTTAGATAAAGTCCATCAACGTCGAAATCCAATCTGAAGTAGGAGCAACTTGAACGTTTGTCTGCTCGTTACCAAAATTTATTATTTCACTCTCTTCTTTGACCGTCTATGTAATGACCCTTGCCTTGTCATGATTCTAGCCCAAAACTTATGTGAAATTTCCATCTGCAACCTTACTTACGTCCAAAGCGTGGCTAACCCCAAATCTAAACTCTTAAAGCCTAGGAATTACTTGACCGTTTATGCATCAGTTCTTTCCCTTGACACGAGATTAAAAGCATAATAATGTACATATGAGACATGACTATCTTTCTAGCTATCTTATCCTAAGGGAGCATGCGAAGCTTTCATAGACACGGATCGATTATTCTCCCACCAATTACCGTCTTAACATCAATAAGCGAAGATGCCACCACTATAAAAGGACATGGTCCAACTGTCCAAACAGAATAATTTTTGACGGCGATGAGATTTTTTTTTTGAAGGTGATGAGAGGTTCATCAAAATCGAAGAGAAAGTGCTTCGAATCAAGGAATCTATTTGCAGTAGTAAAGCCAAGCTTAAGGGAGGATGTTTGAAATAAACTTGGTTTTTAGGAAAATATTAATTGTGCAATGAATTTAATTATTGTATTAATGGAAGGCTAAAATAAACGGTAAGAGTTATCAAATGAAATTTGATATGTTAAGGAAAGTAGAAATTAGGGGTTAAGGACAATTCTAGAGAAGAAGACTCTAGAATCCTTGTAATGCTATAAATTTAAGTGTAATCTCTCATTTTGTGGTATGAAAAAAAATGAAGCAATGAAAGTTTTCTTAATTATTCTTCTTTCTTATAATTTCTTCTTCTTTCTCCTCTAAAATTTCCAACAAAGTGGTATCAGAGCCAGCTATTCTTAGAGCTTGTGAGGTTTAAAAAAAAATATTGTGAGAGTTCTTCTAATGTCTACTGCAACAAAATTTTCACTTTCCATCCCTCTATTCAAAGGAGAAAATTATCAATCATGAGCTGTAAAAATGAAGTCATATCTAAAAGCTTTAAGTTTATGGGATGTCATCGAAAATGATATTGATCCCTCTTCACTTCCACAAAATCGAACAGCCACCCAAGCCAAAAAAATATGATGAAGATATGGTGAGAAAGTCAAAGGCACTTTCGTATCTGCATGGGGCCGTGTCGGAAGAAATTTTCACAATTATTATGGGTTGTGAATCTCTCAAAGAAGCATGTGAGAAAATTAAAGAGGAGTATGAAGGAAATCATCAAAAAAAATTAATGTGAATTATGAATCTTAAGTGGGAATTTGAAATGATGGGGATGAAAAGTAATGAAGGTGTCAAGGAGTATGGGAATCGAATGATGTCCATTTCCTACTTGGTGAAGAATTTACAAGCCAAAGGGTGGTGGAAAAACTTCTTGTCACTCTTCCAGAAAGGTATGAAGGTAAAATTTCCTCACATGAAGATACTAAAGATTGTTCCAAGTTAACATTTTTAGAATTGATCAATTCACTTTACACGGTGGATCAAAGGAGGATCATGAGAAATGAAGATGATAAATACAACAGTGAAAAGGCTTAAATAGCAAAGAATAAGGGGAAAGGCAAATTTCTCCAATGCAACAATTGTCACAAAATTGGTTATGAAGAAAGTGATTGTTAGTATAAGGGAAAACCTAAGTGTTTCAATTGTCAAAAATTTGGGTACCATGATACATCTATGTGGGTTACTGCTGAAATGGGTCCCTATTACTAGGGTTTCCTAATCAACATGTTTTAATGGTTAAGTGTTCTCAATTTAACTTAACCCCACCCATTTGCTTAATTAACATGTTGTACCGGTTAAGTGTTGCCTGTTCATATGTTACTTAACCTTCTCACTGATTCACGCATGTTTATTTAACAGTTAAGTTTGTAAGCCTATATGTACAAATATTACCCACTTACCCAAGATTTACTTAACCCTTCCCCTTATCAAGTCCATACGTATTATTGGTTAAGCTTGTCTTAACCCTATCCACTTTGTTCATGTAATATTGGTTAAGTTGTCTTCTTGTCCATGTTAACTTAACCCACCCACCTAACATGTTGTATTGGTTAAGTGTCGCCTGTTCGCATGTTACTTAACCTTTCCATTCTTAGCATGTATGTTCCTTAGCTTTAATTTATTCATTAAAGCACCAACCTCTCACATTAGAACTATTGTTTGCGGTTGCTGGATGTGTCGGGCGGTTCCGGGCAGACTTCTACCGCAAGCTCATTCTAACCTCAGGTTTTTAGACTCAATGCGCCAACCTCTCACATTAGTTATATGTTGTTGCGGTCGCTGGATGTGCCGGGCGGTTCTGGGCAGTCTTACACCGCAACTCAATCTAGCCTCGGGTTAGGCACGTTCATCTTTTAGCCAATTTACAAATTTATCATTCATGTCCGAGTTTATATGTAAATTATCATAAGTGTGGTCAATTCAAGTTATGCCACATTTTCTATGCCCAAAAATAATTATATGATTACAACCCCTTTTTATGCCAATTACATAATATTCAACCTTTACCTAAACTTTTCCCCAACATTCCCACGTCGTTCGTACGTAGTTCATGTGATACATTAGGTTCGCAATCAGCCCAACTCATAAAAAAAAGGAAAGAAACACATGACATCATAAATGGAATAAACAATATTGATCTAAGACGGCATAAATCTATTAAACATATAAAAATAGATCCAATCAACATATTGAGTGCGAACTAGCATGGATCTAAACATAAACTTGCACGGATTTCAACATATGAACATATAGTTCTACACATATGGACTGATATGGATCTAATCATATAAACATGTAGATCTAAACATATGAACATATAGTTATAAACATATGGACTGATATGGATCTAATCATATAAACATGTAGATCTAAACATATGAACATATAATTCTAAACATATGGACTGATATGGACCTAATCATATAAACATGTCGATATAAACATATTAATAAATAGTTCTAAACATATGGACTGATTTGGATCTCATCATATAAACATGTAGATCTAAACATATAAACATATGGACTGATATGGATCTAATCATATAAACATGTAGATCTAAACATATGAACATATAGTTCTAAACGTGTGGACTAATATGGATCTAATCATATAAACATATAGATCTAAACATATGAACATATAGTTCTAGACATATGGACTGATATGGATCTAATCATATGAACATGTAGATCTAAACATATGAATATAAAAAATATGATCTTACATGTATGAACATGACTTGCATATAATCTTTCATAACTTGCATAGATCGAGCAAACTTGCATACGTAATTAGGCATATGAATTAACACAGAACATAACTTGCATATAATGGATCTAATCAAGCATAAATCAAAACATAGTTTGCAAAGAAATAAACTTTATATTATTTACAAACATTTTCATACAGTCCAATTCATAACTCATCACAATTACATTAATCATAAATCAAAACATATTTTGCAAAGACATAAACTTTGTATGATTTACAAACATTTTCATACCGTCCAATTCATAACTCATCACAATTATGTTTAAACAATTATCTTGTGAAAGTAACAACACTCACAGAAAACGGATCTTGAATTCTGGGATCTGATTTCTGAAGTTGCTAAGCTAATCCGTTGATGTAGGCGTTGATTTGTTCTTTTTTGTTCTAGAATTCCTTTTTGCAATTCCTAGGCTTGGAATCTTTATCTCTTATCTTTTTATCTTTAATCTAGAATTTGATTTGTTATGATGGCGGCTAGGTTAGTTTGTAGATGAAAAACATGATGGCATCGTAGTTTAGGGTTGTGAGGTCTAGGGTTGAGGTTTGGGGTGATTATATAGAAGTTTAGGATTAATATGTGACTTTAGATCAACTTATGATTCATCTAAGCCATCCAAATCATTTTGACACAAAGACACCTCACCAGACCACTCAAATAAAGCCACATCATCCCTAATACAAGAAAAATCTTCACCCAACCAATCAGAAAAAGCCACGTTCAAAAAAACAATCCTTGACCAATAAAAATGTGCCACCTGTTCCACATGATGCGCAGCAGCAGGGTGTTGACCCTTACACGTCATATATATATATATATATATATATATATATATATATATATATATATATATATATATATATCTTTCTAGCTATCTTCCCAATTAACCATTTTCACACTAAACCACTTTTTGAACTGCGTTCACACTAAGCCACTTTTTAGCCATTCCCCTAAAACAAAAATATGGCGTTAGCAGGGATCGAACTTTGTACCTCTTGTATGCAAGTCACATGTTCTAACAAAATGAGCTACTAAGTCTTTTTCTTACAAACCTTAGAACAATGTTAAACATTATTCTTTTCGCATTCCTCTTTTTCATGTTTTGCTGCAATATTTAATTTAAAGATATCATTTTCATCCTAAATCGGTTTTCTACAAACCATAGGTCTAAATTGGCTAGAAAATCGCCACGAACGCAATGACGCTAATTTCGTGACCAAATTCCTGAAGCTCTTCAAATTTTTCTTTTTATTTCTTTTTTCTATTTAATTGTTCGCATGTGTTTCTTCGCATTTCATGTATTTCACTTAATTTTTTCCTTCATTTCACTGCATGAACTTATTACATGAAATATTTATTGTTATTAATTAATTTTTCTCTTAAATATATCTATGTATATAATATATATACATATTTCTACATTTTTAATTTCATTAAAAATGCGGGGTGTTGCATTCTCCCCTACTTAAAGGATTTCGTCCCCGAAATCTCTGAGTTAAGAAGAATGTATCCTACCATCCAATCATCAATCTACTCATCCATCATCCACAAGAATCCATTGTCCTTAAAAGATTTCTAATGCTTTTCATGAACATATGCATAGTGTGTGTGTGTGTATGTTCTTACTCTAATGAAAAATCAAGCGGTCTACTGGCTCAGTCGACCTCCTTAATGCAATTCATGATAGTGCCATGCGTCCATTATATATGCAAAAGAATCCTAATGATACATATCATTTTTTACATGCGTGCACAATCATTCATTCAAATGTAACATCCATATGATAACACATTCAATATACATCCATCAAATCAATTCTGCACACTTACTCATATGCAATATGAAAGTGATTGAGCCGATCTAGTGCCTAATGTGTGTGTAAATGCATCCACGAGCAACCACTAGCAAACACTTGCATCCACCAAACATAACATGTCTCAAACACATGTTTACAACCATAGGATTTTCCTACCTAAAGATCGAAGATGTAATCGAGAGGACATACTTAAGGATAGAACAAGCATAAACAAAGCGGTAGAAAAAGGAGAAGTTAAGAACATACCCTCAAAAAGGAAAGGGTACGCCGCACGCATCTTGTCTTCCATCTCCTAAGTCGCGTCTCTTTGATCATCTCCCCATTGGACCTTAACCAACTTGACCTCTTGGTTGCGTAACTTCTTGGCCTCCGATCCAAGGATGCATGTAGGAGCTCGTCTAATCGTGGCATCTCGCTCCACTTCCACTTCTCTAAGCATGCTCGGCTCCACCACCTCCGCGGTATCATGTAAACGCTTCTTCAAGGATTGTCTTCCTCAAGCTCTCTTCTTATGAACCCTTCCTCAAGTAGCTCCTCTACTTGCTTACTGCGTTCCCTCCTCTCTCTCGGAGCCATGTGGCGCATTGGTAATGCAACTCGCTTTGCATTATCTACTAAGTATATACGGAGGTCTATCTTGTGCCTCGTGGTAAACCCCGAACCTCATCAAAGACGTCACCATACTCACGGACTACACGAACAATTTCCAAATCATCGATGGATGTGTCAAGAGATTCTAGGTAGCAAAGCATCACCGGACCTCTAGGGTCACAAGAAATATCAAGGGTTCTTCCACAACGAGTCAACGATCTAACTACCCTCTTTTCACAGTCTAGGATGGCACCATACCTGGCTAGCCAATCCATCCCTAGAATCAAGCCAAAGCCCATGAAACCAAGAACTTAAGTGTTGAATTTAAACCCAACGCCCGAGATAGACACTCTCAAATCCCAACAAACCATAGATAAATGAGCCGAACAACCCATGGGATTTGAGACTACAATGAGATCCATAACTATACTAGTATTTGGGTGCAGTGTTTCAACTAACGAAGCGGATATAAACAAATGCGAAGCGCAAGAGTCGAAAAGAGTCCTAGGAAAAAGTAATCAAATCTTCAACCGAAACTTCCTATCTCTTTCCGATATACTGACCACGAGAACACAACCTGCCCTCCAGAAGATCCTGCCCTCTATCCTTGTCGTTGCCCTTACCTCCTCGGGTAATCCTAAATCATATGTCCTACCTTACTGCAATGGTAACAGTCAGTCTTCTTCTTCTTTCTAACATCTTTCTTTAAGTGGCCAGGTATTCCACAATTGTGATACTTCCCTTTTCTCTTGGCCCCTGTTATCCTTACCGCGTTTCTTTTGTTGTTGTTGTGCCTTCTTTGGATCTACTTTCGTATCCTGTATCCTGTCCATGTCTCCCCTGCACGATCTCCATTCGTGACCTCCCACCAAAATGAAGCTTCATCCTTTATTGAACAAGTAGCTAGTTGAACCTTCCTCCCATCGTCTATCTCAAAGATACCAACAAGTCTTCCACTTCCTCGAGCCAGTTCTAGCTTCGACAAATGTCTCAGTCCTATGAAATGGTTTTCCTCCCATCGCACGTAAGTCCTTACATGTCTTAGAAAAACATCTATACGCGGAGGAAGAACTAAAAAGGGAAAGAGGAAGAGAATCGAAACAAAGAATCGAAAGAAAGATATATGGCTTTTGGGGATTATGTTCCTCCATAATAAACATTTCTCTTAAAAAAATACTATCTTTAAACCATGTTTTTGAAAATATTTCTTTATATAAATGCTTTTGAAAACGGTTTTCAAAAAAAATTATCTGTTCTGGTAACCTTCATCTCTGATACCACGTGTAACACCCCACGTTCGTTAATGTCACTCACAAAGGGAATGCATTATGTTTTGTGGAGCATTATAAGTAAATAGAACGGAATATTACAAGACAGAAAAATTAGTACTTGAAAATTTTGTAATTTTATTGCAGCGGAAACAGAAATAAGTTTGATTACATTTCCAAATAAGAAAATCAAGTACATAATATCAGTCTTGTACAAAACCTTCAGAGTACATAATTTTAAAGCCATAATCCCCAACAGAAAAATGCCATACGCAGAATCAAAGCCAAGAAATACACCTTTCAACTTCAAGCTGGAAGAAAGAGATATCTGAAATAAGCTTGAGTATTTCCTCCCTAAGAACCTGAGGAGGGGGAAACGGAAGAAAAGAGGCGAAACAAACTAGGTCAGACATAAGTCTAGTGAGTCCAGTGACTTTAACAATATAATCATTAAAGTAACAGGACAAGAATATAAACTAGAAAGCAAGAAATGACTGTAGAATAAACAGGCATGACAAAGTAGGCAAGATGAACAAGATATAACATTGATTGCACTTCTAATCACTACAGGATAATTACTACACTGCACCAATGCTAGTAACACCGTATCATTACTAGTTACATCGCACCCTTACTAGTCCCATACTAAAAGTTGATCCCTCTTACTAAACATGATAATGGTAGTTTCGTGTAGTCCTAGTTGTTATCGTAGGTGCCCCTTTTTGCTCTTACCCCCACGAGTGGCTCCCTAAATCGCATGTATTTATTACTTGTGTCATTCGACCCCGCTTGTGTGTTACTTGGGTCATTCGACCCCGCTTGTATGTAGACACCTGTGCTAGCCCCATCATGGGGTGTATCAATTTCCATGATGGCAACCTAACACGATTCAAGATGCACAGTGTATACTATTGATGCCTAGTGCCTGCTTTTTCCACTCCGGAGCATGTGCACACCCATACTCCATCGGAACCTACACTGCTGCACCACCCACCGCTATTTTGACCGCTTATAATCAGCCCAGTAATCGTGTCCTACCATGCCTAGCTCAGGGTACCATGATACATCTATGTGGGTTACTGCTGAAATGGGTCCCTGTTACTAGGGTTTCCTAATCAACATGTTTTAATGGTTAAGTGTTCTCAATTTAACTTAACTCCACCCATTTGCTTAACTAACATGTTGTACTGGTTAATGTTGCCTATTCATATGTTACTTAACATTCTCACTGATTCATGCATGTTTATTTAACGGTTAAGTTTGTGGGCCTATATGTACTAATATTACCCACTTAACCAAGATTTGCTTAACCATTCCCCTTATCAAGTCCATATGTATCATTGGTTAAGCTTGCCTTAACCCTAAGTGTGGTAAATTACAACTCAATCTAGCCTCGGGTTAGGCACGCTCATCTTTTAGCCAATTTACATATTTACCATTCATGTCCAAGTTTATATGTAAATTATCCATAAGTGTGGTAAATTCAATTTGTGCCACATTTTCTAGTTACGCCCAAAATTAAATATATGATTACAACCCCTTTTTATGCCAATTACATAATATTCAACCTTTACCTAAACTTTTCCCTAACATTCCCACGTCATTCGTACGTATATTTTCATGTGATACGTTAGGTTCGCAATTAGCCCAACCCATAAAAAAGGGAAAAGGGAAGAAACACAAGATATCATAACTGGCATAAACAATATAGATCTAAGACGACATCAATCTAGTAAACATATAAAAATAGATCCAATCAACATATTGAGTGCAAACTAGCATGGATCTAAACATAAACTTGCATGGATTTCAACATATGAACATATAGTTCGACACATATGGACTGATTAATCATATAAACATGTAGATAACAAATGTATGAACATATAGTTATAAACATATGGATTGATATGGATCTAATCATATAAACATGTAGATCTAAAAATATGAACATATAGTTCTAAACATATGGACTGATATGGATCTAATCATATGAACATGTAGATATAAACATATGAACATATAGTTCTAAATATATGGACTAATATGGATCTAATCATATAAACATGTAGATCTAAACATATGAACATATAGTTCTAAACATATGAACATATATGGATCTAATCATATGAACATGTAGATATAAACATATAAACATATAGTTCTAAACATATGGACTGATATGGATCTAATTATATAAACATGTAGATTTAAACATATGAACATATAGTTCTAAACATATGGACTGATGATATGGATCTAATCATATAAACATGTAGATCTAAACATATGAACATATAGTTCTAAACATATGTACTGATATGGATCTAATTATATAAACATGTAGATCTAAACATATGAATATAAAAAATATGATCTTACATGTATGAACATGACTTGCATATAAACTTTCATAACTTTTATAGATCGAGCAAACTTTCATGCATTACTTGCAAACGTAATTAGGCATATGAATTAACATAGAACATAACTTGCATATAATGAATCAAATCAAGCATAAATCAAAACATAGTTTGCAAAGACATAAACTTTATATCATTTACAAACATTTTCATACAGTCCAATTCATAACTCATCACAATTACGTTTAAACAATTATCTAGTGAAAGTAACTACACTCACAGAAAATGGGTCTTGAATTCTGGGATCTGATTTCTGAAGTTGCTAAGCTAATCCGTCGATGTAGGCGTTGATTCGTTCGTTGTTGTTATAGAATTCCTTTTTGCAATTCCTAGGCTTTGAATCTTTATCTCTTATCTTTTTATCTTTAATCTAGAATTTGATTTGTTATGGTGGTGGCTAGGTTAGTTTGTAGATGAACGGCATGATGGCATCATAGTTTAGGGTTATGAGGTCTAGGGTTGAGGTTTGGGGTGATTATATAGAAGTTTAGGATTAATATGGGTCTTTAGATCAACTTATGATTCGTCTAGGCCATCCAAATCATTGTGACACAAAGACACCTCACCACACCAATCAAATAAATCCATATCAGCCCTAATACAAGAAAATCGTCACCCAACCAATCAGAAAAAGCCACGGTCAAAAAAACAATCCTTGACCAACAAAAATGCGCCACGTGTGCCACATGTTGCGCAGCAGCATGGTGCCAATTTTTAGCTATTCCCCTAAAACAAAAATATGGCGCTAGCGGGGATCAAACTCTGTACCTCTTGTATGCAAGTCACATGTTCTAACCAAATGAGCTACTAAGTCTTTTGCTTACTAACCTTAGAACAATGCTAAACATTATTCTTTTCTCATTCCTCTTTTTCATGTTTTGCTGCAATATTTAATTTAAAGATATCTTTTTCATCCTAAATCGTTTTTCTGCAAACCATAGGTCTAAATTGGCAAGAAAATCACCACGGACGCAATGACACTAATTTTGGGACCAAATTCCAGAAGCTCTTCAAATTTTTCTTTTAATTTCTATTTTTCTATTGAATTGTTCGCATGCGTTTCTTCGCATTACATGTATTGCACTTAATTTTTTCCTTCATTTCACTGCATGAACGTATTACATGAAATATTTATTGTCATTATTTAATTTTTCTCTTAAATATATCTATGTATATATATATATATACATATTTCCAAATTTTTAATTTCATTAAAAATGCGGGGTGTTACAGATTCTAGAGTCTTCTTCTCTAGAATTGCCCTTAACCCCTAATTTCTTCTTTTTTCTTAACATATCAAATTTCGTTTGATAACTGTTACCATTTATTTTAGCCTTCCATTAATACAATAATTAAATTGATTGCACAATTAATATTTTCCTAAAAACCAAGTTTATTTCCAACATCCTTCCTTAAACTTGGTTTTACTACTCTAAACAGATACCTTGATTCGAAGCACTTTCTCTTCGATTTTTGATGCACTCTCTCATCACCATCAAAAATTAACAAAGCACTTTCTCTTCGATTTGTGATGCACTCTCTCATCACCTTCAATAATTAACGAAGCACTTTCTCTTAGGGGTAAGAAAGTAATTAAAGAGGAGACACAACTTCATCATTTGCTCATGAAGTCTGTCGAACAACCTTTGTCTTTTAGATACCCCACTCAAGGTCAGAGATCATGCCAAGAATTGCTACTTCCCGGTAGTATGAAAGGGTTCCTTCACTAAATAGACCTCCAGTAGTCGTCTCCTGGATGAGACATGATAAGGAAAAATGAATGAGGAAAAATTATATACCTTAAAATAATATTTATTTCTTTAACAAGATTATTTAATTATGCACCTTGTCATTACACACTTTATGATTTACTAACATACCGACTCAAATGAAGTTATATATGAATGGTGCAAGCAACCAGAGTTTAGCACCAATAGAACCTCCAACACTGGCAAACAGAATCTCAAGCAAAGTGTTGACCCCAAAAATTGGCACAACACCCAATAGGTAGAATTGTAGAATAAATGAAGACAGATAAATGAAAAAGGAAGAGTAAAACGATCACTTAGTGGTTCGGCGTTAACGAGCCTACGCCCACTTTATAATCTTCTTATATCACTCACAATGATCTATTACAGGCTGATAGTTGCAATATTGATATGGTCATAAATTTGCCAAGAGATCCAAAGATCCTTCTTCTGAGTCTAGAAGGCCCAATTGGCTGATACATGTGTCGTCTGATCCAAGATTTCAGGAGATCCTGAAGGGTTCTCTTCGTGAATGGCGGTGTGATTTGAATCCATAGTGATATGTGGCATATGATCAGATCATTAGGTATAACTAAGAGCGTTAAGAAGGGGTTAAACAAACTCTTCAGGGAGATATCTCATGTAGAATTATACTAGGTCTGACCCAGTCGATCCAAAAGTCGCAGGCTCCATCTGGCTTGCATATCAGGTTCTTGTGCTCGGCTTAATCCTCTAGTATTGACCGACCCAACTATGGAAGTATGACATTAATGGACCATGACGGCCTTGCCAAAAGGCTGGTCAACACACAACCATGACCAGTGCAATTGAACTGCTTGCTTATCAGACCATGATCTTAATACGACGATAGAAGTATCACTCAAGTGGATGTGACGATCCCTAACATCCACTTTTAAACTCATATGTAGCAATCTAGGACAATCGTACTTCACGCGGTGCTATGGAAAATCAGAGTCAAATACTAGATGAACCTGGTTCGGCAGCTCATACATTTCCCTCGACATGGGATCGAACTAAACAATGATAGACCAAAGAGACATGGTTATAAATCAGTCTACTCTCTACATAATGACTCAAAGAGTACAAAGTTTTTCCTTTAGACAATCGTACTTCACGTGGTTCGTCCTGTTTCTTATTGATCTTCACCCTGAAATGGAAAACTTAAAGTGAATGAGATTCAACCATACATCTCCTAACTTTTGCCTTTGGACTAAAGGCAGGAATATAAACACAAATGAATGCAGCACAATCTATTCAGGCGAAATGCAACATAGTCGAGTATGATACGACCATCTAACTAATTAACAACTGTCCACGTAACGAATTGCCTTTTGCGTGAGGCACTGTTTCAGATCTGAAAAATATCGCCCAAGATCTCCTCTGAGATCTCGTTTTGGGCTCTTTCAGAAACGAAACCGCAAATATCACTGTAAATCTCCTTTCGAATATATCTCCCGAGATATGATGATATCAAACGATATATCGACCGAGACGAGATACTGGAATATCGACCGAGATCTTGATTTTTTTGGTTAAAATTTAAATCCGTGCATGAACCAGAACAATAATTAAGTAACTTAAATTTACCCATGATAATCTCCTGCTATTGTACATTTTGCATGTTCAATGACCATATTGTATATTCATATATGTTCTACAATTCATATGATTTTCATATTCGTCTTTTTTATATACATGTTACCTATGATGAAATTATGTATTCATGTTCTACTTATGCTAAAAAATTTAATCTTTTGGATCGTTTTTATGTTAACAAAAGTTCATGTTCATGGACCATATATTATAAGAATTAATCTATATTACGATTTAGAGTATGATGATCTTTCATAAATTAAATATAATAAAGTGATTTTGTATTCAAGTTTAAGTTACTATGTTTTTAATAGCATTCATAAAAATCATTTTACAAGAATATCAGTTTTTAACATATTATGCCCCTCGAGATTGTTGTTATATGAACTTCAAGACCCGATATGGAAATCCGAGATGAACCCCCGAGTTAGACTCATCACGTCCAAAATCTCCCCCGATACGAGATCAAGTCTTTAAAATCTCCGAGACGAAACGAGGCCGATATCCAAGATTGGCATAAGGGCAAGAGAACGACGTTTAGACAAATGTGATATGATATTTGTCACGGGACACATAATATATGCCTTTGACTTGAGAGAGAAAAACCTAAGTAAAAATGGATGTTGTAGGACCATCCATAAGGTGACCATTGCCTTTGACATGGGAGAAAAAGGACGAAATCGAGACGAGGGTTAGGAAGAAAAAGAATAAAGGACAATTAGATGGGGAAAAGTATATAGTTAAGGACAAATATTGACATCCACACTAACTCCGCCGCACTAAGACAAATCATAGAAGTATAAAGACTCCAAGGGCTGAAAACGATGCATATACTCAATGCTTAGTGCTAGACTTCCCAAATGATTTAAGGCAACGACTGAAAAGAGTCCTTGAGAGTTAGATATATATACCATGACTCACCACACATTGAGGTCATGACCGAAACGAAGCCGTGATAGTGACCAAGTAGACCGACGCTCAAAATTACGGGTGTCTATCATGACACTCGATACGGCTTAAGGCAATGACCGAAAGGAGAGAGTGGAATATTCAGTGACATATCGCATGACTTGGGGAAATAATTGAAGGGAGGCCTTAAGAGTGATTTATTGGATCGAGACAAGCACTTAGACGAATAAATCATAATATACTAAAGTTGGGAAAATAGTACAATTATATATATATATATACACACACACACACACACACAAATTCAGACTTGGAACATGTGTAATCCGACCACCTGTCCCTCATCAATGCCTTTGGACTAAGGAAAACCTAGTAGTAGAAAAATCAAAAAGAGTGTGACTTAACCACCTGCAACTGACTTGCGTTTTGGATCTGATAGGCCATCCACATGTTATCACTCGAATATGAGGTGACCATCTGATTGATAGTTTGCCCTTCCTAATGTCATGAAAGAAGGATCTGGTAGGCCATCCATATTATGAGATGTGGATCTCCCAAAGAAGCATGGGAGAAAATTAAAGAGGAGTATGAAGGGAATCATCAAACAAAATTAATGCAAATTTTGAATCTTAAGAGGGAATTTGAAATTATAGGGATGAAAAGTAATGAAGGTGTTAAGGAGTATGGGAGTCGGCTGATGTCCATTGCCAACCAAATCAAGCTACTTGGTGAAGAATTTACAAGCCAAAGGGTAGTGGACAAACTTATTGTCACTCTTCCAGAAAGGTATGAAGGTAAAATTTCCTCACTTGAAGATATTAAAGATATGTCCAAGTTAACATTTTCAAAATTGATCAATTCACTTCATGTGGTGGATCAAAGGAGGATCATGAGAAATGAAGATGGTAAATACAACAGTGAAAAAGCTTTAATAGCAAAGCATAAAGGGAAAGGGAAATTTCACCAATGCAACAATTGTCACAAAACGGGTTATGAAGAAAGTGATTGTTGGTATAAGGGAAAACCTAAGTGTTTCAATTGTCAAAAATTTGGGCATATGGCAAGGAATTGTAGATTCGAAAATAAAATGCAAGAGACCATGACAGATGAAAAACAAGAGAACATGGCACAAGTGGCCGTGGAAGAAATTTTATTTTAGAATTGTTGGTGAGAAAGTGCACCATGGAGAGAAAGCGCTCCAATGTTATTATTATTTTTTAGAAAATTTTCATTGGTTCATTTATTTTCGTACCACAAAATGAGAGATTACACTTACATTTATAGCATTACAAGGATTCTAGAGTCTTCTTCTCTAGAATTATCTTAACCCCTAATTCTACTTTTTTCTTAACATATCAAATTTCATTTGATAACTCTAACCATTTATTTTATCCTTCCATTAATACAATAATTAAATTCATTGCACAATTAATATTTTCCTAAAAACCAAGTTTATTTCGAACATCCTCCCTTAAACTTGGTTTTACTACTCCAAACAGATTCCTTGATTCGAAGCGCTTTCTCTTCAATTTGTGATGCACTCTCTCATCACCTTCAAAAATTAATGAAGCACTTTCTCTTTGATTTGTGGTGCACTCTCTCATCGCCTTCAAAAATTAACGAAGCACTTTCTCCTAGGGGTAAGAAAGTAATTAAAGAGGAGACACAACTTCATCATTCGCTCACGAAGTCTGTCGAGCAACCTTTACCTTTTAGATACCCCACTCAAGGCCAGAAATCATGCCAAGAATTGCTACTCCCCGGTAGTATGAAAGGGTTCCTTCACCAAATAGACCTCCAACAGTCATCTCCTGGATGAAACATGATAAGGCAAAATGAACGAGAAAAATATATATACCTTAAATAATATTTATTTATAAAACAAGATTATTTAATTATGCGCCTTGTCATTACACGCTTTATGTTTCATTGACATACCGACTCAAATGAAGTTAGTTACATATGAATGGTGCAAGCACCCAGAGTCCAGCACCAATAAAACCTCCAATACCCGCAAACAGAATCTCGAGCAAAGTGTTAGACCCCAAAAATTGGCACACCACCCAAGAGGTAGAATTGTAGAGAATAAATGAAGACAGATAAATGAATAAGGAAGAGAAAAACGATCACTTAGTGATTCGGCATTAACGAGCCTACGTCCACTTTATAATCTTCCTATATCACAATGATCTATTATAGGCAGATAGTTGCAATATTGATATGGTCAGAAATTTGCCAAGAGATCCAAAGATCCTTCTTCTGAGTCTAGAAAGCTCAATTGGCTGATACATGTGTCATCTGATCCAAGATTTTAGGAGATCCTGAAGAGTTCTCCACATGAATGGCGGTGTGATTTGAATTCACAATGATATGTGGCATATGATCAGATCATTAGGAATAACTGAAAGAATTAAGAAGGGGTTAAACAAACTCTTCAGGGAGATATCTCATGTAGAATTATACTAGGTTTGACCAAGTCGATCCGAAAGTCGCGGTCTCCATCTGGCTTGCATATCAGGTTCTTGTGCTCGGGTTAATCCTCTAGTATTGAACAACCCAACTATGGATCGGCTAGTTCTTCATTCAGGGTTACTCGACCCCTCTTGCCACATGGGCCGAAGTATGACATCAATGGACCATGACGGCCTTACCAAAAGGCTGGTCAACACACAACCATGACCTGTGCAATTAAACTTCTTGTTTACCAAACCATGATCTTAATACGACGATAGAAGTATCACTCAAGTGGATGTGACGATCCCTAACATCCACTTTTAAATTCATATGTAGCAATCTAGGACAATCGTACTTCACGCGGTGCTATGGAAAATCAGAGTCAAGTTCTAGATGAACCTGGTTCGACAACTCATACATTTCCTTTGACATGGGATCGAACTACACAATGATAGATCCGCGGAGTAGTAATGACATGACCCTAGGCTTTCGTTTTTCCTTTTCTGGGGCCCCTCAGGGTATCTTCTCTTTGCTCGCTTCGTACACCCAGAGCTACTCGCTGCGTTATCTCTCCATTCACTCCCATTGGGGATTTTATCATGTCTGATCGGTCAAAACTCTCGATAGTTGCATGAGAAAGAGCAAATGAAACTTAAGACGTTGATGGTTTTGTTTACAAGTAGCGGGAAGATCATTTTCCAAATCAAATTCCACACACTTGTAATTTACCGCAGAGTAAGAATAGTTTGGGGAGACTTGGTATACTAGCCTCCCTCTCACAATTAATATACTGGCGCCTTGCACACGTTCGGACCCAAACCCCAAACCATAGCTAGGAAAATGAGAATCTCTTCCTCTGTGCTTTATTGGAGCAGTTGCCACAAAGACAGCTTATCCTGTCGCTTAACAACACCTATCTGCAGGTGCTTGCACCTACTGCGCCTAAGTCTGCCAAATCTAGTAAAGAAGCTCTTGATTCTAAACTCCACGGTCTAGATCAAAACCCGCTTTCTTGCTTCTCTTAAAGCATAGGATAGAACCAAATTAGTCATAAGATAGGTAATATAGAATGGATCTCTTTCCACTAAAGAAGTATGTGCATTCGCTTCTGCTTGATATTATACGGAAAAAAGAAATGTAGTTATCCTCTTATTATGGCAACGCTTCTTGCCACTACCTTATAGAGATAAAATGGTTGAACTAACTGACACTCCGAATCAAGAAATTGCCTGTCCCAATTAATATACTGGACCTATCAAATTCTTTACAGTATATTAATTGGGCGTGATGTATAGTTATACTAGTCGGAGGTGTACTTTGACTTGGCTGGACCGGTTGCGAAGGGCAATCTATAGCTTGGGGCAAAGCCAGCCAAATAAATGGAAGATTTGTCTACTGAATCAGGTTATTAGATGGCCATGTATATTAATTGGCATCGGCGGCCTGATGATATAACTCAATCACTTTTAGCTTTCATTAACTCCAAAACAATAAACAAAGAACAAAAGCAGAATCAATGGACGGTTAGGATAGGGCCAAAACCCCGCCTCTGCTTACACATTGCCTATCCAACATCGGGGTTTCTTACTAAAGAATGATGTTCTTTCCACCTGTCTATACCTATATTGGTAATCCCATCTCTTCTCTAGCTATTCATTTCAATAGCCAAAGCACTAGTGGGAAAAAAAACCTCTCATTCGATGTCCGCCAGTGTATTAATTGGCCAGGAGCGTAGCGTATCAGAAGAAAGCCGAGTATAATCAATGGCCGAGTGAATGAATAAGGAATTCATTCTAAGTCTTTCTGAGAAACCGAACCAGATTTAACAAAAAATTAAGGATCATCAGAAATAGTATCCATGGCAATAATCATTCTCAATTGCCCTGAAATGTTAGGGAAGAATCTTTCCCAATTAATATACTGGATTCTCCCTATAGCCTGAAATGCTGGGGTTTCCATAACAAATATACAGCAATAGAATGGAATTAATATCCTGGCCGCAATTAACATACTGGGCTCTCCTAAATGTTCAAAAATATATCCCCTACCGTTAATAATATACTGGGGGTGCATAGCTAAACAACTATTCGATCTGGCATGTGGGCATAATAATAGCAAAAGGGGATATTATTACAGAGGTGCATAGCGAGCTAAGCAAATAAAGGTTATAACACTCCGGCCGAATGGGCAGATCAACCTAGCCAACAATGCACACGAGAGTGATCCAATATATAGCATCAATAATCACTCTCACTAAGGCATCTTTCGTTCCCCAATTAATATACTGGCGGGCATCTCGGAAAGCTAATCTTTCTCTGGATAGAAAGAATTGATGCTCGGCCAATAATTTACTAACACTTTGGTATCTCATATGCCCACCTGGAATAACTAGAATCCTTGCTTCCCCAGAAGCTGTTGTTGGCTTCTTACCATAGCTCCTATGCCTTACTAATAATAAGACTTTCTAGTCATGCGTAAACTTCGATGCGCCCCTTCCTTCTTGGTTTATTTGAAAACAATGATCCTATGCCTTACTAATACCAATCAATCCTATTCGACGATGCTATTGCTAAGCAGTTCTTCCACCAATAGCCTGAGCAAACCTATTACCTGCTTCCTTCGGGCCCGGTATATTAATACGCGGAAGCCGGGAGGCCCAGTATATTAATTGGCGCCAGTATAAACATTGGGAATCCAAGAATTAATATACTGGGTTGACACAACTCACCAAAACAAGAGGATCTTTAACTTATATTTATCTAGGGTGCAATAAGCCGACAGAAGGAACGAGGACAAAGCCTTAGTTATTGACATTTCCACCTAACTAACTAGGTAATCCATCCTTGCCTTGTTGGTTGTCGTGTAATGATTCTCAACTACTATTGCATGGGGAAGGAGTTTCTTGCATGGTTGATCAGGAAACAGATCTAGCCAAAGGTTTTTCCGAGTCTATAGCCCAAATAAGGTATACTCGGTTATCTATTGACCAACAACGATGTCTTAGATTCAACGGTACTCTGCCTAGTTTTCCCCATCTATTCGGTAAGTCAGTTATGTATTTATTCAATTAGACCTTACTTAGCTCGAAAGCGCGAAGTTCGTTGGAACATTCTTCGCTTTGGGCCCCTTGAATTAATGAATACTGAAATTAATATACTGGAGCTCCTTCCTTTTGATCGGACTCATACATATGCTTCGCTTCTTGATAAAGCACTATCGATTTACTAATAAGCAGATTCCTTAGGTCGTATATTACCGATTACCAAAACTATTTTATATAAAGAGAAAACAAGAACCCGGCCCAGTTACTCAAGAGTAGATCGATACATTTTCACTTAGACCAGAACGGAAAGAGGTCAGTAATGACTAGGGTTTTCCTATACAACTTAACACTTGTGTTGACTAAATTGGACATGTCAACAAAGTAACGCATAATCAGCAAGGAAGAAATCCAACTGAAAGCCTGAATAATTATTTGCATAATTAGTTCCTCCCGTTGGTCGCCTACCCTCGAATAGACCATGGCAAGAAGGATGAGCTACCAGATTATACAATAATACGCCTCTTCCTAATTTGACCTTTCATTTCCCAATTGATATTATGGCAAGAGCGCACTTCAATCAGCGAAGGGGCAAGTGGAAAGGCTATGGTTCGGGTTTTGGTATCGGCATATGCCAAGAGAGAAAGCAACTGAATCTCCATATGCATAATCGTTTATTGACTGAAGGATTTGCATAGCGTGAATCAATCTCTACCAAACTCGTGCTAACCACGTGAAATCTTTGAGTATCTTCGTTCAGTTGTTGGTCAATCATATGCGGTCTTCTATTCTATGTTATTTATTATAAGAAGCGGCTTATTGTATTCCTAGGGCTTTGATTCATTTTGAACATCATTCTCTCACTTACCAGGGCTAGAATGAAAGGGACAACGAACAAGCGATGATAGAATGGATCGGTCCCCTCAGTAGAATTATGGACTAGATCATTTACTTCCATACATTCGGCCAGTATATTCATTATCGAACTCTGTAACCAATAGTTGTTCACTTGGCTGCTTTCTATCTGTCTGATCCAGGGCCAGGGTTCCCTCCCTTATTAGAGCTACGCTAACCAATTAATATACTGGGCATAAGAATGTGAAGTCTTGATTTCAATAATTTGGAATCTTTGACAATCAACTATGGGGCACTCCGAGCCAACCACCAGCCCGGGCTCGCTGCCTATGCCAAATGATCCTTCTTTGTTACTACCTTCCTGGCTAGTCTTGCCTATGGAAATGCATAGTAAAACTGCTACGCACCGGGCATATTAGCCCTAAACTCTTAGAATCATAAAACAAGTTAATGATTTCTTTAGCTTAATGTATCTCTTTTTCTATAACTCACGTTAGCCAATCCGTTGGAAAGGTAGATGACATTTCTGCTCTTTCGGTTCCCTTCCTTGAAGTTGAGAGCTTAGACCCGAGTTCTTTCTTTGACTTCTAGTATGAGTGTGCCAAGGCATTCTTTCAAGTAGCAAGGCCAGTATATTATTTGCTTACTATTCTTATCATTTCAAACATATTATTTCTAAGAATAGGCTCTTCCATTATAGCTCTTCCATTACACTAATATAACTAGATAAAGGAAGTGATGGTGCAGTTTATGTACCTGCTCAAACTAGGATCTCTTAATGTAACTCTCATATCGCTACTAATGCCATGTGAATGGGCCTTGCATTGATAAAGGAGAGAATAAGGAGGAGCGCAGACTAGGTTGCAACATAGGTGGCCCCGATCAATTGGGGGAGGGCGGGGAAACTATTGGCCAGTGCATTGATTGGGCGAAAAGGCACTGGTTCATGGGCCCTCTATGATTTGAGTTCAATCACGGCGCTGTGCCACACGATATATGGGTACCTCTCTCTCTCTCGAGTTATGGCGCAACAAGCTTTTTAAGCCAAGTTGGGGTCTCTGTTACACTCCTCGTATGAAACCGAGCGCTCCTGGTGCTTTGTGCTCCGGTCGCCTCTGTACAAGCGTATAAGAGCTATTATGTATGATCGACAAAAGGAAATTTATGAAAGACTCTTTCATTATGAATAGTGAGAACTTTGATCGTATGAACAATGTCGTCCACTTTTATGAGTTTCCATTGATCTCACCCCAATATATTAAGCTGCGAAGTTACGGAAGCATGAATTGAAATTTACAAATGAGCATTGCTATCTGATTCCTACAAAAGATATAGGGGAAGCTCACTTTTGTCAAATGGGGCTATGGTGAAAGCATAGAACCCCGTCTTAAATCAACCGGCTAATCCGGGAGAAAACGAGAACAGGATATGTTATGAGAAGAGTGACGTGGGAATCTCTTTCATTTCAAAATCTATACACTCGATGAAGTAGGATTTGGAAGATGAAAGTGCATGAAGCATATCGATGAACTGGTATGGTGTAAGGAGAGTCCTATTCTCATTATTGAGTAAGATGATGCAGCTCTAGTTGCTGGAGTATTGACTACCTTGGACGTGGACGTGGCAGGAATAGATCCAGGGGCGAATAGAAAAGGAGTTCGGAGGATCTGAAGAATCGAGGTCATTCACCAATAATATATAGGGGTCTCTTACTACGGATCCCAATTTTTATACTTGTTGCAAGTTACTTCCTTTCTGAAATCCTTGATCTTTGGCATGGCTCCGTTGAACTCATCCTGGATCTTCCCTGGGTGGCATATCAATGATCTCTAGGGGAGATTCAGGCGTATTATTACTCAAGCACCTGGGTCCACAATTAATATCTTGGTTTTTCTTTCACTGACATCCTAGGTGCGTAGCGATCTCGATCCTGCTGTGCGAAATCCTAGGATCTCTATGGCAGACCTACCTTTGTGGATCTATCTGGCAGTTCACTCCACTCTGACTGATTCTCTTGCTTCTTTCTGGCCCGGGGCCCCATATATTAATTTTTCTCCCCAGACATTTCGTTTTGGATAGCATGTCCGCTCTTCAATCGTAGGCTGAGCTCATCTCGTCACAGGGCTCTCGGTAGCAACAGTCTGTAAAAAACTCGTTTCAAGAAAGATAGGACTCTGGTTGTTTCAAATAACGGTTCTTGTTGTAATGAAAGAGTTGAAGTTCAATCTTCTTCCAAAGTCATTCTCTTTTCTTGAAGCAATGAAAATCAAGGCAAGGCAATCATTCCTATGCGGTTCCGGGTCGCATCGTGCCAGTATATTAATTGGGCGTAGGCCGTTGCTAATAATAATGGGTAGATCCAGCTAGACTAGTGTGGTCAGTCAGCTTCGCTACCTCTCTGCTTGAGTTGTTCCGGTGGCTGAATTTGTTCCAGTCTGCAAGCACCTTGATTGTATCCGGCCATCCAAGCTTATTTTGTGAAAAAGGATCTCCCTGCTTTGATCTTCTGAGTTAGGAAGAGGTAGCGTAGCTGTATATTAATTGCGGGGACAACCGACCAAGTATATTAATCTGGGCTTAATAGTTTAGTTAACTCGGCCTTACTCAATAAGCGTCACCTAATCCAGTGAGAAGCCACTCGTGGAAGTCCATTCGTTTGTTCAGGTCCTAATTAATATACTGGCCTTCCTTCGGGCGCCTTGTTGTTGTTGATGAGTTAAGGGCTATTGTTGCTAATGCAGCTCTTGTTGCTAGCTTCTTTGCTTGTCTGCTACGCACCTCGTTCTGGTAGGAAGAAACTCGCAAGCACCTGAGAATTCATCTGAATTGGAACGGTCTAACAAGCCCACCCTTTTAGTGGTAATATACTGGAGGTTTGTAAGACTGATGATCATCTAGCAACTGGAATAGTCCCTTGTTATCTCCCGGCTCGCGCAGATGGGCTTAAAAGAAGTACGACCTCTAACACTGTTGACTACCCATTTTCCTCCAACTAGCTTAGCAATCGGGAGTCTCCTGCCTATTACTATGAGTTTCCTCCCTATGGTTGCCTTAGGTCGAACCCAATTAATATACTAGCGGAGTTCATACTGGACCTTAGCTTCACTACCTTGGCTAACTAATACTCTTTCAAGGTCGAGGACCAATACTGCTACCCAAAACCAAGAATTCCTTGGTGTTTGGACCAGGGCTGCATCCCCAGTAGTTGCTGTCTTATCCCTTCATCCTTCCCTCGTTCTAGTATGAAGAACACCCCTGTCAGTCCAGTCTTCCAGTTATTTAGCTTCCCTCGTTCCTCGGTTTATTGGAGGGACAGCTGAGACCGATAGGGCCAGTATAACCATTGGCGCCTAATATACCAATTCCAGTATAAACATTACGGGTAGGACGGTTCTACTCCTGATTATTAGGATAGGTATGATATCCATCCGGTTTCTACTTTCTGGCCATGCCAGTTGTTTGATAATTATTCAAACACTACTGAACTTCTTTTCATTACTGCCAACTATGTCAAACTATTCTTACTCTAGGCCAAGTATATTGATCCGAGCGAAATTGTACAAGCAGCAGGCTGCTAAGGTGACTAATGGATTAAGGATGACAAGACTCTTATTCAACACCCTTGTATTTCCGTAATGGATGTCTCTGCATGAACTAACCCTAAAGAGATTCGTAGCTCTAGTGAGGTATAATACTTAGATGGAAGGCGAGCTCTTACAGACGGAGCTCCAGTACACTTCAACCAACCGGAGGACAAGGCGCCCTAGATATTAACTCCTAGGAGGGAGTAGTTTGTACTATTGACTTGCGCATTTCCGTCCTCATGATCAACGAGAGGCAAGCTAAAATCTGCAAATAAAGCAAAAACCGCTTCCATAGAAAGTACATAATGGAAATGTGCCACCACATAATAAGTATCATGCAGAGCAATGTCTAGCCCAGAATTCGAGATCGAATCGTAGCCAAAGTCTTTTTCTAGGTTTAGAAAGACCGGTTCGAAAGGACCAGGTAAGATCAGCTGTTCACTCTTCTTCAAGGGGTGAGAGGGCAAAAGAGAGTAATGACATCGTACCGCCCTAGAAAGGGAAATTTGATTAGCTTGCTTGAACAAATCTGCTCTTTTCGAACAATAGGCCAATGGGCGTAAGATGAGATGATATTTGTTGTTGGATTATTATTCTGATCACTACGCTTTAGTGGCCAACGGGCGTGAGATATGAAAAGAGTGACCCTGAGCATAGGTCGACGCATGCTCATTCTATTTTCCCATGGTGACATTCTCCTTCCTGATTCCAGAGCAGAGAGAGGAAATTTGTCTCATTTAGGGAGATAGTCAAGTATTTTGATACCGGGCTTAGAGAAGAAAGATGCAAAGGCAGGGATTGAGTGAAGCTCTTCCCCTCTTTCCAACTAGTCGCTTTTTCGACTCTAGTTCTTTATATACTCGCTTCAAGTATTCCGCTCGCTCAAGCTATCGCTTTTTCAAAGAAAAAGGCCTTACGCTATGTAAACTATGCTCTTACGCTTAATCGCTCTTCGTTACTTTGTAACTCTATAGTATTCTCATAAAAAAGCTAAGACAGATCTAATAGTTCGCAGAGAGGCCAGGAGAATAAGAAGATTTGAGAAAAAGAATGATTATCCCAAGTCGAGTGACAGGGCTTGCCTTTTTGTTCTTATTTTAGTGGGATTAACTGATCTAATTAGAAGTACATCGCTAACAGGTTTGCTTGAAATACACCTTTCAATCTCTTACCTGTTTTCCTAAGAAAACTCTCATCGGCTGGCCGGAAACTTGCCTCGAAATGCTCCCTCGACCTCTCTGATAATCATGCTTCATAAGGAGGTCCCGGCACGTGAGACTTAGCTCGGGAAAGATTACGCATGTAGGGGGGCCTTTCCCCAAAAATGAATTGGTGAGCCGACTCTAGCTCTGCGATCATACAAGAAAGACGGCCTCTTGGTCATCATCCTAGAAGGTTGCCCCTATTTATTTAGATTGGAATATTTATACTGGAACTGGACCGACTTATAGAACTGGACTCGATTAAGGTCATTCCCAAGGGCTGCAGGAGAATTCCAACTAAAGATGGGCTTAGAACTTAAACGAACTTTTTGGAAAAGAACAGGTTAAGACCTTTGGACCTTAGGACAGGGGACGGATACGAAGTCTACTAGATGAGGGACTGGTGGGCCATGGTAGGAGGAAAAACTGTTGCGGACACTGAAACTCCCCTATCTCTTAAACACCTTCTGACATGGCTTATCAGATGTAATGGCCTGGCCTGAAACTGGCTAAAAAGAAAATGGCATGCTAACAGGATCTGTAACTGATTTCAAAATATTACATAATTGAAAGCTGTCGCAATTAGTAATATAAACAAAGGCTTGCTTTGCTAGCTTCTACTTTTGGGAAAGCTAGTCAATCTTCAACCTTCATAGTACTTGTGTTAAGCATGTCTAATGCCTCGATTAATATACTGGACTTGGTATACTTGCCCTATTCTCTAAACTTATGCTTAACATAGTTAAAGTTCGCTTTCATTATATGCAAAAAAAATGGCTAGAAAGAAACTCAAGCAATTAGACGAACTAAATTCTCTTTGCCCGGCCCTAATAATATACTGGCCTTTACTGGGTATGATCAATTTCCTATATAAGATAGGGTCTCTTGCTTAAGCTGCTTACTCCTTCTACCTATCTTCCTGACCCCGGCCCAGGCATAGTCTTAGCTCTTCACCCAACACATATGATAGAGACGGATGTGTGAACACCAGCCTCTTCCTACGAACCTGTTGCCTGTGCTCCTTAGTCAGGATGTGCAATTGCTTTCTCGATGAGAGGAGCGGAAGTAAGTGAAACGAACGGGCAAGGAGCTTCTTGGAAGAATTCCAGTGAACAACGCTACCTATCTCTTTATATGGTGCTTACCAACCGGTAGGTGCATTAGTACCAAGAATCAGTCATTACCAATTTGCATCAACACAAAGCAAAGGCAACTAATCAACAGAAATAAGTCCCGGTCTATAAGCCCATCGAAATGAGTGAGAGGTAGCAACTAAAAGGAGCTTCACTCCTTCGACGCGATAGCCAATCGACCGTAAGGGAGTCCATACTTATTCCCGCCAACCTAACATTGGTTTAAGTTGTGGTAGAATATACTGGATCGTTCCACCGCTCCATCATCACTCCATCTTCGCGCCATTCCTTCCGTTTGGGCCTTATGCTCTGGCTTAGACCCGTACGTGGGGCTCTTTACTTCACTCAACAACGTGTATACTAGTCGTCCCTTATTGGTCGCAATTAATGTACTGGCCTCACATCGCTCAGTCACTCCCACTCCTTGACAGTCGCTCCGAAGGAGGTGGCTCCTTAGAGCTACGCTCCTCTTATTCCAATTAATAATCCCTTACCGCTCTCTCTCCCTCGTCCGTATAGGCATAACCCTTACTGAGCTACACATTCAAATATCATGGCTCCATTTGAAGGAGCGAAGTCATTCGGAAAGAGCTCTCTAAACCTCCACAAGCTTGAGAAGGGAAAGATTAAGAGTATATTCGGGGCGGGAATGAAGAAGCGAGCCGGATTAGTCTTAGTAAAGTTACTTAGGCAAATGGTCCAGTATATTAGACCGGTTGGCGAGCGAGTGTGCTGGTTTGAGAGCTTGATAATTGGATAGTGATGAATCGGGACTTAGTTAGCTATTAATAGAATCCGGAACCGTCATAAACATTCTTTTGAATTGGTGGTGGCCACTGGCTCTTTTGAAAGGAAGGAATTAATATACTGGTTGCTACGCACCTCGATCTCCATTTGGTAGGAAACCCAGAGGTGGAAGAAGGGATTCTAAAGGAAAGAGGAATACGGTAAGGCCGGGAATTTCGCATTCATTAACGGAAAGTAAACGGTCAATAGGTGTGTAGCATCTGAGTTTCGCTCGAAGTAAACTATACTGCTACGCTACCTCACCGATAGGGAGTTAGAATGTTAATGGACAAGAGCTCCACGACTATTGGTAGAGCCAAAGAAGAGGTAAGCCAAGCCAATAAGGAACATGTTGTTTCGCACCCCCAGAAGAAACCAAGCCGTAGGTATACTTAGACAACCAACAAGGCCAGTATATTAATTGGGGAGAATAGTTTGGACCAGTTGGTTTGAGGGGCCCAAAATGAAAATGAATGAATAGTGAATCTCATAATATTCTAAGAATTTGGAAACATTTCCAACCTAAAGAATGACAAGTGAGATTGCTTCTGGGATAATTCAACATCCCTGGTCTCGATTGAGACCATTGCTGGCTTGCTAGACTCATAGCTGCCAGAGAATAATTCCACAGTTCGCCTTTGCAGCCAATGTTATATAGGAGTTATATGGAGTAATAATACCTTCGACTAGCCTGATAACGTTCTCCTTGGTCTACGTTCTAAGCCATAGAATCGTAATTCCTTACTGATCTCTCATTCAATTGGTTACTGGACTTGGTATACTAGGCTCCTTTAGTTCTTTGCTTATATATGATAGAGTTAGTTCAATAATGAAATGCTTCATTGATCTGCCTGATACCGCTAAAAAGGTCCTAATTGATTGAGTTATCTGACAGAAGCTCGGGAAGGGAAAGACTACTAGAATACTTGACGACCGGGTTTTATCTTCATTCTACCAATTCTTCGTCTACCAGGCCTGATCTTCATTCACCATAAGGACTGGGGCTCACGACAATCATGAGAATAGAGGTGAGCGGGAGGTTGGCGCCGCTAGCTCCGTCTTTCTATGTGTGGAGGCCTATCCGAGGCGGGGTTGAATACAATAGTGGGTGAGCTGAAGCAAGAATGAAAAGAATCGCATTCTGCCGAGGGAAACTATTAAAGTTCGATCATCTCCTGGATATACTGGCTTCAAGGTAAACTCGACAACTTCCGAACGGAGAGTTTCTGAACTGGAGTCCGAGATAGAACGACTCAGAAGTGAAGCAAATTAAGACTTGGGTCTAAAAAGATGCGCTAAGAGGATATATATTTGGCCTCAAGAAAAGGCGATTCAGCCTAATATACTGGGTGGGAAGTATTCCTAATAAAAGTGGAGCGCCCTCATCACTACTCATTCGAAGCTTGAGATATTGGGCCCTCCTTGCTGAACAGAAAGAGCTCAACATCTTTCAAGGACAACTCAAATTGGAAAGGAAATATGCACTGGTGCTGTTTCCAATTGTCGAACAGTAATGAGTAGGTCAAGTCAGACTAGTCACGATTTGCGCCTCGGTTCTTTATGAATAACGACCTCACCCAGTACATTAGCTTAGGACTACATGGCGAAAGGAAATAGTTGTTTTCCAGTCCTCTGGATTTGAGACTTCGTAAACAGCCAGGTCATTCGATTTGGCATGAGCAGCCACGGATTTTCCATTGATATTTCCCTATTTTAGTTGATTAGATTGAGCATATTTTAATGTATGTAGTTTATACATGATTTCACGAATCTAACAAGGAATATTGGGTAATTCAGCCCGGAACCTATTACCAGTGTTATTACGAGGCCAGTTTCGGAATCTTAGGTATCTGGTGGAAGTTGCACTTCTTTTTACTCCTATATGGCTGATTGATAGGGTATGGGACTGCCTTAAAGGAAGACTTCGGGTTTGACACGTGCCTTTAGACATCTATTGCGATCAGCGACGCTACGCGCCTTCGCTTTGTCCCCGAACTCAATAAAACGAGTGTGAAATCAATATATATATATATAATTTGGTACCTAACTAATACCAGGAATCTTAAAGATTACTTCCATCCTGGACTGCTACAAATATCACTTCGCTACCCTCTCTTTCGCCAGGTCTATTGGGGCCTCTCGCTATGCACCTGGTGTACCTTCGCTTCCCATAACAGACCGATTGATGAAACCTCCTATCGGCCGGGTGGCCCGCTGTCGAAATAGAATTCTCGTTTTAAAGAGATTGTTAATAGGCCGAATTTGAAATTATTTAGCAATCAGAAGAGAGATTTTCTTTGTTCTATGTGAAAGGCTGCTCTGTGAGATTTCTCTCGTGCTTCGTGTTCAGCTTCCCTCTGCATGAACTAACTGATCTGCACATTCCGACGTTACTAAAAAGGTAAGGTGGTGATCTATTGACTATAATAAAAGAGATGGAGGCCAATGCCTATACCGGCGCAAGGTCCAGTTCCTCCGAGTTGCATAGTCTATCTATAGTGGTGGTGGTTTGTTGTTCGCCCAGTATAAACATTGGCCTGATCTTAGATATTTCTTTGAATTATAGTTGAGAAAAATGAAACAATAGTGATAAATCTCATCATGTTATTTAATAGGCTTTTCTTCAAACCTATTAAAAATTACACGTGTTCGAATCCTTTCAGAAAGAAGCAACTTTACTCCCCTAAGACCTGAGGGAACGGAACGACAGAAAGCTTTGACAGAGCCATTCAGAGGCGGACAATTAAGGACACTTGAAATACAAGGACTAACGATTAGTTTACCTCTTCCTACCCCATTATGACTTCTTCTTCTGTGCGGTCTGCCCCCGTCTTCTTAAGGAGGTATTTCTCACAGTACAGTATGGAAATAGGTTATGCAATGTTGACTTATTCAAGAGGTCCCCCCCTATTTTATTTCCTAGAGGGTTTTCAATCCTAGGATCTTGGTTCTGCTGCATCTGCGTCTTCGGTTTGTTAGGATTTTCGTACCATCTCTGCCACCTTCCTGTACTGACAGGTGAGGCCTCGGGTCTCTCTTAAGGTTAGGGCCTAGTATAAACATTGATATCAACAGATCCTATGGTCGCCTTTGCCCATTCTTCCGGCCCAATAAGTGGCTTTTCCTGAGTAAGCTCTTTTGTGTAATACAATAAGTAGTTGACCTTACCTGTGCTTCCCGCTCTGGAGTCTGCTTTGGCGTCCTATCTTCCGTTTAATGGATAAATATGTGGGGTAAGATCTCGCAAGATCTGATCAATAGGCCCGGCATCTCGAGTGTTGCTATCTGGCCCCGTCTGCTAGTTCTTTGCCTCTACGTCCGGTCGTGCGTGGTATGTTCGCGATTCGTACAAATGGAACGCATCGCGCCTTGGGCTATTCCATCAAAGATTTTCGAAGGTCTCGTATTTAATAGTCGGCGTGGCAATAGGCTTCACCAATTAATATACTGGGACTAGTTTCCCAGCCGTTGCAAAGACTTCGCGAGAACGGTAATTGGCGGCGCGAGGATGCGATTCGCTAAGCTGGGGCAAACAAAGCCTCCCATCGGATTAGGAATGCGAAGGCCAGGAGACCCGGGAAAGAAAGAGCTATACTATTAACCGACCTTTTCGTAGTTACTTTGAATCAGGAGGACTCTCATTTTTAATGAGGCGGGCCAAATAGAGAAAGAAATGCAGAAATAGGGGAAGGCCTTTGATTTTGTTTAAGGCTCCCATGTTGGTTGTCGGATCTCCCCGGTTGTCTAAGTTCCCGCAAGGCACTGTTAAGCCTAACAAGGCGCCTATGATACCTAGGAGGCCTCCCGCTCACTTCGCTCGCCTCATGCTTCGGTCCCCTTCGCTAGACGGAGAGTACGCTACTTCTATTAGTATTAGCGTCGTCGAGTCAAATTGATCATGTCATATGCAACGTCCATCAATGATGGTTCATTAGTGTCCATTGATTTAGACTCCTTCCCTTGTACGAAAAAGATCGAGAGGTGTCGCGCACTCGAAAACCCTGAGAGGGGCCCGAACCAAACCAAGAATGGAAACAGATTCGACTCACTCTCATATGAAGACCTTACCTGGGCGGGTCGGCCTCCCTCCGGGCGCCTGTTGTTCCAAGAAAGACGCACGGAAGAGGTATGGTATGCCTAGCGCGTGGAGGATCCGTTGAGAGTGTCCTTGTCTCGGTAGGGAACAGTACCATCGCAAGCACCTATTGTCTTGAAAAAGGAAAAAGGTATGTGCTAATATACTGGATCGCTCCCCTATTGTTTGATCTAATATTGACCAGGGGCGAGCAGAGCATATTAATTGCGGTCTAAGTTCACGCAAGGTTGAAGCGACCCAATTAATATTGGGTTAGTTGTCGTCCCAATTAATATACTGTTGATTTCATAGTTTAGACTTGGTATACTAGGTGCCAATGTTTATACTGGATGTTACTTGTCTAAGACCAATGTTTATACTGGGAGTTCCAATTGATCGGGGTCTCCAATTAATATACAAGCGCCTTTCTTTTGAATCCGCCCTTTGATTTTCAGAGTAGTAAGTATACAGCTATGCTACCTTGCTTTTTTTTAAGAAAGCAGAGCGGGGCCAATTTCTCGTACTTGCTCAGTGTGCCCCTCTTTTGTCGAGTGCCCCGCCCGTTCATTGGGCTATTGGCCTACCAAGCACTTGCCCGCAGCTCCTGCCGCCCGCCAAGCGGGCGGAGCGCTTGTTATCCTTACTGTTCTCTCTACTGGGGCCCCCTCCCATTGCTCTAGCCATAAGCTATGGCAGCTACAGCTCGCACCCACTCTGGCCCGCCCTGCAAGGCCAGAGTGAGCTCAGCGGTCAGCCCCTGACGTTAGGGGGTCTTTCGCTTTTGCCAGATCTATAGAGATATTACGAGTCCTCCGCCCCAGATTCCCTCAGCCATTTGGTTCACCGGTACTACAAAAAAGTCTCATGCTTTAATTACTGTGACTGATATATAAGTTTTATCTCTAGACCACGAAGACCCCGGTCGTGCTTCTGGTTTCCATTCCCATCATCATATTAAAGGAAACTCCTCGTGCTCTGCCATAAGAACTTGGAGTCTGTATCATGGTGAAGGCACTGTGATTCTTGCTCAAAAAACGGACCGAACGCGTTCGAGTTATTGGCTCGTCCGACCCGGCTGCATTCATGAGTCGCTCGTTCAACTGTCCCTCGGAGACACGGTCGATAAGTGCTATGCATGGCTGCCCCCCGTCCTTCTCTTGGTCCCCCACCCGGGCCCGGGTAATAAAGAAATGGATCAAAAAAGAAGACTTCTGCTATGGTCTATGCCTCTCATTACTGATGTAGGAAGTCGCATCCGTCCCATCGCAAGCACCTACAATGTCATGATCACATTTGATTTACCCTTTTTTGGTAGTTCAACAGACGGTCGCCCCTCTAACAAGAAAAGGTAGAAATATGGAAAGTTCTCTGCCATTTGGATCGGAGAATTTATTGAGGAAATCTGGTTTTAAATTCCCAGAAACTGCACGATTATATAGCCAAAGGGAATACGCCGCTCCTAAAATCATCCCAAGTGTTGCTAATGTGGCTACTAAGCTATTTCTACGGAAAGCTCCTACTAAGATTCGAAATTCCACTATAAAGCTACTAGTACGAGGTGAACTCATATTGGCCAAAGTGGAAGAGAAGGAAATGGTAGAGAGATTCGACATGGTGCTCACTGAACCTCCATAATATCTAACAAGTCGAGTCTTATGTCGGTCATATAAAACACCAACACTTAGAAAAAGGGCTGGAGGAACCAGTCCATGACTTGACATCGGTAGAATGCTACCTCCAATTCCTTGTATGTTTGATAGAGCCAAATATTCCCCCCATTGATCGGAGTACGCCGATTACCCCCCGAAATGTACAAGATAGTTACCACCTATCATACGGCTTTCACTACAAGAAAACGTATATATAGTTACATTCATTGGTGGCGTTTGATATGTAAATGTTACCAATGTGGTTTTCAATTTTGTATTTAGGGGTTTTGGTTACATTTATTAAACAATTAACTAAAATTCTAGTTACGTTTAACCCTTCTTTCATTTCCCTCCTCTATTTTCATTTTTCCGCCTAAACCTAAATTACTTCCCTCGTTTCTTCCCATAAATTACTCCTCATCCCCTTCTTCTCTTTCAATCCACTAAACTCCTTCAGTCGTCGCTTCCACCTCATTTTGTCACCGCCTAAACCTTGTTTTGTCACTACCTTCCTGTAATTTCATCCGCTGCCTCATCTAATAAAAGTCTAGGGTTTCCGATTGTTGTTTGAATTTCGATTCAGGTAGTTTTATTTTGATCTTTCTTCGTTCAGCTTTCAAATTAAACATGCACTGTCAAATGTGAATCTAGTATTAATGATCGTTATTTTTATGTAGTCGGGCCAAATCAAAGTTAATTGTTAAGTTTTCTTGGTTCAAACTGAGGAAAGCTTGCTCGATTTTGCTTATAAAGAGGACTAATGAGATGAAGTGTTGCATTTACACATATTCATTTGTTGCTTTTATTTTTTGTTTACCTCATCCATTCCTCCTCCTCCTTCCCTCGTCGCTTGCCTGCCACCTCGCCACTTTTCTCCAACCATCCCCTCGACACTGATTCCCTCCCTGTCCACCGCTTCTCCGCCAGCTCACCGCCTGCGTCTTCCTCTGCCAGATCGTACGCACATGTGGCTGCCTCGCCACCGCCATGCTCTCCCATTCTCTCCAATCCACCGCCTCAGAAGCGTAGAATCATGCCGCCGTTCACAACGGTCAGAAACATGATCGAGTTTTTGAAATCTGAATGTCGGTACCTGAGATGTGCAGATAGAAGACACGTGGCCAGGCAGTGTAGAAACACATCGATTTGTTATTGTTGTTCGCTCTTTAGGCATGCAAGCCTGCGTTCTCCCAATGAAAGAAAATCATCCTTCCAGCGCAGCGCTGAGCTGTCGCTCCATCCCAATGGTTCTCGGGCATTGAAAGGCCGCAAGGCATTTAGGCTGCGCGATCAGAATATTGGGACCCATCGGTCTACTCCTATTTCAAATCGTAATTATAACCCGAATAATCCAAAAACACGTAACACTTTAAGCTTAACCCCCTCTGCAAACAACTCATTACCCTCGTCCTCCTCTCCTTCTTCAAAACCACTCAAAAAATTTCCAATCTTGCTTGAAATGGAGGATGCTTATCGCTACCTCTCAGCAACCATTATCGATGGACTCTGGTCTATTGAGCTGATCAGTCGAGCTCTTAATCTAGCCCTCGACGTTCACCTTGACTGGCCAATGTGGCATACCTCTGATAACACCTTTCTGATTTACTTCCCTGACTTAGATACCAAAAACCGTGCTCTTCAACTGAAATCCCTGACTAAGGAAGATGGAACTGTGTCCCTTTATCAAGCCCCCACCCTTTCTGAGCTCCCAGAACCCTCCTTTGAGCATGAATCTTGGGTGAAAGTTAGTGGCTTTCCTGAATTTATGAGAACCTTTGATGCCATTAGTGAAGCTCTTAAGCCGATGGGACGTTTAATTGAAGAAGACTCATGCGATTGGTCTCTGGTGGATCATCGCTACCTCTATGTGAAGATGCAATTGTATGAGGGCATCACCACCCCTTGTACTTTCGTTTCCCACCTTAACAATCATGCTGTTAGGCTTTGTATCGAGCGTTGGGATCATGCCCACCCTCCGCAACGCCCTGAAACGCTCCTCCTTGGTATGGATTATGACCATGATAGCTACATCTTCCAAACATTGGCGCAACATGACATGCAAATTGATGACAACAGATATGATGCTATGACGGATGAAGCGGAGCGTTGGGTGCCTGGCCTCATACCAACTCATGACCAGGATCTGGCAATGTTGATTCATCATAATGTGGATCAATTTGTGCCTCGTTGGGACCCTTTTGCAGATCTGGATCTTTCAGTACCCCTCCACCTTCAGTTGCCACCCCAGCAGGAGCATCAACATCAAGCTAGTCAGGAAAACCTCGAGCATGATAACAACGAGCATCATCCCCAAGCTCCCCAGGAACATCAGGACTCAACTTCTCCTCTGGTGGTCTCCTCTTCAATTAGGCGGAGTGCCAGGATCAGCAGGCCACAATCCCTTCCGCCTGAAACCTCTGGTACCTTTTTTGTACCTGTAGTTTTTTCTTCTGCTAATAAGGCTTTAAATAAAAAAACTTGCAAAATGCATGGGCATGAGTCTGCATGATACACACTATTCTGCCATGCAAACCCTAGAACAGCAGCGTACTAACCAAATTAAATGAAGATTGTATCTTGGAACATTCGTGGGTCAGGGGACCCTACAAAAAATCGTGTTGTCAACCTAATCATCTCTCCTCTTCGTATTGATATCCTATTTATACAAGAATCCAAAGTCTCTAATCCACCCAACGCTGTTATTCGTCAACTTTGCGGCCCTCGCCTCTCTGGTTGGTCCCACGTGGATGCAGTTGACTCACGTGGTGGACTAATTACTGCGTGGAACGAAAGTATCTGGAAGCTTTGTCACACCTCATATCACCCTTCTGTTTTGCACGTGTTCCTCCTCCACAATCCCACCAACACTTTCTTTCACTTCACTAATGTTTATGCTCCCAATGACCCTCACCTTAGATCAGAAGTTTGGCAATTCTGCCTCAACTTATCTCATAATATTAATGGCCCCTGGATTATTGGTGGTGACTTCAACACTACTCGATTTTCCTATGAACGTAATTCAGGTACCCCTCCCCCGATTCCGACTCTTTTAACTCTCTCATCAATTCCTGCCATCTCATTGACCCACCCATTAATAATCGTAGATTCACTTGGTCCAGCAGAAGAGACAATCCTTCTTTATCAAAAATTGATAGATTCTTCTTTAATTTAGCCTGGGAGGATCTCTTTCCCCTCTCCTTGGTCAACGGCCTCGCGCCACAACCATTTCTGACCATTGTCCAATTGTCCTTGATACTCAGGATAATGCCTTGATTAAGAGACCATTCAGATACGAGAGATTGTGGACACTTGAACCCTCCTTTGATGATTTCATCAAACACATTTGGTCGCAACCATTGAATTGTAATTCAGCAACAACCAGAATGGTTTGTAATCTTCGCTCTCTACGCAAATTGATTCGCCCTTGGGCTAAGAACATTTGGAATTCTTTGAAATCCAGAATCTCATCCACCCAAGATGCCATTTTAAACTTGAACATCATTGAGGAGAGTCGTCCACTAACTGACCTTGAGAAACATAACCTGAAAAACCATGAATTGGAATTAGAGAGACTTATCAAACAAGAAGAAATTGAATGGAAACAACGATCCAAAGCTAGAAGAGTTCGTTGTGTGCTCTCTCATGCTAAGTTACCCAAATCATTTTGGGGAGAAGCTATAATGGCTGTGATCAACATTGTCAACCTCACACCATCAGTTTCTTTAGATGGAGTCATTCCTGAGAAAGTTTGGACGGGCAAGAGGACTTTATATAATCATCTCAAGGTGTTCGAGTGCAGGGCATTTGTTCACATCCCAAAAGATGAGAGAGCTAAGCTTGATGCAAAGACAAAGGAGTGTATCTATTTTCGTTCACCTAAGGATGAATTTGGGTACCGGTTGTGGAATAAGAAGGTTATTCGCAGTATAGATGTTGTATTTTCGAAGACCAAACAATTGAAAATATCAAGAATTCAGAGAGGCCAAGGTTGAGAAGCTATAAGAACACTGAACCTACTCTGGTTCGACATGAAGATAATAACACCCAAGAAAGTAGTGATGCTGAAGATCATGAACCGGTCCAGGAAGAACTTCAATCTAGCACTCCAATCGCACCAGAGCCAAGACGATCCTCAACGGACAGAAGACCATCCAGCCGATACAGCACAGAGGAGTACGTTACGCTCACTGATGAGGGGGAGCCTCAAAGTTATAAAGAAGCAATGAGAGATTGTCATAAAGAAGAGTGAAGAATAGCCATGCAAGAAGAAATGCAATCCTTGCATGAGAATAATACATATGAACTAGTGGAGCTACCAAAAGGGAGAAGAACTTTGAAGAATAAATGGGTGTATAGAATCAAGACCGAAGAGAACTGTTCAAAGCCTCGCTACAAAGCTCGGTTAGTCGTTAAAAGATTTGGACAAGAAAAAAGTACTGATTTTGAAGAGATATTCTCACCCGTGGTAAAGATGCCATCAATTCAAGTTGTCATTGGCCTAGCAGTCGTGCAAGATTTGGAGATTGAACAACTCGATGTTAAGACGACATTTCTACATGGTGACCTAGAGGAAGAGATCTACATGGAACAGCCTGAGGGATTCAAAGTTCCAGGCAAAGAAGATCTAGTGTGCCGCCTCACACAAAGAGTCTATATGGACTTAAACAAGCACCAAGGCAATGACAAGAAGTTCGACGCATTCATGGCAGAACATGACTTCAAAAAGACGGAAAGCGATCATTGTGTCTTCATAAAGAGGTATGTAAGTGATGACTTTCTCATACTTCTGCTCTATTTGATGGTATGCTAATCATTGGACAAGATCCCATAAAGATAGTTGATTTAAAGAAAGATCTAAACAAGAGCTTTGCCATGAAAGATTTGGGATCGGCTAAACAAATCCTTGGGATGAGAATAACTTGTGATAGATCAAAAAGACTGTTGTGGCTATCCCAAGAGATATCGAGAAAGTGTTGGAAAAGGTTCAACATGCACAAATCCAAACCGGTTAACACTCCATTAGCTGGGCACTTCAAGCTAAGTTCGAAGCAGAGTCCGACAAGTGAAAAAGACAAGGAGGAGATGAAGAAGAAACCATACTCATCTGTAGTAGGCAGTCTCATGTACGCAATGATATGCACAAAACCAGATATCGCTTATGCGGTTGGTGTTGTCAGTCGCTTCTTGGCTAACCCAGGGAATGAGCATTGGGTTGCAGTCAAATGGATCCTCCGATATCTACGTGGAACTTCCAAAAGATGTTTATGCTTTGCAAAAGGAAAACCTGTGTTGGAAGGATACACAAATGCAGACTTGGCTGTTGACATTGATTCAAGGAAATCAACATCGGGATACTTAACCACTTTTGCAAGGGGGGCTATTTCATGGCAATCAAAACTGCAAAAGTGTAATGCATTATCCACTACAGAGGCAGAGTATATCGCAGCTACTGAAGCTTGCAAGGAGATGTTATGGGGGAAGAACCTGTTGCATGAATTGGGAGTGGATCAAGAAAAGTATGTCTTGAAGTGTGACAATCAAAGTGCAATTTACTTGGCAAATAATTCAACATTTCATTCCCGCACAAAACACATTGATACAAGATATCACTGGATCCGAGGAGTTCTCGAAGAAAAGCAAATACACCTTGACAAGGTTCACACAGATGAGAACTGGTCTGACATGATGACCAAGGTAGTACCAACAAAGAAGTTTGAAGATTGCTGTCAAGGTGCCGGCGTACTACTACCCCCCAATTAAGTCGGGAGGGGGAGATTTGTTGGGATCCCTCCTTAATTGGAGAGTTTCTAGAAAATTCTAGACGTTTCTAGAGAAATCTAGAATTTTCTAGAATGGTCCGGAGAACTCTAGAGAAGTGTAGAACCCCCTAAAAGCTTGTGGAAGAGTGTGGAACCCTCTGTAACCTTTCGGAAGAGTATGGAAGAATAAAGAAGGGAATGGAAGAGTGTAGATATTCCTAGAGAGTGTGGAGAATTCTAGAGAATCAATCTCTACCGTCGGATGCAAGTAATCTCCACCATTCATTATGGAGGTTGAGTAGTATAAATAGGAAGGAGCCTTATTACTAACCATCCAAGAATTCAAGGAAGAAAGCCACTTCTTAGAGTGATAAAAATACTTGAGAGTTAGGAAGCCTCTTTGAATGAAAAGAGAGATAGTTTGAGAAGTATATATCCTTAAGCTTGAGTTGAGTGTGAGTTACTTTTGTAATCATATTCTTGTAATCCTACTATTCTTTTGTATAGTGGAAGAATCTCCATATTGGAGAATTATAAACGCTTGTGATCCCGTTGTTACTTTTAATCTTAATTGTCTATCTTAACTTCACGAAGTGGGAAAGACCGAGATTTCCCCAACAGTTTATTGGGTGTAGGAATGCTGATTCAAATGATACAATGATTGTTTTGAGTTTACTATTTTGCTACAGCTCCTTTATAATATTCTTTCGTGAGGCTGTTACATGCTACATCTGATTAACTTTTTGAAAAAAGTGCATGCCTGAATCATATAGCATTATAGGGGGAAAAATCCTTTTCTTTTACTAAGGGAATCACTAAATTTAACAATAATAAAATCATGTACAACCTCACCATGGCAAATAAAACTGCAGCAGGCTGCCGCAAGTTAAAATCGAGAGAAAATTGACTTTTTTACCCTGTATGTAAATGGACTGTAATAATCTTTGGAAGTGTCGACTGTGTGGTTCGATTGTACAACAAAATCAATTTTGGTTGTATTGTCGTATAGTCGCTGAAGATCTATGGTTCTATTCTGGTGCAGTTTGATTCTCATGCACACAATTGCATATGATTTGCATGAGAATCATTATCATTGTTGATATCAAGTGGTATTCCATCTTCCTCATCTCAGTTGCAGTTTCCCATGATCTCCTATTTCATAACTGTCCGCCATTTCCCTACACACACAGGGACAAATGGACGTGCACGCACACACGTATATACATATATGTGCGAGGGGGAATCGACTACCACTTTTAAGGTACGTACACCTCGTACGCTACTATGATTTTTTCAGACAGAGAAATAAAATGAATCCAAACATTATGGATGTATTTTTAAACAAAAAAGATTACAAGGACAAAAAATTAGCTAGTTGGGATGATATTAACATTTTAAAAATGATAATCAAAATTGAAGTTTAAGTCAAAAACGAAAATATTTAATGCGTCAACGTCGTACTAGAATTTAAAAGTGGTCTCAAATTTTGTTTATATGATGATGCTTTCATTTCAACTTGAAAAAATATTGAAGTGTGGTGTAGGACACAGACGTCCTCTTTCCCAAGCACTTGCGCCATATAGAATCAAAATGCAGTTTTGAAATTCAAAAGTAATTACGATAAGTGGTGGGAATGAACGAACATCTTTCAAATCAAAAACAAAACAAAAAATCACACAAGAAAGAGGAGAAAGCACTAAGGTTTCAAACCGCAGATTAAAATAGAATCACATTTGCACTAGTATGGCCCAGTAAATTCATTTAATCAATGATATTTAATAATGATAAGCTAACAATTATTAATAATAAAAATGATGTGATGACGTGTCAGCATTAATAACATGCAGTAATCGTACAAGCTCAATGAGGAAGGTTGTGATGAAAAAGGAATAGTGAATTTCAGGGTACCACTCATGCTAATGCCAACTTATGTATGTATACTTGGAAAATCCAATGAATTGAGCTTCGGCCATGAACCCTAATGTGCATTAAAGAGGGGGAAGGGGGGAGTGCACCTGAATGCAATCCCACCACAGGCACATATTGTTTTGGATAAAAAAAATTAAGTTTTAACTAAGAGGAATGTAGACCAGACGTGTTCACAATGCCCCATTATTTTGACTAATAGCACAGTGCATGTTTTCAAATACCCAAATTAGTCATTATTAAACAGAGCATTCCATTTTTTGAAGTTGTATGACCAACTTTGTGCTTCCTCATGAATAGCATGTGAAGTTACCGTTTACGACTGTGAAAATAAAAAAAGAGTAGCAACAAAAGCTTGGCATTCTATTTTCATCGAAGTACATACTAAGTCATGGCTTGGAAAATTAATTAAAAAAATGCAAGAACTAAAGTCTAATAACAGCACTCATAAAAGGAAATAATACCTTAATGAGCATGACAACAAGAAATCCATCTTCATCAACTTTATTCCCTTCCAATGTGGTTTCATCCTTCAAAACTTTTCCATTATGGATCAACAATTGTTGTCCCCAAGGATAGTCCCCTTTTCCTTGTAGTTCCTCTATACTTACTTTTCTTAAAAGCCATGACCTGTCAATCACGGAAAAGGGTCAAGTTAACACATCTAAAGTTGGAAGTACTCCATATAAAATTAACATAATGATGAATGGATGCCTAGCACAAAGTATGTCCAAAAATGTTTGCTAGTCTTTGGGAAATGCGGAAAAAGATGATAGGTTATTTATCCACTTGACTCATATTTGCAATTACCAAGTAGCTAGCTATGAACATTATTCTCCAAAGACGATATCATATATATGAGTCCTACATTTCGATGAAGAAAACGGTCACCCGCACACATTCAAACCCCCCACCCCCAAAAAAAAACGCACTGGATATATATATATATAGTGGCTATTGAGACACAAATTTACGTACACAAAATATAGACCACAAGATTTGTTTGTCTTTATATGTGAGGTGTAATTCATGGGTAGATCCAATGGCAGATTTTGTGTGTTTAATTTTGTGTCCACGTTTTGTGTTATTTTAAACTTTCCTGTGTGTGTGTGTGTGTGTGTGTATATATATATACACACACACACAGACACACACACATATGTGTATATATATATATGTATGCATGTGTTATATATGTGTGTGTGTGTGTATATATATATATATGTATATATATGTATATATATGTATATGTATGTATGTATGTATGTATCCTATACGATCAATATCTACCATCCCTTTATTAAACTAACTTTATGCAACAAATTTGCAAAGAAGCTCAAAATTAAGCGTCAAAATAACACCAAACACCATCCAATAAAATAATCGTGATATCCAGAAATTAACCACTATAAATGCCTTGCCAAACCTCAACTCAAACTATCAATCTAAATTTCAAGGAAAACTCAAACTAGAGAGGGCATACCTTCCAACCATGAACACACTACTTGCACCCATTATCTTGGCACTAGTCCTCACATATTTCACCATGTTTTTATGACATCTAATCGATGTCCGACATGAGAATCAAAGTTGTCAAATCTAAGCTTCTCTCATCATATTTATGCTACAAAAGCAAATCTGAACTACTTTAGTCTTATTCGAAAAGAGTTCTGCACCTAACTCTGCAACCAGCTGCAAATCCAAGCTCATGATTCTATTTTCAATCATCAAGTATTGAAGATTCTGCTGGATTTGATGAGGTTGGTGGCAAAATTAAGACATGGAACTCCAGCCTGATTTGAAAGAAATAAAATGAGAATATTAAAGCCGATTTATTCCCAAGCAATATATATTGTATACATGTTCAGATATGGGCCGAACTATCTCCTAGACCAATATTCATTTGTAGCATTATAAACGATCATTTTGAACATTCTGAAAATCAAATGATAAAGCAAAGTATATTCTCTCAAATTCAAATTATTTGTTTGTCAAATTTGATTATTTTTTTGCTTAATGTGTGACTCTAGTATTTTATGGTAGATTTCTATATGAAATACGTCTTTGAATCTCTTGATTCTGAGGAGCCACCCTCAGTATTGCATGCTTTCATCCCCACTAAAAAACAGTCAGTGCATTGTAAATACATGGCACAGTGAGCAAAAATACATACAAACATATAAAACGCCTGTGTATATCAAAAAACTGAGACAAGCAATAAGAGTCATAAAAGGGCGTAACATGCCTTTCAGAACCTTCCAGTCAAAAGGGTTTCATCCTTCCAGTCAAAAGGGCTAGCAGCTTCCACTCTTAACAGTATTTCATCCTTTTTGCTGTTGGTATTGGTGCCTAAAAACTATTCCTACTAATGAAGCAAGCCTAAAACGTACTGAGCCAGATACTAATCCTTCTAACCAATCTCTACTGCCTAGTGCAACGTCTGATGTTATGTCCAATTTTATGATTATTGTAGCAACCCACGATGAAATTTCCTCCTAAGCCATGTCTGCATAGCCCATACCATACCCATACACGACACCAATACTTCCACTAACATGCATGCTGCTCAAACGGATGTGCAACCTGACCCACCTCCTTCCATTTTTGATGCCATATTATGCCCATCCAGCTAAAAACACCTTCCCATGAAACTAATTCACGACCCTCTGTTCCTGCATCAGTGGTCAATGCCAATTTCTTGGACTCACCTACCCTGCAATCTCCTACCACAATGCTGCTGCAATCTGTCAACACACAGGTCCATTTTTGATGTTATGTCCAATTTTGAACATTAGGCTTGTATTTAATTTGCTGATGTGTTTACTCACAGTTTTGCAATAATAACATCAAATGTTTCAAGATAAAGCTAATTTCAATGATGACTCGGACCTGCCATGGATGATGCACTGTACTTGTATCACCTATGTCGATTCTCGCCAAATCTCAATTAGGCTCGAATCCACAACCCCTGTCATAGACTTCAACAATAAATGGAAGCTCTTGAAAACCTAGATCCATCACGAAAATGTCTCTTCGTTTACCATGCACAGCCACTCAATCAGCAAACCCCTCCTTTGCAAATCAAAATCACCCACTTCTCCCTTCTCATCAAAACTCCAACATTTCATCTCCACATACACCTGAAACTCAAAACAGCTACACCATTCGACAAAAAGACCTCTGCACCCGAATTGATGCAGTAAACTATAATTATTGTTATGTTTAAATTACAGTAATCAATCATATTTAAATCGCCAAGACTTACCCACGCCCATCTAAAAAATGCCAAGTGGAAGGAATTCTGCAGCGACCGGTACAAATCCGGTTAATATTGCAGGAAGGAAAAATAGCTCAAAGTAATTACACTTTTTTATAATATATTTATTTCAATTTGAATACTTAAATTACTTCATGGAGTAATAAGCTTGGAAGCAACTAATTTTTTAGGTACTATTTCGGTATTTCATTTTCAGTTTCACCTAGAAACAACTAATTTTTTAGGTACTATTTCGGTATTTCATTTGCAATTTCACCTAGAAAGCATTACTTTACTATATAATGTGATGTTTCTTTTTATCTGAAATATCAATCATTAGTCCTTTTCCCCTTTTAATATACATACATACATACATACATGCATACATACATACATACATACATATATATATATATATATATATATATATATATATATATATATATATATATATTCTGCAGTTTCTTTGGTTCAAAGAAACATGATAGCAAATCATCCATCCTTCACATGCACTTGTTACAAAATGCACTACATTAATTAACTTATTTTGCTGCAAGTGAAAGAGAAGTCTACATACCTGGATTACAACGAAGTGGATCAAGTGGAGTAGCAATTCAAGCCAACTGAACCAAAACAAATTGTTATCTGGTTCAACACATAAAGTCCCTTGTACATAAACCATGGCAAAGCACAAAATAGTCTGCTCTTGAAACTGCACCTGTAAATTTAAGATATTAACTTACAAGCCAGAGTAATCATGCTTAAACATTATATTGACTTCAATATAATTGAACCAGAGCAAACAAGGCTTGTCACATTGCTCACAAATTTGAGATATTAACTTACAAGCCAGAGTAATTGTATTGAAACCGAACATGTAAATTTGAGATATTAACTTACAAGGCAGAGCAATTTAGGCTAGGAACATTGCTTGCAACGGCACAAAATGCGGTTAGGTCAGAGAACGGGTTGTCTGTAAGCAACAAATCCGATTATCTTAATATATATAGGGAGTATATAAAGATAGATATAAAATAATCATGAATGAAAAATTACTACCTCAATTCAAAAGAAGGATTCCTCTGATGAATCATAAATATCAGATTACATTGATCTTATGACAATTAAACGTGGCTAACATCTGAATATCACAGTAGCTTTTATCATTGGATTCCCTTATTAAATCTAACCATATCTGCTGCCATATCTGCTGCCATATGGCTAAACATGGCCAATTAGATCTGTCACTTGCCACCATATCTGCTGCCACATCTATAATCTGCACTTGTTCTTCCACAAGTTTCACGTGTACTCCGCAAGCTCGGCATCTTCAAGCACTTGCGCAGCAACTCCACGCTCCTGGAAATTTCAACAGCAGTTATGGTCATTCCCCACCTTTTCAACAGGCCACGTATTCAGTAGCAACCTCAACATTTTATTCCCTTTGATCACATTTTACCCCACTTGTTAAATAGATTTCATGCAGTAGTCCCGTCCTTCCTGCATCCAGCGATCATTAAGCAACTTGTCCATGATGATTTTTTTTTTTTTTTTTTTTTTTTTTTTTTTTTTTTGATATGTTTCCTATGGGTTGCTTCATCCCCGACTTAGATTTTTTTTAATGTAGATTCGAACTTCCGCTGTTTCTTTTGACATACTATGAGATTATTATCTGATACATTTATGTAATTCTTATTCAAATTGCCAAGACTTAACCATGCCCATACAAAGAATGCCAAGTGGAAGGAATTCCGCAGTGACCGGTACGAATTCGATTACTATTGCAGGAAGGTAAAATAGCTCAAAATAATTACACTTTTTAAGAAAATGTTAATTTCAATTTGAATACTTAATTACTTCATGGAGTTATTGCTTGGAAGCAACTAATTTTTTAATTACTATTTCGGTATTTCATTTTTAGTTTCACCTAGCAAGCATTACTTTACTGTATAATGTGATGTTTCCTTGTATATGAAATATCAATCATTAGTCCTTTTTCCCTTTAATACACAAACATACATATTGCAGTTTCTTTGGTTAAAAAAAAAAAAAAAAAAAAAAATTGAAAACAAATCATCCATCCGTCACCTGCACTTGTTCTATGGTACAGAACTGCTCTTCATTAATTAATTTATTTTATTTTGGAGCAAGTGAAATAGAGGTCTACAAACCTGAATAAGAACAAAGTGGATCAAGTGGGGCAGCAATTTAGGCCGACTGCACATAAAGCCCCGTGTACAGAAACCATGGCGAGGCGCAAAATAGTCCGCTTTTGAAAGGGCACCTGTAAATTTGAGATATTAACTTACAGGCCATAGTAATCATGTTTAAACATTATATTATCTTTAATATAATTGAACCAGAGCAATTTAGGCTTTTCACATTGCTTGCCAAATATGAGATTAACTTACAAACCAGAGCAGTCATGTTAAACTAAACCTGTAAATTTGAGATATTAACTTACAGGCCATAGTAATCATGCTTAAACATTACTTTAATATAATTGAACCAGAGCAATTTAGGCTTTTCACATTGCTTGCCAAATATGAGATTAACTTACAAACCAGAGCAATCATGTTAAACTAAACCAGTAAATTTGAGATATTAACTTACAAGCCAGAGAAATTTAGGCTTGGCATATTGTTCGCAACGGCACAAAATGCGGTTAGTTCAGAAAATGGTTGTCTATAAACAACAAACTCAATTACTACCTCATTTCAAAACAATGTGACAATTAAACACGGCTAACATCTGAACACTACAGTTACCTGACTCACATGGATCCACATGTTCATGGTACTAGCATACTCTCCTGTAGTGGTTTGATTAACAATATAATATTATAAATGGTCGTTACTCAAAGGTATTTCACATGATCTTAATTCATAATTAAAATGGTTTAAAGTTTGTAAACCAAATTTATGAATGTTTCATGATTCGTCAGGTTAAATGACAAAAAACATGTGGTAGATGAACAAAATGTTCAATTTCAAATGTATCAATGATTTAGTTAACAGCAGATAAGCTTTTGAAGCTAAATGATTCATCTGATTCAGGTACCTTCGAGGATATACGGACACATCCACTATTGCATAGAAACCATCGTCAATTTGCTTGAAATGTGAACAAATGAAACCCCCGAGCACCTGGTACTCTCTACTCATCACTCATCAGCAACTTAAGTGCGAATAACTTCATTCTTGGCTTACTGGTCTGTCTTTGTTTCCAATTATATTTTATAATATTAGACTTGGTTTATTGGGTGTAGGAATGCTGATTCAAATGATACAATGATGTTTTGAGTTTACTATTTTGCTACGAGCTCCTTTATAGTTTCCTTTCGTTAGGCTGTCATATGCTATATCTGATTAAGTTTTTGAAAAAGTGCGTACCTGAATCATATAGCATTATAGGGGGGAGGGGGGGGGGGGGATCCATTCCTTTTACCGAGGGAATCACTAAATTTAAGAATAATAAAATCATGTACAACCTCACCAAGGCAAATAAAGCTGCAGCAGGCTGCCCAAGTTAAAAGCGAGAGAAAATTGACTTTTTTACTCCGCATGTATAAAATTAGACTTGGTTTATTGGGTGTAGGAATGCTGATTCAACTGATACAATGATTGTTTTGAGTTTACTATTTTGCTACGAGCTCCTTTATAGTTTCCTTTCATGAGACTGTTATATGCTACACCTGATTAACTTTTTGAAAAAGTGCGTACCTGAATCATATAGCATTATTTGGTTTTGGGGGGGGGGGGGGGGGGGGATCCTTTTCTTTTACTGAGGGAATCACTAAATGTAAAAATAATAAAATCATGTACAACCTCACCAAGGCAAATAAAGCTGCAACAGGCTGCCCACGTTAAAAGCGAGAGAAAATTGACTTTTTTACTCTACATGTAAATGGACTGTAATAATCTTTGGAAGTGTCGACTGTGTGGTTCGATTGTACAACAAAATCAATTTTGGCTGTATTAACGTAGAGTCGCTGAAGATCTATGGTTCTATTCTGGTGCAGTTTGATTCTCATGCACACAATTGCATATGATTTGCATGAGAATCATTATCATTGTTGATATCAAGTGGTATTGCATCTTCCTCATCTCAGTTGCAGTTTTCCCACGATCTCCTCTTTCATAACTGTCCGCCGTTTCCCCACACACACAGAGGACAAATGGACGCGCACACACATGCGTATATACTGCTTTTAATGTACGTACACCTCGTACGCTACTATAATTTTTTCAGACAGAAAAAATATAATGAATCCAAACGTTATTGATATATTTTTAAACAAACAAAGATTACAAGGACAAAAAAATAGCCAGTTGGGATAATATTAACATTTCAAAAATAATAATTAAGACTGAAGTTTAAGTCAAAACGGAAAATATTTAATTTAATGCGTCAACATACTAGAATGTTAAAGTGATCTCATATTTTGTTTATATGATGATGCTTTCATTTCAACTGGAAATAATATTGAAGTGTGGAGTAGGACATAGACATCCTCTTTCGCAAGCGCTTGCGCCATATAGAATCAAAATGCAGTATTAAAATTCAAAAGTAATTAAGATAAGTGGTGGGAAATAACAAACATCTTTCAAATCAAAAACAAAATAAAAATCACACAAGAAAGAGGAGAAAGCGCTAAGGTTTCATACCACAGATTAAAATCGTATCACATTTGTACTTAGTATGGCCTAGTTAATTCATTCTATCAATGAGTGATGATGTGTCAGCATTAATAACATGCAGTAATCATACAAGCTCAAAGAAGAAGGTTGTGATGCAAAAGGAACAGTGAATTTCAGGGTACCATTCATGCTAATGCCAACTTACGTATGTATATTTGGAAAATCCAATGAATTGGGGAATTGAGCTTCGGCCCATGAATCCTAATGTGCATTTGAAAGGGGAAGGGGGGCAGTGCACCTGAATGCAATCCCACCACAGGCACATATTGTTTTGGATAAAATTGTTAACCAAGAGGAATGTAGACCAACCGTGTTCACAATACCCCATTATTTTGACCAATAGCACAGTGCCAGCCGTGTTCACAATGCCCCATTATTTTGACTAATAGCACAGCGCATGTTTTACAATACCCAAATTGGTCATTATTAAACACAGCATTCCATTTTTTGAAGTTGTATGACCTTGTGCTTTTCCTCATGAATAGCATGTGAAGTTACTGTTATCGACTGCGAAAATAAAAAAAGAGTAGCAACAAAAGCCTTGCACTCTATTTTCATCGAATTACATACCAAGTCACGGCTTGGAAAATTAATTTAAAAAATAAAATGCACGAACTAAAGTTTAATAACAGTTCTTACTCATGAAGGGAAATAATACCTTAATGGGCATGACAACAGGAAATCCATCTTCATCAACTTTATTCAATTCCAATGTTGTTTTGATCCTTCAAAACTTTTCCATTATGGATCAACAATTGTTGTCCCCAAGGATAGTCCCCTTTTCGTTGTAGTTCCTCTATACTTTTCTTAAAAGCCATGATCTGTCAATCATGGAAAAGGGTATATTATCAAGTTAACACATCTGAAGTTAGAAATACTCCATATAAAATGGACATAATGATGAATGGATGCCTAGCACAAAGTATGCCCAAAAATGCTTGCAAGTCTTTGGGAAATGCGGAAAAAGATGATAGGTTATTTATCCACTTGACTCATATTTGCAATTAGCATGCAGCTAGCTATGAACATTATTTTCCAAAGACGCTATCATATATATATATATATATATATATATATATATATATATATATATATATATATATATATATATATATATATATCGATGAGGAAAACTGTCCCGCACACATTCAACCCCCCCCCCCCCCCCCCCAAACCCCTTCCAAAAAAATGCACTGGTACACATCCTATAAGATCAATATCTACCAACTTTATGCATCCTATAAATCCCTGCCAAACCTTAACTCAAACTATCAATCTAAATTTCAAGAAAAACTCAAACTAGAGAGGGCATACCTTCCAACCATGAACACACTACTTGCACCCATTATCTTGGCACTAGTCCTCACATATTTCATCATGTTTATGACATCTAATCGAAGTCCGATATGAGAAGCAAAGTTGTCAAATCTAAGATTCTCTCATCATATTTAGGCTACAAAAGCAAATCTAAACTACTTTAGCCCTCTACGAAGAGAGTTTTACAACAACTCTGCAACCAGCTGCAAATCTAAGCTCATGATTCTATTTTCTATCATCAAGTATTGAAGAATCTGCTGGATTTGATGAGGTTGGCAGCAAAATTAAAACATGGAAACTCCAGCCTGATTTGAAAGAAAGAAATAAAATGAGAATATTAAAGCTGATTTATTCCCAAGCAATATATATTGTATACACGTTCAGATATGGGCCGAACTATCACCTAGACCAATATTCATTTGTAGCATTATAAATGGCTTACAAACGTATGTAATATCAATCATTTTGAACATTCTGAAAATCAAACGATAAAGCAAAGTATATTCTCTCAAATTCAAACTATTTGTTTGTCAAATTTGATAATTTTTTTGCTTAATGTGTAACTCTAATACATTATGGTAGATTTCTATATGAAATACGTTTTTGAATCTCTTGATTCTGAGGACCCACCCTCAGTATTGCATGGTTTCATCCCCACTAAAAAAACAGCCAGTGCATTGTAAATACATGGCATAGTGAGCAAAAATACATACAAACATATAAAACGATTGTGTATATCAGAAAATTGACACAAGCAATAAGAGTCATAAGACACATCTAAAGTTGGAAAAGGGTATCATAAAACACATCTAAAGTTGGAAGTACTCCATATAAAATTGACATAATGATGAATGGATGTCTAGCACAAAGTATGCCCAAAAATGCCTGCTAGTCTTTGGGAAATGCAGAAAAAGATGATAGCTTATTCATCCACTTGACTCATAGATGCAATTAGCAAATAGCTAGGTATGAACGTTATTTTGCAAAAACGATATCATATATGGTCATGCACACATTCAAACAACACCCCCCCCCCCCCCCCCCCAAAAAAAAAAAAACAGTGAAGTCAAGAGTAATCAGTATTAATCAGGATATTTATCAACTACCAAAAATAGACAGACAACAGAGCTTAATGACCATGAAGTTTCAAAATTTGCAGAACTTACATCCTTCCTATAGCTTCTTGAAAGTAAGGCAAAGTCGGAAGGTCATCAAAACCAGCTGAATCATTTTCAAATGTCCTAATCATATGTCTGTATGGCGCAACAACATCCTTTTCAACATTAGCAAACCCCTCCTTTGCAAATCAAAATCACCCCCTTCTCCCTTCTCATCAAAACTCCAACATTCGATCTCCACATACACCTGAAACTCAAAACCGCTACACCAATCGCCACAAAGACCTCTGCCAATCTCAAACAATCACCCCAATTCAACCAAAACTGCACCCATCTCAGCCCATACTAAATAAACTTTTCCTCATCTTCAAACAAAAGCACTCTCGCACATCAATCTCACCTGACCATCATCCTTCAAACAGTTAACCTGATTTTTTTTGGATATGTTTCCTATGGGTTGCTTCATCCCCGACTTAGATTTTTTTTTAATGTAGATTCGAACTTCCGTTGTTTCTTTTGACATACTTTTAGATTATTATCTGATACATTTATGTCATTCTTATTTAAATTGCCAAGACTTACGCATTCCCATCTAAAGAATGCCAAGTAGAAGGAATTCCGCACTACGCAGTGAGCGGTACAAATTCGGTTAATATTGCAGGAAGATAAAATAGCTCAAAGTAATAACACTCTTTTAGAATATATTTATTTCAATTTGAATACTTAAATTAATTTAGGAGTTATATGCTTGGAAGCAACTAGTTTTTTAGTTATTATTTCGGCATTTCATTTTTAGCTTCACCTAGAAAGCATTACTTTAATTGTATAATTTGATGTTTCTTTGTATCTAAAATATCAATCATTAGACCATTTTCCCTTTAATATACCCAATCAAATACCCAAATTGGTCATTATTAAGTACCACAATCAATTTTTTAAAGTTGTATGACCAACTTTGTGCTTTTCCTCATGAATAGCATGTGCAGTTACCGTTTACGACTGTGAAAATAAAAAAGAGTAGCAACAAAAGCTTTTGCATTCTATTTTCACCAAATTACATAATAAGTCACGGCTTGGAAAATTAATTTTTTTTAAATAATTGCAAGAACTAAAGTTTAATAACAGTTCTCACTCATAAAGGGAAATAATACCTTAATGAGCATGACAACAAGAAGTCCATCTCCATCAACTTTATTCCCTTCCAATGTGGTTTCATCCTTCAGAAATTCTCCATTATGGATCAACAATTGGGATAGTCCCCCTATCCTTTGTAGCTCCTATATACTTTTCTTAAAAGCCATGATCTGTCAATCATGGAAAAGGGTATCATAAAATTAACACATCTAAAGTTGGAAGTACTCCGTATAAAATTGACATAATGACGAATGGACGCCTAGCACAAAGTATGCCCAAAAATGCCTGCTAGCCTTTGGGAAATGAGGAAAAAGACGATAGCTTATTTATCCCCTTGACTCATATATGCAATTAGCAAGTAGCTAGGTATGAACATTGAGTCCTATATTTCGATGAGGAAAATGGTCATGCACGCATTCAAACAACCCCCCCCCCCCCCCACCCACCAAAACCCAATAAAAAAAACAAGAAAAAAACGCACTGGTGTATATTTATGCCAAATTGTATATATGAGCTAGTGCGCTAATATATTAGATCAATGAGTATAAAATGTTGACATATCACCTCTTTTTTTTACAGGAAAACCAATGGTAACTACTAGTGTGAAGTCTAATTACCAAGCACTGAAAAATTGAAGTTACCGACCAACAAAACAAAGCCAACTTAAATCTATGAATAGGGAAAAATTAGGTGCAGTCAAGAGTAATTAGTCTTAATCGGGATATTTATCAACTACCAAAAATAGACAGAACAGAGTCTAATGACCATGAAGTTTGAAAATTTGCAGAAGAACTTACATCCTTCCTATGTATAGCTCCTTGAAAGTAAAGCAAAGTCGGACGGTCATCAAAACCAGCTGAATCATTTTCAAATGTCCTAATCATATGTCTGTATGGCGCAACAACATCCTTTTCAACATTGGCAACATCACTTGGGTACCTGAAAAAATGAAATTGAATGGTGCCAACTTCGTCCTTGCATCCAACACACTGTTTGAATGATGAGCCAAAATGATATGATCACACCCTCCACATTTCCTACACTCCTCTCTTTTCTTCAAATACCCAACCAACTTCTCTTGCAGTAACTTATTCTTACTAACTTTTTCTGGAGGAACCGCCTTTGAATACCTATTAGCTCGAAGATGAAAAGAAAGGAACGAACACAACATCGGCTTCCTTTGCATCCATGACCCTTACAGCAGTGCATGAACCAGAATGGTTTGGAACTGTAGAAGACAAGATCCAGTGTAAGCCAATACTCAATGCTATGCTGAAGATTTAAACCACCAGGGCACTTTGGGGGTTTGATTGCAACATCAGGCCATACATGCTATTAGATTCAGGTGCCCAATCTAATAACCCAAAGTGAAACTCGGGAGGTAAACCATACATATATACTTTCAAAATTGCACGATTTGGATTGCATTTGTTACCGGTTTTCTTATGCTCACAAAGGTTGCTACCGCTTAAAAACGAAGAGCGTTTTAATTCAAGATCTACAATCAGAAGGTCAGCTGGATTTCTGGGCACTCCATGCAAACGATTGCTGCTCTTGATAATATGTAAATATTCAGTTGAATCTAAAAGAAAGAGTAATGATAGGAAGAACAAGAATGATGCTAAGGTGAATTTGTAGAATAGAAATCTTTTGGATACAAATCCAAATATACCAATGCTTTTGTCGCCCGTTTTATTTACTTTTTGCTTATAATAACGATCCATGCATGAAGAAATCTTGATCGCTGCAACTTGTATGGAAATCGATGCAGTTAACTGATGAAATTAGACAAAGCCAACCAATAAAATAATTAAAACCCCTCCCACTTATAAACTTCATCAGGCGCAATAGAAACAAAAGGAGACATGATTCAAAGTGTAAAATGGAGAAATGGAGTTGGATATGATTTACAGACTAAAACTAGATTCAAACTGATATGGAGTGATGATAGCTCGAAATCAATCGCCTAAAACCCCCTTCTTTCTTTTGTGCTTTCCAGGTGTTTTCTTATTATACAAAAATAATTATGGCATATCACCATTATTATTATTTACTATGAAATCATCATCGTTTATCACCACTAATTAAATGAATTTGACATCAAGATTGTGGTGTGAACAGGGTTTTATATCTTGAGAACTTACGTGAATGTGTATGGGTGCAGGATGCCAATTTTCATCATGGATTATCTATTTTTTATGTCTACTTTTTAAGTTATAAAAAGGACAACTGCATTTCAAAGTTGCTCATTAAATTCCAACTGTAAGCTTGTATTTAGTTAGCATGAAGAACATTAGACTAACTTGCTGACATGTTTACTCACAAGTCTTGCAATAATAACATCAAATGTTTCAAGATAAAGCTAATTTCAATGATGACTCAGACCTGCCATGGATGATGCACCATACTTGTATCACCTACGTCGATTCAGTTCTCCCCAAATCTCAATTAGGCTCGAATCCGCAACCCCTGTCATAGACTTCAACAATAAATGGAAGCTCTTAAAAACCCAGATCCATCACAAAAAGGTATCTTCGTTTACCATGCACAGGCCACTCAATCGGCAAACCCCTCCTTTGCAAATCAAAATCACCCCCTTCTCCCTTCTCATCAAAACGACAACATTCCATCTCCACATACACCTGAAACTCAAAACGCTACACCATTCGACAAAAAGACCTCTGCCAATCTCAAACAATCACCCAAATTCAACCAAAACTGCTCCCATCTCAACCCATGCTGAACAAACTTTTCCTCATCTTCAAATAAAAGCACTCTCGCACATCAATCTCGCCTACCCATCATCCTTCAAACAGTTAACCTGAAACCCTGTAAGCCTGAAAACAGCCCAAATATATCACTTACGGGCAACAAAACCCCCGGCTCCACTTCATATAACCATTAGTCAACCTTCCACCTCTAACCCAGAACCAACCGCCTGCAAATACATACCTGAATATCCTCGCCTACGACAAAATCTCCCCATGACATTCACTGATCAGCGACCAGAATTGCTACCATCTCTATACACCTCATAACCGCCCAAAATCAGCACCACCAAACCCCTTACTGCTGCATCGTCTGCCAAATTCAACCACCACCCAAATCAAATCATAGCGCCTCCCATTTACAACAGTACATAACCAAAATCAGCTTTAACGATCACCAAGCCAAACTCAAAAAATCGATCGGCTTCCTCTTCCTGCAGTGTTTCAACAACCGCTCGCCTGAACCATCTCCTACAATAATAGTCAGTAACTTGAAAACACAATGATTTTAATTTTTTTTACTTGAAGAAACCAAGTGAAATGATCGCTATATAAAAATATAACTCATATGTTCAATCACAACGTTGCCACAGTTTAAAGGCAGCCATGGTGCAGTTCATATATATACAAATATATATATATATATATATATATATATATATATATATATATATATATATATCCATCGAAGGTTCGGAAAATTGTATGTCGTAGCATAAATAGCTGAACTAAAGCACCCGTATACACTAACTAACTTTCAATTTTTAGAAACGTTTCAAGTAATAAGTATATTTGATTCCCTTTCACATCATCTTACGCTGACACATTTTGAATTGTAATTGTAATTGGTTACTAAAACAAAACAAAAAATTATCATATTTATAATTGTGATTGTAAAGGTAATTGTACTTGTACTGCAACAAAATTTTAATCATATATATAAGCAACACAGTATGATAAATGCAAATTGTAATTGGTTACTAAATTTATATAAGACACACATATTTACTACGTTTTGTAGTCCAATGTTAAATAAGCTATTTTTCCACAGTTTTGTTTACTGGTATACGAACCATGTCTATGATTTCTTGTATTCATGTGCCTCTGTGTGTATTTTTCTCATTTCATAATTTAAGAAAATTGCTTCATAAATTTTACCTGTGAAACTAATGAATAAAGAGGTGGTGTCACATATGCACATAAGAATTGCACGATTAAGCCAATGCCAAGGTAATTTAGTCAGATCCTCTATGGAAACAGGAGCGGAACCCGAATTGATACTGCAATAAATTATCATTATTGTATGTTTAAATTACAGTAATCATTCATATTTAAATCGCCAAGACTTACCCATGCCCATCTAAAGAATGCCAAGTGGAAGGAATTCTGCAATAACCGGTACATATTCAGTTAATATTGCAGGAAGGGAAAAAAAAGCAAAATAAAAAACACGTTTTGCACAAAGCTAAATATTACAAAACACAATCACAAGATTTGTCAACCACCCCCCCCCCCCCCCCCCCCCCAATCCCTTTATCAAACCAAGTTCAATGAGAATTAGTTTTACAACAAATTTAATGGTAATGTTTAACAAGAATTAGTTATATTAAAAAAAATGGTAACGTTCAACGAGAATTTGTTTTATTTTAAAAAAGTATTAAAAAAATATTAAAAAAATTATCTTTTTTTTTTTTTTTTTTTTTTTTTTTTGCAAACAGGCTGAGAAGTGTATCTTTAACGAGACATGATGCTCCACCACTTGGACAAACCATAGCTATAAACTGTAATTAACACTGCTATTCTAAGGTGGTATAGTTCAAAGCTGCAATAGAAGAAAAAACCAAAAAAAAATGTTATCATATTTCAAATTATACTTGCATGCCGATGCTATTATGATTTTTCTTTTCTTTTACCTTTTAGGAAAAAAAATCAGTTTCAAACCTTAAAGGGAAAATAACCAGATATGGTCCAAATTTGAGAAAATTTAAGTTGGCATATTTAATAAACAAATATCGTTTGTACTAGTACAGTGGTCATGTGACCATATTGGGAATAGTCTATTACTAGGCACTTGTATATTATCAATATTGAAAGCAACATTTTTAGGATGTAATGTGTGTGCAAGCATAATTTATTTTCGAAGCTCTCTAATATTTATAGTTATGCAATATAATGGCGAACATGAGCCAACACCTTTCTGTCTCGACAATCCAGAAAGCATAATCAAAAATGTTATACAGCAATATAGAGTGTCACAATCCCATGTAGGGTGAGAAAAATCGTGGTTAAAGCTATATTTTTAATGATACAATTGAAAGAATAAGAAACAACATTAAACTCTTGCTCATTCTAGATGATTCCTCAATTTTGTGCAGTAGCAAGTTCGCTAAAACAGGTATGACATGGCTTAACAAAATCAACCAGAACTGCCACACATTATCAGTGTCAAGAAAAAAAATCAAACTAGAGAAGACATACCTTCCAAACCCCTGAACATGCTACGTGAAAGCAGACATTCAATCAGGTTCCACTACACTAAGCTGTGGCCAAGGCCAAGTCAATGTATCTCTTGCACCATGTATTTCGTTCCTCCCTGGCTATGGGACCAAACATGCTGATTCAAGCTTTACTGTTGTGAGAAGAGTTAAGGATATGACAGTCACAGTTGCCGATAAACAGGCTGCTTAGGAGTGTGTGAAGGCTGCAGCTACCAGTTTTGCTGATCTTAAGGATGAGTATGCTTCCCAGCTTCCCGGACAGTGTGGTGTTCCTTTGCCCTTACCTATCACTCGTACCAGAGTTAAGGATATGACAGTCACAGTTACCGATAAACAGGCTGCTTAGGAGTGTGTGAAGGCTGCAGCTACCAGTTTTGCTGATCTTAAGGATGAGTATGCTTCCCAGCTTCCCGGACAGTGTGGTGTTCCTTTGCCCTTATTTATCACTCGTAACACTGACTGCAGCAAGTATGCTCAATACTTAGTGAAGAGTTGTTACAAGAAATATGCAATGCCTAATGTTTCTGTGTTGTTTAATGCAATGCAGGCTCGCCAAATTTAAAAAAACACAAAAGAAGCCATAAAACTAGAATTCATCATCGCCGCCTTTGATTTCTCCCGAAATCAAATGACGAAAATCTATAATGTGGATCATATCACAGTGACTTCAGACTTCATGGTCTTCTAAGAATAGAGTTGTACACCAAAACTATAACAGAGTTCAGTAGGAGAATGCTGAACTTCAAATCAAAACTCTGCATAATCGCATATTGTCTCTCGTACATCAGGGCTCGCGATTCGCAAGTTGTGTTCAAACCCTTTCAACCGTCAAAAGTCATGTTTCCCCTCGCATTAGTGTCTGGGAAATATGGAGCTAATACTAAAAGATTTTCATGACAAATTTTGAGTGACAGGCGAGCTATACAGGAATCACAAGAGTTTGTCCTAAAGAACAAAAGCTTCTTCATACTATGGGGGTTAACTATTAACACAAAAATTCATACCAATCAAATATGAAGAAGTGGAAGATTTAAAGCCGAAAGGATAAAGGGGGTTTCGGATAGCGAAACCAGGTTCGTGGGGAAAAGACCAAATCCGAGGATTCATCGGAAGCAAAGTCCGAGAGCCAACAACAAAGCCATAGGGCAAAAAGGGAAAAACCGAAAGCAGACACCGGCGGTCAAGAAGAATCAGAATACAATAATACCGATCCACCGACAGCTGGAGATAGAAAGTAGTATTGAAGATTCTGAAAGGTCATGACGGGGAAAAGATCAAGGTCAATATGAAAAGGAAGATACCGAGAGGGTAATGCCGACACTGAATGGGATGCAGAATAACAATTCTGGAAGCATACACCTGGTGCCGAAAGCATATAATCCAAGACGTAAGCAGAAGAAGGTATTCTGGAAGCATCACCGGAAGAACCTACCGATACCTACTTGATACCAACACCAACATCTAGAGCCATCTTCAACATCACCGGAAGGTATTCTGGAAGCCCACCTTTATAACTAAAGACGAACACATATGCCAGAAGCCGGAACCGGCTCCCTTTACGCTACCGAAGACTTCATAATCCACTACTTAAGCAGAAAGGTATAGAGACGAATCGAGACCAGAGGTCCCGAAACCGAAAGCCATCAAGGCCAAGAATAACTTTCGAGAGCAAACTATTGGAAGGCATGGTACCAAAGCCACTCCCGAGAGTCCAAGATTGATATTGCAAAAACAAAGAAGCATCCATGAAGACATTTAATGGGACGAAAGACGGCCGAAACCTTTTTGCAGAAACCGGAGTTCACAAGAACAACCGAAACCTTGTTTCCGCATTCAAGGTCTTCTGAGCCCACAACAGAAGGGGTTCAGAAACCGGCAACGTGGTCTAGAAAGATAGAGACAATTAGAGGAAGCTAGAGTAAGCTAGAGACAGCTAGAGGAAGCTGACGAAATGTTGTTGACGAAAGGCTGATGACGAAAGGGGTAAAGCCAGAAAAAAACAAAAACGACAGCAGAAGGTCGTAGAGAGCAGGAGAAAGGAAGAAAAAGAAAAAACAATGAAAGCCAAAGGCGGGAACAAAAAGACGGCACCAAAAAAGTGGCGGGAAAAAGAAGCAGCAAAAGGAGACCGAATACCTCTATAAACAAGACCCGAAGAGTCACATTGGGGAGGACCTTCTTTCCCGATCTCTAAAATCTTCCTCTCATTTTCTCATTTTCTAAGAGAACTAACCCAAATATGTAAAATCAATTCGGGGATTTCTTATGTAAGCTTCTGATATACACGTAAATGTGTATATTTTATATGGTTTAGAGCATTTGATGGATAAAGCATGAAGAATTTGCTTAAAAAGAGTGAAGTTTAAAATTGTTAAAGCTTGAAAAGTCTAAAGCTTGAAGAACGGTTGCAATTATATTTCAGTTAAGAAGATTTGGCTCAATAAAGACTCAAACTGCATTCACATTAGCTCATTTGGAAGGCCTCTTACTCATGTTGCGTTCACACTAGCCTATTTGCTAGACCACTCACTCTCAAGCTGCGTTCACACTGGCTTATGTGTTATTTGGGTTATTTCTTTAGTCCCACATTATGTAATTAGCTAGCTAGCCTTTGTCATATCAGCTATAAATACATTGTATCTTAGTCTTGTAAGAACACATTAGGTTTTATTCTGTAATTCTCTTCTTGGAATAAAATCATTCTCTCCCTTTCTTTTTACTTTTTGTTTATTTTATTTATGTTCATGTTATTTATTTTCTTTTTCTCTTCTTCTTTAGCTATGTCTAGCTAATCCCCTTTGATTAGGGGGTGATGACGCTGATAGTATGATTCAATATGAATCACATAGCCAAAAGATGAGGACTGTATACATGTAGATCTGGATCTGAATTAAGGGCTAGATCTGAACCTTCATACCCTGTGTCGTTTAAGAGCTGTGCTCCTTCACAGGGTATATTCGAGTTCAATCTAACACTTATCAGATTTAGATTTAATATTTAGGGTTTTAGAAATAAAATAGTGAATCTGTCCTGATAGCCTATGGTTGTAGAGCTGACCTCCTGCATAGGCTATGCTTGTCGTTATTTACATATTTGTTTCTAAAAACCTATTATCGTTGATTCATGTTTGTGACAGAAACATGTATTAGATCGGGTTAATCTTTTGGCTATTGACGATTATGAATCTGATCTATGTCATTATCCCCTAATTGCTTTCACTTATTGTTAAAACTCTCTTTTATTTAATTTCTGCTATTTTCTTTGTTTTCAACCAATCAAAAGTTAGGGATAACTTGATTGGATTTATTAATAAAATAATTTGGTCCCAGAGTTCGACACCCTCTACAACAATCCTTGTTGTTTAGGAAAGCCGAACGGATTTTACAGTTGTTTACAACTGCATAATTTGTTCGCAAACAAATTTTGGCGCCGTTGCCGGGGACCAAAATAATTTTTATTTTTAATCCTTCGAGTTATAATTTTTATTTTTTATTTTTATTTTTCTTCATATAAAAAAAACACAAAAAATATTTTTATTTTATTTTGTTTCTTTTTGTTTTCTAGTATAGATAAAAAAAATCTTGATTGGTTTGATTTGCTTTATTTTCTTCCTTGTTTGCCTATTTTCTTCTCTGTCTTCTTTCCTTTTTCTTTGGCCAATTTTCCTTGATTTATTTCCTTTCCTTTCTATTATTTCTTTTCATATTTACATCTTTTCTTCTTTTTACAAGAATCTTATAAAAAAAAAACACTACAAATTTTTCTTTTACTCTTTCTCTTCTCTGCCTGAACCTGTTCCCGATCACCCTCTAGCACCATCAACAGCCTCCTCTAACAAAACTGTTGAACTGCCTTCATCACGATACATTAAAAATTCACCAAAAATCAACACACCCCTCTACTCCCGTAGGCCTCATCATCCCCTGTTAACAATAACATACCGCAATCCTCTTCAAACAATCTGAACCCACCTCCAACAAACACAGTTTCACAAGTCAGTAACCCAAATAAGCAGTATCCTTCCCAAAATCACCTACCGCAAACCCCTACAAATCCGAACTGCACAACCACAACTTCAGCCTCAGCACAACCATTTCTACACTCGAACAACCCTGCGAACGCCAGAAACCCTCTTCGCGCAAACCAAGAACCAAAAAGTTTGGTGATTGTGTTCTGAGAACCGAAATCCAAGAAGCTAACGACCCCAAATTAGCTGCCCTCAAAGAAGGAAGGATCAAAAATAAATTAGCTGTCCAATTTTCGAACAAATTTGATTCTTTTTTCTTGAAATCTTGAGTTCTGGTTTGCGCGTTGTACGAATTGTGGTGGACCGACTTCTGAGAACGAGTTTTGATTGATATTTGGATGAGCCGATCTAAGAACTCTGTTTCTTGAGCGAAAAAAAAAACAAAAAAAAAGGTGTTCGGTTGTTTCTGGAAAGAGGACCGAATTTGTTTCTTTGATATTTGGATGAACCGAATTCGTTTGGGTTGGTGGGCCTGAGTTAGTGATTCAATTCTTTTATTTTAATTTTTAATCTTTGCTTTTTCTCCTTTTAAGGCCATTTTTTTTATATTTTTTATTTGAATAAAAAAAGAGCTCTTCTCTTCCAAAAAAAAAAAAAAAATCGAAAGCAGGTACAGTGGCAATTTGAAAAAGGTCTTAAAAAAAAAAATTCAGACTCCTAGCCCGAACCCGTGCCGCAGCGCAGTCAAGCAAATAATAGGAGGCGACAACAATAAAAAGCAGCGGACTATTCAGTGTCGAAGCGGTTGCACACCAAGTGGGGTGTGAACGCGCTAGCGCGACTCAACTGCACTGGACGGACTGCCGATCAAGGTGAGTATTTTCTATCTCTACAGGGACCACTGCTGCAAATAAAAAAATATATAGACATTGCTTGTAAAACTCTTCTGCAGGGCATCGGCTTGCTTGTAAAGAAAAAAAAATTGTTTTTTTTTAATCTCTGCAATTGACTGTTCTGTGACTGTTCTGAGACTGATCATTCTGTGACTGAAAAAAAAAAAATTGTATTCATCGTAGTTTTGTTTTTACTTTCTAAGGACTTCATTATATTTTGACAATTTGGTTTAGTTCAAACGGATTATTTCTCGATGTCTAGACTACGGCAGAGTAATAACTGTTTATAAATATTACGGTGATTCGTAAATATTATATTGGTTGTTCCTCTGAAGGTACTTAAACCTTCGGCTGCATTGCTAGGGTGATTCCTGGTGCACCGATAACTCCTGTCCGTTAACTGGCTGAGAAGTCTTCTGTTGAAATAAATCAAACCGTCATTATATAGTTCTAGAAATTGTAAATTGCATTAGGTTCATTTAAAAAAAAATCTTTTGTGTCTAATTATTTTTCTCTAAAAAAAAAAATTCAAAATAAATCTCATTTTGTAAAAAATAAAATAAAATTCGTTTCTCAAATTTGTTTTTTCTCGTCTTTCCTTATTCTTCTCGCTAGTGCATGCGTCATTGGACTCGTGATCCTTCAGACAATCTAGTTCGAACAAACAGTTCTTTAACCATGGCCGAAGAAAATCCCCCTCGATCTCTTATGGATAGATACTTCCCTGATCGGGTTTCTATTCCTTCTTGCATCATATTGTCCGCCCCAACGGGTAACCACTTTGAAATTCATTCGAATCACATAAATACTCTTCCAAAGTTTGGCAATTTAGAATGTGATGATCCTTATATTTTCCTGACCAAATTTGAACAAGTTTGTGCAACCATGAAATTTCAACAATTAAGTGACGATGGAATCAAACTTAGGTTAATTCCATTTGCACTTACCGATTATGCTGAGAAAAGGTTGTATAGCTTGCCTTCAAATACGATTGGAACTTGGGGTGAATTTGTTAACATTTTTCTAAAGAAATTTTACCCTCTGGAAAAAACATCTAAAATTCGAAATGAAATCGTCAATTTTCGTCAATTTGGGGGTGAATCCTTTGCAAAATATTTTGAAAGATTTAAAGAGCTTCTAGTCAAATGTCCACATCACAATTTTGAAAAATGGACTCTTTGTCAAATTTTATACGATGGACTTGAAAATAACTCTCGAACCATGCTCGAATCAATGTGCCAAGGAAATTTTCTAGCCCAAGATCACAATGCCGCTTGGCAATTTCTCGAAAATTTGGCCGAAAAATCAGCTCAATGGGAAAGATCTAACGAGAAATCGATTTATTCCCGATCTAACGCTCATTCGGTAGGATCATCAGTAGCCTTAGAAGCAAAAATAGACGCGATGATATCCAAATTCGATAATGTCCTTTCATCAACGCAAATAAATCAAGCTCAAGCGTCTCAGACCTCATGTTACAAATGTAACGATCCTAACCACATAGCCGATCAATGCCCACATTCATTGGAACAACTCAACGCATTTAACAAAGCTAGGAACGACCCATTCTCCCCAACATACAATCCAGGTTGGAGAAACCATCCTAACTTCTCTTGGACCCAAAACAATGCAAATTCGAATGCGGTTCGACCACCTTTTCAGTCATTTTCGAATAATCCTTCGAAACCTCCCTTTCAACAAACTCAATTCCAACATCCTGCGCCACCTTTTCAAAACCAAGCACAACAATCTTTTGTTCCCCAAGACGATAAACGATTGACATCACTGGAGAAAACTCTCGAAGAATTGACTAAAGCGACAACTCAAAATCTCCAATCAAATACCAATCTTCAAATTTTATTGACTTCGCACATGCAAAACACGAGTCAATCGATTGCTAAACTTGAAATGCAAATGAGTCAGTTAGCCACTTCAGTAAGCGAACGGGAAAGAGGCACTTTCCCGAGTCAACCCATTCCAAACCCCAACCGTCAAAATCCTAACTCCAACCAAATTCACATCATTCAAGATTCAAACGTGAGTCACTTGAATGCGGTCACGACTCTTAGATCCGGCAAAAAGATTGACAACCATGTGGTCAACCCAAATGCTTTACCGGACGATCTTCCAAACCCTATCGAAAATTCAACCAACTCAGATCAAAACATTGAGCCAATTTCTGACAAGGACCATCCTCAAACTCAAGTAGCCCAACCTACTGAGTTGTCTGCTCCATTTCCTCATAGACTCCGACCTAGGAAAAAGACGGATCAGCTAGAAAAAATCCTTGAAATATTTAAGCAAGTTAAAGTGAACATTCCTCTTTTAGATATTATACAACAAGTTCCACAATACGCAAAATTTCTAAAAGATATGTGCACTCAAAAACGTCATACGCATGTACCTAAGAAAGTGTTTCTAGCGGCAACTCTAAGCGAAGTCTTGTCCCAATCAATGCCAGTGAAATACAAAGATCCTGGCTGCCCCACAATATCATGTACTATTAGGGACAAGAAAATCGATAGATGTCTGCTAGACTTAGGTGCTAGTGTTAACTTGCTTCCATATTCCGTCTATCGCCAATTAGGGCTAGGAGAATTAAAACCCACCAAGGTTACCCTTCAGCTTGCTGACCGTTCAATTAAGAAACATGTGGGCGAAATCGAGGATGTGTTGATCAAAATTGGCGAATTCATCTTTCCAGTTGATTTTATTGTCTTAGAAACTCAACAGGTTAGCAATCCTGCAAACCAAATCCCTTTGATTCCAGGACGACCCTTCTTAGCAACCTCTAATGCACTCATCAACTGTAGAAATGGGTCTATGAAACTTTCTTTTGGTAACATGACTGTCGAGCTAAACATCTTCAGAACTGAAAACTCTCCTAAGTCTTATGTGGACCAGTTTTCTGAAATTCATGTTGTCCACGATAATGAATCTGAGCTCGACCATCTGAATAACGAAATTGAATCAGATTACGAAACTTTGTTTCAAGATACTCCCGAAAATGTCTCTGATTTGATTCATGTCGAGCCTCTCACAAATGAGTCTATCCCTCAACCAATTTCTTCGGTTGAGTCGCCCCCAAAATCTGACCTCAAAGTGCTGCCCAGTCATCTTAAGTACGCTTACTTAGGAGATAATGAAACTTTTCCTGTCATTATCGCTTCTGACCTTACTTTAGAGCAGGAACAATTGCTCCTTCCCATTCATAAGAAAAATAAGGAGGCAATTGGTTGGTCCATGGCTGATATTAAGGGGATTAGTCCTTCGATAGTCCAACACTGAATCCACCTTATAGATGATGCCAAACCAACTCGTGATCCCCAACGTCGACTAAACCCTATCATGAAAGAAGCAGTTCGTGCTGAAATCCTTAAATGCCTTGACAATGGAATCATCTACCCGATTTCTGATAGTCAATGGGTTAGTCCGATTCATGTCGTACCTAAGAAATCAAGGATTACTGTGATCCAAAATGAAGCTAACGAGCTTATCCCAACCCGCACCTAGACTGGTTGGCGTGTTTGCATTGACTATAGGAAACTTAACGCTGCAACACGTAAGGATCATTTCCCTCTGCCATTTATCGATCAAATGTTAGAACGACTAGCTGGTCATGAGTACTACTGTTTCCTTGATGGGTACTCGGGCTATAATCAAATCCCTATCGCTCCTGAGGACCAAGAGAAAACCACTTTCACTTGTCCGTTTGGTACATTTGCGTACCGACGTATGCCTTTTGGTCTCTGTAATGCACCTGCAACCTTTCAGAGGTGCATGATTAGCATTTTTTCTGATATGATCGAGCGATTTTTGGAAGTATTCATGGATGATTTTTCCATCTTTGGGGATTCCTACACCGAGTGTTTACATCATCTCGATCTTGTTCTTAATCGCTGTAAAGAGAAACACTTAACGCTTAATTGGGAAAAATGTCACTTCATGGTTAAACATGGCATTGTTTTGGGACATGTCATCTCTAACAAAGGAATTGAAGTAGACAAAGCCAAAATTGAGGTTATCTCGAATCTTCCCATTCCCAAATCCGTTAAGGACATCCGATCCTTTTTAGGTCATGCTGGTTTTTACCGTCGCTTTATAAAAGATTTCAGCAAAATCACTCGACCTTTAACCAATCTTCTTGGTAAGGATGTTCCTTTCGACTTCAATTCTGATTGCATTTCATCTTTTGAGCATCTTAAAAATGAACTTGTCTCTGCTCCGATCATCTGCTCTCCCAACTGGAAGCTGCCTTTTGAAATCATGTGCGATGCCTCGAATTTCGCTGTTGGCGCTGTCTTAGGACAACGTATCGATAAAATTCTTCATGTCATTTACTACGCGAGTAAGACTCTGAACGACGCTCAAATCAATTATACGACCACTGAAAAGGAACTCTTGGCAGTCGCGTTTTCGCTTTAGAAAAATTCAGACCTTATCTAGTTGGCTCACACATCACTGTTCATACCGATCATTCCGCACTTAGATATCTTTTCTCTAAAAAGGATGATAAGGCTCGTCTCATTCGTTGGATCCTTCTACTTCAAGAATTTGACCTTACCATTAAGGATAAAAAAGGATCTGACAACGTTATTGCGGACCACTTGTCTCGTCTTCCAAATGCCCCGTCTTCTTCTCTTCCGATCAACGAGAATTTCCCTGATGAACAACTGTTTTCTCTATCCACTGATCCTTGGTTTGCTGACATTGTCAACTACTTAGTCACTAAGCAGACCCCTTCTTTTTGGTCTAAGCAGGATAAACACAAATTCTTTTCCCAAGTGAAACATTTTTATTGGGACGACCCCTATCTTTTCAAGTATTGTCCCGATCAAATCATTCGAAGATGTGTTCCCGACACTGAAACTCACAGTGTCCTCTCTTTCTGTCATGACCAAGCCTGTGGTGGTCACTTCGGTCCCAAAAAGACAGCCGAAAAGGTTCTCCAATCGGGTTTCTACTGGCCCACCCTTTTCAAAGACGCGTACGAATTTTGCAAAACTTGTGATCGATGTCAATTCTTAGGGAAAATTTCTAAACGGAATATGATGCCCCTAAACCCCATTCTAGAGGTCGAAATTTTTGATGTGTAGGGTATATAGACTTCATGGGACCCTTCCCTAATTCTTTTGGGAACATTTACATTCTCTTGGCTGTTGACTATGTTTCTAAATGGGTCGAAGTTGTACCATGCAAAACAAACGATAACAAGGTTCTTGAAAGAAAACATCTTTTCTAGGTTTGGCACACCTCGCACAATAATCAGTGATAATGGTACACACTTCTGTAATCGTTCTTTTGAAGCTCTCACGAGAAAGTATTCGATAACCCACAAGTTATCTACTCCTTACCATCCTCAAACTTGTGGGCAAGTTGAAGTATCGAATAGACAGATTAAACAAATTCTTGAGAAAACTGTGAATCGAAATCGTAAAGATTGGTCCCAAAAGTTAACCGACGCTCTTTGGGCTTACCGCACCGCTTTCAAAACCAACTTGGGTATGTCCCCTTATCGGTTGATTTTTGGTAAGCCATGTCACTTGCCAGTTGAACTAGAACATAGGGCGTTATGGGCAATAAAAACTTTAAATCTTGATTTAGAGCAAGCAGGTGAACATAGGAAGCTTCAACTTAATGAACTTGATGAAATTCGAAATGATGCCTATGAAAATGAACGAATTTACAAGGACAGAACAAAAGTTTTTCATGATAAATCAATTTTACGTAAAACTTTCATGCCAGGTCAAAAAGTTCTGTTGTATGACTCAAAACTGCATCTATTTCCGGGTAAGCTAAAATCTAGATGGACAGGACCTTACACTGTACGGACTGTTTTTCCGTATGGTGCGGTAGAAATTGAGAATCCAACTGATGGATCATCCTTTAAGGTCAATGGTCAACGCCTTAAACTTTACTTGGAACCAATACCCAACCAAGAGGAAGAGCTCATGGTCCTCCATGAGCCAGAGTACATTCGGTAAGACGCACTAACCCTCTTTTGTACATATGTAAATAGTCTCTTATTTTATTTTTCCTTTCACTAAGATATGTCTGATTAACGACTGTGAGGACACAGTCACACTCAAGTGTGGGGGGAATTTACATTACATCAGCAATCAAATTTTATGAAGTAGGTCGTTCATTGAACAAGGATTAACTGAAATTCATAAATAACACCTTGGTTCTTGTTTGATAAGTTGAATTGTTGGGTGATGAGAATGAACATTATTTATTCATTGAATCGTAATGTGTCTTTTTAAGATGCTAGTTTGACACTGTGCAGACGTTAGTTGTGTTCTGGAGTAAGCGTGTCAACCTTTGTTATACATGTTAGAATGTACGAGTAAAAATAATCAAAAAAAAAAAAATCATCATGAAATAAAAGGATTTTGCACCTACATTTGTTGGATTTTCTGAGTTCGTTTTCATGCATAATATTTTCTTTTCCACTCAAATTTTCAAAATCGTAAGTTCTAAAATCCACTTGGCCCAATTAAGAAGAAATGACTCATTGTAGCGTTCTTCTTCGATACCCCACATTATTCAAACCCAAGTTTTAGTCGATTTACATCCATGTGTCGACAAGTTTATTTTATATTGGTATACTCAAGAACCTTTGTTTAAAGGTCAAAAATGTCACTTTTTATACCAATATTACACTACCCATCCCGTACTTGTTTTAAGGTAGGATAACCATATACCACATCTTATTTTATATAGGTTATCTATCTTACGAAACTTTGCTTATCATTCCTTTCAGTTTTTTTGTATAACATCAATCCAGACTTGTGTGTTGAATTAAGGTTATAGAAGTAGAGTAACTAGGGCACAAAACTTTCCTCTCATGAAGTGTTGGTAGTAGAGGAGGAATCAAATGAAATCAAGTACGTCATCATTCCATCTCCATTCATCATTCATCATGCAAAAGAAAAAAGAAAAAAAAAAAAAGAAGAAAAAAAAAAAAAAAAGGAAAAAGGAAAAAGAAATAAAGAGAGAGTCTCTCTGAATAAAATAGTCTTCATCATTCTTGACTATGAAGCATTCATTTCCATTCCATCCACATCCATCATACCGTACTTAGAAGCAAGGATTGTAGTTGAGGAGATGGAAAGAAACAAAATGTTCATATGTGCCTTAGTATTACTTTATCTTTTGTAGCTTGAAATTCAACTAATACACTTGCCCTCTTATCTAGAATATTTTTAGAACTTACAAAAATATTCCTTCATCTATGCATAACTCATATCCAATACATTACAGTTACACTGGTGCAAAATTATTCAAAAAAAAAAGGTTGAATAAATGATTGGGCGCTCATTGTCGATGTGTAAAACTTTGGTTGACACCACGCTCTTAACCTTCAAGACAATTACAGTGTTAACAAGGAATTACGATTCAGCTTGAAAATTTTTATTCATTTTAGCACCAACAATGGGATGGACAATTTGGGACTAAACCGTTATTATTGAAGTTAGGTGAAATCCTTGGAATGTGAAAGACTTTAAATATATTGTTTGATTAATCTGCGTACATAAGACGCTTTGGATTTTGTGGGTAGTATCCGCTGAAAACCCTCACGAGACAACACTCGTCCTACTGGGGACACCCAGAGGTTTAACGGCTTGTTGCATACGCTAAATGCAATCGTGTTTCCTACGAAAATGTGACATATCTTAGTTTAGTTTATTCGAGGACAAATAAAAAGATAAGTGTGGGGGTATTTGATATACACGTAAATGTGTATATTTTATCCACTTATTTATCTTATTTTCCCTTTAAAATAATTGATACTTTGTATTTATAGCTGTATTATCAGATTGTTGACAAGAAGCATGGTTTAGAGCATTTGATGGATAAAGCATGAAGAATTTGCTTAAAAAGAGTGAAGTTTAAAATTGCTAAAGCTTGAAGAGTCTAAAGCTTGAAGAACGGTTGCAATTATATTTCAGTTAAGAAGATTTGGCTCAATAAAGACTCAAACTGCATTCACATTAGCTCATTTGGAAGGCCTCTTACTCATATTGCGTTCACACTAGCCTATTTGCTAGACCACTCACTCTCAAGCTGCGTTCACACTGGCTTATGTGTTATTTGGGTTATTTCTTTAGTCCCACATTATGTAATTAGCTAGCTAGCCTTTGTCATATCAGCTATAAATACATTGTATCTTAGTCTTGTAAGAACACATTAGGTTTTATTCTGTAATTCTCTTCTTGGAATAAAATCATTCTCTCCCTTTCTTTTTACTTTTTGTTTATTTTATTTATGTTCATGTTATTTATTTTCTTTTTCTCTTCTTCTTTAGCTATGTCTAGCTAATCCCCTTTGATTAGGGGTTGATGACGCTGATAGTATGATTCAATATGAATCACATAGCCAAAAGATGAGGACTGTATACATGTAGATCTGGATCTGAATTAAGGGTTAGATCTGAACCTTCATACCCTGTGTCGTTTAAGAGCTGTGCTCCTTCACAGGGTATATTCGAGTTCAATCTAACACTTATCAGATTTAGATTTAATATTTAGGGTTTTAGAAATAAAATAATGAATCTGTCCTGATAGCCTATGGTTGTAGAGCTGACCTCCTGCATAGGCTATGCTTGTCGTTATTTACATATTTGTTTCTAAAAACCTATTATCGTTGATTCATGTTTGTGACAGAAACATGTATTAGATCGGGTTAATCTTTTGGCTATTGACGATTATGAATCTGATCTATGTCATTATCCCCTAATTGCTTTCACTTATTGTTAAAACTCTCTTTTATTTAATTTCTGCTATTTTCTTTGTTTTCAACCAATCAAAAGTTAGGGATAACTTGATTGGATTTATTAATAAAATAATTTGGTCCCAGAGTTCGACACCCTCTACAACAATCCTTGTTGTTTAGGAAAGCCGAACGGATTTTACAGTTGTTTACAACTGCATAATTTGTTCGCAAACAGCTTCCCCGTGAATAAAATCATCAAAGCTCTTAAAGTGGAAGTAGGTTCAATCTGAACCGAACCACTATAAATTGTGTGTTCTTACCTTTTCCGCATGCTATGCTACCTTTCAGTATATTTTTGTGTGTATTTTGCCACACGGTTGGATCATCAGAGTATTCCTGCTCACGTCGTTAGGTTCTTAGCAACCTGACGCTTAAGCCGTCGAGTTCTTGGCAACCTGATGCTTTCCTCACGATATAAGCCTTACCGTACCTATCTCTCCCCAGCTCGTAAACCGTCAATTACCAAAATTATCTCCCTCAAGCTTCCTACCTTGCTCCGAGCTTAGATGAACCTTCCGAAAGTTGTTCAACTTCTTCACATGTGTCGTGCTTAGGAAACCCTTATCCCAAGGTAATTGTTGGCTCTCGAGTGGCAAAAGCGTGATACTCACCCCTTGAGTGAAGGCTGAAAATTTTGATATCTAGGAAAGGGTGAACTAACGAACTGAATAATCTCATTTTTCCCTTAGGTCCATCCCCCATAAATCTATATCCGGTGTTGACAAAAAATATCGTCAACAATTTATAGTGTAAAATGGGGAAATGGAGTTGGATATGATTTACAGAATAAAACTAGATTCAAACTGATCTGGAATGATGATAGCTCGAAATCAATCGCCTAAAACCCCCTTCCTTTCTTTTGTGATTTCCAACGTGTTTTCTTATTATACAAAAATAATTATGACATATCACCATTATTATTATTTATTTACTAGTAAATCGTCATCGTTTATCACCACTGATTAAATGAGTTTGACCATCAAGATTGTGGTATGAACAGGGTTATATATCTTGAGAACTTACGTGAATTCGTATGGGTGCAAGATGCCAATTTCATCATAGATTATCTAGTTTTTATTTCTAGTTTTTAAGTTATAAAAAGGACAACTGCATTTCAAAGTTGCACAGTAAATTCCAACTGTAAGCTTGTATTTAGTTAGCTTGAAGAACATTAGACTAACTTGCTGATGTGTTTACTCACAGTCTTGCAATAATAACATCAAATGATTCGAGATAAAGCTAATTTCAATGATGACTCAGACCTGCCATGGATGATGCGCTGTACTTGTATCACCTATGTCGATTCGCCAAATCTCAATTAGGCTCGAATCCACAACCCCTGTCATAGACTTCAACAATAAATGGAAGCTCTTGAAAACCTAGATCCATCATGAAAATGTCTCTTCGTTTACCATGCACAGCCACTCAATCAGCAAACCCCTCCTTTGCAAATCAAAATCACCCACTTCTCCCTTCTCATCAAAACTCCAACATTTCATCTCCACATACACCTGAAACTCAAAACCGCTACACCATTCGACAAAAAGATCCCTACACCCGAATTGATACTGCAATAAACTATAATTATTGTTATGTTAAAATTACAGTAATCGTTCATATTTAAATCGCCAAGACTTACCCATGCCCATCTAAAGAATGCCATGTGGAAGGAATTCTGCAATGACCGGTACAAATTCGGTTAATATTGCAGGAAGGTAAAATAGCTCAAAGTAATTACACTTTTTTTATAATATATTTATTTCAATTTGAATACTTAAATTACTTCATGGAGTTATAAGCTTGGAAGCAACTATTTTTTTAGATAATATTTTGGTATTTCATTTTAAGTTTCACCTAGAAAGCATTACTTTACTGTATAATGTGATGTTTCTTTTTATCTGAAATATCAATCATTGGTCCTTTTCCCCTTTTAATATATATACATACATATGTGTGTGTGTGTGTGTGTGTGTGTGTGTGTGTGTGTGTGTGTGTGTGTGTGTGTGTGTGTGTGTGTGTGTGTGTATTCTGCAGTTTCTTTGGTTCAAAGAAACATGATAGCAAATCATCCATCTCCATACCTGGATTAACTTATTTTGCCGCAAGTGAAGGAGAAGTCTACATACCTGGATTAGAAAGAAATGGATCAAGTGGAGTAGCAATTCAGGCCAACTGCATCAAAACAAATTGTTATCTGGTTCAACACATAAAGTCCCTTGTACATAAAACATGGAAAAGCGCAAAATAGTCTGCTCTTGAAACTGCACCTGTAAATTTGAGATATTAACTTACAAGCCAGAGTAATCATGCTTAAACATTATATTGACTTAAATATAATTGGACCAGAGCAAACAAGGCTTGTCACATTGCACGCAAATTGAGATATTAACTTACAAGCCAGAGTAATTGTATTGAAACCGAACATGTAAATTTGAGATATTAACTTACAAGCCAGAGCAATTTAGGCTAGGCACATTGCTTGCAACGGCACAAAATGCGGTTAGGTCGGAGAACGGGTTGTCTGTAAGCAACAAATCCGACTATCTTAATATATTTAGGGAGTATATATAGATAGATATAAAATAATCATGAAAGAAAAATTACTACCTCATTTCAAAAGAAGGATTCCTCTGATGAATCATGAATATCAGATTACATTGATCTTATGACAATTAAACGTGGCTAACATCTGAATATCACAGTAGCTTTTATCATTGGATTCCCGTATTAAACATGGCAATTAGATCTGTCACTTGCCACCATATCTGCTGCCACATCTATAATCTGCACTTGTTCTTTCCACAAGCTTCACGTGTACTCCGCAAGCTCGGCATCTTCAAGCACTTTGCGCAGCAACTCCATGCTCCTGGAAATTTCAACAGCAATTATGGTCATTCCCCATCTTTTCAACAGGCCACATATTCAGTAGCAACCTCAACATTTTACTCCCTTTGATCACGTTTCACCCCACTTGTTAAATAGATTTCAAGTCCCGTCCTTCCTATGGGCTGCTACATCCCCCACTTAGATTTATTTTAATGTAGATTCGAACTTCCGCTATTTCTTTTGACATACTACTATGAGATTATTATCTGATACATTTATGTAATTCTTATTTAAATTCCCAGGACTTAACCATGCCCATATAAAGAATGCCAAGTGGAAGGAATTCCGCAGTGACCAGTACAAATTCGGTTACTATTGCAGGAAGGTAAAATAGCTCAAAGTAATTACACTTTTTTAGAAAATATTAATTTCAATTTGAATACTTAATTACTTCATGGAATTTTATATGCTTGGAAGCAACTAAATATTAGTTACTATTTCGTTATTTCATTTTTAGTTTCACCTAGCAAGCATTACTTTACTGTATAATGTGATGTTTCCATGTATATGAAATATCAATCATTAGTCCTTTTTCCCTTCAATACACACACATACATATTGCAGTTTCTTTGGTTCAAAAAAAAACATGAAAGCAAATCATCCATCCGTCACCGGCACTTGTTATATCGTACAGAACTGCTCTTCATTAATTTATTTATTTTATTTTGCAGCAAGTGAAATAGAGGTCTACATACCTGAATAAGAACAAAGTGGATCAAGTGGAGTAGCAATTTAGGCCGACTGCACCAAATCAAATTGTTATCTGGTTAAGCACATAAAGTCCCTTGTACATAAACCATGGCAAGGCGCAAAATAGTCCGCTTTGAAAGGGCACCTGTAAATTTGAGATATTAACTTACAGGCCATAGTAATCATGTTTAAACATTATATTAACTTTAATATAATTGAACCAGAGCAATTTAGGCTTTTCACATTGCTTGCCAAATAAGAGATTAACTTACAAACCAGAGCAATCATGTTAAACTAAACTTGAAAATTTGAGATATTAACTTACAGGCCATAGTAATTGTGCTTAAACATTATATTAACTTTAATATAACTGAACCAGAGCAATTTAGGCTTTTCACATTGCTTGCCAAATATGAGATTAACTTACAAACCAGAGCAATGTGAAAAGCAATATGAGATTAACCTGTAAATTTGAGATATTAACTTACAAGCCAAAGAAACTTAGGCTTGGCATATTGCTTGCAACGGCACAAAATGCGGTTAGTTCAGAAAATGGGTTGTCTATAAACAACAAACTCAATTACTACCTCATTTCAAAACAAATTGACAATTAAACACGGCTAACATCTGAACACTACAGTTACCTGACTCACATGGATCCACATGTTCACGGTACTAGCATGCTCTCCTCTAGTGGTTTGATTCACAATATAATATTATAAATGGTCGTTACTCAAAGGTATTTCACATAATCTAAATTCATAATTAAAAATAGTTTAAAGTTTGTAAACCAAATTTATGAATGTCTATAAACAACAAACTCAATTACTACCTCATTTCAAAACAAATTGACTTTAAACACGGCTAACATCTGAACACTACAGTTTACCTGACTCACATGGATCCACATGTTCACGGTACTAGCATGCTCTCCTCTAGTGGTTTGATTCACAATATAATATTATAAATGGTCGTTGCTCAAAGGTATTTCACATAATCTAAATTCATAATTAAAATGGTTTAAAGTTTGTAAGCCAAATTTATGAATGTTTCATGATACATCAGGTTAAATGACAAAAAACATATGATAGATGAACAAAATGTTCAGTTTCAAATGCTTTAATGATTTAGTTAACAGCAGATCAGCTTTTGAAGCTAAATGATTCATCTGATTCAGGTACCTTCGAGGATATATGGAAACATCCACTATTGCACGGAAACCGTCGTCATTTTGCTTGAAATGTGAACGAATGAAACTCTCGAGCACCTGGTACTCTCTACTCATCAGCAACATAAGTGTGAATAACTTCATTCTTGGCTTACTGGTCTGTCTTTGTTCCCAATTATATTTTATAAAATTAGACTTGGTTTATTGGGTGTAGGAATGCTGATTCAAATGATGTTTTGAGTTTACTATTTTGCTACGAGCTCCTTTATAGTTTCTTTCGTGAGGCTGTTATATTCTGGTGCAGTTTGATTCTCAAGCACACAATTGCATATGATTTGCATGAGAATCATTACCATTGTTGATATCAAGTGGTATTGCATCTTCCCCATCTCAGTTGCAGTTTTCCCATGGTCTCCACTTTCATAACTGTCCGCCGTTTCCCCCACACACACAGGGACAAATGGACGCGGATGCACGTGCGTATATACCGCTTTCAAGGTACGTACACCTCGTACGCTACTATAATTTTTTCAGACAGAAAAATATAATGAATCCAAACGTTATGGATATATTTTTAAACAAATAAAGATTACAAGGACAAAAAAAACAGCCAGTTGGGATAATATTAACATTTCAAAAATAATAATTAAGATTGAAGTTTAAGTCAAAACGGAAAATATTTAATTTAACGCGTCAACGTACTAGAATTTTAAAGTGGTCTCATATTTTGTTTATATGATGATGCCTTCATTTCAACTGGAAATAATATATAAGTGTGGAGTAGGACGTAGACATCCTCTTTCCCAAGCACTTGCGCCATATAGAATCAAAATGCAGTTTTAAAATTCAGAAGTAATTAAGATAAGTGGTGAGAATGAACAAACATCTTTCAAATCAAAAACAAAACAAAGATCAAACAAGAAAGAGGAGAAAGCGCTAAGGTTTCATACCACAGATTAAAATCGTATCACATTTGCACTTAGTATGGCCCACTTAATTCATTCAATCAATGAGTGATGACGTGTCAGCATTAATAACATGCAGTAATCATACAAGCTCAATGAAGAAGGTTGTGATGCAAAAGGAACAGTGAATTTCAGTGTACCATTCATGCTAATGCCAACTTACGTATGTACATTTGGAAAATCCAATGAAATGGGGAATTGAGCTTCGGCCCACGAATCCTAATGTGCATTTGAGAGGTGGAAGGGGGGAAGTGCACCTGAATGCAATCCCACCACGAGCACATATTGTTTTGGATAAAATTGTTAACCAAGAGGAATGTAGACCAGCCGTGTTCACAATACCCCATTATTTTGACTAATAGCACAGTGCCAGCTGTGTTCACAATGCCCCATTATTTTGACTAAATAGCACAGTTTTCAAATACCCAAATTGGTCACAGCATTCCATTTTTTGAAGTTGTATGACCAACTTTGTGCTTCTCCTCATGAATAGCATGTGAAGTTACTGTTATCGACTGCGAAAATAAAAAAAGAGTAGCAACAAAAGCCTCGCACTCTATTTTCATTGAATTACATACCAAGTCACGGCTTTCAAAAAAAAAATGCACGAACTAAAGTTTAATAACAGTTCTTACTCATAAAGGGAAATAATACCTTAATGGGCATGACAACAAGAAATCCATCTTCATCAACTTTATTCAATTCCAATGTGGTTTCATCCTTCAAAACTTTTCCATTATGGATCAACAATTGTTGTCCCCAAGGATAGTCCCCTTTTCGTTGTAGTTCCTCTATACTTTTCCTAAAAGCCATGATCTGTCAATCATGGAAAAGGGTATTATCAAGTTAACACATCTAAAGTTGGAAATACTCCATATAAAATTGATATAATGATGAATGGATGCCTAGCACAAAGTATTTATCCACTTGACTCATATTTGCAATTAGCATGTAGCTAGCTATGAACATTATTTTCCAAAGACGTTATCATATATATGAGTCCTATATTTCGATGGAGAAAACTGTCCAGCACACATTCAAAGCCATGATCTGTCAATCATGGAAAAGGGTATTATCAAGTTAACACATCTAAAGTTGGAAATACTCCATATAATATTGATATAATGATGAATGGATGCCTAGCACAAAGTATTTATCCACTTGACTCATATTTGCAATTAGCATGTAGCTAGCTATGAACATTATTTTCCAAAGACGTTATCATATATATGAGTCCTATATTTCGATGGAGAAAACTGTCCAGCACACATTCACCCCCCCCCCCCCCCCCCCCGCCTTCCCCCTCCCCCTCAAAAAAAATGCACTGGTGAATATATATATATATATATATATATATATATATATATATATATATATATATATATATATATCTACCATCTTTTTATTAAACCAAATTTATGCATCCTATAAATGCCCTGCTAAACCTTAACTCAAACTATCAATCTAAATTTCAAGAAAAACTCAAACTAGAGAGAGCATACCTTCCAACCATGAACACACTACTTGCACCCATTATCTTGGCACTAGTCCTCACATATTTCATCATGTTTATGACATCTAATCAAAGTCCGATATGAGAAGCAAAGCTGTCAAATCTAAGATTCTCTCATCATATTTAGGCTACAAAAGCAAATCTGAACTACTTTAGTCCTCTACGAAGAGAGTTTTACACCAAACTCTGCAACCAGCTGCAAATCTAAGCTCATGATTCTATTTTCTATCATCAAGTATTGAAGAATCTGCTGGATTTGATGAGGTTGGCGGCAAAATTAAGACATGGAAACTCCAGCCTGATTTGAAAGAAAGAAATAAAATGAGAATATTAAAGCTGATTTATTCCCAAGCAATATATATTGTATACATGTTCAGATATGGGCCGAACTATCTCCTAGACCAACATTCATTTGTAGCATTATAAATGGCTTACAAACGTATGTAATATCAATCATTTTGAACATTCTGAAAATCAAACGATAAAGCAAAGTATATTCTCTCAAATTCAAACTATTTGTTTGTTAAATTTGATAATTTTTTTGCTTAGTGTGTGACTCTAGTATTTTATGGTAGATTTCTATATGAAATAAGTCTTTGAATCTGTTGAAATACGTCGTTGAATCTGTTGATTCTGAGAACCCACTAAAAAACAGTCAGTGCATTGTAAATACATGGCACAGTGAGCAAAAATACATACAACCATATAATACGATTGTGTAAATCAGAAAACTGACACAAGCAATAAGAGTCATAAGACATGGATCTCTAGATATAGAAAGACAAAGAAACGAACCTGATATGCATGGAAATTTTGGAGGCATAAAAGGGCGTAACATGCCTTCCGGAACCTTCCAGTCAAAAGGGTTTCATCCTTCCAGTCAAAAGGGCTAGCAGCTTCCACTCTTAACAGTATTTCATCCTTTTTAGCTGTTGGTATTGGTGCCTCGACAAGCTGTGGTTTAAACACACAAACTAGTTTAGTCTGCAATTTCCATAATTTCAAACTTACAGTTACTACAGAGGTTAAACTGGTCATCCACGTTGACATATGAACAAACGATGAAGTTCAGGAAAATTGTACAGTTTTCGCACATTATATTTTCATAACTGGATCTCAATTTTACACAACCATAGGGATCAATCTTAATATCAGTTAACCCATTTCAAAATTTGAATTTTTCAATAAAATTGCCAAAACAGTCTTTGAACAATGTAGTGGCTCAACTTCTGATATTATTCGAACATGAGCCTAGTGTTGTCAAACCTGCTATGAATGATGCACCGTACTTGTATCACCTATGTTGATTCAATTCAAGCCAAGTCTCAATTAGGCTCGAATCCACAACCCCTGTCATAGACTTCAACAATAAATGGAAGCTCTTGAAAAACTTGCCATGAATGATGCACCGTACTTGTATCACCTATGTCGATTCAGTTCTAACCAAGTCTCAATTAGGCTCGAATCCACGACCCCTGTCATAGACTTCAACAATAAAGGGAAGCTCTTGAAAACCCGTATCCATCACAAAAATGTCTCTTCGTGTACCATCCACGGCCACTCAATCAGCAAACCCCTCCTTTTCAAATCAAAATCACCCCCTTCTCCCTTCTCATAAAAAACATTCCATCTTCACGTACACCTGAAACACAAAACCGCTACACCGTTCGCCATAAAGACCTCTGCCAATCTCAAACAATCACCCGAATTCAACCAAAACTGCACCCATCTCTTCCCATACTAAACAAAATTTCCCTCATCTTCAAACAAAAGCACTTCCACATCAAACTCATTTGACCATCATCCTTCAAACATTTGACCTGAAACCCTGTAAGCCTGAAAACAGCCCAAATACATCGCTTACTGGCTACAAAAACCCCTGCCCCACTTCATATAACCATCAGTCAACCTTCCACCTCTGACCCAGAACAAACGCCTGCAAATACATACCTCAACCTGAACAACCTCGCCTACAACAAAAACTCCCCATGACATTCACTGATCAGCGACCAGAATTGCAGTCAACTCTATACACCTTATAACCACCCAAAATCAGCACCACCAAACCCCTTACTGCTGCATCGTCTGCCAAATTCAACCACCACCCAAATCAAATCATAGCACCTCCCATTTACAACAGTACATGACCAGAATCAGCTTCAACGATTACCAACCCAAACTCAAAAATCAATAGGCTTCCTCTTCCTGCAATGCTTCAACAATTGCTCGCCTGAACCATCTCCTGCGATAATGGCCAGCAGCTTGAAAACACAGTGGTTTTAATTTTTAACTTGAAGAAACCAAATGAAATGACTGCTATATAAAAATATAACTCATACGTTCAATCTACAACATTGCCACAGTTTAAAGACGACCATGTTGCAGTTTTTTTTCTATCCATCAAAGGTCCAGAAAATTGTATGTTGCAAGGGAATATAAATAGCTGTACTAAAACAGCGATATAGACTAACTTTCATTTTTTAGAAAAGTTTCAAGTAATAAGGATATTAGATTTCCTTTCAGATCAACTTATGCTGACACAATTTGAATTGTAATCGTAATTGGTTACTAAAATATAAAAATTGTCATATTTATAATTGTGATTGTAATGTAATTGTACCTGTACTGAAACAAATATTTAATCATATATATAAGACACATATTTAAATTATATAAGACACACATATTTACTTTGTTTTGTATTCTGATGTTTAATAAGCTATTTTTCCACAGTTTTGTTTCTTGGTATACGAACCATGCCTATGATTTCTTGTACATGTGTGCGTACACAAATTATGTCTATAATTTCATGTGCCTCTGTGTGTGTAGTTTTCTCATTTCATATCTTAGGAAAATTGCTTTATAAAATTTTACCTGTGAAACTAATGCATAAAGAGGCGGTGTCACATATGCACATAAGAATTGCACGATTAAGCCAATGCCAAGGTAATTTAGTCAGTTCCTCTATGGAAACAGGAGCGGAACCCGAATTGATACTGCAGTAAACTATAATATTGTTTATGTTTAAATTACAGTAATCATTCATATTTAAATCGCCAAGAATTACCCATGCCCATCTAAAGGATATGCCAAGTCGAAGGAATTCTGCAGTGACCGGTACAAATTCGGTTAATATTGCAGGAAGGTAAAATAGCTCAAAGTAATTCCACTTTTTTATAATATATTTATTTCAATTTTAATACTTAAATTACTTCATGGAGTTATATGCTTGGAAACAAAACAAAACAAAACAAAACAAAAAAAATAGTTACTATTTTGGTATTTCAGTTTCACCAAGCAAGCATTACTTTACTGTATAATGTGGTGTTTCTTTTTATCTGAAATATCAATCATTAGTCCTTTTTCCCCTTTATATACATACACACATATATTTATGTGTGTGTGTGTGTGTGTATATACACACTGCAGTTTCTTTTGTTCAAAAAAGCATGATAGCAAATCATCCATCCTTTACATGCACTTGTTACCATTGTTTTAAAAAACCCGCCTCGAGGCTCGTCTCGAGGAAATAAGAGATAAAATGCCTTGAGGCTTATTCCAAAAGGCTTTTTACCTCTAAAGCTTACACCTCAATAACTTGAGGTATACAAAGCGTGTAAAGCTTACGCCTCGCACGTGTCAAACAGCAGAGGCATATGACTTAAAAAACTTTTAATCTTTAGTTGCAGATATTGACACAAATAAATGTCATTGAACTTTAATTATTTAATAGAAATAAAAAAATCAAAATTTAAGAAAATAAAAATTAGCAATTTTTACTTTTCAATTTCAAAATCGGCACAATCAAGTTAAATTGTTTATGAAATAATGATCATGAGCAATATAATGAATTTTCTTATTGTTATTTAAAGAATGTTTTTCAATAAACTTTGTTAAATCTCGAAATAAGTTTTGCAAATCGATTTGAATTGATGGAACATATCAAAATTGTAGTTTGATGTAATCTTCAAATAGGTTTAAGAAATCAAAATTTGAATCTTTCGCATGAGGAGGAAGATATCATTTAATCTTTTGTATTTTATATTAAATGTGCAAAAATGATTGTATTTTGTTTGAATTGCTTTGAATGTTTTATGGGTTTTACTTAGTATTTGACGCTTAATGTTATTCCATGTTAAAAATTAACTTATGTGTTGCACTTTTTTTTTTTACCTGAAAGGCTTACAACGCTTCGAGGCTTACGCCTCGCCTCACGGACCCGAAAACGCCTCGCGTACGCCTTTTGCATTTTAAAACATTGCTTGTTACAAAATGCTCTTCATTAATTAACTTATTTTATTTTGCCACAAGTGAAATAGGACTACATACCTGAATTAGAACAAAGTGGATCAAGTGGAGTAGCAATTCAGGCCAACTTCACCAAAACAAACTGTAATCTGGTTCAACAGATAAAGTCCCATGTACAGAAACCATGGCAAAGCGCAAAGTAGTCAGCTCTTGAAACTGCACCTGTAAATTTGAGATATTAACTTACAAACCAGAGTAATCATGCTTAAACATCATACTAACTTTTTATAATTGGACAAGAGCAATTTAGGCTTGTCATATTGCTCGCAAATTTGAGATATTAACTTACAAGCCAGAGTAATCATATTGAAACGGAACCTGTAAATTTGAGATATTAACTTACAAGCCAAAGCAATTTAGGCTAGGCACATTGCTTGCAACGGCACAAAATGCGGTTAGGTTAGAGAATGGGTTGTCAAAGCAGAGTAATCATATTGAAACGGAACCTGTAAATTTGAGATATTAACTTACAAGGCCAAAGCAATTTAGGCTAGGCACATTGCTTGCAACGGCACAAAATGCGGTTAGGTCAGAGAATGGGTTGTCTGTAAGCAACCAATCCAATTATCTTAATATATTTAAGGAGTATATAAAGATAAACATAAAATAACCATGAACGAAAATTTACTACCTCATTGGATTCTTCTGATGAATCATAAATATCAGATTACGTTGATCTTATGAAAATTAAACGTGGTTTAACATCTGAATATCACAGTAGCTTTTATCATTGGATTCCCTTATTAAACATGGCCAACTGGATCTGTCACTTGCCACCATATCTGCTGCCACATTACTTCCCTATCAAAAGTCAAATCCATCATCTATAATCTGCACTTGTTCTTCCACAAGCTTCAAGTATACTCTATAAGCTCAGCATCTTCAAGCACTTTTACGCAGCAACTCCATGATCCAGGAAATTTCTACAGCATTTATGGTCATTCCACCTTTTCAACAGGCCACATATTCAATAGCAACCTCAACATTATATTCACTTTGATCACGTTTCACCCCACTTGTTAAATAGATTTCATGCAGTAGTCCCGTTCTTCCTGCATCCAGCATTCATTTAAGCAACTTGGCCCCGTGATGATTCTTTTTTTTTCCCCTATCAGTTGCTTCATCCCCCACATACATTTTTTAATGTAAAACTCCCGCTGTTTCTTTTGACATACTTTTAGATTATTGTCTTATACATTAATGTAATTCTTATTTAAATTGCCACGACTTACCCATGCCCATCTAAAGAATGCCAAGTAGAAGGAATTCCGCAGTAACCGGTACAAATTCGGTTAATATTGCAGGAAGATAAAATAGCTCAAAGTAATTACACTCATTTATAATATATTTATTTCAATTTGAATACTTGAATTTCTATAGGAGTTATATGCTTGGAAGCAACCAATTTTTTAGTTACTATTTTGGCATTTCATTTTTAGCTTCACCTAGAAAGCATTACTTTACTGTATAATTTGATGTTTCTTTGTATCTGAAATATCAATCATTAGACCTTTTTCCCTTTAATATACCCAATCAAATACCCAAATTGGTCATTATTAAGCACCGCATTCAATTTTTTAAAGTAGTATGACCAACTTTGTGCGTTTCCTCATGAATAACATGTGAAGTTATCGTTTACGACCGTGAAAAAAAAAAAACAGTAGCAACTAAAGCTTTGCATTCTATTTTCATCAAATTACATACTAAGTCATGGCTTGGATAATATTTTTAAAAAATAAGTGCAAGAACAAAAGTTTAATAACAATACTCACTCATAAAGGGAAATAATACCTTAATAGGGATGACAACAAGAAATCCATCATCAACTTTATTCCCTTCCAATGTGGTTTCATCCTTCAAAACTTTTCCATTATGGATCAACAATTGTTGTCCCCATGGATAGTCCCCCTTTCCTTGTAGTTCTCCTCTATACTTTTCTTAAAAGCCATGATCTGTCAAACATGGAAAAGGGTATCATAAAACACATCTAAAGTTGGAAGTACTCCATATAAAATTGACATAATGATGAATGGATGTCTAGCACAAAGTATGCCCAAAAATGCCTGCTAGTCTTTGGGAAATGCAGAAAAAGATGATAGCTTATTCATCCACTTGATCATATATGCAATTAGCAAATAGCTAGGTATGAACGTTATTTTGCAAAGACGATATCATATATGAGTGGCCTATATTTCGATGAGGAAAATGGTCATGCACACATTCAAACAACACCCCCCCCCCCACACCCCCCCACCCCCCAACCCCCCAAAAAAAAGGCCCAGTGATAACTACTAGTGTGAAGTCAAGAGTAATTAGTATTAATCAGGATATTTATCAACTACCAAAAATAGACAGACAACAGAGCTTAATGACCATGAAGTTTCAAAATTTGCAGAACTTACATCCTTCCTATAGCTCCTTGAAAGTAAGGCAAAGTCGGACGGTCATCAAAACCAGCTGAATCATTTTCAAATATCCTAATCATATGTCTGTATGGCGCAACAACATCCTTTTCAACTTGAATGAAAATGTCTGGATGGCGCAGCAACATCACTTGGGTACCTCCCAAAATCTGAAAGAATGAAAATGCATGGTGCCAACTTGAATGAAAATGTCTGGATGATGAGCCAAAATGATATGATCACACCCTCCACATTTCTTACACTCCTCTCTTTTCTTCAAATACCCAACCAACTTCTCTTGCAGTAACTTATTCTTGCTAACTTTTTCTGGAGGAAACGCCTTTGAATACCTATAGCTCAAAGATGAAAAGAAAGGAACGAACACAACATCGGCTTCCTTTGCATCCATGACCCTTACAGCAGTGAATGAGGCAGAATGGTTTGGAACTGTAGAAGACCAAAGATCCAGTGTAAGCCAATACTCAATGCTATGCTAAAAGATTTAAACCACCAGGGTACTTTGGGGTTTTGGTTGCAACATCAACACTATTAGATTTAGGTGCCCAATCTAATCATATGTCTGTATGGCGCAACAACATCCTTTTCAACTTGAATGAAAATGTCTGGATGGCGCAGCAACATCACTTGGGTACCTCCCAAAATCTGAAAGAATGAAAATGCATGGTGCCAACTTGAATGAAAATGTCTGGATGATGAGCCAAAATGATATGATCACACCCTCCACATTTCTTACACTCCTCTCTTTTCTTCAAATACCCAACCAACTTCTCTTGCAGTAACTTATTCTTGCTAACTTTTTCTGGAGGAAACGCCTTTGAATACCTATAGCTCAAAGATGAAAAGAAAGGAACGAACACAACATCGGCTTCCTTTGCATCCATGACCCTTACAGCAGTGAATGAGGCAGAATGGTTTGGAACTGTAGAAGACCAAAGATCCAGTGTAAGCCAATACTCAATGCTATGCTAAAAGATTTAAACCACCAGGGTACTTTGGGGTTTTGGTTGCAACATCAACACTATTAGATTTAGGTGCCCAATCTAATAACCCAAAGTGAAACTCGGGAGGTAAATCGTACATATATACTTTCAAAAATGCACGATTTGGATCGCATTTGTTACCAGTTTTCTTACGCTCATGAAGGTTGCTACTGCTTAACAACGAAGAGGGTTTTAATTCAAGATCTACATTCAGAAGATCAGCTGGATTTCTGGGCACTCCCAGTGTAAAATGAATTCAAACTGCAATTCAACCTGTGCGGGGTTGGCTATGTTATGCTTGAAAATGAATTCAAACTGCAATTGCAACCAGTGTAAAACGAAGATAAAATTCCAAATTTGAGCTTGACCAGATTTAAAATTAATTTTGTTTACATCTTGTGTATTTCAGAAAGCACGACTTGTATAAATATTACATCCTTTTATATCAGTGAACAATCACAACTGCAGCTTTAGACGCCAAGCTGGTGGGAAAACAGATGACCTAATTTCTTTTTTAGAATTAGGTAGTCAATATTACTGATCAGTTAAAATAGCTTAAAACTTTAAATTTATCCTCCAACAGCATAACGAATTTGGCATTCTTATAAAAAGGATGATACTCGTGTATAAGATTACAAGCTATGTGAAATGTGAAGGTAACGAGAAGGTTCACCACTGTAAACCTTTATCAAGATCGTATCCCAAACTCAAAACACTAGCAGGTAAAACATACTGAAAGCCTACTACGCCAAGTTGGCCCCTATTTAGCATCGTATACAAACTAAAAGGAATCAAACGGTGCTGTAACGATCGTGTGACCCACCGTCAGTGTATTGATTAATTGTACATACAAGCTGGAAATCATTTAGTATATATTCCACCTTTAATCCTTAGCCAACGAATCATACTAGTCATTAGTGCATAATGTTCTTCATATTACAGGACTATCATATGCTATTAAAATTTCCAGACTAAACACCTATAGTGCTTACGAATATATATACATACATTCACACACACACACACACACATATATATATATATATGTGTGTGTGTGTGGGTGTGTGTGTGTGTGTGTGTATGAATGTATGTATATGTGTGTGTGTGTGTATTATATATATATATATATGTATATATATATATATATATGTATATATATATATATATATGTATATATATATATATATGTATATATATATATATGTATGTATGTATTATATATATAAGAGTATGTATAATGAGAGGAGGGAGATGATACGTAACAAGTAATATAAATTGTAATTCAGCGTATTCTGGGTGCGTTCTAGAATTCAAACAATAATATACATTGGTTAATAGCTGCTAATAGCATTCACTTTAATATTCATGCATGCATGTACATGCAGTTAAAATAAGATTATACCAAAACTACATAGTACCTTGCATCCTATAAGATCAATATGTACCACCATCAAGAAAATTCCACCAGAAAAAGTCAAGTGTTCTCTACCCATGGTAGCATTTACATCTGGAATAGAGGAGAAGAAAATTTTACAATCAATGTTTCTCTAAAAGATAAAAAATAAATTAAAAAAACCTTCATGTTTTCAAAAAACTAAATATTTGCCACCCCCATCCCTTTATTAAACCAACTTTATGCAACAAATTCGCAAAGAAGCTCAAAGTTAAGCGTCATAATAACACCAAACACCGTGCAATAAAACAATCGTGATATCCACAAATAAACCACTATAAATGCCCTGCCAAACCTCAACTCAAACGATCAATCCAAATTTCAAGAAAAACTCAAACTAGAGAGGACATACCACCTTCCAACCATGAACACGCTACTTGCACCCATTATCTTGGCACTAGTCCTCGCAGATATCATCAAGTTTATGACATCCAATCAAAGTCCGATATGAGAAGCAAAATTGTCAAATCTAAGCTTCTCTCATCATATTTATGCTACAAAAGCAAATCTGAACTACTTTAGTCCTCTTCGAAGAGAGTTTTGCACCTAATTCTGCAACCAGCTGCAAATCTAAGCTCATGATTCTATTTTCTACCATCAAGTATTGAAGAATATGCTGGATTTGATGAGGTTGGTGGCAAAATTAAGACATGGAAACTCCAGCCTGATTTGAAAGAAAGAAATAAAATGAGAATATTAAAGCCGATTTATTCCCAAGCAATATATATTGTATACATGCTCAGAAAAAAACCTTCATGTTTTCACAAAACTAAAACTTTGTCACCCTCATCCCTTTATTAAACCAACTTTATGCAACAAATTCGCAGAGAAGCTCAAAATTAAGCGTCATAATAACACCAAACACCATCCCAATAAAACAATCGTGATATCCACAAATAAACCACTATAAATGCCCTGCCAAACCTCAACCCCAAATGATCAATCCAAATTTCAAGAAAAACTCAAACTAGAGAGGACATACCACCTTCCAACCATGAACACGCTACTTGCACCCATTATCTTGGCACTAGTCCTCGCATATTTCATCAAGTTTATGACATCCAATCGAAGTCCGATATGAGAAGCAAAGTTGTCAAATCTAAGCTTCTCTCATCATATTTATGCTACAAAAGCAAATCTGAACTACTTCAGTCCTCTTCAAAGAGAGTTTTGTACCTAACTCTGCAACCAGCTGCAAATCTAAGCTCATGATTCTATTTTTTATCATCATGTATTGAAAAATATGCTGGATTTGATGAGGTTGGCGGCAAAATTAAGACATGGAAACTCCAGCCTGATTTGAAAGAAAGAAATAAAATGAGAATATTAAAGCCGATTTATTCCCAAGCAATATATATTGTATACATGTTCAGATATGGGCTGAACTATCTCCTAGACCAATATTCATTTGTAGCATTATAAATGGCTTACAAATGTATGTAATATCGATCATTTTGAACATTCTGAAAATCAAATGACAAAGCAAAGTATATTCTCTCAATTTCAACCTATTTGTTTGTCAAATTTGATAAAGATTTTGCTTAATGTGTGACACTAGTACTTTATGGTAGATTTCTATATGAAATACGTCTTTGAATCTCTTGATTCTGAGGACCTACCCTCAATATTGCATGCTTTCATCCCCACTAAAAAACAGACAGTGCATTGTAAATACATGGCATGGCACAGTGAGCAAAAATACATATAAACATATGAAACAATTGCGTATATCAGAAAACTGGCACAAGCAATAAGAGTTATAAGACACATGGATCTCTAGATATAGAAAGACAAAGAAACAAACCTGATATGCATAGAAATTTTGGAGGCATAAAAGGGCGTAACATGCCTTTCTGAACCTTCCAGTCAAAAGGGTTTCATGCTAGCAGCTTCCACTCTTAACAGTATTTCATCCTTTTTTCTATTGGTTCTGGTGCCTCAACAAGCTGTGGTTTAAACATATAAAACTAGTTTAGACTGCAATTTCCATAATTTCAAACTTACAGTTATTACAGGGGTTAAACTGGTCATTCACTTTGACATATGAAGACATGATGAAGCTCAGGTAAATCGTCCAGTTATCGTGCATTATGTTTGCGTAACTGGATTTCAACTTTACACAACCATAGGGATCAATTTTAATATCACTTAACTCATCTCAAAAAATAAATTTTTCAATAAAATTGCCAAAACAGTCTTTGAACAATGTAGCATCTTCTGATATGATTCAAACATGTACCTAATGTTGTCAAACCTGCCATGGACCGTGCCTTGTATCACCTATGTCGATTCAGTTCTCGCCAAATCTCAATTAGGCTCAAATCGACAACCCCTGTCATAGACTTCAACAATAAATGGAAGCTCTTAAAAACCCAGATCCATGATCCATCACAAAAATGTCTCTTTGTTCACCATCCCCACAGCTACTCAATCAGCAAACCCCTCCTTTGCAAATCAAAATCACCCCCTTCTCATCAAAACTCCAACATTCCATCTCCACATACACCTGAAACTCAAAACCGCTACACCAATCGCCACAAAGACCTCTGCCAATCCCAAAAAATCACCCGAACTCAACCAAAACTGCACCCATCTCAGCCCATACTAAACAAACTTTTCCTCATCTTCAAACAAAAGCACTCTCGCACATCAATCTCATCTGACCATCATCCTCCAAACAGTTAACCTGAAACCCTGTAAGCCTGAAAACATCCCAAATATATCTCTTACTGGCTACAAAACCCCCTCCTCAACTTCATATAACCATTAGTCAACCTTCCACCTCTGACCCAGAACCAACCGCCTGCAAATACAGACCTGAACATCCTCGCCTACAACAAAATCTCCCCACGACATTCACTGATACAGCAACCAGAATTGCTATCTCTATACACCTCATAACCACCGAAAATCAGCCCCACCAAACCACCCAAAATCAGCACCACCAAACCATTTGCTGCTGCATCATCTGCCAAATTCAACCACCACCCAAATCAAATCATAGCACCACTCATTTACAACAGTACATAACCAGAATCAGCTTCAATGATCACCAACCCAAACTCAAAAATCAATAGGCTTCCTCTTTCTGCAATGCTTCAACAATTGCTCGCCTGAACCATCTCCTACAATAATGGCCAGTAGCTTGAAAACACAGTGGTTTTAATTTTTAACTTGAAGAAACAAAGTGAGATGACCGCTATATAAAAATATAATTCATATGTTCAATCTACAACATTGCCACAGTTTAAAGGCAGCCATGCTGCAGTGTTTTTTCTATCCATCAAAGGTCCGGAAAAATGTATGCCGTAACATAAATAGCTGTACTAATGCAGCGATATACACTAACTTTCAATTTTCAGAAAAGTTTCAAGTAAATAAGGAAATTTTATTTCCTTTCACATCAACTTATGCTGACACAATTTAAATTTTAATCGTAATTGGTTAATAAAACAAAAAATAAAATCATATTTATAATTGTGATTGTGAATGTAATTGTACTGCAACAAAATTTTAATCATATATATAAGCAACACAGCATAATAAATGCAAATTTTAATTGTAATTGGTTACTAAAATTATATAAGACACGCATATTGACTATATTTTGTATTCTGATGTTAAATAAGCTATTTTTCCACGGTTTTGTTTATTACTATACGAACCATGTCTATGATTTCTTGTACATGTGTGCGCACACAAACCATGTCCACAATTTCATGTGCGTCTATGTGCGTATTTTTCTCATTTCATAATTTAAGAAAAATTGCTTCATAAATTTTACCTGTGAAACTAATGCATAAAGAGACGGTGTCACATATGCACATAAGAATTGCACGATTAAGCCAATGCCAAGGTAATTTAGTCAGTTCCTCTATGGAAACAGGAGCGGAACCAAATTGATACTGCAATAAACTATATTTATTATTTATGTTTAAATTACAGTAATCATTCATATTTAAATGGCCAAGACTTACCCATGCCCATCTAAAGAATGCCAAGTGGAAGGAATTCTGCAATGACCGGTACAAATTCAGTTAATATTGCAGGAAGGTAAAATAGCTCAAAGTAATTACACTTTTCTAGAATATATTTATTTCAATTTAAATACTTAAATTACTTCATGGAGTTATATGCTTGGAAGCAACGAATTTTTTTGTTACTATTTCGGTATTTTATTTTCAGTTTCACCTAGCAAGCATTACTTTACTGTATAATGTGATGTTTCTTTTTATCTGAAATATCAATCATTAGTCCTTTTCCCCTTTAATATACATACATACATATATGTGTATATATACTGCAGTTTCTTTGGTTCAAAAGAGCATGATAGTAAATCATCCATCCTTCACATGCACTTGTTGTTACAAAATGCTCTTCATTAATTAACTTGTTTTATTTTGCTGCAAGTGAAATAGAAATCTACATACCTGGATTAGAACGAAGTCCATCAAGTGGAGTAGCAATTCAGGCCGACTGCACCAAAACAAATTGTTATCTGGTTCAACACATAAAGTCCCTTGTACAGAAACCATGGCAAAGCGCAGAGTGGTCTGCTCTTGAAACTGCACCTGTAAATTTGAGATATTAACTTACAAGCCAGAGTAATCATGCTTAAACATTATATTAACTTTAATATAATTGGACCAGAGCAATTTAGGCTTGTCGCATTGCTCTCAAATTTGAGATATTAACTTACAAGCCAGGGTAATCATATTGAAACCAAACCTGTAAATTTGAGATATTAACTTACAAGCCAGAGCAAATTAGGCTAGGCACATTGCTTGCAACGGCACAAAATGGGGTTAAGTCGGAGAATGGGTTGTCTTGTAAGCAACAAATCCAATTATCTTAATATCTTTAAGGAGTATATAAAGATTGTTATAAAATAACCATGAATGTAAAAATTACTACCCCATTTCAAAAGAAGGATTCCTCTGATGAATCATAAATTTCAGACTACGTTGATCTTATGACAATTAAACGTGGTTAACATCTGAACATCACAGTAGCTTTTACCATTGGATTCCCTTATTAAACATGGCCAACTAGATCTGTCACTTGCCACCATATCTGCTGCCACATTACTTCACTATCAAATGCCAAATCCATCATCTATGTAATCTGCACTTGTTCTTCCACAAGCTTCACGTATACTCTGCAAGTTCAGCATCTTCAAGCACTTTTACGCAGCAACTCCATGATTCAGGAAATTTCTATAGCATTTATGGTCATTCCACCTTTTCAACAGACCACATATTCAATAGCAACCTCAACATTTTATTCCCTTTGATCACGTTTCACCCCACTTGTTAAATAGATTTCATACAGTGGTCCCATTCTTCCTGCATGATCATTTAAGCAACTTGGCCCATGATTTTTTTGTTTTTTTTTGGTAAGTTTCCTATGGGTTGCTTCATTCCCCAGATACATTTTTTTAATGTAAAACTCCCGTTGTTTCTTTTGACATACTTTTAGATTATTATCTGATACATTTATGTAATTCTTATTTAAATTGCCAAGACTTACACATTCCCATCTAAAGAATGCCAAGTAGAAGGAATTCCGCACTCCGCAGTGACCGGTACAAATTCGGTAAATATTGCAGGAAGATAAAATAGCTCAAAGTAATAACACTTTTTAGAATATATTTATTTCAATTCGAATACTTAAATTACTTTAGGGGTTATATGCTTGGAAGCAACTAATTTTTTAGTTACTATTTCGGCATTTCATTTTTAGCTTCACCTAGAAAGCATTACTTAATTGTATAATTTGATGTTTCTTTGTATCTGAAATATCAATCATTAGACCTTTTTCCCTTTAATATACCCAATCAAATACCCAAATTGGTCATTATTAAGCACCACAATCATTTTTTTAAAGTTGTATGACCAACTTTGTGCTTTTCCTCATGAATAGCATTTGAAGTTACCGTTTACGACTGTGAAAATAAAAAAGTGTAGCAACAAAAGCTTTTGCATTCTATTTTCACCAAATTACATACTAAGTCACCGCTTGGAAAATTATTATTTTTTTAATAATTGCAACAACTAAAGTTTAATAACAGTTCTCACTCATAAAGGGAAATAATACCTTAATGAGCATGACAACAAGAAGTCCATCTCCATCAACTTTATTCCCTTCCAATGTGGTTTCATCCTTCAGAACTTCTTCATTATGGATCAACAATTGGGATAGTCCCTCTTTCCTTTGTAGCTCCTCTATACTTTTCTTAAAAAGCCATGATCTGTCAATCATGGAAAAGGGTATCATAAAATTAACACATCTAAAGTTGGAAGTACTCCATATAAAATTGACATAATGACGAATGGACGCCTAGCACAAAGTATGCCCAAAAATGCCTGCTAGTCTTTGGGAAATGAGGAAAAAGATGATAGCTTATTTATCCCCTTGACTCATATATGCAATTAGCAAGTAGCTAGGTGGATGGTGGATACGCAGTGCCAAAGGCAATTAGCAAGCAGCTAGGTGGATGGTGGATACCCAATGCCAAAGGCCCCGTACTCAAGCGCAAAAGGATTTCCCAGGTCAGTCTCCCGTCCTGGTACTATTCTCACGGCTTTCCGGGCTCTGGGGGTGGTCGATTAGTGCGCACAGTCTTTCCCTCACATATGTGAAGAGGCCAGGACTCGAACATGCGCGCTCCAGATTACCAGCCGGGTAACCTTACCATTGCGCCAGACACCACCTTAGCAAGTAGCTAGGTATGAACATTATTTGCAAAGACGTTATCATACATGAGTCCTATATTTCGATGAGGTAAATGGTCATGCACGCATTCAAACAACAACCCACCCCCTACCCAGAATTAAAAAAAAAAAAAAAAAACAAGAAAAAAACGGACTGGAGTATATTTATGCCAAATTGTAAATATGAGCTAGTGCGCTAATATATTAGATCAATGAGTATAAAATGCTGACATATCACCTTTTTTTTACAGGAAAACCAATGGTAACTACTAGTGTGAAGTCTAATTACCAAGCACTAAAAAATTGAAGTTACCGACCAACTAAACAAAGCCAACTTAAATCTATGAATAGGGAAAAATTAGGTGCAGTCAAGAGTAATTAGTCTTAATCAGGAATATTTATCAACTACCAAAAATAGACAGACAACAGAGTTTAATGACCATGAAGTTTCAAAATTTGCAGAAGAACTTACATCCTTCCTATATATAGCTCCTTGAAAGTAAAGCAAAGTCGGACGGTCAGCAAAACCAGCTGAATCATTTTCAAATGTCCTAATCATATCTATATGGCGCAACAACATTCTTTTCAACATTAGCAACATCACTTGGGTGCCTGAAAGAATGAAATTGAATGGTGCCAACTTCATCCTTGCATCCAATACACTGTTTGAATGATGAGCCAAAATGATATGATCACACCCTCCACATTTCTTACACTCCTCTCTTTTCTTCAAATACCAACCAACTTCTCTTGCAGTAACTTATTCTTACTAACTTCTTCTGGAGGAACCGCCTTTGAATACCTATTTGCTCAAAGATGAAAAGAAAGGAACGAACACAACATCGGCTTCCTTTGCATCCATGACCCTTACAGCAGTGCATGAGCCAGAATGGTTTGGAACTGTAGAAGACAAAAAAGATCCAGTGTAGTGCTATGCTGAAGATTTAAACCACCAGGGTACTTTAGGGGTTTCGTTGCAACATCAGACCATACATCAACGCTATTAGATTCAGGTGCCCAATCTAATAACCCAAAGTGAAACTCGGGAGGTAAATCATACATATATACTTTCAAAATTGCACGATTTGGATCGCATTTGTTACCGGTTTTCTTATGCTCACGAAGGTTGCTACTGCTTAAAAACGAAGAGGGTTTTAATTCAAGATCTACAATCAGAAGATCAGCTGGATTTCTGGGCACTCCATGCAAACGATTGCTGTTCTTGGTATTGGTAATATGTAAATATTCAGTTGAATCTAAAAGAAAGAGTAATGATAGGAAGAACAAGAATGATGCTAAAGTGAATTTGTAGAATAGAAATCTTTTGCATACAAATCCAAATATACGAATGCTTTTGTCGCCCATTTTATTTACCTTTTGCTTATAAAAACGATCCATGCATGGAGAAATCTTGATCGCTGCAACCTGTATGGAAATCGATGCAGTTAACTGATGAAATTAGACAGAGCCAACCAATAAAATAATTAAAATCCCTCCCACTTATAAACTTCATTATGCGCAATAGAAACAAAAGGAAACTTGATTCAAAGTGTAAAATGGAGAAATGGAGTTGGATATGATTTACAGACTAAAACTAGATTCAAACTGATATGGAATGATGATAGCTCGAAATCAATCGCCTAAAACCCCCTTCTTTGTTTTGTGCTTTCCAGGTGTTTTCTTATTATACAAAAATAATTATGACATATCACCATTATTATTATTATTTATTTACTATTAAATCATCATCCTTTATCACCACTAATTAAATGAGTTTTATATCTTATTATGACATATCACCATCAAGATTGTGGTACGAACAGGGTTTTATATCTTGAGAACTTACGTGAATGTGTATGGGTGCTGGATGCCAATTTTCATCATAGATTATCTATTTTTTATGTCTAGTTTTTAAGTTATAAAAAGGACAACTGCATTTCAAAGTTGCTCATTAAATTCCAACTGTAAGCTTGTATTTAGTTAGCATGAAGAACATTAGACTAACTTGCTGATGTGTTTACTCACGGTCTTGCAATAATAACATCAAATGTTTCAAGATAAAGCTAATTTCAATGATGACTCAGACCTGCCATGGATGATGCACCATTCTTGTATCACCTATGTCGATTCAGTTCTCCCCAAATCTCAATTAGGCTCGAATCCACAACCCCTGTCGTAGACTTCAACAATAAATGGAGGCTCTTAAAAACCCAGATCCATCACAAAAATGTCTCTTTGTTTACCATGCACAGGCCACTCAATCGGCAAACCCCTCCTTTGCAAATCAAAATCACCCCCTTCTCCCTTCTCATCAAAAGGGCAACATTCCATCTCCACATACACCTGAAACTCAAAACGCTACACCACTCGACAAAAAGACCTCTGCCAATCTCAAACAATCACCCAAATTCAACCAAAATTGCTCCCATCTCAGCCCATACTGAACAAACTTTTCCTCATCTTCAAATAAAAGCACTCTCGCACATCAATCTCGCCTACCATCATCCTTCAATCAGTTAACCTGAAACCCTGTAAGCCTGAAAACAGCCCAAATATATCGCTTACAGGCTACAAAGCCCCCTGCTTCACTTCATATAACCATTAGTCAACCTTCCACCTCTGACCCAGAACCAACCGCCTGCAAATATATACCTGAACATCCCCGCCTACGACAAAATCTCCCCACGACATTCACTGATCAGCGACCAGAATTGCTACCATCTCTATACACCTCATAACCGCCCAAAATCAGCACCACCAAACCCCTTACTGCTGCATCGTCTGCCAAATTCAACCACCACCCAAATCAAATCATAGTGCCTCCCATTTACAACAGTACATAACCAGAATCAGCTTCAACGATCACCAAGCCAAACTCAAAAAATCAATCGGCTTCCTCTTCCTGCAGTGTTTCAACAACCGCTCGCCTGAACCATCTCCTACAATAATAGCCAGTAACTTGAAAACACAGTGATTTTAATTTATTTATTTTTTAACTTGAAGAAACCAAGTGAAATGATCGCTATATAAAAATATAAATCATATGTTCAATCTACAACATTGCCATGCTCCATTATATATATATATATATATATATATATATATATATCCTTCAAAGGTTCGGAAAAATGTATGTCGTAGCATAAATAGCTGAACTAAAGCACTGATATACACTAACTTTCAATTTTTAGAAAAGTTTCAAGTAATAAGTATATTTGATTTCCTTTCACATCATCTTATGCTGACACATTTTGAATTGTAATCGTAATTGGTTACTAAAACAAAACAAAAAATTATCATATTTATAATTGTGATTTTAAACGTAATTGTACTTGTACTGCAACAAAATTTTAATCATATATATAAGCAACACAGTATGATAAATGCAAATTGTAATTGGTTACTAAATTTATATAAGGCACACGTATTTACTATGTTTTGTAGTCTAATGTTAAATAAGCTATTTTTCCACAGTTTTGTTTATTGGTATACGAACCATGTCTATGATTTCTTGTACATGTGTGTGTACACAAACTATGTCTACAATTTCATGTGTCTCTGTGTGTATTTTTCTCATTTCATAATTCAAGAAAATTGCTTCATAAATTTTACCTGTGAAACTAATGAATAAAGAGGTGGTGTCACATATGCACATAAGAATTGAACGATTAAGCCAATGCCAAGGTAATTTAGTCAGGTCCTCTATGGAAACAGGAGCGGAACCCGAATTGATACTGCAATAAATTATCATTATTGTATGTTTAAATTACAGTAATCATTCATATTTAAATCGCCAAGACTTACCCATGCCCATCTAAAGAATGCCAAGTGGAAGGAATTCTGCAATAACCGGTACATATTCAGTTAATATTGCAGGAAGGAAAAATAGCAGCAAAAAAATAAAAATAAAATAAAAATAAATAAAAATAAAAGAAAAGAAAATCACGTTTTGCACAAAGCTAAATATTACAAAACACTATCACAAGATTTGTCACCCCCCATCCATCCCTTTAACAAACCATGTTCAACTAGAATAAGTTTTACAACAAATTTAATGGTAATGTTTAACAAGAATTAGTTACTTGAAGTAACTTGAAAACACAGTGATTTTTTATTTTTATTTTATTTTTTATTTTTATTTTTTTTTACTTGAACAAACCAAGTGAAATGATCGCTATATAAAAATATAAATCATATGTTCAATCTACAACATTGCCACAGTTTAAATGCAGCCATGCTGCAGTTTATATATATATATATATATATATATATATATATATATATATATATATATATATATATATATATATATATATATATCCATCAAAGGTTCGGAAAAATGTATATCGTAGCATAAATAGCTGAACTAAAGCACTGATATACACTAACTTTCAATTTTTAGAAAAGTTTCAAGTAATAAGTATATTTGATTTCCTTTCACATCATCTTATGCTGACACATTTTGAATTGTAATCGTAATTGGTTACTAAAACAAAACAAAAAATTATCATATTTACAATTGTGATTTTAAACGTAATTGTACTTGTACTGCAACAAAATTTTAATCATATATATATAAGCAACACAGTATGATAAATGCAAATTGTAATTGGTTACTAAATTTATATAAGGCACACATATTTACTATGTTTTGTAGTCTAATGTTAAATAAGCTATTTTTCCACAGTTTTGTTTATTTGTATACGAACCATGTCTATGATTTCTTGTACATGTGTGCGTACACAAACTATGTCTACAATTTCATGTGTCTCTGTGTGTATTTTTCTCATTTCATAATTTAAGAAAATTGCTTCATAAATTTTACCTGTGAAACTAATGAATAAAGAGGAGCACATGCACATAAGAATTGCACGATTAAGCCAATGCCAAGGTAATTTAGTCAGGTCCTCCATGGAAACAGGAGCAGAACCCGAATTGATACTGCAATAAATTATCATTATTGTTTATGTTTAAATTACAGTAATCATTCATATTTAAATCGCCAAGACTTACCCATGCCCATCTAAAGAATGCCAAGTGGAAGGAATTCTGCAATAACCGGTACATATTCAGTTAATATTGCAGGAAGGATAAATAGCAGCAAAAAAAAAAAAAAAAAAAAAAAAAAAAAAAAAAAAAAGGAAAGAAAAACACACATTTTGCACGAAGCTAAATTTTACAAAACATTATCACAAGATTTGTCACCCCCCATCCCTTTAACAAACCAAGTTCAACGAGAATTAATTTTACAAAACATTATCACAAGATTTGTCACCCCCCATCCCTTTAACAAACCAAGTTCAACGAGAATTAGTTTTACAACAAATTTAATGGTAATGTTTAACAAGAATTAGTTACATTACAAAAAAAATGGTAACGTTCAATGAGAATTTGTTTTATTTTAAAAAAGTATTAAAAAATTATTATTTATTTATTTTTTTTTTTTTTTTTTTTTTTTTTTTTTTTTTTTGCAAACAGGCTGAGAAGTGTATCTTTAACGAGACATGACATGATGCTCCACCACTTGTACAAACTATAGCTATAAACTGTAATTAACACTGCTACTCTAAGGGGGTATAGTTCAAAGCTGCAATAAAAGAAAAAAAAGAAAAAAATGTTATCATATTTCAATTTATACTTGCATGCCGATGCTATTATGATTTTTCTTTTCTTTTACCATTTAGAAAAAAAATCAGTTTCAAACCTTAAAGGGAAAGTAACCAGATATGGTCCAAATTTGAGAAAATTTAAGTTGGCATATTTAATAAACAAATATCGTTTGTACTAGTACAGTGGTCATGTGATCATATTGGGAATAGTCTATTACTAGGCACTTGTATATTATCAATATTGAAAGCAACATTTTTAGGATGTAATGTGTGTGTAAGCATAATTTATTTTCGAAGCTCTCTAATATTTATAGTTATGCATTATAATGGCGAACATGAGCCAACACCTTTCTGTCTCGACAATCCAGAAAGCATAATAAAAAATGTTATACATCAATATAGAGTGTCGCAATCCCATGTAGGATGAGAAAAATCGTGGTTAAAGCTGTATTTTTAATGAAACAGTTGAAAGAATAAGAAACAACATTAAACTCTTGCTCATTCTAGATGATTCCTCAATTTTGTGCAGTAGCAAGTTCGCTAAAACAGGCAATATAATGGCAAACATGAGCCAACACCTTTCTGTCTCGACAATCCAGAAAGCATAATAAAAAATGTTATACATCAATATAGAGTGTCACAATCCCACGTAGGGTGAGAAAAACCGTGGTTAAAGCTATATTTTTAATGATTCAATAGAAAGAATAAGAAACAACATTAAACTCTTGCTCATTCTAGATGATTCCTCAATTTTGTGCAGTAGCAAGTTCGCTAAAACAGGTATGACATGGCTTAACAAAATCAACCAGAACTGCCACACATTATCAGTGTCAAGGGAAAAAAAATCAAACTAGAGAGGACATACCTTCCAAACCCCATGAACATGCTACGTGAAGGCAGACATTCAACCAGGTTCCACTACACTAAGCTCTGGCCAAGTCAATGTATCTCTTGCACCATGTATTTCGTTCCTCCCTAGCTATGAGACCAAAACTGCTGATTCAAGCTGTACTGTTGTGAGAAGAGTTAAGGATATGACAGTCACAGTTGCTGATAAACAGGCTACTTATGAGTGAGTGAAGGCTGTAGCTACCAGTTTTGCTGATCTTAAGGATGAGTATGCTTCCCAGCTACCCGGACAGTGTGGTGTTCCTTTGCCCTTATCTATCACTCGTAACACTGACTGCAGCAAGTATGCTCAATACTTAGTGAAGAGTTGTTACAAGAAATGTGCAATGCCTAATGTTTCTGTGTTGTTTAATGCAATGCAGGCTCGCCAAATTTACAAAAACAGAAAAGAAAGAACTATTTCTACCTTTATATGCCATAGAACTAGAATTCATCATCGCCGCCTTTGATTTCTCCTGAAATCAAATGACGAAAATCTATAATGTGGATCATATCACAGTGACTTCAGACTTCATGGTCTTCTAAGAATAGAGTTGTACACCAAAACTATAACAGTTCAGTAGGAGGGATGGTCGAAGACTGAGATCATACCCGATCAAGGATAAGACAATTGTTAATTGATAATAGTAATACCAAATATTTTCATGCTGGAGACCTAGAATAGCAGATCTAAAATCAGGGATTTAAAAGTTTGCTGCAACCCGTGCAAAAAAAAGGGGGAATTTTCGGATTTGGGATTCTTACAAATTGAAATAATGTCTTACTCGCCAAATCCAACTTCACCCATGCCCAGGTTTAATCCTCTTCTCCAAACTAAAAGTAAAATACTGAGGAAACTCCCTCAATTCCCCGACTTCCCATCCATCTCCTCCACAAAATACTCAATACTTGTTAATTACCTTACGAACGTTGAAATCGGAGACGTGGAGTTCGTTGAAGAGGAAGGAGAAGATGGGGTAGGCTACATGGCGAAGATGAGCGGGAGGTCCTTGGAGTGGATGCCTTCAGAGAGGAGAAGGAGATCACGCGATGGATGGTGTCTGGGGAGGTTTCGCGTAGGGTGGGTTTTTGAGTTAAGGCACGGTACGAGTCAATGCCCATGATTTCTAGACTTAGGACCTTTTCCTTGATGTGGGAGGCGAGTCCCCGGAGGTCGGGAATTAGGGTTTTGGAGTTGGGGGTGAGGGATTTGGTGGTGGAGGTGAAGAGGTTGAAAAGGAAGGGGTGGACATGCATAGCGTGTGTAGAGGCGGCACTGCGCTCGTTTGGATTGGACATGGAGAGGGGTTTTATTTAGATAATTTTTTGAATAGTAGACGATGAAGATGACCGTTGGTGCTGAGGAAAGTTGGAGACAATTTATACTTGACGACCGGTGAAACATATACGACTTGGATGCTTGTACAAGCCTCACGGGATAGTTTAGGCCTTTCAGCAGAATTTTGATCCACTTAGAATCTTAGAAGTCCAACGATAGTTGATGCATTTAACAATATGTTTATAGTTCAGAAAACGTAATTTTGTCAGGATGAAGCTAGGTTTATTGTCTGTTTATAGAAAAATATCCGTAAATGTTTGTTTATTTTTCCTAAAAAACAACTAGATTTAGTACGAGAAAAACAAAACAATGTAAATTTGTTATAAACACACACACACACACACATATATATATATATATATATATATATATATATATATATATATATATATATATATATATATATATATATATATATATATATATATGTATACTGAAAACTAGTACGCTTTATTACAAAAAACCAATCATATACTTCATATATATGCCTCATCAAAATCTTGTGCCCTCCTAACCTAAATGGGTGCGACAGCAAGAAAAAGAGTACATACATAATCCATGTATTAACAATACATCATGTAGTCTGAAAACAACAAAATTACAACGAAACACACTATAAAAACTATATGTCTCCACTATATCATATAACTCTCTAATCATTATTATTTCTGCAAACTCATATCCATCTCCAAAACATCCATTAACATCTATTGTCTTCAACCAGTATCAATCAAGTCAACTCCTAACCTTTGCAAAAATGCCTCATTCACCACATTATGCTCAGTTCTACTACCATTGTCTTTGACTACATAGTTCACCTCCTTCTCTATTAACTTCAGTCTCACTTCTCTTCTAATGCAATGATTATTAACACCCTAGCATTCCTTTCAGCCCAAATCTAGTACACAACTGTAGTGATTGTTGCGCAACCCACGTCAACCAATTGATTTTGCCTTTAAAACATCTTAAAATATAAGTAGCTTCTTCTTCTAGAGAGCCAATATAATTTGCATCAATGCTAAGATTCAGTTTAATAGATGCCCATATATAATAAGAATAGTCACATTTGAAAAACATATGCTCTACTGATTCTTCATGATTCTGGCACAACACACAACAGCTTTCATTTAGTACCCCGAACCTCATCAATCTAGCTTTTGTGCTTAACCTGTTTAAAACAGCAAGATAAGATATTAGAGACATTCTTTTAACATTTTTTGCATGCCAAATAACTTTGAAAAAATGCTTTTCTGTGTGCCTTTAGCTTTTTCCCAAGCCTTACGAAAGGAGAAAACTCCACCCTCACTCCATTCATATAAATCATGCATAACATTGCTTTTTTACTTCCACTTCATCAATCAACGAATGTACTTCTCTAGTGGTTGAATGCATCATACTGCGTATCCTTCCATTGCTCCTAATATCATATACAAGCTCATCAGATCTTACTATTGCTTGAAATTTTGTCATGCTAATTAAATCCACCATGCATTTCACATTAATCCATGGATCAAACCACAAAGAAGTAGATGGACCAGTTGAAATAATTTTGCTGAAAAGTTGTTTACCTGATGCTCTTAATCACAACACTGTTTTCCATGTGCATGACGCATTGTTGTCTACACTCATATTCCAAAAGAATTTCCCCCTGCAATGTTTCTGCTCCATTATATTACTCCATAGTGACTTCATTTCTAAGAATTTCCACATCAATTTCATAGATGTTGCAGTTTTTAAAGCCTTAAGAGACTTCAAATTAATACCACCTTCCCTTTTTGGTGTGCATAACACTTCCCATTTCACCTTATGTTTTGCTCCCCCCCTCCCCCTCCCCCTCCCCCCCCCCCCCCCACCCCCCTCCCCCCCAAAAAAAATCTGAATACTGTGTTAAGCTTATCAACAGTGAAATCAAGAAGTTGATACTCAAACATCCAATACATAATTGTATGTATATATGTACGTATGTGTGTGTGTATATATATATATATGTGTGTGTGTGTGTGTGTGTGTGTGTGTGTGTATGTGTGTGTATATATATATACATACATATACACACACATACTTTTTTTTTTTGAAGATTGGTTAATTTTATAGATGCATTGGACCATAATTCAGCCCAAGCCCGCGTACAAAAGATTACAACGGTACACATATGAGATACACAACAAATACAGTAGGTAGGCAATGAGTGCACTGGCCAATCAGCCAGTTAATGCCATACTCGCGTTGTTAGATCCAAAAGTGGCTCTAACACCCAAATTATCTGAATAGGCAGAGATTTATATTTAGAAATGCAAGAAAACGCAGAAAACACACAAGATTTATAGTAGTTCGGCGTTAACGAGCCTACGTCCACTTTATATCTATGATTATACGTAAGATTCAAGCACAATCAATTATTTTTCTCTTAATCTCACTTGTGCAATGATGATTCACTCAATAATTTTAGGCTAAGACTGATAAGAAATTGCAAGATAATAACAATGGTGGAAACAGTACTTAGAAATGCCAAAAGATCCTCAAAATTCCAAGTACGGGGCTATTTATAGCTGATATCTGCAGGCGGTTCGTGGTCGCACATGGCACAAATCCCAAGAATCTCGGATCGAATTGCAGTTTGATGGAGAAATGGTCAATATGACGGTTGTGGACAGGTGTCATCTAATCCTAAATTTGCAGGTCGTGGCTGCCATTTTCTGAGTTAGCGGTCAGGTCGTGGTAGTCCATCAACACCGGGTCGCGATGCCTCTTCAACGAGTGCGGCGTGGATGCAATGGCGATTCGGGAGGGAATTCAGTATCACGAGCCGGGCTTGTCTAGATATATGTATCTTTATCATCCGGAGGTAAGTCTTCATATTTTTGGTGGCTTGGCTCAAAAGTTAGCCAACATTTTGCCCCCTCGAAGTATGTTTGATCGGGGATGGAACATGCTTCGAAACTGCTGAACTATCATTTCATGAAACGATGTGGATTGATAGTCACATCCTTTTATAGGGTCGCACTGTTTCGAATGGTCACGCCCTTCGAGGAGTATAAATTTCAATCCGGATTTCCAATTATTTCTCTGTTTGCTGGTTAGTTTCCATCTTCTGAACTTCAGAGTATATCGCAATCAACTTTTCAGGTGAGCTTTAAATTTTTTAAGCATTTTAAATCACTCTTGTATCATTTTAGAACCCTGATCGTTAAAACACACCAGGCTCCGCGTCACCGAACAGTTATCGCGAACAGATGGATGAACAGACCCTAATGCGAGCCACACTGGGCTTATTCGAGGGCTCTGGTCCATAAGACAATACGAACCCGAATGAAACAAAACTGGGGAGACGAAAGGCCTTCGAACCAGCTATATAAGCTGACTTCATTTTCCATTTATCCTTCCTTTTCACTTTCTATAGTCGCCGCTGTCTCTTTTTCTCTCTCTTATCTAACCCTAGCTCGCAGTATCATCAAATTCTCACAATCTGGATCTCGAAAAGGTAATCTTGACCGCAATCCTTTGGGTGTCAATTCGAATGTTAATTAATCCTTTATTCTTTAACTCCATCGAGTTTACTGTGGAGCCGTCGTTGGCCATTAGCAGTGGTGGCAGCAGAATTTGTGGCGTTGAGGCCTGAAAGCGGAGACAAGGGAATGGGTTCGGTTCAAATAGAGGAACTCATAGGTAGGGGAGAGAGAGAGATGACGAGGAAGAAGGCAAGCTTCCACAGGATGATTCGTGGATGAGGGCATGGTTCGTAAGCGAGGACAGTGGAGCGGGCTGTGAAGAATAGCTGGAGTGAGAGAGTGTGCTTCGAGCATTCGGGTCATAGTGATAGGAGAGCATTAATTCATTGGGATGAAAGAAAGGAGTGGGTCGTGGGAGTGTCTCACGAGCCGTATGGGGCTAGGTGGTGTGGAGTTTAACTAAGCACATAACCACGAGCTTGTTCACGATCGAGAAGTGAACCTTTCCTTGGGAGTCAACCCCCTGTCACGAACCACTGCGTACTTGCGAGCCCAACCCAGATCATGAGTGGGACCCGCATCACGAATCGAACTAGCCTCATGAGCCAAAACCCCATCACGAGTGTTACTCATATTGACCAAAAAATGAAATGCAAATCTTGATATACCTATGGACAATTATGTTTAGAGCCTTCAACATGAACCTTTTGAACTGGACAACAACATGACTTTACAGCATACTTATTACGCTTATCCAACTAACTTCATGTTTTTCTTTAATGTATGCATAGGCACACATTTGCACTTACACACACGGGGAACGGGTAACTATGTTCTAATTTCTTACGTTTATTCGCCAACACAGCCATGTCAGATAAGCAGTCAACCGAAATGTCAGAAAAAGATACAGAATCAGAGTCATCAAAGCATTACGATCCCAGTTTGCTTCCCATAGATTCAGATTGGGCGAATTCCGACCCCGACTATGAGACGGACACCGATATTGAATCGACGACTTATGAAAGTACATCTCTTGAAGACGAGGAAAAAGAAGATGATCGGGCTCCCGACGAGATCCAAGGTGTTGAGGAAGTGGAGGAGAAGAAGCTTAGTGATTCTCTGGCTTCCAAATTAAATGACATAAAGCTTAAGAAAATATGTTTGAGACACGGGATCCCTTGGGACGATGTGAAAACTCCGGAAGGTGGAGATAGACCCCATTCTGCCCCCGAAGGGTATATGGCTATCAGTCGACTTATGTGTTGGATAGATGATATTCCTCATATTCCTCCGGTTATCATTGATCTCCTAAGACAGTTGCGCCTTGCCCCTATGCAACTCCATCCTAACGCCTATGTAGCTTTGTACACCTTATATATTGCATATGCGGAGATTCTACAGACTGAGCTTACTTTCAAGGATTTGAAATTTTTCTATCATTTCAAACATCGTTCCGCAGGGACTCCAAATTTCTCTTTCTTCGAGTCAGTTGCCGACAAAAAGGTTTTGTCGGACGGTCATAGCAATATAGGAGATGTCAAATCCGATTGGTTTTACATAAAGCATCAAGCCGAATGTGCAAGGAAGTGGCTACAAGCAAGTATGCTTTCGACTTCTCATCGTATATTTTGACTACATAGTTATAGTGCTGATGTGTCCTTTTGTTCTGTGCAGATCATAATTTTGCGAAAACAGAAGGTTCAGTGTATGAAGATCGACTGTCCCGCCTACTCAAAAGCAAATCAGACTTCTTAATAATCAAGAAGTGTATCACCGACGAGAATCTTTGCAAGCATCGTCTTCTGGATATGAGGTTCGAACTTGGTGTGGGTGGTAATGCTTATAAATATGTGCCCCTGATGAGGGAGAAGGGACCTCAGGGGTCAGGAAAACCACTGAACTTCGCAAGAGCCCCTCACCAATGATCGATCAGGATGATGAGGATTTGGATGTATATAAAGGAGGTAAGGTTCTAGCTGATGAGCCAAAGGAAATCCCAACTTCTAAGGAGAAATCTTCCCCCGGGACTCCATCACCGATTGAGCCCGTCACTCACAATGAATTGATAGAAGAGCAGATATTCGAAGAATTAAACAAAATTCCTTTATTAGACGACATTTACACGTAAGAAGACTTCGAAGGGGAACCATTCTTTCCCATCTCTAAGGAAGCGATTGTTCTAGTCGGGGAAAAAGAAAACAAACAGACGAGCCAGACTCTGGGCCTTGGTCTATTAGGGGGATTATACGGGATGCACAAATCACTTGCACCACTCGTCACAACACTTCTACACCATCAGTATTCATGATTCTGATACACATTTGTTTTCTTTGCAGGGAAAATGCCTCGCAAACAATCTTATTCTTATCGTTCTCTCCGAGCAAGCACACCGAGGCTCCTTTCTGATCCTGAGCATGCTCGCAGTGACAATCGAGGGAGAGATAGTTACTGACCTCGTGACTCTTATCAATCTCATTCTACACAATCTCGTTCTCCCTCAAAGCAAGATCCTGGGAAGCCCCACGGTCGTCGAGTGCCATCGTCGGGGGTAAGCAACTTCCCAAAGACTTGACTCCTCCAAAAAGTACTCCCTCTCATAACAAGTCTTCCAAGAAAGACCATGAGCCGAAAGATAAAAACAAAGATCTGACCAAGGATTTAGAAAAGGAGAAAACAGCTATTGTCCCCTCTAGCCAGCGCGATTTGTATACTACCGCTGCGCAGGATGTTGTCTACACTTCTGAGAATCAGGTCAAGCTGGAGCGTTTGCGGAAGAAGTTTCCTGATATTTTCTTCGAAAGGATGATGTTTGTTCTAGATCTTGAACCGATTACCGAGGACTGGAATGTAGAATTCGTAGGGTAGATGAGTTATGTGGCCAAACAATATAGGGCGATGAAGAAGCATGTCGCCACTCTTTCTGCTGCCATCTGTCACTGGAGACGGAAGCAGCTAGAACCAGAGTGAAGATTGATAACGATGGTAGGGCCAGGAGCAAAATGGAAAGGGAACTAGAGGATACACAAGCTCGGCTTGCTTTAGCTCAGCGGGGTGCGAAAAATTACAAATCAGAGCTAGAGAGTGCTAGGAAGCGTTTTCACACTGAGCTCGACTCAAATAGCTAAGAACGTTTGGCTTTGAAAAAAAAGCGGAGGATCTCAGGACAATCAATACTATATTGAAGACAACACATGAACATTTTGCTGAGAAGGCTTCCTGAGAGAAAGAGAAAGCGAGCTTAAAAGACAGTCCCGCTCTTGTTGAAAAAGAGAAAGCGACTTTGAATGATCGACTTGTCCAAGCCGAAGAGCGTGCAGCTCTCGCTGAAAGTAATGCCAATAATGCTCTTGAATCGGCCTCTGCCACTGCTGATGAACTTGCTACAACCAAAAAGGAGATAGATAGAAGGTTTTGAAGAACTGCTATTCGACTTCTTTGGTCAAGTTATTAAGACCCGAGACATCTCGTGGATTCAGGATTATCACATTACTTTGGCCAACGTGTGGGATATGATCGTTGAGGGCGAAAAGCGTCGATTGAAAGCCGAGGAAGTTAATGAAAAACAGCTTATATAGACTTATCTCAAAGGTGAAGAGTCTGAGGCTTTGGAGATAGGCAGACGTCTGATCCAAGATGAAATCGAGAAAGAGAGAACAAAGCTCAAGGGCAAGAATAAAATTGACGAAGGCTCTAGCTCGGTTGTGGAGCCCAAGGCCTCCGAAATTGAGGAATATAATCCTAATGATCCGTTGATTCCCTTGGCTCCAACCCCTCCAGTTGTCAAAGCTATTATTACAAATCTGGGCGAGGGGCCGGCTTAAGGTATCTCCATATTCTCTCCATAGTTCGTCAAAGCAGTTATAACTTGTCGTCATCTCGCGGGACATGCAACTGAGATGACCAGAAAATCTCCCAAATCACTAACATTTGCTTCTCATGACATAGGTGGCAAGCCGATCGAGAAGGATGCAGAAGAGAAAGCATAGGCGGAGAAAGTTAGTGTCCCTCAAGTGCTGGTGCTGAAGTTTCTGAGGTTCCAATGCAAACCGAGGGTACAATAGTTGAGAAGGCTACTGTGGCACCTGGCACTGATGCTCCTGCGGATGCCGAAGTCACTGGGGCTTTGCAAGACACCGATGATGGTCATGGAGATGAAGAGGATGACGTAGTCATCACAGAAGAAATCGAGGATGACAATAACGAGACCTTGGCTAGCATGCAGGCCAGGAAAGAGAAACAATTGGCTTTAAAAAAGGAGGAGCAGGACCCTCTATATGTGCCTCCAATTTTGGAGATTGACCCCAGGACTGGGTTGGTCATAAAATTCTCCTCCAGATCAATAACTTCACAGCTCGCCTCCTAGCCTTCTAATTCTTCCCAGGATTCTCCTATTGATAAGAGAAAGAGGAAGAAGGGTGACCGCTCTGATGCTGACAAGGAGTTGGAAAAACAGAAGAAGGAGAAGAAATAAAAATCGTCTCCCAAGCGTAAAGAGGATGCACTTATTAGCTCATATTTTGCTTTTAGGCTTTCCACTGGCCAAGAAATGCAGTTGTGAGAATGGTCCTCACTTTTGTTTAGCTTTTTGGTCTTGTAAACCTACTTTTAGTGAATGAAAATTTGTTTCTTTTGCACCATTGCGTACCTGCAAGTTTCACTTATTGTACTTAGTCATAAACATTTAGATCATAACTAAGTTAAAATTGAACCATGAAACATTGCAAAATAACCATGAAACATTGCAAAAAAAAATCCAAATTTCTGTAACTACACGAATATATGTGTATATATGCCCTCAATCAATCACTAATATGATGCCTCGCCAGGGCTCATTGAGGATTGATTAGAGTCATATATGTGCTGCCCCTTATTTCCAGAGATGAGGGGTTAGAGTCGTTTGGCGGCATATGTCACTGTGCCTTTATACTTGCCCAATCCTTCGGCAGGGATAGGAATTCTCATGGCGCTAGATCCCTAGCACCTTTATACTCTCCCAATCGTTCAGCAGGTTAGAGTTCGAGCTCGGTTCTTAGTCTACTCACCGATCCTTCAGCGGGGCAGAAGTTCTGGGGGCGCTAAGTCTCTAGCGCCTTTATACTCTCCCGATCCTTCAGCGCGGTGGAGTGTTATCAAGGTGGTTTTATCATGGTGCACCTTCATGCCTTGGGGACGTTACCTTCGCGTCCTTTATACTCTCTCTCCAATCTCGAGAGTTAGAGTGCAAGTAGTAGTGTGATTTACCTCGCTGCACCTTTTGGAACTTTGGTTACCGTTAGCGTTCCAATTTGATAGGTGGAACTTTGAATTAGGTGTTTCGAGATTGCTTCACAGTTTATAACAAATCTCGAAATGGTAATGACTTATGTTAATTAAAATAAAAGAGCAGATAAGAAACGGTGCAGTAAAGGTAAATGACACGCGATATTTTTATAGTGGTTCGATCGAATCATGATGTAACACCCCGTAATTTGAACATAAAAATTCACAAATTAAAGCATACTTAATTAAGTGAAATGGGTTGCGCAGAGAAATATATTTATATTGATATATATATATATAATTGAAAATTAAATAATTAAATATGCAAAAATGTTCAAAACAGTGAATTGGGAGAGGGGAATAACCGAACCGGCCAATTTTTGAGGTCGATCCGAGCCCGCTGGGTCGACTAGGGGTTAATCCAGGGTGTTTGGCTATCAACCCGTGGGCCGATTCGCTCAAATGCAGATTTTGCATTTGAATGGTTCTCATGGTTCAGCTTTAATCTAAAGGCCCTAGATGGTTCCTGCACGTGACTTCTTCCCCAAGACATGCTTTGATGGCTAGGATCTAAACTAAGGTTAATCCTATGGCTAAAATATCCTAGTCTTCTATAAAAAGACCCCTAACCTAAACCTAAATGCTCATTATTCAATCCTATAGCTAAACTATGCAAAAATGTTCTCTCATGGCCTCCACCCTCATCCTCTTTTCATAATCTCCATCTCTAATCATATGAGAGAGTTTCTAAAGAAGTATAAGAGTTCCTAAGCTTGCTTAAGTGTTTCTAAGTTTGATTCAAGGCTTTTCTTCATCAAAGCTAGGATCTTTATTATTGATTTGGCTCAAGGGTTTTCATTTGGAGCATTCTTATTTGGAGTTTTTGAGTTGATAGCTTAGTGGCTTCGTCTCAATCTTTTAATATATTCATAAGAAGGCTAATCAACAAGTTGTGAGTTTTCTATAGCCTTAATGACCAATTATTGAAGTGATTATGATAGGATATGATGAGGTTATGGATATGAATGTGGATCAATGCATGTTATGCAAGTTATATGCTATGTGTTAATGATGTTATGCATGTTATGCAAGTTATGTTCTATATGTTCATGAAGTTATGCAAGTTATGCAAGTCATATAATACATGTTCATGATGTTATGCAAGTTATGCAAGTCATATGCTACGTGTTTGAGGTATTATGCAAGTTATGCAAGTCATATGATATATGTTCATGAAGTTATGCAAGTTATGCAAGTCATATGATACATATTCATGATGTTATACAAGTTATGCAAGTCATATGCTAGGTGTTTATGATGTTATGCAAGATATGCAAGTCATATGAGAAACATTGATCCATTATGACACCATGATATGCAAGTTTGGTGTATGATTATATGCTAGTTCATACATGATATTTTATGCAAGTTTGGTGTATGATTATATGCTAGTTCATATATGATATGTTATGCAAGTTTGGTGTATGATTATATGCTAGTTCATACATGATATGTTATGCAAGTTTGGTGTATGATTATATGCTAGTTCATACATGATATGTTATGCAAGTTTGGTGTATGATTATATGCAAGTTCATCTATGATATGTATGCAAGTTTGGTGTATGATTATATGCAAGTTCACATATGACATGTTATGCAAGTTTGGTGCTTGAAGATATGCAAGTAACATGTGCAAGTTTACACCTTAGTATGATATGCATACATATGCAAGTTAACCCCTTTGTATGTCATACATACATATGCAAGTTTACCCCTTTGAATGATATAAGACACTTATGTAAGTAAACCTCTTTATGACATATGTGATTCATGCAAGTTTGGGTTGATTATTTATGCTAGTTGGGTTGATGCTATATGCATGTTGACACCTTTAAACCCATGTTGATGCTAATGTTATGCAAGTTGAACCCATTGTATTTGTGATGAATCTTCCCTTTTATGTCATGTTGGCGAATTACGTGGGGAACGATGGGGTTAATAAACATGTTAATGAAATGGTGTGAAGTTGGTATGATTATGCATACCATAAAGTGGATGGACATAATTGAGTCAATTATGTACATCGTTAAATTTGTAATTAATTAGGGATAATTAATACAAATTATGGGGGTGATTAATTAGGTGTAATTTATCGACTAAGACACGAGGTTGGACCCTTTTATAGCATAAGACTGCCCGGAACCGACCGGCATATCCAGCGGCTACAAATGATTGGCCCAATGTGAGAGGTCTTAGGCACAAACTATATACGTAACAAGTGTAAAGACACGAGGTTAGACTCGGTTATGGCGTAAGGCTGCCCGGACCCGACCGGCAAATCCAGCTGCCATGAGAGATAGTTTAATGTGAGAGGTCTCTACAACGGTTACGTTCTTAATCAATTAAGAAACACTTAACCATATTAGCATGTAGAGGACATGGGGGGGTTAAGTGGGTGCCTTGGGTGGCATGTGGAAAAATCTAGTAGTTGCCTTGGGTGGCAATTGAAAATACGATTAGAATACTTAACCGAAGTGGAACATGTAATTAAACATGATTAAAGGGTTAAGTAAGTGCCTTGGGTGGCATGGGAAAATCTAGTGGTTGCCTTGGGTGGCAATAGAAGATAAGATTAGAATACTTAACCAATGGGGAACATGTAACTAAACATGATTAAAGGGTTAAGTGGGTGCCTTGGGTGGCATGTAGAAATCTAGTGGGTGCCTTGAGTGACAATTAAAATATGATTAGATGACTTAACCAAACCTTAACACGTAGGTGGGCATGATTATGAAAAAGGGGTTAAGTGGGATGCACTAGATTAAATGACAAGCTTAAGTAGTAGCTTGTGGGGGCCTTGAGTGGCAATTGAAATAAGATTAAATGACAAGCTTAAGTAGTAGCTTGTGGGGGCCTTGAGTGGCAATTGAAATAAGATTAAATGACAAGCTTAAGTAGTAGCTTGTGGGGGCCTTGAGTGGCAATTAAAATATGATTAGATGACTTAACCAAACCTTAACATGTAAGTGGGCATGATTATAAAAAGGGGTTAAGTGGGATGCATAGATAAAATAACAAGCTTAAGTAGTAGCTTGTGGGGGCCCATTTCAACCAGTAACCCATATGTATCTTATTGGGCTCGACCCAAGTCGAGGACGGGACACGCGTACTGGGCTTGACTGTAAGAGGCCAAAACGGGGTAGCGGTGGCAACGCGAATCCAATGGGTTTCATATGCGTGTGTGGACCCGGGCTGGTAGGTAAAACGTTGTTGCATCGTGTAGATATAAGCCGTGCACCATTTATATTATCAGGTTGCCATTTTGGGGAGTGATACACCCCACTGTGGGGCCAGCACGGGTATCTACGTTAGGGAGCTGATCGCTTGGGGAGTAGTGGGTACACCTAGTGGAGATAGGGGCAGACGGCACCTATGTAGTCAGCTAGGGGTACAAGAAACTACTGGGTAAAATTTCTAAGTACACTTAGTGGGATCAACCTTTAAGTAGGAATTACCCTTGGTGGGTAGAACTGGTGTGGTGCAGTGTAGGAATTACCCTTGGGTGGGTAGATCTGGGGTGGTGCAGTGTAGTATTTATCCTTGGGTGGATAGGCGCGTCTTTACCGTTATCTTAGTTCATCCTAAGTCTAGTTGGCTGCTTAGAGTAGTCATTTATCCCCAGTCGTACCGTACCAGGTTTATATCATAACCTAATTACTTTAATGATTGTATTGTTAAGGTTATAGGGCTCACTCAGACTTATGTCTGACCCCGTTGTTTTTATCTTTTTCCCCAACCCTCAGGTTCTCAGAGTGGGCCTAGCACTAGTGGGCTTTGATCGGATTGCTTTATCTATCTTTTGGAGCTTGGACTCTTGAAGAAAAGCTCGGTTATCTTTTCTATTATGGCTATTAGTATGTAGTGGGATTATGTACTTATGTTTTTAACGAGATGGATATTTTGTACTTGACTCTTGTTGGTTTTTGAGATGTAACCAAACATGTTTACCTTCTGCTGCAATGAAATGATGTTTTAAATTTCAAGTATTACTTATATCTGTCTTGTTGTAATTTTTCAGTTCTATATTCACTTAAATACTCCACCGAAGCTAAGGCATTCCCTTTATGAGTGACCTTAGCGGGTGTGGGGTGTTACACGTGGTATCAGAGCTCAAGGTTACCAAAACAGATAAATTTTTTAGAAAACTATTTTTCTAAAAACATTTTTGGAAGAAGTATTTTCAAAAACATGTCTTTTAAGAGAAAAGTTTTTGAAAGAAAAGCATAATCCCCAAATAGCCATATCTTTATCCTTCGGATTCTCCGTTTTGAATCTCTTCCTCTTTCTCTTTTTGAATTTCCCCTCCGCGTATAGATGTCTTTTTAAGATAAATAAGGACTTCCGTATGAAGGACGGAAGAACCACTTCAAGGGACTAAGTCGTTTGCCGGGCTAAGAAGTTAGTCCAAGGAGGTGGAGGGCTTATGGGTACCTTTAAGATGGACGAGAGAGGAAGGTTCAAATAGCTATTAGGTAAATAAAGGACGAAACCTCATCGTGGTAAGAAGGCCACGAAAGGAGAATGTGAAGGGGAAGGCTAGTTGTTTTGGAGAAATAGGACACCTTGGGATTGTCCAAAAAGGTAAGGATGAAGTACAGGATCTTTTGGAGGGTAGATGTATTCCCTCACAACGGGTATACCTGATGGGGGTAGGACCGTCTAAGTTGAAATTTGGTTCTCTCGATCATCCTGTTCGAACTTTATTCGACTCTGGCGCACCACATTCGTTTATCTCATCATCATTAGTTGAGTCACTGCACCTAGACACCAGTTTGGTAGATGATCCCGTGGTTGTTTCAAACCCAATTGGGAGGGCTCCACTTATTTGTCCATGATATGTTTGGGTTTGAAAATTTCCATACTTAGCGTTGAGTTTAGAGGTGATGCTTTTGTTTGGGCTTCACGGGCTATGGGTTGATTTTGGGCATGGATTGGTTATCCAGTAATGGTGTCGTTCTTGATTGTGAAAGGAGAGTTGTTAGGCTTATGACCCGCTTGGGTAACACTCTCAAGATCTTTTGAAATCCCATAGATTCTGTTATGCTAAGTTATCTTGAATCGCTTGACGCTTCAGTCGAGAGTTTGCGATCTGTTAGAGTGGTCCGGGAATACTCGGATGTGTTTGGGGAGGTGAAGGGCTTACCTCCGAAGTGGGAGATAGACCTCCGAATATATCTGGTAGACGATGCTAAACCAGTATCTGTGTCAGTGCGCCACATGGCTCCTCGTGAGAGGAGGGAACTCCATAAGAAAGTAGGGGAGTTGCTTGAGAAGGGGTTCATAAGACGAAGTATATCGGAATAGGGTGCTCCAGTAGTTTTTGCTACGAAGGCGGATGGGTCTCTCAGACTTTGTGAAGACTATAGAGAACTCAACGAGCTCACAAAGAAGAATAGACACCCATTGCCAAGGATTGATGATCTTTTTGATCGGTTGGTTGGCGCCTCAGTGTTTCGCAGTGGGACTTGGCCACGGAGTTTCATCAGTTGGGAGTGACTGAGGATAGTATAGAGAAGACCGCCTTTATGACTCCGGATGGTTTCTATGAGTGGCTTGTGATGCCATTTGGTTTGACGAACGCCCCTGCATATTTTGTTGATTTGATGAGTAGGGTGTTCAGGGAGTACCTAAACAACTTCATAGTGGTATTTGTGGATGACATCTTGGTCTTTTCTAAAAGCGAAATAAGTTTTCGTGTGTGCTGAATAGGTTAAGTGAAGCCAGTTATTTGATCAACGGTGGTTTTGGAGCAAGATTAGCAAGGACATCCAGAGTTGGACAAAGACTTAATTATTCAGCCGTTTTTACTAGTATCATCTCACGTAGGTCGTCTGAATCGAAGGAGGTGTCCCTTGGGTGTTTGTCTGATATTGGTTTAGGCCTTTGGGGCTTGCATTTGGGGGATGTCGAGTTCGACTAGAATGGTCTGCGTGAGAGATGGATAGTTGTGACGATTTTGTATGAGAGAATATCCTGGTTTTCTCCAGAAGTGGAGAAAAGCATGCCCTACATCTTAGGGAAGTGTTGGAGGCTCTTCGAGCGCATAGTCTTGAGACAGCAAAGGTGGATGGAGTTCTTAGCATCCTATGATTTCGAGATAGCGTGGTGGCGGATGCCTTGAGCGGAAAAATGTTGTCCTTGAGTCCATTGTTCGTGGAACGACGAAGCTTGGAATTTATCTCGATGTTTGATTTCAGACCTTCCGTTGACTTTATACCCGATTTGCTAGCATCCTTGGAGGTCAGACCTACCCTTTTGAGACGGATTGGCGAGGCACAGAGGGACGACCCACAGTTGGTTGAGTTGGTATAGAGGCTCATAAGGGGGGAGTCGTCCAGCCATTTGAGTAGGTACACCCTAGACGATAGGGGGTGCTTGCGTAGAGACAGTAGACTTTGCGTACCGCAAGACGAGGGTTTGAGGAAGGCTATTCTTGATAAGGCGCATCGTTTTAGGATGACTATTCATCCCGGTGGGGACAAGATGTACCAAGACATGAAGCGAGTTTTCTTTTGGGCCGGTATGAAGAAAGATGTGGCCGAGTATGTCGCTAGATGCTTGGTGTGTCAACAGGTGAAAGCAGAGCAAAAGAAACCCGGTGGGTTGCTTCACCCATTAGAAGTTCCGCAATGGAAGTGGAATAGCGTCTCGATGGATTTTTATTGATGGATTACCGAGATCGAGAAAGAGTAATACGGGAATTTGGGTTAGATAGACTTAGTAAGAGTGCCCATTTCATACCCGTGAAGAGCAAGAGGACTGTTCCATGTCTAACTTCAGTTTATATTCGAGAGATAGTTCGGTTGCATAGGGAACATGACGTATTCCATGTGTCACATTTGAGGAAGTGCCTACATGAGACTGCAGAGGCGGTAGAGCCGAGCTTGCTTAAAGAAGTGGAGGTAGAGCGTGATGCGACTATTCAACGAGCTCCTACCCGCATCCTTGGGTCAGAGATTAGGAAGTTGAGAAACAGAGAGGTTCGACTAGTCAAAGTGAAAAGGGGAGAAGGTGAGAGTAAGGCTACTTGGGAGACAGAAGTGAAGATGCGTTCATTGTACCCATTTCTTTTGAGGGTATGTCTTTTAACTTCTCCTTTATCGTTTGTCTAGTGCTTATCTTATCTTTAGTATGTCCTCTCATTAGTACCTTTGACCTTTAGATAGAGTAAACCTATGGTTGAAACATGTGTTTGAGACATGTTATGTTTGATGGATGCGTGTGGATGCAAGTGGTTGCTCGTGGATGCATATATACACACTCTAGGCACTAGATCGGCTCAATCACTTCATATTGCATATTGCATAAAATTGTGTGTAGGTAGCTATATTAATGGATGTATAATGGTTGTGTTATCACATGGATGATGCATTTTGGTGAATGATTGTGCACTCATGTAGAAATAGTATGTGTCGATAGGGATCTTTCGCATACATATTGGATGCATGGAACTATCATGGTTTGCATTAAGGAGGTCAATTAAATCAGTAGACCGCCTGATTTTGCATTAGACAGGGAACATATACACACACTCTTTGCATATGTTCATACAGCATTAGAAACTCTAAGGACAATGGATGCCAGTGGTTGATGGTTTGAGTAGATGGTTGTTTGGATGGTAGGATACGTTCTTCTTGACTTAGAGATTTCGGGGACGAAATCCTTTAAGGAGGGGAGAATGTAACACCCCGTAATTTGAACATAAAAATTCACAAATTAAAGTATACTTAATTAAGTGAAATGGGTTGCACAGAGAAATATATGTATATTGATATATATATATATATATATATATATATATATATATATATATATATATATAATTGAAAATTAAATAAATATGCAAAAATGTTCAAAACAGCGAATTGGGAGAGGGGAATAACCGAACTGGCCGATTTTTGAGGTCGACCCGTGCCCGCTGGGTCGACTAGGGGTTAATCCAGGGTGTTTGGCTGTCAACCCGTGGGCCGATTCACTCAAATGCAGATTTTGCATTTGAATGGTTCTCATGGTTCAGCTTTAATCTAAAGGCCCTAGATGGTTCCTACACTTGACTTCTTCCCCAAGACATGCTTTGATGGCTAGGATCTAAACTAAGGTTAATCCTATGGCTAAAACTATCCTAGTCTTCTATAAAAAGACCCCTAACCTAAACCTAAATGCTCATTATTCAATCCTATAGCTAAACTATGCCGAAATGTTCTCTCATGGCCTCCACCCTCATCCTCTTGTCATAATCTCCATCTCTAATCATAGGAGAGAGTTTCTAAAGAAGTATAAGAGTTCCTAAGCTTGCTTAAGTGTTTCTAAGTTTGATTCAAGGCTTTTCTTCATCAAAGCTAGGATTTTTATTATTGATTTGGCTCAAGGGTTTTCATTTGGAGCATTCTTATTTGGAGTTTTTGAGTTGATAGCTTAGTGGCTTCGTCTCAATCTTTTAATATATTCATAAGAAGGCTAATCAACAAGTTGTGAGTTTTCTATAGCCTTAATGACCAATTATTGAAGTGATTATGATAGGATATGATGAGGTTATGGCTATGAATGTGGATCAATGCATGTTATGCAAGTTATATGCTATGTGTTAATGATGTTATGCATGTTATGCAAGTTATGTTCTATATGTTCATGAGGTTATGCAAGTTATGCAAGTCATATGATACATGTTCATGATGTTATGCAAGTTATGCAAGTCATATGCTATGTGTTTGAGGTATTATGCAAGTTATGCAAGTCATATGATATATGTTCATGAAGTTATGAAAGTTATGCAAGTCATATGATACATATTCATGATGTTATACAAGTTATGCAAGTCATATGCTAGGTGTTTATGATGTTATGCAAGATATGCAAGTCATATGAGAAACATTGATCCATTATGACACCATGATATGCAAGTTTGGTGTATGATTATATGCTAGTTCATACATGATATGTCATGCAAGTTTGGTGTATGATTATATGCTAGTTCATACATGATATGTTATGCAAGTTCGGTGTATGATTATATGCTAGTTCATACATGATATGTTATGCAAGTTTGGTGTATGATTATATGCAAGTTCATTTATGATATGTATGCAAGTTTGGTGTATGATTATATGCAAGTTCACATATGACATGTTATGCAAGTTTGGTGTTTGAAGATATGCAAGTAACATGTGCAAGTTTACACCTTAGTATGATATGCATACATATGCAAGTTAACCCCTTTGTATGCCATACATACATATGCAAGTTTACCCCTTTGAATGATATAAGACACTTATGCAAGTTAACCTCTTTATGACATATGTGATTCATGCAAGTTTGGATTGATTATTTATGCTAGTTGGGTTGATGCTATATGCATGTTGACACCTTTAAACCCATGTTGATGCTAATGTTATGCAAGTTGAACCCATTGTATTTGTGATGAATCTTCCCTTTTATGTCATGTTGGCGAATTACGTGGGGAACGTTGGGGTTAATAAACATGTTAATGAAATGGTGTGAAGTTGGTATGATTATGCATACCATAAAGTGGATGGACATAATTGAGTCAATTATGTACATTGTTATATTTGTAATTAATTAGGGATAATTAATACAAATTATGGGGGTGATTAATTAGGTGTAATTAATCGACTAAGACACGAGGTTGGACCCTTTTATAGCATAAGACTGCCCGGAACCGACCGGCATAGGCACAAACTATATACGTGACAAGTGTAAAGACACGAGGTTAGACTCGGTTATGGCGTAAGGCTGTCCGGACCCGACCGGCAAATTCAGCTGCCATGAGAGATAGTCTAATGTGAGAGGTCTCTACAACGGTTACGTTCTTAATCAATTAAGAAACACTTAACCATATTAGCATGTAGAGGACATGGGGGGGGGGGTTAAGTGGGTGCCTTGGGTGGCATGTGGAAAAATCTAGTAGTTGCCTTGGGTGGCAATAGAAAATACTATTAGAATACTTAACCGAAGTGGAACATGTAATTAAACATGATTAAAGGGTTAAGTAAGTGCCTTGGGTGGCATGGGAAAATCTAGTGGTTGCCTTGGGTGGCAATAGAAGATAAGATTAGAATACTTAACCAAAGGGGAACATGTAACTAAACATGATTAAAGGGTTAAGTGGGTGCCTTGGGTGGCATGTAGAAATCTAGTGGGTGCCTTGAGTGGCAATTAAAATATGATTAGATGACTTAACCAAACCTTAACACGTAGGTGGGCATGATTATGAAAAAGGGGTTAAGTGGGATGCACTAGATTAAATGACAAGCTTAAGTAGTAGCTTGTGGGGGCCTTGAGTGGCAATTGAAATAAGATTAAATGACAAGCTTAAGTAGTAGCTTGTGGGGGACTTGAGTGGCAATTGAAATAAGATTAAATGACAAGCTTAAGTAGTAGCTTGTGGGGGCCTTGAGTGGCAATTAAAATATGATTAGATGACTTAACCAAACCTTAACATGTAAGTGGGCATGATTATAAAAAGGGGTTAAGTGGGATGCACTAGATAAAATGATAAGCTTATGTAGTAGCTTGTGGGGGCCCATTTCAACCAGTAACCCATATGTATCTTATTGGGCTCGACCCAAGTCGAGGACGGGACACGCGTACTGGGCTTGACTGTAAGAGGCCAAAACGGGGTAGCAGTGGCAACGCGAGTCCAACGGGTTTCATATGCGTGTGTGGACCCGGGCTGGTAGGTAAGACGTTGTTGCATCGTGTAGATATAAGCCGTGCACCATTTATATTATCAGGTTGCCATTTTGGGGAGTGATACACCCCACTGTGGGGCCAGCACGGGTATCTACGTTAGGGAGCCGATCGCTTGGGGAGTAGTGGGTACACCTAGTGGAGATAGGGGCAGACGGCACCTATGTAGTCAGCTAGGGGTACAAGAAACTACTGGGTGAAATTTCTAAGTACACTTAGTGGGATCAACCTTTAAGTAGGAATTACCCTTGGTGGGTAGAACTGGTGTGGTGCAGTGTAGGAATTACCCTTGGGTGGGTAGATCTGGGGTGGTGCAGTGTAGTATTTATCCTTGGGTGGATAGGCGCGTCTTTACCGTTATCTTAGTTCATCCTAAGTCTAGTTGGCTGCTTAGAGTAGTCATTTATCCCCAGTCGTACCGTACCAGGTTTATTATATACCCTAACTACTTTAATGATTGTATTGTTAAGGTTATAGGGCTCACTCAGACTTATGTCTGACCCCGTTGTTTTTATCTTTTTCCCCAACCCTCAGGTTCTCAGAGTGGGCCTAACACTAGTGGGCTTTGATCGGATTGCTTTATCTATCTTTTGGAGCTTGGACTCTTGAAGAAAAGCTCGGTTATCTTTTCTATTATGGCTATTAGTATGTAGTGGGATTATGTACTTATGTTTTTAACGAGATGGATATTTTGTACTTGACTCTTGTTGGTTTTTGAGATGTAACCAAACATGTTTACCTTCTGCTGCAACGAAATGATGTTTTAAATTTCAAGTATTACTTATATCTGTCTTGTTGTAATTTTTTCAGTTCTATATTCACTTAAATACTCCACCGAAGCTAAGGCATTCCCTTTATGAGTGACCTTAGCGGGTGTGGGGTGTTACACATGACCTACGTCCACTTTATAATCTTTTGCTCAAGTAACCAGACTGTTCTAGGCAAGTCATGCCTTTTTACATGGTTCTAAAAAAACTGACAATTTCACGTCAGATAAGGCCACAAATGCTGGGCATTCCACACTCTGGGGATTTCATCTCCATCCACGGTTGCTATCTTGAAGGTTCCATTATCAAGCCTTCGTAAAATGGAATATGGTCCTTCCCATCTCGGGCCCATATGTACTGGGGGTGGAAAGACACGTTTCAGAACCAAGTCTCTGGGTTCAAAGGTTTGAGATCAGACTTTTTTGTTGTAATACCGAGTGACCTGTTGCTTGTGCCTCAAGGCGCGTAGATCAGTTTCGTCCCTCTTTTCTTCAATCATGTCCAGGGATTCAAGGAGCAGCTAATTGTTGGTCATCGGGTCATAATAAGTGATTCGATGAGATGGTACTTCTAACTCGACCGGGATGACCGCTTCGGCTCCAAAAGCGAAGGGAAAGGGGGTGTGACCCGTCGCCGACTTGTATGTTGTCCTATAGGCCCATAGTGCCAAGGGTAATTCATCAACCCACATGGCTTTGGCCCGCTTCAATCTTTTCTTCAAAATAGATTTAATCACTTTGTTCGCCGCTTCGACCTATCCATTCGATTGCGGATGTGCCACAGAGGTGTATCTTTTCTCGATATGATACTTCTAGCCGAAAACTCGAAACTCAATGTTATCAAACTGGGTTCCTGACGACTTTTGGAATCTCGAATCGGCATATAATGTTCTTGACGACAAAGTTGATCACTCGCTTGGTTGTGATCGTGGTCAACGGCTTAGCTTCGACCAGTTTAGTGAAGTAATCCACGGCCACAATGGCGAAATTTGCTCCGCCCTTAGCTATGGGGAGACTTCCAATAATGTCAATTCCCCAGGCAACAAAGGGCCACGAGCTCATCATCGTTCTCAACTGGCTAGGAGGAGCCCTAGGGATCTTGGAAAATTTCTGACATGCATCACAACGTTGTGCATACTTAGCTGCATCCTTGTTTATGGTGGGCCAAAAATAGCCATACCGCAATATCTTGTTTGCCAATTTTTGCCCTCTAGTGTGGTCGCCACATTCACTTCGTGGACCTCTTTCAGTACATGCTTGATGTCATCATGGGCGATGCACCGGAGGAGGGGCATTGAAAAACCTTGTCTATATAGGACTTCGTCTTGCAATACATATCGGGAAGCCTTCCGTATAACTGCACGCCTCTCACTTTTCTTTGTTGGAAGCATTCCCATTCATCAAAAAATCCTTTAGAGGAGTCATCCATGACTCCCTCTCGGGTTCAGTCTCTAGTACCAGATCAATTTCCATCTGATCGATACTAGGGGACTGTAGCACTTCAATCGGGACCAGCTCTATATCTTCAGGATTACCAGAACTAGCCATCTTCGCTAACTTGTCTTCCTTTTGATTCTCTGGTCGAGGAATATGAGATATGTTGTAGTGATCAAAATCATCCAGCAACTTCTTCACTATTTCAAAATATGATATTAGCCTTGGACTCTTGGCCTGAAACTTTCCAGTGACCTGGTTCACGACTATCTTGGAATTGCAAAAGATGTCCAGCTTTGTGATCTCCAACTCCTTTGCGAGCTTCAGCCCAACAATTAGATCTTCGTATTCATAGCCGTTATTAGTGGCGTGGAACTCCAATCTAAGAGCATAGTATATCAGTCGTTTCTCTGGAGTTTCAAGGACCACTCTGGCACCAGATCGCCTATCGTTCTTAGCTCCATCAGTGTACAATTTCCAAGCACTGTGGTCAAGGAGTAGTTTTGGTGGGTCGGCTTCTTCACTTACTACATCATCCTCTGGGAGAGTGAATTCTGCTATAAAATCAACCATACTTGCCCCCTTATCGACCTTCAGGGCTGGAAGTTCAAATCGAACTGACTTAGCTCAATGTTCCACTTGAGCAATCTTCCTGATGCTTCTGGCCTTTGCAGAACTTGTTTGAGTGGGTGATCAGTGTACACCGTAATGGGATGAGCCTAGAAATAATGGCGAAGTTTCCTAGATGCGATCAGCAAGTTATACGCAAGCTTTTCTATTCTTGGGTAGTTTCGCTCGACCACCGCCAATTTCTTACTCACATAGTACACTGGTCTCTGCACCTTATCTTCTTCTCTCACTAAGGCTGAACTGATCGCATGGGAAGACACTGATAAGTACACAAACAAATCCTCATGATCCAAGGGCTTAGACAGTATCGAGGGTCTTTCCAGATGATTCAGAAGGTTTTAAAATGCTTCTACACAATCAGAAGTCCACTCGAAATTGCGCTTTCCTCGCTTTATTAATTCAAAGAAAGGAATACATTTGTCCGTAGCTTTGGAGATGAATCTGCTTAGACCGGCTACTTTCCCTGCGAGGCTTTGCACATCTTTGATTTGTCTTGGTTTCTGGATGTCTATGATTGCTGCAATTTGATCTGGGTTGATCTCGATCCCACGCGAGCTGACGATGAATCCTAAGAATTTTCCAGATGCTACCACAAATGAGCATTTCAAAGGATTTAGTTTCATGCCATATTTCTGGAGAATCTCAAACATCTCTGCTAAATCAGCCGTATGATCGGATGATTGTCTGGACTTTACTAACATGTCGTCGACGTATACCTCCATCTTTTTCCCGATTTGGTTATAGAACATTCTATTTACCAATCGTTGATATGTAGCACCGGCATTCTTCAGACCAAAAGGCATCACTACGTAACAGTATAATCCCAGATCCGTAATGAAGCTGGTATGCTCTTGGTCCGGGACGTGCATGGGGATTTGGTTGTACCCTGAGTAGGCATCCATGAAAGAAAAAAGCTCGTGACCCGGCGTTATATCCACCAGCTGATCAATCCTAGGTAATGGAAAGCTATCCTTTGGGCAGCCTTTGTTTAGGTCTAAGAAGTCAATGCATGTGCGCCACTTCCCATTGGCCTTCTTTACCAAAACCGGATTTGAAATCCAGTCAGGGTATATTGAGTCTTTAATGAACCCATTACTTCTCAACTTTTCGACTTCTTCCTTCAAGGCAACAGACCTCTCTAGGCCAACCATTCGCCTTTTCTGTTTGACGGGAGGATGCTTTGGATTGATGCTTAACGAATGACTCATAATTGTAGGAATATTCCATACATATCCGCATGGGTCCAGGCGAATACATCCAAGTTAGCTTTCAAGAAATTTGTTTATTCTTTGGCTCAAACAGGGTCCAACCGGGATCCAATCTTCAGGACCTTCTCTGGGTCACTATCATCCATTGGTACATCCACAGTCGTTTCATTGGGAGTCGCCACTCTACCCCCAGGCTCTTCATCCTCTCTGGGATCTATGTCCTCGGGCAAGTCTCTGGACGACTTTCCCAGAGTTACTTTCTTTAGTTGCTATGACGTTTCCTCCCTTAGCTGGGTAGAAGCATCCTTTGTTTCTACATCTCTTCCTTTACGGAGCAACTTCAGCTTTGCTATGTAGCATGCTCATGCAACAACTTGATCTCCTCTGACTATAGCTATACTGGCATCCATCGGGAACTTCAACAACAAACACCAGGGTGCAATGCAGGCCCTGAATTTGGCTAGGGCCGGTCGGTCCAAAAAGGCATTGTATGGCGACTCAATATCCAGAACCACAAAGGGGAGGATTCTCACTCTCTGGCGTTCTCCTTCCCCAAGGGTTACTGACAGTTCCACGTATCCTATCGAAGTGGTTGAGGCTCCATTAAATCCACGTATCCAACCCTAGCATGGTTTCAAATCCTTCGGCTCAAGTTTCATTTGGTCGAATGTTTTCTTAAACAGAATGTTAACCGAACTCCCGTTATCCACTAGAACTTTATGGACTATAGGTGGACCGATGGTGACGGTGATCACTAATGGGTCGTCGGTTGGGGAGTGGACTCCAATACTCTCTCGATCGCGAAATATGACGTCATCAGACATCGTCTTTTGTTGCATAATCGGGGCATAATCCTCGGGATTGCTACATTCTCCCACTTCAAGATGCTGTTTAGCCACGTTCACATACTGATCCATAGCCCTGAAATTGTGCCCTGCCAGATGAAGCCTACCAACTATGGTATTGATAACGATATTTTTTTCCTTTTTGCTGAGCCGTTGGTCTTGCAGTAGGTTGGCTTTGGTTCGGGGATTGTGCGTCTTGCCCCCTATCTTTGGGTGTCACCTTATACTCATCGAGCTTTCCTTCCCGGAGTAGCTTTTCAACCATATCTCTCAAATGACGACATTCGGTTGTGGAATGGCCATGAGTCTGGTGGAAAAGACAGAATTTCCCAATCTCACGTTCCTTTTCTGTCGAATCAGTCGGAGGAGGCCTTTTGTACTAGAGGACATTGTATGTGTCCAGGAAAATATTCTCCAATGTATCGTTCAATGGTGTGAAATTTTCAAATGATCTGGGTCAAGATCTTCTCTGAGAGTCATTTCCTCGGTTTCGCTTCCGATTATTGTTATTGTTGTTTTTCCCCGATTGGCGGCCACTACCTTGATTCTTGTTCCTGACATTGACTTGAACCTTTCTCGAGCTATCTCCTGTTTGTTTGATTGCCACATTATTTTGTATATCTTCCTTGTTAGTGGCCTTCCTCTTTCGGTTGGCGTAGATTTCTTCTTAACTCAAGCGGATGTTAGCCTTTTCATAAAATATTTCCCTAGTCAAAGGCGGCTTACCGGCCAAGAGTCTTCCAAACTCAGTATCCTTATCCACTCCGTCAATCAGGGCCATCAAAACAGTTTGTTCATGGGGATCTCTAACCTCCGTGACTGCTAGATTAAAACGATCTAGATCAGACCTCAGAGATTCGTCCGGACGTTGCTTAATGAGGGATAATTCGATGGCATTCTTAGATCTCCTAGTATGCAGCCGGAACTGATGCACGAACTGTCCGCTTAATTCCCTGAAACTGGAGATCGATCGCGTTGGCAAACGAGTAATCCACATTAACGCCATATCCTCCAGAAATATCGGGAATGCCTCACACTTTACAGCATCTAAGGCAGCAGCTGCATTCATGTACCATGAATATCTCATCAGGTGCTGGACTGGATCCGCCCTTCCTGCATAACGGTTTATAGGTGGTATGTTGAATTTCTTGGGGAATTGAACCTCTAATATGTCATCCGTGAAGGGCATATGACTGCGGCTTATACCCCAATCTTCATTTCTTTGTCCGCGGTTTTCTACCATCATTTGTCTAATCATGGCCTCAACATCTGCATGGGTCAGGGTGGATTTAGTATTAGCACTTCTTTCTCTACGGGCTCCTCCAGCAATTCTTTGACAAGCTGCCGCAAAGTCTAGGGCCTAAGCAGAACTCCCTTGCCCTCTATTGCTGCGGTCAGTCAAGTGACGAGCGGGAGGAATGGGTTGATTCTGAGCAGGGTCAACGACGTCTCTATTCCTTGGTGGTAGGACGGGCTCATTTAAGTTGCGGTTATTAGTTCCCTGATCAAGTGCCTCTTCTTCTCGAGAAGGAGGTGTCCCAAACCGGAGATATTCTATGTTCTCAGCCCTTTCCAACGGAGGCCATCGTCGGTTTCTTTGAGGTTCTTCAGACGAGGATGTGTATTCCGGGGAAAAAGGGTGAGCTGGCGGTGGTGACACCTGCCTCTGGATATCATCAATTCATCTGCCTAAGGCAGTAATATTTTGATGCAGCAACGAGCTTTCTTGCCTTTGAGCGGCTAATTCATCAGTTTGTCTGTCCAAGGCTTCAAGTATGCAAGATAGATCTCCTTCGGTTGCTGGAGCGGAAGCGTTTAGCTGATCATTAGCATTCTCTCTTATATGCAAAGACCCTAAACCAGGTTGAGCAGAAGTGCCAGCACGAGCGGGACGGGCCATAATTTCCTTCCCAGGTCAAGTAGTGGTCTGATTTTCATTTCGGATTACGGTCACCCTAGGCTGACGGCTCGTGGTAGCCTCCTGACGTCAGATCGTGGTAATGCTAGTAGGGGGGATGGCGGCGTTGTCCTGGGATCGGGTCGTTACACCCTCAGCCGCTCGAGTCGTGTTACCATCACCGGATCGGGTCGCCCTCTCCTCACCATGATCCGGAGAGTCCTCGCCGACCTGCTCTTGGACTATCTCTTCTACGGCTTCGTTTGCAACTTCATTTGCCTTCGAAACTCGTACTTCTTTAGACTTCTTTCCAGCTATGATATCTGAGCTTTGCTGAGTTCTTCAAAAATCAAAACAGTGAAGATTCAGACCATCTTCTTTGGACTTGAGTATCCAAACAGTAGAGCGATAACCCGATATGATGAGACTTCAATTTTCAGTGAAAGCACCAAAATGTTAGATCCAAAAGTGGCTCTAACACCCAAATTATCTGAATAAGCAGAGATTTATATTTATAAATGCAAGAAAACGCAGAAAACACACAAGATTTATAGTGGTTCGGCTTCAACGAGCCTACGTCAACTTTGTATCTATGGTTATACGTAAGATTCCAGTACAATCAATGATTTTTCTCTTAATCTCACTAGTACAATGATGATTCACTTAATAATTTCAGGCTAAGACTGATAAGAAATTGCAAGATAATAATATTGGTGGAAACAGTACTTAGAAATGCCAAAAGATCCTCAAAAATTCCAAGTACGAGGCTGTATATAGCTGATATCTGCAGGCGGTTCGTGGTAACACATGGCACAAATCCCAAGAATCTCGGATCGAATTGCAGCTTGATGGAGAAATGGTCAATATGACGGTTGTGGACAGGTATCATCTGATCCTGAATTTGCGGGTAATGGAGGACCCGGTCGTGGCTGCCATTTTCTGAGTTAGCGGTCGGGTCGTAGTAGTCCATCACGATCGGGTCGCAATGCTTCTTCAACAAGTGCGGCGTGGATGCAATGGCGAGACAGGAGGGAATTCAGTATCATGAACCGCTGGTCTTTAGGGTTCACGAACCATGCTTGTCTGGATACATGTATCTTTATCCATCATGAGGTAAGTCTTCATAATTTTGGTGGCTTGACTCAAAAGTTAGCCAACATGCGTGTAAAGAATCGCATGTTCACTGAAGCAAACACCCCCAAAATTTAGGGCAAATCATGGCGGCTGGTAGCTCCAGCGATCGAAGATGCGAGCTTCTTCCAAGACATTCCTGGTGATCATCGTCTTTTTAATTCTCTGAATTAATATGTTCACATCCGTATGAATGAGGTTACTGATCAATTTGCTATCCCTTTTCTTTCTCTCGAATACATGGTGATTTTCTCCTTCCATATGTGATGCATTGTAGTTGTCTATGTTATATGGAGTAATTGCCGTCGCAGTGGCGACTGGCGAGCAAGGCTGCGATCTCAGGTGAATGATCTCATCTTCAAGATTTCCACTGAATGTACTCTCATTTTTTTCCTAGTTTCTGCCATGATTTCAGAACTGAATTTACACTCGAAAAATAGACGTTCATGAGATTCCTGCGTAATATTACACAGCGAACATGTTAGATCTACGTTGCTATTCCACATCGCAAGCCTGTCAATGGTAGGGAGGCGCCTAGTAATTGCTTTATATGTTGTAAAAGCCATTTTTGGATAATTTGCTTTGCTCCAAATTATGTCTACCCAGTCCTGAATTGCATATTTTGCTCTGATATAGTTCCATGTCATAAAGGCCGAGTATAATCCATTTGGAGAGTCAGTCCACACCCAAATGTCCTGTGTAAGGTTAGAAACAATGTGAATTTGTTGAATTTCTGGTTGCAATGCCTGCATGCAACTGAGATTGGTGGTACTCCACTTACCGATTGTTATAATTTTGTCGACGCCAAGATCGTAACCCCCAACAGCCGTTAGGGATTCCTACCCAAGGATACTAATCAGTGACTGACCAAAGAACCATGGGTCCTTCCATAGGATGGTTGATTTGTCGTCTGCAAAGTTACGGTGAATTAAATGTTTTAAGGTATCCCTATTAGCCAGAATGTGTTTCCACAGCGATGACGAATTATTGTCACATTTCATAATCCAGAAATTTGTTTTGATATATCAGTTTCTCATCCATGTAGCCCATAGTGAATCCCCTTGTATTATTTTCCACGCATGTTTAATGTTGTACATTTTATTGAGTTCCCTAAGGTTGATTAATCCGACTCCCCCTTCAGATTTTGGTCTGCATAATATTTCATAACAGACTTTGTGCATCCCCCCCAAAAGAAAATTAGCACAAATTGTGTTAATCTTATTAATGGAGCAATCAGGGATTTGGAAAGTCTGAAGCCAGAATCTTACTTTTGCAGTAATCACCGTGTTGATAAGTTCAAGTTTTCCTGTAAAAGTGAGAAGTTTAGAACTCCAACCGTTAATTTTATCTTTAATTTTTGCAATTAAATCACCACATTCTCTATCGGTAATGATGGACGGTGATAGAGGAACCCCAATATATTTCACTGGCAGCTGACTTTCGCTAATTTCTAAAATCTGATGCGTAGATAACTTCTCCTTACAAAACTTTTGAAGTAGCACTTAGATTTGGAATTATTAAGTTTTAAACCTGCTAGCATTTCAAGCTCTTTGAAAATATCTTGAATGATTTGAGCAGCTTGAGCATTATATTTAATCACTATTATTAAATGATCAGCGTATAATAAGTGGTGCACTGTAGGTTGATTGTTGTAAATTGGCTGAAACAGACCATGATGACACGCTAATTCCATTTGTAGCGAGAAGTACTCCATTTTGATGGCGAATAGATAGGGGGAAAGTGGTTCTCCTTGTCGAATACCCCGATTCGAATTTATATACCCTTTTGGGACGCCATTAATCGTAATAGAAAACGTAGGGGTAGAAATGCACTTCCTAATAATAGCAGTAATTTGATGTGGGAACCCCATATAGTCTAGCATGTGAACAATGAATTGTCTGTTAATTCTGTCATAGGCTTTGTGAAGATATACTTTTAAGCACATTTTGTTGGCTCCTTTCTTATTAAACTATCCAACAAGTTCATGAGCCAATAGGGAATTTTTCGATATATGCCTTCCTTTAATGAAACGCAGATTGATAATTTGAAATCAAAACTGGCAAAACTTGAATGATCCTGTTACAAATTACCTTACTAAGAATTTTGTAGATAAGATTATAGCACGCTATAGGCCTGTATTCTTTGATTTTGTTTGGTTTGTTAGCCTTTGGAATGAGAGTGATGAATATATGATTAATTTCATTAAGAATTTGTCCTATGATAAATGATTCTTGAATGGCCAATAACAATAACTGTTTAACATTTTGCCAATGCAGTTTGAAGAACTTTGCATTCCACCCATCGGGCCTGGGGCTAGAATCGTCATGAATAGAGAAAGCAACCTTCCTGACTTCGCTTTCGATAACAGTGGCCATCAGCAGAGCTGTCCCATCATCATTGATCAGGCGACGACAGTTAATATGGGGTAAGGCATGAACAACATCTCCATTATAAATTTCTATAAAATAATTGATTGCTGAATCTTCAAATGACTGTAAATTTAACACTAGGATACCACGGTCATCGAGTGCATAATGAAAATTATTGTAATTCTTTATATATGACATTTTTGTATAGAAGAATTTTGAACATTCGTCCCCTTGGGTGAGCCATTTAACCTTTGCCTTCTGTTTCAACTCCATGGCATGTGTCGACATCGCCGATTGAGTTAAGACTGAAGCTAAAAGCAGTTTTCATTTAGACCATCATCCAGAGGGTTAACATCTAGAGCAACCAAAACTTGTTCACATTGGGACTCGAGATCCACCAAAGAGCTCCGTTGTCGAGTATTATTCCACTCTTTAAGTCTTGATTTAGAAGTTTTTAGCATGCATACTAGAGTGTACCGACCTTTACCTGCAGTAATAGGAATCAATGAAATGTCAATATTATCTGCATTGCCATCCTCTAAATGCCACGAATTCACATAACGAAATGGGGTGCCTTTAGAGTAGGTAACACTATTATTAAAAGTGATATGCAGTGGGCAATGATCACTTGTTGAGCTAGGTGGAATTTCCACTTTTATATTTGGATTTTTGATAAGCATATCTGCATTTAAAAGCACACGATCAGGCCTGCAACTTATTTTCTTTGCCTCACCACTTCGCCATGTGAATCTCAGGCCTGTGTGGCAAGCTTATGTCAACACCGTTGCCGCAACGTAACTGTTAAACTCAGTAGTCTGTGCAAGCTTTATGGTAAGACCCCCTTTCTTCTCATTTGTTTATAATATTGCATTGAAATCTCCACGAACCATCCATTCTTTTTGGACTGAGGTAGATAAGTTATTTAAAGTTTCCTAAAGTTTTTTCCTGATTGACGCCCAATTATGCGCATACACAAAAGTACAGGCAAAGCTGACCCCCCTCCCCCACGTTAGAGATATGAACAAATAATTGTTGGTCGTCGGCACGTATACCATTGAGAGTCCAAATGGATTTGTGCCCAAAGACCATTATTATACCAAAAGTTGTGGTAGAATTGTTGATTAAACTACCCCATTCATTGCTAAGCAAACTTTCAAAAGTGGCAAGCGCATTAGCTGCCATCTTATTTTCTAATACTACGATAATAGTAGGATTATACTTATTACTAATTTTAAAGAGGTCAAGCTGACGGGTATCCCCGTTCAATCCTCTTACATTCCAACATAGTATTGACATTAAATCACTGCTGATTTTCTCCTTATGACCGGAGCTGAGTCAGCGACAGGGTTACCTATCTTCTTTTTACCCTTATTAAATTATTTTGTGTATGTTGGGTTTGGCTTTGTCATATTGTATGCTAGTATATCATTTGTGTGATCATTGTCTGAATCATGGGCTTCCAAATCAATACCTAACTAATTTATTTCCTTTACATTTTCAGGATCCGATGGTCCTGGCCCATCAGGGAGAAGGCCTGGAGGAGGTTGATTCAAGTGGGCCCATAGGGTATGAACCACCATGGGGGATGTGGAAAGATTTTTCTGTGGTGAACTATGGCGAACTAGAACCTCTTGTTGTTCCTCAGCAGCCACCTGCTCGGTGATGTAAACCGCAACATTAATATGTAAATTAACGTATTGTGGGTTAGATATTGTTTCAGTCCCTCCATTCGATGCAAGGTCAGTGTTTGCTTCATTTTGTGCCTGACTTTGTGTAGATATAGTGTTGGAGGATATGGGATTAACAGTAGTAGCTCCTGCTTTCATTTGCCAAACTTGTATGGGTTCTTGTACTTGTGTGTGATATTTTCGGATAGGACATTGGAAAGTACTATGTCGAAAGCACTTACAATCTATGCACAAAGGTGGAATGGCTTCGTATTCCACTTCTTGTAAATAAACTCTGCCTTGACTATCTTTAGCTCTGCTAGTTTTTGGAAGTGAAGTGGTAGATTTAATGTCAATTAGAAATCTTGCATAGTTTAGTCTATTTACATTTCTAGAGCTGTCATTTATGTCTATTGGGATGCCAATAATACTTGCCAATTTACTAATGCCTCTGGCATTCCAGAGAGCAATATGAAGTTTCTTCAATTTAACCCAAACTGGGTACGATGCTAACATATCACGTTTAAATTGAAAATTTGCTTCCCATATTTTCATGAATATCAATTTACTATCCATGAACCAAGGACCCCCCATTTAACCCTTTTTCCAAATCTTCAACCAGAGCAAATTTAACAAGAAAGAACCCATTGTCTCTTGAAAATACTTCCCAATTGCCCTTAGGCTGCCATTCCCTTTTAATATAGGCATCAAAATACACATAATAAGGACGTTTACCTGCCATGTAAAGGTAAATTAAATCACTCCAGATTTTTGTGGAATAGGAGTAGTCGACTTCACCAATTTCAGCGAATTGACCATTAACATCCAATTGAGGGGAGAGATACTACATAGTATCTTTAATTTGAACTTGCTTGCCTAGGGCTTCATCCCATGAGCGGGATCCCAGTGATGAGTTGACACACATCGGTTGTTTAGGGCAAGGCCCAGGTGAGGCGGTAGGTTTTGGCTCTAGAGGCTGGCGGCCTTTCACTATATGCCATCCGTCCTCCAACATGGGCGAAGTGGAGCTAGGGTTTCCTCCTGAAGAAGAGGATGCCATTCCCAAAACCGTTTTTTCTTTACACACACGCGCACACACACACACATATATATATATACATATATATGTGTGTGTTTATGTATGTATGTATGTATGTATACACATATGTACATATATATATATATATGTGTGTGTGTGTGTGTGTATGTATGTATGTATTGTTGATTCGCCATATTTTTGATTCATGACAACATGAAAATGAAGATCATATTGAAGATCTAAGTGTCATATATATATATATGAATATATAATTAGAAAATAGCATTACTGGACTGGTTTCACCTAACAAGTTGACTGGTGGAAAACTGACCAGTCGACTGGTCAGGATTCCAGAGCCCAGTAACGGCTAGTTTCTTTTCATATTTTAAATATATATGATTTTCTCAATTGACCAATCGACTGGTGGTTTTTCTACCAGTCGACTGATCAGAAATAACAGTCATTTTTATGTAAAGAGTTGCTTTCTTTCATGAAGAAATTTCTCTTTATTTATGAACAGAAATGGACACAATTCTTGGCTGAAACTCTTCATGAAAGATAACTACTCTTCTACTATTATAAGTACACTTCAAACATGAATTCTGAATCACCGATTCTTACTTATTCTATTCTAAATTCTGATTTACATCTTTATACTCACTGCATTCTAAAAGCTCTCTTTAATTCAAGTTACTTGTTGAGTCTTTGAAGTTATTTCATATCTCTCGATTCAACAAGCAACATACTTCCTTCAATCTTCACATACACATCAAATACTTGAGAATAAGATTATAGGAAGGGTGTACTTAATCGTGACTATTCAGTGTCGATACAAGAGCACGTTCAAAAGTGTAAACTCTTTGTAATTGTGAAGTCCTATGTTGGTGCTCAGGCGGGGACATACTTGTTGGTGCTTGGGTGTATTGTGACCTATTCCTCCGGGTTAAGAGTGGGCGTGTTAGTGAATTTTGAAGAGGAGCTTCAGGACTGGACATAGGACAGAAAATCCGAACCAGTATAAGATTCCTGGTGTCTATACTTACTACATTTGCTTCTTATTTGTGTTATATCTTTATAGCTTATATTTACCTGCATAACTATTGTGGCTTACCAGTTAACTTATCATATACAATTCCGCTATATCCATATAAAGATCTTACTTTAGTCGTACACCGACTTTTCAATTGGTATCAGAGCAACCATCCTAGAGCAAATGGCAACAAAGAAGTCTAGTCAAGGAATTATAAAAGGAAGAATAACAAAGCTGAATCAGGAGAGAAAGGAAGCAAATGTCTCATTGCTAAAGTTAGATCACAATCGGTATGTATAGATTCATTATATAAAGATCTTTTGTTGGACCATGAAAAATTATTGAAAGATTTTAAAACTTGGGTAAACTCAATATAGTCATTTTAGCTAAGTCAAAAAATTGTGAGCAAGAAAATTCCAAATTAAAAGAAGAAAACAATTTTTTAGTAAAACAAGTTAATGTTTTAGAAATACCTTAGATGAGCATGTTTCCCAAAAAGATTTCCTTCAAAAAGAAAATGAGCGACTAGAAGATGAAAACAATGGTCTTTTAAAGGAAATCGATCTTTTGCAAAATAAAAATAAATCATTTTTTAAAATAATTATAGTTCTTTAATTTCGTCTTTTGAAAAAGAGATCGCTTTAACAGGAAAGAATCTAGAATTATCTAAAGAATATGAGTTTTTAAAGGTGAATAATAATATTTTGCAAAATGAAATTTATGACTCAAAAGAAATTTTTGAAAAATTATAATCTTCTTTAGATAGTTCGGAATCTCAAATTTTTGGTCTCAAAACTGAGAATGGTACTTTAAAGAGAAAGAATTATGAATTAAATAAAGAAATTGATATTTAAAAAATAACAAAATTTCTTTTGAAAATGTCAATCGCGACTTTGGAATCTAATTTAATAAATATACAAGTAAGTTCGCGAAATTTAATTAAGGTCAAAATGATTTAAATATGTTTATATCTAGATCTCGACCTTTACATGACAAAAGTGGTTTAGGATAAACTAATCATAGAAATAGAACTAGATATGCTTTTATGTACAATAAAAATTATTTCACTGCTAGTACTAATGCACGTCCATGACCCAATTATTATAGAAATCTGAATACTTCTATGACTAGGGATATTTATAACAAATCTAGAAGTATGAAAAGGAATATCAATAGAGATTATTTAAGTATTTTAGTTCCTGCAAATTGGAGGAATAGAGAAAAACATATCGATGATTATTTTGATTCAGTAGTTAATAATGAAAATTTAATCTTTAAAGGTTCCATTAAACCCTTTTGGGTATGGTTACCTTCCATCTAACTTCTGGACCCAAACGAAGTAAGGGGGTACCAACGTATATATATTATACTTTTTGCAGGTACACCACAACAAGACTATTTTTGGTATCTTTAAATATTTATGAAAACAAAATTCAATTTATCAAAATGCACATGATCCAATATCGCCTGAAGTTACTTTAATTATTTATATAATCGATTACTACTGTTTCTCATAGCATTTATTCTTTTGTATCGATGACAAAGGGGGAGAATAGTGTATCAATATATGATTATATATTGAATATGTATGCTATATGCTAACATTTTATTAAGGAAGTCGCTCGGTAAGTGTATGTTATATTATGAACTAACAAAATGTTGCAGAAATTCAGGAGGAGCTAAATATATATACAAACATACATTTAGGGGGAGCAATTCAACACGAAGAGATTCCTCTTCATTTATGAACATAAATGGACGTAATTCTTGGCTGAAACTCTTCGTGAAAGATTACTACTATTCTACTATTATAAATACACTTCAAACATGAATTCCAAATCACCGATTTTTACATATTCTATTCTAAATTCTGATTTACATCTCTATACTCACCGCATTCTAAAAGCTCTCTCTAATTAAGTTACTTTTTGAATCTTTGAAATTATTTCATATCTCTCGATTCAACAAGCAACATATTTCCTGCAATCTTCACACACACATCAAATACTTGAGGATAAGATTATAGGAAGGGCGTACTTAATCGTGACTATTTAGTGTTGATACAAGAACACATTCAAAAGTCAAAACTCTTTGTAATTATGAAGTCCTGTGTTGGTGCTCAGGCGGGGACATCCTTGTTGGTGCTCGGGTGTATTGTGACATATTCCTCCGGGTTAAGAGAGGGTGTGTTAGTGAATTCCGAAGAGGAGCTTCGAGACTAGACGTAGGACGGGAAGTCCGAACTAGTATAAAATTCCTGGTGTCTTTACTTACTGCATTTACTTCTTATTTGTGATATATCTATATAGCTTATATTTACCTACGTAACTATTGTAACTTACTAGTTAACTTATCATATACAATTCCGCTGTATCCATATAAAGATCCCACTTTAGTCGTACACCGACTTTTCATGTCTGTATGTGTGTGTGTATACGTATACACATGTGTGTGCGTGTGTATATATATGTGTATGTATGTATTTATACACATACGTGCATATATTTGTGTGTGTGTGTGTGTATATATATATGTGTGTGTGTGTGTATGTGTGTGTGTATGAGGAAGAAAACACAAAATGGAACACATAAATTGTGGACTTTTGGATCATCTTTTGAATTCCACCTTTAAGTGAAGACAAACAAATCATATGGTCTACAATGTGTATGTATGTTTGTGCGTGTGAAGCATTCTGAGACACCCCTATAGCATACATATCCATTCATGAGTTACATCAATCGAAATTCAACAAGAATTTGTATATATTCAACCCACATATATATTATCATCTATTCATATTTTGACTCGTTCCGGCATACACACACACACACACACACACACACATATATATATATATATATATATATATATATATATATGGAAGCGGCTATTTAGACACAAAGATTTGGCACACATTAGGGAACACAAAATCCCAACTGTTGGACCAATTTGTCTTTATATAAGGGGTGGAAATTCGAGGGCAATCCAATGATTGAGATTTTATGTCTCCAAATTTATGTCAGATATATGTGTTTAAATAAACTTATATATATATCACGCTATAATGGAGGTCCAAGGGGAACTGCGATAAGTTGTATAAGCTTATGGTTGCGGACTGGGTGGCCCTATACCTTCCAAGATGAACGACTTTTCGTAGTCTTTGGTGACTGTTCATTTATATGTAATGTATATGTGTATGTATATGTATGTATCACGCTATGCATCTTTTGGTCCTTAATTCCTTAACTCTTTATCAAGCCGTATTCAATTTTGGTTAACCAAGCTCTTTATCAATAATCAGTCTTTTTAGAATTTAAATGTTGCAGCTTTTTCCCTTCAAAATAGCTACAATTGTCTTGAAGCAAAAAAATCACCTTTTGTGCTTTTACTAATGAAGCGCTAAATGAGAAACGACTTCTAAGTTGGAATCATATGAACTAAATAATCAGAATGTCGTTGATGGTAAGAAACATAACCAATTAAAATGAAAATAACCAACTAAATTAAAGTAATATAAGAAAAATATTCAACTTGCTTGATATGCTTAAAAGGTAATGTACAAAATCTGCTTGTTTTCTTTACAGTTGAAAATTCTTTTGGTTAGCATTAACTAGTCAAAGTTGACGTAAACAAGTCATTTTATATATACAATTTGTGAATCCACATGGCTGAAAGAAAAGTTACTTACTAACCATGTTCTATCACTTGTTATTGAATTGATATACATTTTTGCATTGAATTGGTGTCATTGAACCTTAAAATTTGCATATTCATCGCTTATAATTTTGAAGCCACTGCATGCTGTTCTACCCAAAGATGTTGTGGTCAATCGCTATTGTGTACATTTTATATCCATTCTCTGTACAAATGAAAAAAATATTTGTGTTGTCTTCAAGTTGAAAAAAATTCCCTTTGCACATACAGAAATTTCATACCATTTCGTATATAAATGCATTGTGCATGAAATTAACGCCTTTGGACAATATGTTGTCCTATTTCGTCTTACAATGATTTAATAATTCGACTGGATTGGTTATTAACTCGAATTTGCATTTTATTTGAGGCACCTCTTATTTTATGTGCATGTATTTGGCTTAAGTATAAAAGCATGAATTCTCAAGTGCAGTTTAATGTAAGCTCCCTTGAATTGTTGTATGCAAATGTAGACGTGGGGATTTTATACACAAGCGGTCGCGGTACTATTTTACCTTACATTAGGGCGCGACAGAAATTGACGCCTATGACATTTAAGATTAGAATTTTTCTTAGATTTGGGAGGAGAGATCCGAGAAGATTGGGATTAGTGTTTTGGAGGTGCGGGTTAGGAGTCCAGGGGAGGAGGTGCAGAAGTATGAGAAGGTAGGGAACTGATGATCGCTTCAAACCTCTGCACCAAAATAGCCAAATAAAGCACTGCCTTCGTGCCTGATTGTGACAACCTACATTTTTGACCGTTCAAGTCGACAATAATCCACACATGTTGATCCAAAAAAATCCAAAATACAAATATTTCTTAGAGTAAATATAAGAAAAAGAAAGAAAGAAGAAAAACAGTCACAAAATCTCATAGCGGAAGGACAACATATAATAAACAAATAACAGTTCATAAAGCTATTAAAATATACATTTTATAATAATTTACAACAGTTATCATAGTTATACGCACCTAAACATAATTCAATGATGATTTGGAACAGAGATGATATATGAGGTATATATAATATACCAAACCTACGTCTCCGTCCTCCAATTAATGTGGTCTTCGCTAATTGGAAAACTCGGGCTGACCCAAGCATAAATGAAAAGACAAAAACACTCGGTTCAAAAATAAAATATTCTCATATCAGTCAAATCAAAACTTTGTAACAATACGAGTATCGCAGCGTCAAAGATGCTTATGGTAATTCATACCTCATATCCAATGTGTTCATTATGAGTGCAGTAACTTGAGAGATGTTACGGGAATTCCTATCTCCTAAGGATTTGTTAAACTAGATACTATATGATACAATATAGTACTGAAAATACGTTAAACTGGTGGCATAAGGTAGCACTCCATAGGTGCAATGTTCAATTAAATCGTAGGGGGCTCGATCAGGATAATATGATAAGGCATACCCAATGGTTGGAATCTACCAGATCACGGACCCAGGCTGATCGTAATGCATAGTCGCAACTACCGCACACCTTAGACAATACTCCCAAAATCAAAAGTGCGCCAATCAATCACAAAGTAAGGGATATGGTATCGAAGAAGCATGTCCGTTAAGAGGAGTTAACTCAATTGTCCTGGGTATGGCTCATGTTTTAGTCATTTTAATTATGACCCGAAATTTTAATTTTGACTAGAAGGTTAAGGATATCCATCATCGTTCTCTTACTTCATTCCAGTAGCATTTGCCAACCATCCTACTTCATTCTGGATTCTCCACCACATGCACAGTTGCTTAAGTTGTTTTCGGTACTAGCAGAGAGTATGACATTATTCGATTACGGTCTGTTTAACGACCAAACGCTTATTTCACACTAGTCAGTTCTTTTACATTTCACGATGGTTTATACTTCATATTAAAATATCAGATTTTGTTTTAAAAACATTTCGTATATAAAATAGAATATACTTTCATATAAAAACCCCTATTCAAACCAAACATAGAATATCGAAACAATTCAAAATTTTAAAATAATTTGAATATTTAAAAAAGTTGAATTTGTTTATATATTAAAATAATTTATATATATTTGAAATAGTTTAAAAAATAAGTAGTTAGTATATTAAAATGTTATATATATATATAGTTGGAATTTCAAATAGGATTCATTAAATTTAGTTATACATATAGTTACATGTTAAAGTAATTTACAAAATAGATAGTTGATTGTTAAAGTAGTTATTACAGTAGCTAATATATATATATATATATATATATATATATATATATATATATATATATATATATAAGTTAAAAATAAATTAATTCATAAAGTAAAATAGTAATTTGGTTAAATTGTTTATATAATAGTTTAAAGTACTATAGTTTGACTTCGAATTATTTCTTACAAATTTTAAATAAACCTGAAGTCATATTCCAATTTCAAATCAATTTGATTTCATTTCAATGTTTCAATTCGAACCAACTTCCATTTTACGTTTAATTCAATTCATGAAATTCGATTCAAATATTTAAGTTTCCATTTAGAATTCTCATTTTTGAATTATTTCAATTTATAATAATCCCGAGTTCATAATTCAAATATTACTTTAAATCAAGTTAATTTAAGTAGATTTCAAAGATGGATAAACAAGTCAAATTTCAATATGTTCAACTCATATTCAGTTTCAAGTTTTTAGTTTTAGTTTACTTAAATAATTTCCTTTAATTTTAAATTTCAAAGTTCAATTTTCCAAAGGAAATCAATCTATAAAGCATCATTTATGTTTCTTTTAAAACAATATTTGAAAATTCGAGGTTAAAATAAATTTTAACCAACTGACGTCCGTATATAATTTTATATCTTATGTCCAAGTGATACTTAAATTTAATTTTAGTATTCCAAAGATGAATATATATATATGTATATGTATATAATTTGATTCCAAATCAGAGTACGTAGATATTTATCATTTCATTCTATGTTTTTAATTCATTTTAATGATTAATCCTGGGTTTGTATGATACCCATAATATCTATGGTAAATGGTTGGGATTAATCAACACTAACAACAGCCATGCATAAATAAGGTGAATAACAAGGTAAATCAGACAATTACACATCGATATATCAAACATATCATCTAAGGATCCATCAAAATCAATCCATTCAAAAAGTTCAATATCACGTCAATTTACTAGTAATCAGATGTCGGGTTCAAATTAGTAATTAAATTTCAATTTTACCCTAACTGAATTTTTTTGAATTAATAGTTAAATTATGTTATATTATTGACACAAATATACATAATTATGCATTTTTAACTGGTAAAACATAACCAATACAATCATATCATAAAATGATTTTAATCTAACTAATATTCAAATATTTGAGTTAAGCGTGAGTGGGTTTAATCACTTACATTTGATTCTGAACTCGTTTGAAAGCCAAAAATAGGCCTACAATCTGATAGTCTCAGAATTCATCCAAACCTATGCCATATCATCCGTAATTTCGATACGATCTCAAAGAAACAAACCACGTGCAAATCTGAGTATGTAGAAAAGTTATTCACATTTGAAAACATGAATTTGAAACAGATAAGAAGATAAATAAACAAACCTAATCCACTTGCCACGTCATCATCTTCCCAACCAAACTCCTGCTTACGTACAGTAAGAAGTCAAACCCATTCATGCCCAAAAAAGACACCTTTTCTCCATACCTCTCCTTATTCTCTCAACCAAAAATCAAACTGATTTCACTATTGCTCTTCACTTCGCAAGCTCCACAACCCTATCACCGTCTCGTCCATCTCGCACGCCACCTTCATGATTTAACTTTTGACGTCTTCACGCACGAATAACATAAGGTGAGACACTTTTTATCGTGCAAATCCATAATGCTTCGCTACCAGATACTAAACTCCATTACGAATCTGAATACGATATTTAATTTGTGAATTAGTCCTTATATTAATCACAAATCTGAAACCTAGTATATATCTTTCACTATAAAAAAATGTCAAACCTAGAAAAATGAGGCTGTATCCTTTTGAAACCTATCTACCTATAGATTTTGGCTCAAGTAACTCAAAGAAACAAGTTTTACAATTTTATGATTTATATTTAAATAGTTACTGATTTCTAAAAGGGAAGGAGCCGCTGATTTTTCTAGAAGAAATAAAAGGGTTGTGGCTATTAGTTTTTCACGACAATGAAATAGTGATAAATGGAGACGTGAACTAGGTTAGAGTTTAGGATGAATATTAGTCCAGCGTCCCTAGAAACTTACAAAATGTAAACGGTCTCCCTCCCATGTTTAAAATACAAAGCGGGTCCCTAGAATTCATGTTACGTGTTTTTCCCCAAAAAAATGCGTTGTCCATTAAAAAAACATAATATAAAATTTGCAAATATTCCCAGAAGACCACGAAAAAAAATTGCATACATATATGCAAGTAAACCCAATAGTTGCATTCATGTGTGCAAATATTCCTAAAGCAGTTTACATTGAAAATCTGCATGAATTTTTGCATACATGTATGCAAGTATTTTAAATACATGCATACATGTATGCAAATAATTATGAAGATTTTACGTTGAAAAAAATCTGCATGGATACTTGCATGCATGTATGCAAGTATTTTGTTTTCTTGTATACATGTACGCAAGTAAAAATGAACTAATATTTATGCCTATGGATTGTTGCATACATGTGTGCATTTATTCTGAATACTTGCGTGCATATATGCATATAAATATGAACTTATTTGCATGCTTACGAATTATAGCATACTTGTATACAACAATTTTGTATTACTTGCGTGCGTGTATGCAAAAAAGTCAATATAGATGCATAACTGAAATAGTTGCACAACTGTGCGCAAGAATTTCAATTATATGCATCCTATGATGCAATAAACTGCTATTTCGCTGTTTTTATGGTTTTTGACGTGTTTTTTGGTGGTTTTTTCAATGTTTTTTTTATATTTTCGTGTTTTATTTAAATATGAATTTACGTGATTGTTTTGACCTATTTTCAAAAAATAGGGACCTAACTTGTGATAAATTTAGGACCGGATGTGAGCCTAATTTCCAAACGTATTAGGGACCTGAGACAAACAGACCCTTAGGATTATTTATAGAAAAAAATTCTAATATTTTGATAATTTGTATTCATATGTTTTATAGTCGAGCGTTTCATGCTCGCACGACCACATAAAAGCTCTGTTAGCCACGAAATTTTGATATACTGCTACAACAACAACAACAACAACAAAGCCATATATCCCAAACAAGTTGGGGTCGGCTAGACATGGAACCCAAAGTTAAAATAAAATAAAATTAATAATGATAATATATATATATATATATATATAAAGGGTCTAAAATAACCAATCAAATAAAAAGTCGTTCGATAAAGTTTTTTTTAAATAATAATAATAATAATAATAAGTAAAAATGTTCAATAAAAGTGAAATAAAATCTAAAATAGTAATAAAAAGTAAAAAGGTTCAGTAAACGTGAAGGAAAAAAAAAACCTATGGTTCTGGTACATGGATTGCCAATTTCCATGCACTCCTATCAACTACCAGCTCTTCCGATAAACTCCAATTACTTAAATCTTTCTTTATTATCTCCTCCCGTGTCATTTTAGGTCAACCTCTACCTCTCTTTGGGCCTTCGGCGCGGCTTAGAATTCCAGCGCGTACAGGTGCATCGTATGGTCTACGTTGGATATGTCCAAACCATCTCAAGCGGTATTGGACTAACTTCTCTTCAATAGGTGCAACTCCAAGTTTTTCCCGAATATCCTCATTTCTAATCCGATCTCGTCTGGTATGCCCATAGCTCCAATGCAGCATTCACATCTCTGCTATACTTATCTTCTGGACGTGTTGCCTCTTAGTAGGCCAACATTCTGCACCATATAACATTGCAGGCCTGATTGCTGTCCTATAGAACTTTCCTTTAAGCTTCTGAGGAATCTTCCGATCACAGAGAATGCTAGATGCTAGTCGCCATTTCACCCATCCTGCTTGAATTCTAAAACTAACATCCTTATCAATCTCTCCATCAAACTGCAACATAGATCCTAAGTATCGAAACGATTCCTTCTTGGGTACTACTCTACCGACTAGGGTAACATCTCCGTCATCTGACCTGACACTGCTAAACTCACACTTCATATACTCTGTTTTAGTTCTGCTAAGCCTGAAACCCTTTGATTCCAAGGTCTCCCTCCACAACTCCAGTTGTCGATTAACCCCTATTCTACTTTCATCAATCAGCATAACATCATCAGCAAAGAGCATACACCAGGGAATCTCCCTTTGTATATCTTTTGTGATTTCATCCATCACTAATGCAAAAATATAGGGGCTCAAAGCCGAACCTTGATGTAACCCTATGTTAATTGGAAAGTCTCTGGTCTCACCATCGCATGCCCTAACACTAGCACAACCCCCTCGTACATATCCTTAATAAGGGTAATATACTTTGATGGCACTCTCTTCCTTTCTAACGCCCACTACATAACCCTCCTCGGTACTCTATCATAAGCTTTCTCTAGGTCAATAAAAACCATATGGAGATCTTTCTTTTGCTCCATGTATCTCTCCATAAGTTGTCTAACCAAGAAAATCGCCTCAGTGGTTGACCTTCCAGGCATAAAACCAAATTGATTCCTAGAGACACTTGTCAACCTCCTCAAACGCTGCTCGCAAACTCTCTCCCAAAGCTTCATTGTATGACTCATAAGCTTAATTCCTCTATAGTTTGTGCAACTTTAAATATCTCCTCTGTTCTTGAAGATTGGAACTAAAATGCTTCTCCTCCACTCATCTGGCATTTTGTTTGATTTGAAAATATTGTCGAACAACTTAGTTAGCCATTTTATCCCTGCATCTCCAAAGCATCTCCACACCTCAATAGGAATATCATCAAGCCCTACCGACTTGCCTGATTTCATACGTTTCAACGCCCCATTTACCTGAGCTTCTTGAAATCTCCGCAAAAAATGTCTATTGGTGCTATCGGCTAAGTCTTCCAACTCGATCGAAGAGCTATCACTTTCTTCGTTGAAAAGCTTATCAAAGTATTCTCTCCACCTATTCTTTATCTCATCTTCCTTCACCAAAAGTCTATCATTCTCATCCTTAATGCATTTAACCTGATTGAAGTCCCTTGTCCTCCTCTCGCGTAGCCTAGCTATTCTGTAAACGTCTTTTTCACCATCCTTTGTACTTAGCCTTTGATACAAATCTTCGTACGCTCGTCCCCTTGCTTCACTCACTGCTCTCTTTTCAGTCTTCTTTGCCACTTTGTACCTGTGCATGTTCTCTTCGCTTCTATGACGGTACATGCATTTGTAGCATTCCTTCTTCTCTTTGATAGCCTTTTGCACCTCGTCATTCCACCACCACAAATCCTTGGGTTCTCGCTTGCTTCCTCTTGTTATCCCAAATACCTCAGTGGCGACTTTCCGAATGCAAGTTGCCATCGCATTCCACATGACATTTGCTTCTCCTTTCACATTCCAAGCTCCTTCTCCCATCACTCTATCTTTAAACTCCCGTGAAGCATCTCCTTTGAGTTTCCACCATTTCGTCTTGCTAATCTTCGCTCTCTTATCCTTCACCGCCCAAAGATGAAACACGCATACCAACAGCTGGTGTTGTGAGACGACACATTCTCCAGGTATGACCTTGAAATCAACACAATCTCGTTTACTATCTCTTCTAGTTAGGACAAAGTCAATCTGGCTAGCCTGTTGGCCACTACTGAAGGTGATCAGATGTGATTGCCTCTTTCTAAATAAGGTATTAGCAATCATGAGATCAAAAGAGAGAGAGAAATTCAAAATATCTTCACCCTCTTGGTTCCTACTGCCAAATCCAAAACCACCATGCACTCGCTCAAAACCCCCGCTAGATGAGACAACATGGCCGTTGAAGTCCCCTCCTATTGTAATGACCCAGGGTTTCAGCCTCGAAAATCGACATAAATACCTTTACCGTACCTCATGTCGATCCTCCAAGCACCGAAAACACTGGATAGTTTAGAAAGAAATTAGAGGGTGAGATAAGAAAGAAAGAAATATTAGAATAGAAGAAGAAGAAGAACCAACACAATACAGATCCTCACTTCGCAGCGGAACAAAAAATAATACACAAATAATCTTTATTGAGAGCTTCTGAAAATACTTAAAATATCAGAGTACAACACACATCTGGACAGTTTTGATAACTTGTCCTCATATATATAATCACACAGCAGAATATCATTCGTCCGAACATCTTCAGCTCGTCTCTGGACCTTTCAGTATCTCGTAACCTGAACCTGTACACCTCGGTCTAACCCGAGCATTTACAAAACGCCAGGTCAGTTTGGTGGACCAGAGTGAGAAAAACTCGCACAGCATAAAGGTATCACACAATTTGGTTTTAAGTTTAAAATCCTTTCGAAAGAAAAGGATAATCGTAAGACCAAATCCACACATAAACACGGACGGTTTTTACCTTACGATAACCCAAAACAATTTTCGAAATCAATATCTTATCTGATATTATCATAATGTCTAAATACAAGTAATTAACAAATCTAGAGGAACGCTTGCATCTCACGCTCCCCATATATAGTATACAATCGAAAACCGCGAGCGCTTATTGGGTATTGGATTTCTAACTTGACAAGGTATGGGACCACCTTCCGCACGTGTATCTCTAGAGGCGAATACACAGGGTTCAACAAGAACGTCTTGCAACCCGGCCCTCACATGACCGACCACTCATTTCGCTTGAGAGTATCGAATGTATATCACCAACGGTTGGACTCAAACCACCGTTCCCGAATGGGCAGAATCGATAAAGTAAGAAACAAAAGGAATTTCTCTAGATAGGTGATTATACACCCTAATGGGAGCAACCCACATAGCCATGCTACCTGCCCGATTTCTGTCATCTTCCGGTTGATGAGGCTTGAGGTCAGAACACATCTGATCATCATACACTTTGAATGCCACATCGTCAGATCCGCCAGATATCACTAATTGACGTCCACAAAATACTCTAGCAGTTAAGCTAAGAGAACGACCATTCCCCGCCAACCACTATCGCACGTTTGAAGAAATCAATGTACGTGACCCTTTGGAAATACCCTGTCAGACATCCGTCCATACAAGTCATCCAGGAACAGGATGAACCGAAGGTACTCTCCTACTGCATCCAATATAGGAATCACCCCATGGATCAGTATCGATAGTCCTTGCTATCCATAGTTTCCAACCACGACAGAACCCCAGTATACCTCCGGATCGAATCAGAGATTGTAAGTGGTTCTTCCGCTTTACGGAGATCTATGGTCTTCACATGCTCCATCTCGATCATCGCCTGATCTTTTATATATTCGTATTTGCTGGTCGGAATGATTTTCGAATATACATTCGATCCCGGTCTTTCCATACCAACAATCGTAATGGTCAGACTTGATAGTCGGTTATTTAACTATCAAGTAACATCCATAAAAATAAAAATAGATTCACTGGCCTAGTCCTGAGCATCACTTGGCTCCTTAAAATTTATCACCCAATTTCCTTTTAATTCTGTTACTAGGGAAATATCATCCCATCTCATTTCCGTTACTTTGGAAATCTTATCCCACATACTTGACATTACCAACTAGTATCACACTTGGATAGTCGTGAAGCTTTCAAGTTGGGGTATTTTAATTACCTCTCAGACCTTGATCAACAACGTTCCTATCTCCAGATGAATACGAGTTGTAATTCAAAACCCCTATATTTTTATTACAAATCTTATTTCCAATTCTCGTTTTACCAAGCTTTCTTTTAAATCTCTCTCTTGGTAAATCTCTTTCCAATTCTTTTGGTTTAACTTAATTCCCTTATTAAGTATTTCAAATTTCAAAAACGACGTTCAAACTCATTTTTCATTTATAAACCTTGTTTATAAATTTAATATAACTTTTCCACCTCCCTTAACTCAAATGTTAAGTAAAACCTTCCATTTTAGTTATAAATTTGTTTAAACCTCTTATTTGCTCCATTATAAAACTCGAGTTCAAATACTAAAACTCATCATTTACCTCTTTCTAACACTCGACCATTTCTTTTCAAATTTGATTACTTAAAGGCATTACATTGGTGATTACAATATTGACTCATTAATTTCGACAGTCATCATTCAATTCAATCATCTCCTTTCTTTTCTAAAATGGATAATAAATTTTCTTTTTAAAACCCTACTAGGATTAATCAATTTCCAAGTTATTTCACAAATTTCAAAGTCTAACTTGGTTTATATAGTCGACACAAAGCATGGTTATCCCTTTTAACCAATTCTATTTAATTCCACTTTTAAATTAATCAAAGTACAATTAATTTAAATAACTTTATTTAATCTCTCACGATTAATCAAATATTTAACCGCTAGGTTAAATCCTGCTTTTTGTTTATAACTCTTATCGACATAAGAATCCATTTTATAAACAATTCCATATTTTCTTATAAACTCTAAAATAAATAATTTCTATTTATTTCTCTTTTAAATAACTTCTACTCAAAGTAATATTTTTTGAAAAACTATCTTAGTTCTAAACTATATTTATATTTTTTTTATATCGTCGATTCCCCATCGAAAAATCCATATCTTAAAAATCGATTGACCTCTAGACCATGTGATGCTAGTTACCAATCCATACCATCCACCAGTACAAATGTTGAAATATATTTCAATAGTCAACAATAACCAATCACTTCCTTTTAATTTGACTGATAATTTCTATATCGATCATAAATCAATCAACAAACAATTCAAACAATTTCAAACAATTTCAAACACGTTTATAAACATGACCAATCAGGGGAATTTACTTTGTTCGGGTCAAATCAAACTGATTGGTGTTTCACTGAAATTATACGATCGTTTAATTTCAGAATTTAATCAATGATAAATATATATCACTAGCAAACAGTCAATCACTAGCAACCAGAACACGCAAATTAAAAACCCAATTTATATAAAATATAAATGGGAAGAGATGAGTGAGTTTAACTCACCTTGATTTGAATCTGTCGATAAATATCTAACTTTTAGTTGAAAACTGACGTTTAATTCGAAATAAAATTCCAGTTACTTCAGATCCGGACTAGCCCCGCTCCATCTCGAAGTACTCGTCTCCACGGTCCCAACGCAACTGACCGTCTGTAAATCTTTTAATAAACCGGCCCAACAAAAGAAACCCGACCCGCTTCCCTTATAACCCGACCACCGATCTTTTAGTAAGCCGCCTCCCTCATTGGTTCTCAAAACCAAAATCAACGGAAACACTAAATCCCTAGTTCCTCTTTTCGATTTCCAGCCACAAATCGAAACGTGGTGCCGTCGGACTCCTCATCCACCCCCCTAAACTCCTCTCTGACCTTACTCAACTGCTCGGCCAAAACCCCTCCCCAACACCCCTTCGACGATTACCTCAGCTCCACTAGTTAACCCCCTTTCGATTCACGAGGCACCCCAACCTCCTAGAGTTGAAGCGACTTCCTCTTCACTAACTACAGATAGCCGGCCGAACCTCGGTCCCTTGGGTCCGAACCGACGAAACAGATAAGTATTTTAATGTACAGTGTTTTTTTTCTTTTTCTTTTCCTCCTTGATTCTTGTGGTTTCAAATTGTTCTTGAATGGATGAATCATCACCATATGATGCGTATTTATAGTGTGGTTTTGATGACAGAGGTCACGAGTTGTTATATCAATCAGTATTCAAATCTATAGTTGGATTTTGTGTTCGGATTTAGTATTTGATTTTTCCCATCACTGTTAATCTGTTCGAAATTGATTATAGCTATGAGTTATGCAATTATAGATCCGAAAGTGTATTGTCGATTCAGGTTGGATTTTCAATGTATGTAAACAGTGGTTCTGCACATGAGATTTTCTGTATATATACTAGATGTTCACCTCAATTTCCTAGCTGTTTTGATAGGAATAAATACTATTCTAACCAGATTTTTCTCTTTTTCCTTTCCTTCTTTTTCAGATTCAACTGACCGAGATGATGGATCAATGGCTCTTGAAAGAGAAAAAACCCGCTGATTTAAAAAAAATGAAATCCTTTTTGTTATACTCATTGTTATGGCTTGTCATTGGGTTTTAAAAACTGAAATTAAACTATACATGGATGCAGAAATGCAGTTCTTTAAATTTGTTGAAATGTATATATATATTTCGATTTGATGTATCAATTTGCTTAGCTGATTCTTTTACTGTTTAAAATTTTGTATAGTTTTTTTTTTTTTTTTTTGCAGTAAATCTCCTGAAGGGATTTGGTATATTCTTATCTACAACTGCCTATCCCTCTTAGCTGTTTAGCTATTTTTCTCATCTTATTGTATGATTTCATTTATGAGGATAACAAAAAGAAAGCAAGAGTACTCTTGAATTAAAGCTGCTGACAGGAAGGTTTTGACAGTTCAAGTTAAAACACGTGAAGAAAATTTCTGTTATTATAAACATTTTAAACCTTTTTCTTGGTAAATATTTCTCAAGCTTGGATGATGAAGATCATAGTGTGCATAAATTAATTGTGCCATACAGTTGGATGAAACAACCATCAGACTTAAGGAAGACAAAGCTTTAAGATGTCAGACATGCGATGTGCCTTTTTAACTTTGGATGATAACTTTGATTCCATGTGAAAGCGAAGCGGATTTCTAGAAGATGTCTTGATTTTGGCTTTTAGGGAAGAGAAATACTCCTGTGAAGCAACTGGAGCGATACCATTCTCTTTGTAATTAAGAAGGGAGCGACATGGCAAGGCAATATGCCCAACTTCTAAGGCCATGCACGTATGACGTAACATCACAATCATCATCATCATTGGGAGAGTGAAATTCATTAACTGATTCATAATCTTCTTATGTTGTGCTCAAACCCGAGGTGTGGAAATAATATGAAAGAACGAGGAATACTTTGATAGTGAAGTTTTAAATGAATTCATTGTTCACTCGGTTTGGCATGTGTACAATAATTATATGTTTTTTTTCAGTATATGTTTTGGTTTCAGTTTCAATTGTTTTCATGCTTGATTAAACATAAATTATTGAAAGCAAAAGCATGTTATACTTGAAAATTAGAACGAGCTGTTAGGTTCAGCATTTGTACAAATAGATTAATGATATATGCGGATTTTTGAAAGTGGGTAACACAGAATCTGCAAAGATGTTTCACATAAAACATTGATGTATTGGTATTGCTCATTTTCGCATTAGATTTCATTTTTGCAATGATATAAAGTTAATATCAAAACATTGCAATGATATAAAGTTCAGCATTTTTACTGTTTTACTGATTGGTTTGTCATGCAGTTAATATCATCAAACCGCTTTATTTCCTATCTGTATAGAATTTAAAATTCAATATTTAAACATCTCGGGTTTTAAATAATTTATAATTATATATATTCGAACTTCGTCTTAAATAAATAAATTCGATTAAAATCCATTATATTTCAAATATAATATATAAACAAAATTAAATATTCTAATTTAAATGGCCGAAAAATCTGGGACATTACATTCTTCCCCCCTTGAAATAATTTCGTCCTCGAAATTGCAAAGTAAGAAGAATATTCCGACCCATATTATTTTAAAATTATTACCTTTGCATCATTATCAAAATAATTTCAAAAATTAAAATTTCCGTGAATTTCGCCAGCTCCTTCTTTGCATGGCTCGATCGGTACGACTACAACTGTCACTCTAGGCCTCAACTCTGTCGAAAAGAAAATTCATAATCCAAATGGCAACCCACTTAATTTGAATCCCAATTTATTTATCCATTAAATTTTTTAGATACCAATTTATTTGAATTCATTCTTAAATTGGTTTTACTTAACCAAGTTCAGTTTCGCTTTCGTATCCTATCCAGCTGACGAATTGATTTTCTAATCAGTTCAATGTTATTTCATATTTCAATTTGATTTCAAATCAAATCAATCAGAACAAACAAACAACCCTCCTTACTATAACATAGAAAATAAATTCCTTTTTCTATATAATAATATATCTTGGGTAAAATTATTTCATCTACCCACCTAAAAAAAACAATATTGTATCCATTCACTAGTTCACTGCTTCTCAACACTCGAACTAGTCAATTAACACAGTACAAAACATTTTTATATAAAATTTTACAAATACGCTCTCATATATATATATATATATATATATATATATATATATATATACACTCGAACTCAATCTAGGGTGTTACTTACCCCATCTCTATTGAGTTACGCCACAGAGCCAAGGTTACTACTCAACAAATAGCTCTGATACCACTGTAACGACCCAGGGTCTCGGCCCCGAAAATCGACATAAATACCTTTACCGCATCTCATGCCGATCCTCCGAGCACCGAAAACACTGGATAGTTTAGAAAGAAATTAGAGGGTGAGATAAGAAAGAAAGAAATATTAGAATAGAAGAAGAACCAACACAATACAGATCCTCATTTCGCAGCGGAACAAAATATAATACAGAAATAATCTTTATTGAGAGCTTCTGAAAATACTTACAATATCAGAGTACAACACACATATGGATAGTTTTGATAACTTGTCCTCATATATATAATCACATAGCGGAATATCATTCTTCTGAACATCTTCAGCTCGTCTCTGGACCTTTCAGTATCTGGTAACCTGAACCTGTACACCTCGGTCCAACCCGAGCATTTACAAAACACCGGGTCAGTCTGGTGGACCAGAGTGAGAAAAACTCGCACAGCATAAAGGTATCACACAATTTGGTTTTAAGTTTAAAATCCTTTCGAAAGAAAAGGATAATCGTAAGACCAAATCCACACATAAACGCGGATGGTTTTTACCTTACGATAACCCAAAACAATTTTCGAAATCAATATCTTATCTGATATTATCATAATGTCTAAATACAAGTAATTAACAAATCTAGAGGAACACTTGCATCTCACGCTCCCCGTATATAGTATACAATCGAAAACCGGGGGCGCTTATTGGGTATTGGATTTCCAACTTGACAAGGTATGGGACCACCTTCCGCACGTGTATCTCTAGAGGCGAATACACAGGGTTCAACAAGAACGACTTGCAACCCGGCCCTCACATGACCGACCACTCATTTCGCTTGAGTGTATCGAATGTATATCACCAACGGTTGGACTCAAACCACCTTTCCCGAATGGGCAGAATCGATAAAGTAAGAAACAAAAGGAATTTCTCTAGATAGGTGATTATACACCCTAATGGGAGCGACCCACATAGCCATGCTACCTGCCCGAATTCTGTCATCTTCAGGTTGATGAGGCTTGAGGTCAGAACACATTTGATCATCATACACTTTGAATGCCACATCGTCAGATCCGCCAGATATCACTAATTGACGTCCACAAAAATACTCTAGCAGTTAAGCTAAGAGAACGGCCATTCCCCGCCAACCACTGTCGCACGTTTGAAGAAATCAATGTACGTGACCCTTTGGAAATACTCTGTCAGACATCCGTCCATACAAGTCATCTAGGAACAGGATGAACCGAAGGTACTCTCCTACTGCATCCAATATAGGAATCACCCTATGGATCAGTAGCGATAGTCCTTGCAATCCATAGTTTCTAACCACGACAGAACCCCAGTATACCTCCGGGTCGAATCAGAGATTGTAAGTGGTTCTTTTGCTTTACAGAGATCTATGGTCTTCACATGCTCCATCTCGATCATCGTTTGATCTTCTATATATTCGTATTTGTTGGTCGGAATGGTTTTCGAATATACATTCGATCCCGGTCTTTCCATACCAACAATCGTAATGGTCAGACTTGATAGTTGGTTATTTAACTATCAAGTAACATCCATAAAAATAAAAATGGATTCACTGGCCTAGTCCTCAGCATCACTTGGCTCCTTAAAATCTATCACCCAATTTCCTTTTAATTCTGTTACTAGGGAAATATCGTCCCATCTCATTTCCGTTACTTTGGAAATCTTATCCCACATACTTGACATTACCAACTAGTATCACACTTGGATAGTCGTGAAGCTGTTCAAGTTGGGGTATTTTAATTACCTCTCAGACCTTGATCAACAATGTTCCTATCTCCAGATGAGTACGAGTTGTAATTCAAAACCCCTATATTTTTAATACAAATCTTATTTCCAATTCTCGTTTTACCAAGCTTTCTTTTAAATCTCTCTCTTGGTAAATCTCTCTCTTGGTAAATCTCTTTCCAATTCTTTTGGTTTAACTTAATTCCCTTATTAAGTATTTCAAATTTCAAAAACTACGTTCGAACTCATTTTTCATTTATAAACCTTGTTTATAAATTTAATATAACTTTTCCACCTCCCTTAACTCAAATGTTAAGTAAAACCTTCCATTTTAGTTATAAATTCGTTTAAACCTCTTATTTGCTCCATTATAAAACTCGAGTTCAAATACTAAAACTCATCATTTACCTCTTTCTAACACTCGACCATTTCTTTTCAAATTTGATTACTTAAAGGCATTACATTGATGATTACTATATTAACTCATTAATTTCAACAGTCATCATTCAATTCAATCATCTCCTTTATTTACTAAAATGGATAATAAATTTTCTTTCTAAAACCCTACTAGGATTAATCAATTTCCAAGTTATTTCACAAATTTCAAAGTCTAACTTGGTTTAGATAGTCGACACAAAGCATGGTTATCCCTTGTAACCAATTCTATTTAATTCCACTTTTAAATTAATCAAAGTACAATTAATTTAAATAACTTTATTTAATCCTCACGATTAATCAAATATTTAACCGCTAGGTTAAATCCTGCTTTTTGTTTATAACTCTTATCGACATAAGAATCCATTTTATAAACAAATTCCATAATTTCTTATAAACTCTAAAATAAATAATTTCTATTTATTTCTCTTTTAAATAACTTCTACTCAAAGTAATATTTTTTGAAAAACTATCTTAGTTCTAAACTATATTTATAATTTTTTTATATTGTCGATTCACCATCAAAAAATCCATATCTTAAAAATCGATTGACCTCTAGACCATGTGATGCCAGTTACCAATCCATACCATCCACCAGTATAAATGTTGAAATATATTTCAACAATCAACAATAACCAATCACTTCCTTTTAATTTGACTGATAATTTCTATATCGATCATAAATCAATCAACAAACAATTCAAACAATTTCAAACAATTTCAAACACGTTTATAAACGTGACCAATCAGGGGAATTTACTTTGTTCGGGTCAAATCAAACTGATTGGTGTTTCACTGAAATTAAACGATCGTTTGATTTCAGAAATTTAATCAACAATAAATATATATCACTAGCAAACAGTCAATCACTAGCAACCAGAACACACAAATTAAAAACCCAATTTATATAAAATATAAATGGGAAGAGCTGAGTGAGTTTAACTCACCTTGATTTGAATCTGTCAATAAATATCGGACTTTTAGTTGAAAACTGACGTTTAATTTGAAATAAAATTCCAGTTACTTCAGATTCGGACTAGTCCCGCTCCATCTCGAAGTACTCGTCTCCACGGTCCCAACGCAACTGACCGCCTGTAAATCTTTTGATAAACCGGCCCAACAAAAGAAACCCGACCCGCTTCCCTTATAACCCTACCACCGATCTTTCAGTAAGCCGCCTCCCTCATTGTTTCTCAAAACCTAAATCAACGGAAACCCTAAATCCCTAGTTCCTCTTTTCGATTTCCAGCCAAAAATCGAAACGTGGTGCCGTCGGACTCCTCATCCACCCCCCTAAACTCCTCTCTGACCTTCCTCAACTGCTCGGCCAAAACCCCTCCCCCACACCCCTTCGACGATTACCTCAGCTCCACCAGTTAACCCCCTTTCGATTCACGAGGCACCCCAACCTCCTAGAGTTGAAGCGACTTCCTCTTCACTAACTACAGATAGCCGGCCGAACCTCAGTCCCTTGGATCCGAACCGACGAAACAGATAAGTATTTTAATGTACAATATTTTTTTTCTTTTTCTTTTCCGCCTTGATTCTTGTGGTTTCGAATTGTTCTTGAATGGATGAATCATCACCATATGATGCGTATTTATAGTGTGGTTTTGATGACAGAGTTCACGAGTTGTTATATCAATCAGTATTCAAATCTATAGTTGGATTTTGTGTTCGGATTTAGTATTTGATTTTTCCCATCACTGTTAATCTCTTCGAAATTGATTATATCTATGAGTTGTGCAATTACAGATCCGAAAGTGTATTGTCGATTAAGGTTGGATTTTCAATGTATGTAAACAGTGGTTCTGCACATGAGATTTTCTGTATATATACTAGCTGTTCACCTCAATTTCTTAGCTGTTTTGATAGGAATAAATACTATTCTAACTAGATTTTTCTCTTTTTCCTTTCCTTCATTTTCAGATTCAACTGACCGAGATGATGGATCAATGGCTCTTGAAAGGGAAAAAACCCGCTGATGTAAAAAAAATGAAATCCTTTTTGTTGTACTCATTGTTATGGCTTGTCATTGGGTTTTAAAAACTGAAATTAAACTGTACATGGATGCAGAAATGCAGTTCTTTAAATTTGTTGAAATGTATATATATATATATATATATATATATATTTTGATTTGATGTATCAATTTGCTTAGCTGATTCTTTTGCTGTTTTAAATTTTGTATAGTTTTTTTTTCTTTTGCAGTAAATCTCTTAAAAGGGATTTGGTATATTGTTATCTACAACTGCCTATCCCTCTTAGCTGTTTAGCTATTTTACTCATCTTATTGTATGATTTCATTTATGATGATAACAAAAAGAAAGCAAGAGTACTCTTGAATTAAAGCTGCTGACAGGAAGGTTTTGACAGTTCAAGTTAAAACACGTGAAGAAAATTTCTGTTATTATAAACATTTTAAACCTTTTGCTTGGTAAATATTTCTCAAGCTTGGATGATGAAGATCATAGTGTGCATAAATTAATTGTGCCATACAGTTGGATGAAACAACCATCGGACTTAAGGAAGGCAAAGCTTTAAGATGTTAGACATGCGATGTGCCTTTTTAACTTTGGATGATAACTTTGATTACATGTGAAAGTGAAGCAGATTTCTAGAAGATGTCTTGATTTTGGCTTTTAGGGAAGAGAAATACTCCTGTGAAGCAACTGGAGCGATACCGTTCTCTTTGTAATTAAGAAGGGAGCGACATGGCAAGGCAATATGCCCAACTTCTAAGGCCATGCACGTATGACGTAACATCACAATCATCATCATCATTGGGAAAGTGAAATTCATCAACTGATTCATAATCTTCTTATGTTGTGCTCAAACCCGAGGTATGGAAATAATATGAAAGAACGAGGCATACTTTGATAGTGAAATTTTAAATGAATTCATGGTTCACTCGGTTTGGCATGTGTACAATAATTATATGTTATTTTTTTTATTTTTTTTCGATATATGTTTTGGTTTCAGTTTCAATTGTTTTCATGCTTGATTAAACATAAATTATTGAAAGAAAAAGCATGTTATACTTGAAAATTAGAACGAGCTATTAGGTTCAGCATTTGTACAATTAGATTAATGATATATGCGGATTTTTGAAAGTGGGTAACACAGAATCTGCAAAGATGTTTCACATAAAACATTGATGTATAGGTATTGCTCATTTTCGCATTAGATTTCATTTTTGCAATGATATAAAGTTAATATCAAAACATTGCAATGATACAAAGTTCAGCATTTTTACTGTTTTACTGATTGGTTTGTCATGCAGTTAATATCATCAAACTGCTTTATTTCCTATCTGTATAGAATTTAAAATTCAATATTTAAACATCCCGGTTTTTAAATAATTTATAATTATATATATTCGAACTCCGTCTTAAATAAATAAATTCGATTAAAATCCATTATATTTCAAATATAATATATAAACAACATTAAATATTCTAATTTAAATGGCCGAAAAATCTGGGACATTACACCTATAAAAAGTTTCTCGCTACTATGCACATTCCTAACCATGACATCCAAGTCTTCCCAGAACTTCCTTTTGGCATCTTCACTTAGACCTACATGTGGGGCATATGCGCTAATGACATTCAAAACTGCCTCGCCAACTACTAGCTTAACTAGGATGATCCTATCCCCTCGTCCTCTGACGTCAACCACATTGTTTTGAAGGTTCTTGTCAATCAATATGTCTACCCCGTTCTTGTTACGTACTTCTCCCGTGTACCACAATTTGAAGCCAGTGTTCTCCACCTCCTTCGCCTTCTGACCCACCCATTTAGTCTCTTGAACGCACAAGATGTTAACCCGTCTCCTAATCATAGTATCCGCTATCTCTCTTAATTTTCCTGTTAAGGACCCTACATTCCAACTACCTAACCGAACCCTACTATCGTCGACTAGCTTCCTTGCCCCTCGCATCCGCCGAGAAAAATGCGAGGACCCTTGCTCACTTATCACTACACCGGGGCGTCGGTGTAGCGCGCCACTACGAGAATGGCGGCCCAGCCCTTGCATATTTAACACCATATTCGAGCTTCGATATAGCGTGTCGCTAAGAGGGTTACGCCCCAACGATATATCATAAGGTTCCATATCCATAAGAGAGGCTAAGTTTTTACGTTGGCTCGCCAAGCCTATCACAACCCTCCTCCTTTACCCTGGCTTGGGACAGGCTGCATAGAAAACTACATAGGCGGGGTTAAAGTTTTAGACTCGATAAAAATAGTTTCGTCGAAATTCGAGATTGTTTGGAGAAAAGTTTTTTTTTTGGCATTGCCGACAGGGTTGAGTGGACCCCTACCACTTTTATTAATGCACCGGAGAAAAGAAAAAAAATACAATACACACAAGAGTATGTAGAAACACGGTACATTAACACAGGAAACATGACATAAAACACATATGAACAAACCAAATAATTAAAGTAACCTTTGCATGATTCCAGGATCAAAGGTAGAATCCAGCAACCTCAAACCATTTCTCACCTTCATTCTAACACTTGTTTTTAACTGCTCACTGCTTTTGGCTTCCACAGGATTGAATATTCTTCTATTTCTTTCCCTCTAAATTGTGCTTAAGAAATTTTTGAGAGTAAAACATAGAATTCTCCATTTGCTACTTTTTCTACTCGACTATTTTTTCATGTTTCTCCATTCTGTATTAATTATTTGACCGGCACCGCTGCTCCCAATTGTGTACATCATGTCATTCCATATTGTGAAGGAATTGTTGCATTCAGAAAACAAATGGACTAGACTTTCATTATTTACCCCACACAAGACACATTTCATATCAGTTTGCATCCCTCTGCTATGTAGCTTATTTTTTGTTGGAACACATTTGTTTATTAATTTCTAGAGAAGCTAATTTTCTTTTGCACTATTATCTTTGAGCCAAATTTTCTTGTTCCATTTGCACTTCAAAATTACTTCATAACCATACAGGTTTTGATACATTCTTTTAATTTGAAAAGGTTTTTCCTCTTTGCCCCATTGAGTTATATTATCAGTAACATTACTAACCTTGAGTTTATGTGCATCTCTCCATAACAAATTAATACTAGGCACTACAGTTACAAGTTATCTGATGACATTATTTTGTAAGTAGTGCCTCACATTAACATATCTACTCATTCCAATCACCTGAATTTCAATATTAGAAAGCTCTCTACATAGTATAAATCCATTCCTCAACTAGGGATCATTCCACAGATTAACCTCAGCATGAGTGTTCACTTTGTACCAGAATCAAGTCTCTAAGTCTAAAGATACTCCTATATGCCCAACTTAGTTTTTGTGGTTACTCCATAGACCAGAAATTTTTGTTCTTAATGACATGCTTACTCAACCACTCAACCCATACATTGTCACTTTTGTTAAGGAAGCTGTCAATGTGTTTGATGAAAGCAGCTTTGTTCCATTTTACCATGTTCACAATTCCAAGTCCATCTTTGCACACTAGTTTTTCAACCATTTTAAATGCAATGGGAGCAAGGTACCTTCCTTCAATTTTGCCTTTCCAAAGGAACTTCATGAAAGCAGACCTTATCATGCAAATCAGTTTGGTGGGAAGAATGAAGGTCCTTGCCCAATACACCTGAACACAACTGATTTAATTACGGTGAGCCTTCCTGCCTGACTCAGCAGTCTGCTCGTCCAGTAAGACATTCTTGTTGTTATTCTGCTGAAGAGAGGCAAGCATTGGCTAGTTGTAATTTTGGAAGTTGTTAATGGTAACCAAAGAAAAGTTATGGTGTCATTATTACTTATTAGTCCAGTTCTAGCACACAGTTCACTCACTTGAATGTTAGGTAGATCAACGGTCATCAATTCTGTTTTTTCAAGGTTCATCCTTGAACCTGTCATCTCATAGAAATTCTTGAGTGTTTCAAAGATAGTGTCAATAGTGCCAGACTCAAGAGTGCAAAAAATCACTAGATCATATGCAAACATTAATGATGATATCCTTGGCTTAACACAGTTAAGGTGCAACTTGAATACACCATTATCAATTTTATTATTCAACATTTGTGTTAGCAATTCCATAATCAAAATAAAAATGTAAGTAGATAAGGGATCTCCATGTCTTATCCCCTACTTACTAGCAAAGTACCCAACTGGATATCCATTCAGCATGATAGAGTACATTGGAGAAGATATATAAGAGTAAATCCATCTTATGAAGTGAGATGGGAAGTTCATGTAGCCCATCTCTCTGACAATGGTATCCCATTGTAGCATATCAAAAGATTTCATGATATCCAATTTGAACATAGCTCAAGAGGAGATATCACTATTTAAATAACCATTAAATAACTCATGTCACAATAGCACATTATCAAGAATGCTCCTTCGAGAGAGAAATGCAGCCCGATTAAGTGATATAATTGAGGGGAGAATATCTTTGAGTCTAGTTGCAACGATCTTTGAGAGACATTTATGTATGGTATTAAAACAAGATATTGGTCTAAAGTCAGAAACCTTAGTTGTATTCTTCATTTTAGGGATTAGTGCAATATTAGTACTATTGAAAGATTGATTAATGTTAGCTGCTTTGAAAAAGTCCATAACCGCGTTGCACATATCCAAATGAATATGGTTCCAACATTTTTGAAATATCAATTTTATTTATACAACATTTATGGACATATCTAGAGAGAAAATCTATTTTAACAGGTTAATTAAATATAAAATCTCAATTTCAAATAAATATATTTTAATTCAATTCAAAATTTTATTAACTTTATTCAGATCAAATAGAATTCAAATTAACTTTATGAATCAACTTTATTGATTAAATCCCAATTTAATTATAAACCAAATTAATTTTTGAATTTCAATTATAAATTAAAAAAACTCAGTTTCAATTAATTACTCCAATATTTAATTCCAAGTTCAGTATTTATCAATCCAAACTAAATCATTGTTTCATTTACAATCAATGCAAATTATCATTGTTATAATTAATTGAAATTCATTACTTAATCAATTTAATTAGATTTACATCATAAAATTACATAATCAAGTCATTAAATTTCATTTGTAACCATAATAATATCAAAAATCATATTAAATTCAATAATTTAAGTGGTAGAAAATACAGCTTGTTACACCGATCGATATGGGACAACCATTGGAGAAGAAATAAAAATAGAATAACATTATCATATATCTCAAAATGCATAGACAAAATATAGTATCAAATATACAATATAATAGCAATCAATAGAAGAGTGAAGTATCATCTCAATAGAATCACTTAGTTTTGTACAAATATCATATGGAACATATACAAAAATAAGTTCTCACTACATCATCTCTCAACAAACAAACGAAAACAAAGTAAAAAACATTGTTTAAGAACCATGGTACTACCTAATGGAAAATATCCATATAATGTAGCATACATCAAAGACACTCCTAGCTCGTTCTTTGAGCAGCAACTTCATCATCTAGATATGTCGTCTAGTATAATCATATAAGAGTACACAAAATAATTAGAAGCAAAGCATAAAACTTGGATCAGACAATAATCCAATGTCAACGCTGAATGAATCTCTATATGCTATATAGAAAAAACATAGAAATAGACAGGTACATGAACCACGCATAACTTGCCCCTGCACCCATAGAGTCAATACATATAACAAAGTCAAACAATAACATAAAGGCATTGTACATATAATGGGATTGAAGAATTCAATCAGCCTAGTTCTCTAACACCCATAACGATCTAGGATCCATACAAGTTACAATAACTAGGTTTGTTTTAATTTATCAAAATATTGGAAAATTTTATGACACCTATTATTAGTTTTTCAATCAGGCCAATTCTCCAGTACCTATAGCTTCAAGAGACAACCGTAGTGTCCATCAAACCAAACCTAGTTATTACCATATACATTCCCAGAATATATGGTAAATTGTATGACCAACTTCAAATGTCGGAGACTAATGGAAATCTCAGTTTTCGTTGTACTTTCATACCTTCAAAGTATGAAGCTCAATGCATATGACTCTGCTCGAAGCTAGACATAAACCGGATATTGTGATCTAGGATATACGGGTCCTCAGTACTCATCCATAGGCGTCCCCACTATACGATACATCTGCCTCGACTACAACGATAACACTCAACTTATCAACCATCCCTTGGCATTCCAAACATGTGAGGCTTCTCGTCTTAATTCTAGATAACGAGCCCTACTCGCTCAATCCAGTCCATTATTCATAGCCTTGTACATCCTTATCTGTCATCTTTGATTCCTCAAAATACAAGTCGTCAATCGAAGAAACATAGCTTCATCATGTTGTTATATCATCATCCGTTCTAGTGTGAGCATGCCACCACCTTCAACATGATCTACTGAATCCCTACATGCAACCTTAAGAATCGCATGCATACTAGACTCACCACCATGACTCGGTATCGTGTCATACTCATGACTCGTTATTGAGTCAATTACTTTGGCAAATCCCTATGACCCTTTTCCGAACTTGCACCCTCGTCTCTAGTAATATAGACCCGGAATATCACTCGTACCATCTCGATCTTTTCTTCCATGCTTCATGCTTCAATCTATAGAAATTTGCTCATCAAACCCTTCTACACCTTGTTAATCTTCAACACCCAGCCATAGATCATCTTTATGAACCATACTCTACCCTTCCAAAGCAAAATCCAAGTCATTGCCTTCGCCGTTATAACTCAGTACTGACTTGTTATATATGACTCAGTATAGAGTCTTCACTTAGTCTTCAATGGTTGCACGATTTTGCAAACTTCCTTGAGCGGTGCTCCGTTGCTTATCCTCCAAGTTTTGTCTAATTCTGACTAACTTAGCTTATGATATGCTTGATCCTTAAATCTAACAATCTAAGAATTCGTTGCACAAACTCATAACATCAAAGAATAGCATTCACACAAAATAATAATAGTTTATTGAATCAAAACATACAACTTCTTCCAACTCAAACTTGCAAATCATAAGTAATCACTTTCTAATCATATAGGATGGAATCTAAACCAATTCGAATTATATGCATATAAAACATGTAATTAGGGTTGTAATAACATTCAATTTGAATTTTTACTTCAGATTTAATCAAATTCATATTATTTCTTACCATTTTAGCATATAATCACATAATTTTAACATGTAATCCTAACAATTAAGTAGTAAGTCATAACGACTCACCAATCGCTAAATTTAAACAAATCTACAATAGATTTAATCCACACAACAACTGTTGGCACTTTCAAGATAGTAAAATGACGAGCACAATCTTCTAAATGTAGATCCATTCTATAATTAGCAATTTGATATGATTTAGGACTAAATCTATATGAATTAATGGAAAGCTAGGGAAATCTTGAGTTAGAGCTTATTTAGAACGAGAGGGAAATCATTTATTCAACTATCCCATCCCTTATTATAGGTTTAACGATTAGATTAATGGACCTTCTAACTGTATTTGTTAATTACACTTTAATTATTTTTAAATATTTTTATAACTTACAATAGTCATATCTTCTTAACCGTAAATTCAGTTTTCCTATATGATCAATCTATAGTATGAGAACCACCATCCTACATAAACGCAATAGGCTAAAGCCTCTAATTCGGCACTTAATAAAAGTTATAGCTGACATAAGATTTCAGAGATCAAATTAGTTGCACAAAAATTTGGAAAGAAAATACAAATGTGTAAAACACACTCAAAAGTCATATTCCAAAATTGTAGAGTCGTATTTCTCTTACATTAATTAAATGAAATTAGTTTACGTCCTTCGACATGTAAGGTACAAGTCGTTACAGTGTCCCTCCTTTTATCTCCTGAAATATAAAACAATACAAACACGACCAAACACAATAATTCTATAAGCCTAATGGCCACCAACAATCATCAGTCGACCAAGCAGTCAGGCAACCATAATAACAAAAACATAGCATGCAAAATACAAATATAGCAATTATAAGATATAATAATTAAAGTAGTATTTCAATAAATGAGTCTTACTACTAAAAACTATGGATATGTCGCCCTCGTACCCTATTCAATCTCCCACGTACAATCGATGTCACTTTCGCTCCATCGCACCTCAATTAGCTAACTATTTTCTCCTAAGTGATTTTGTGTCGTACTCAACAACTCGAAGAGGATTACAGGATCTAGAAGTTTCAGTTTCATCCTCTGCATCTTTTAGCTGATCTAGTGCTGCCACTACACCCATGTCGTGTATAAACTTATATAAATAGAAGATATGAATGATTTGTGCGTGACCGCCATCATCAAAGGTAAGCCAACCCTATATGCCAACTTTATCTTCTCTATTATTGGAAATGGTTCTACATATCTAGGTGCCAACTTTCTCTTCCTTCCAAATCGAACCACATTCTTCAAATGAGAAGTATTCACTAATACGATATCTTCAATATATAATTCTAAATCTCGGCATTACTCTTTTGACAATCCTTAGCAGTCTTCATTCCTTGACGAATATTCTAAGATGACTTTTTAATCATAACTAACTTAAACATCATCACTCACCTATCTTCACAAACGTGAAGGTACATTGCAAGGTCGCATATATAGTGCTTCATATAGAATCATACCAATACTTGATTAATTTCTATTGTAATATGAAAACTCCACCAAGTGTAGATGATCATCCCAAGACCTTCCAAATTTTATGGTGAAGGCTCGAAAAATTTCCTCCAATACACTACTCACTCTCTCGGTATGCCCCTCCATTTATGGGTGATAAATTTTACTTAGATGTAACTTGGTTCCCAATACTTCCTATAAGCTCTTTCAAAATCCACGGTAAACAATGAGTCTTTGTCTCTTACAATATTTTTCAACATAAAAAATTGTACAATCAATTTTACATACAGCTCAACTAACTTGAATGCTGTCCTGTTTAATTCGATAGTTATAATTTTTTTGGTATTAGTGATCTACTGCCATCCATATACTAGTATATTTTGTTGTACTTTTTAGTTATCTATCTCTGAAATCTATAGACACTTGCTCTCTTTTCCACTTAGGAATTCCTAGTGGTTGTAATAAGCCACTGGGCTTCTTCTATTTGGCTTTCATTAATTGATTATTCATATACTTTATACGAATTTCTTAATATTCCCCTTTCTCTTTCCTAGTAGTATGTCCATCTCATATTTCTAAAAATCTTATTTCGGTTAGGATGAGTAGTTTAACTAGAATGATGACACTCTCTTAGCACTGTTGGAAATGAATAAGCAAGAGAAAGGAATTTGGGAAGAAGAAGAGATAGCAACATATAAGTCCCTCATCATAAAAATACTAACACAATCTCTCCTAATATATTAGAAGGCAATAGCCTTATATAAAATAAAAGAAAGAGGGATTATATGGGGATGTGAGGACTTGGCCATGACATAATAATACATTAAAATGTCAAAGATTGGGCCTTGGAGCTCTTGGGGTCTCTTGATTAAATATGGCTAAGGGTTGCTGATTGGGCTAGTGCACTGAAACGAGAATTTTTTTTCTCAGAATTTTATAGGTGTGTCCATTTAGTCCAGAATTTGAAAGGCATGTCTGTTAGCTGAATGAATACAACCATTTGAATTCTTAGCGTACGCACATTAATGAACTGGTAGTTAAAGGGTTGCAACCTTTTCAATTCTGACGGTTACTAATGTTATGTAATGACGGTCTGAACAATTCCCTCCTTCCTTGCATGCATATGAGCTGGCACACAACTCCCATATAACAAAAGGAATCCCTGATGTTACGTGCCTACCAACTCATATTTGTACTCAACTCCTTCAATTTATTCCATGATGTGGGATTATTAATTTCAACCCGTCATTCCTCCTTAACAACATGCGAGATAATCCTAACACTCTCCCCCTTGACTCGCATCTTATGAGTATCCTTTGAGAGCACTGTCTTGCCTGCATGACCCAGTCTGTAACCTTCAGCTCCGATACCACTATTATGTAATGATAGTCGGAACAATTCCCCCTTCCTTGTACGCATATGAGCTGGCACACAACTCCCATATAACAAAAGGAATCCCTAATGTTACGTGCCTACCAACTCATATTTGTACTCAACTCCTTCAATTTATTCCATGATGTGGGACTGTTAATTTCAACCTGTTATTCCTCCTTAATAACATGCGAGACAATCCTAACAAGTAATGCATGCGAACAGGCACTCCTCCTTGCCTATAAATAGGCTACTCAAAACAAGACAGAATACACCTTTCTGCTCGCATTACTTCTTCTTCTTCAAAGTTATCCTCTGACCTAGTTTCTGTAATCTACTTCAGTTCGTCAGAACTCCATTTGTTGGCACTACACTGCGGAGTTGGTCCATTTTATCCTGGAAAACAAATTGCAACTACGTCAACCACATACGATGGCAATAATGTTTCAAGGAAACAGAATATTTCTAGACTTGGACATTACTGGAAAAAGAATACTTTCTGTATATCTTTAATCTATTGCACAATCAGTTGCTCTTTCTGTGATTATTATAAACACAGTTTGACGTGGCAATTGTGGCATAATAGAATAATACTGATTGTTGTTGTTGTTTGTTTGTAACACAATTGTGTATTTACAAAATTTCTAACAATCTTGAAACAATATTTGTTGCAGGTGACGCAAAATAGCAATAGTGATTCTACACTAATTCAGACGACGAAAAACGCTCCGCCAGTGCCTGTGCTTTTGACAATGACTCTGTCCCATGGAGAAAGGCTGGAGAAATTCAACGGAATTAATTTCAAGCGTTGGCAACAGAAAATGCTGTTTTATTTAACAACATTGAGCCTTGCCAGGTTTCTGACTGAAGAGCCTCATGTGGTAGACGAACTTGAACTTGATGCTACCAAAGTAGAGGCTCTGACTATCTGGACAAACTCATATTTCATGTGTAAAAACTATATTCTGAATGGTCTGGATGATAGCCTCATGTGGTATTCCGAATGTCGTGCACCTAAAAAGAAGAAATTAGAAGCAAATACAACTGATATTTCAAAAGGCATTTCTAACCTTGATTTATGTGAAGTAATATCAGAATGCAACCTTTGTTGGTAACTCAAAGGAATGATTTGTAGACACTGGAGCCACTCGACACATATGTGCTAATAAGTGGATGTTTACAACCTATAAAACTGCAACTGATGCTGAACAACTTTTTATGGGAAATTCTTCTACTTCAAAGGTCGAAGGCAAAGGAAAAGTTGTGTTGAAACTGACTTCTGGAAATGAACTGACTTTAAATGATGTTCTCCATGTTCCAAAAATTCATAAGAACCTGATTTCAGGATTGTTACTGAGCAAGCATGGCCTCAAATTGACCTTTGAAGCTGATGAATTTGTGCTTTCCAAGAATGGAGTGTATGATGGAAGAGGATATGTGTGTGATGGTTTGTTTAATGCAAATGTAACCATTGTTGTACCACGCACTGATATGAGTGAAAGTCAATCTTCTGCTTATATTGTTGAATCTTCTGACATGTTGCATTCTAAATTAGAGCATGTAAACCTTAATACATTGCGAAAATTGATTAATCCAGAATTTATACCAAAATGCAATATAGATTCAAACTATAAATGTCAAGCTTGTGCGGAAGCAAAATTGACAAGAACCTCATTTCATTATGTTGAATGAGATACAGAACCTCTGGAATTAATACACACTGATGTACGCGATTTTAAAGTGTGTCAAACTAGAGATGGAAAAAGGTACTTTATTATGTTCAATGATGATTGTACCAAATACTGTCATGTATATCTCCTTAGAAGTAAGGACGAAGCCTTCGTAATGTTTAAACAGTATAAGGCAGAAGTTGAGAATCAAATCAACAAGAAAATCAAGTCTTTAAGAAGTGATAGAGGAGGAGAATACGAGTCTCCATTTGAAGAATTTTGTGCTGAGCATGGAATTATACATCAAAGTACAGCTCTGTATTTACCTCAATCCGACGGTATAGCCGAACGAAAAAATAGAACTCTTAAAGAAATGATGAACGCCTTACTAATTAGCTCTGGCTTGCTAGATAATTTTTGGGGAGAAGCTATTCTTTCGACAAGTCATATTTTAAATAAAACACCCTGAAAGAAAACATCTAAAACTCCTCACGAACTTTGGAAAAACAGACCACCATCCTGCAAATACCTAAAAGTGTGGGGGTGTATTGCCAAAGTAGAGGTACCAAAACCAAAGAAGGTCAAAATTGGACCAAAAACTATTGATTGTGTATTCATTAGATATGCACAAAACAGTGTTGCATATCGATTTTTGGTAAACAAATCTGAAATTGATGATATTCATGAAAATACCATCATTGAGTCGAGAAATGCTAGATTTTTCGAACATATATTTCCCTTGAAACATGGTACAGAAAATCATACACTTAAGAGACCAAGGGAAGATGAAGTTCCTAATAATTCTCCTAAGAATGCTGAACAAAGTAACACTCAGCAAAGTAGTGCTAAACAACAAATGGAGGAACCAAGAAAAAGTAAAAGGTCAAGGACTTCAAAAACCTTTGGACCAGACTTCTATACATTTATGTTAGAAGATGATCTATTGACATACAAACAAGCTATGTCTTCCAGCGATGCCCCTTGCTGGAAAGAGGCAATTAACAATGAGATCGTATCCATTATGTCCAATCATACATGGGAATTAGTTGATTTACCTCAAGGATGCAAGACCTTAGATAATAAATGGATATTTAAAAAGAAATACAAAGCTCGTCTGGTAGTCCAAGGATTTCGACAAAAGGAAAATCTAGACTATTTCTATACATATTCACCTGTAATGAGGATAACATCAATTAGAATGCTCATTGCAATTGCATCCATACATGATTTAGAAATACGTCAAATGGATGTTAAAACTGCATTCTTGAATGGTGAACTAGAGGAGGAAATCTATATGAAACAACTTGGAGGATTTCCAACCTCAGAAAATGAGAATAAAGTTCGCAAACTAGTAAAATCACTTTATGGCCTTAAGCAATCTTCAAAACAGTGGCATGAGAAGTATGATAATATTATGTTATCAAATGGATTCATAAATGAATCGGATAAATGTGTGTACATAAAAAATACACATATTGGATATGTCATTGTTTGTCTTTATGTTGATGACCTATCGATCCTAGGCAATATCAAGGCCATAATAACATCTACAAAAGATATGTTATCATCTATATTCAATATGAAAGACCTAGGACTGGTTGATATGATATTGGGTGTAAAAATTCTAAGAACACCATAGGGATATGCATTATCCCAACCGCATTACATCACCAAAATACTTGAAAAATTCAAGCAATATAATGTAACTATTGCAAAATCACCAGTAGATATCAACCAAAATTGGGTAAAGAACAATAGTGATGGTACCTACCAATTGGAATACTCTCATATACTGGGAAGTATCATGTATATTATGAACTTTACTAGGTCTGATATCGCATATGCTATAAGCAAACTAAGTAGATTTACCAACAATCTTGGTAAGCATCATTAGAAAGCGATAATCAGAGTTTTAGGATATCTAAAGTATACACAGAGTATTGGTTTATACTATACAAAATATCCTTCAATAATGGAAGGATACAGTGATGCAAATTGGATCACTGGATCAAATGATACAAAGTCTACAAGCGGATACGTGTTCACATTAGGAAATGGAGAAATTTCATGGAAATCATCCAAACAAACTTGTATCGCTAGATCTATGATGGAATCAGAGTTTATTGCACTAGATAAAACTGCAGAAGAAGTAGAACGGATTCGAAGCTTCTTGGAAGACATTCCTAATTAGAGCAAACCTATGCCTCCAATATGTATACATTCTGATAATCAATCAGCTATTGGAAGAGCTAATAACACAATATACAATGGTATATCTAGGCATATTCGTCGTAGACATAAAACGATAAGACAACTTCTCTCTAATGGGGTTATCACAATAGATTACATTCGATCTAAAGATAACTTTGCAGATCCACTTACAAAAGGCTTTCCAAGAGAGAGAGAGTTAAAACCTTATCGATGGAAATGGGGCTAAGGCCTATTGACTAAAGGTTTTTCTAAAATGGAAACCCCACCTAGTTGATTGGAGATCCTAAGGTCTAGGTTCAAAGAGACAACGAAGTTTAAGAGAGAAACTTGATGACACTGTTATACACAAACCATTCCTATGATAAGTCAGTGCATTGTATCTTGGAAAAGGATAAGTATTAGTACTTTTAATGATGTTTGTCTCTGAGGAAATAGAGAATACCCTTTTACAGAATCACCTACGTAAGTGCAAAGGTGTCGCTTCAGAGAGAATTATGAAGCCAAATTCTCTAAGAAATTATGAGACCAGGCAGGTGTTCAAGGCAAAAACGAACACATACAGAGAATGAAGGGTTATAAGAAACATTTACCGTGTGTTGGAATTACACAAAAGACTTACAGTTCAAGGACAGTCTATGTCTACTGATTCGCCTGTGATTCAAATAGGTAATCACTAGGAAAGTTTAAGGCCCATGTGCTACTTTAATCGATGCGATAAATGGTTCATGAAACTAAGATCGACTGCTCATTCATGTGGAGGATTGTTGGAAATGAATGAGCAAGAGAAAGAAATTTGGGAAGAAGAAGAGAAAGCAACATATAAGTCCCACATTATAAAAATATTAACACAATCTCTTCTAATATATTAGAAGCCAATAGGCTTATATAAAATAAAAGAAATAGGGATTATATGCAGATGTGTGGGATTTGCCATGACATAATAATACATTAAAATGTCAAAGATTGGGCCTTGGGGCTCTTAGGGTCTCTTGGTTGAATATGGCCAACGGTTGCTGATTAGGCTAGTGTACCAAAACAAGAAATTTTTTCGTAGAATTTTAAAGGTCTATCCGTTCAGTCCAAAATTCGAAAGGCATGTATGTTAGCTAAATGAATACAACCATTTGAATTCTTAGCGTACGCACATTAATGACCGGGCGGTTAAAGGGTCGCAACCTTTCCAATTCTGACCGTTACTAATGCATGCGAACAGGCACCCCTCCTTACCTATATATAGACTGCCCAAAACAAGATAGAATACACCTTTCTGCTCGCATTACTTCTTCTTCTTCTTCAAAGTAATCCTATGATCTAGTTTCTGTAATCTACTTCAGTTCGTCAGAACTCCGTTTGCTGGCACTATGCTGTGGAGTTGGTCCATTTTATCCTGGAAAACAAATTGCAACTACGTCAACCACATACGACGGCAATAATATTTCAAGGAAATAGAATATTTTTGGACTTGGACATTACTGGAAAAAGAATACTTTATGTATATCTTTAATCTATTGCCCAATCGGTTGCGCTTTCTGTGATTATTGTAAACACAGTTTGACACGACAATTATGGCATAATAGAATAATACTGATTATTGTTGTTGTCTGTTTCTAATACAATTGGATATTTACAAAAGTTCTAAAAAACACTTCATTTTACAGTCCATCAACATCAGGAACAAAAAACCCTCATGTTCTTATAAAGCTAACTATCCTGGTAAGTTTCACACTGCTTCATGTCTTCAAATCCTAATCCCTCCTCTATCCTTGATATGATCCTAACTAGCCTAGCATCTCATTCTAATTAGTACAATTCCGTCCTATAAGAGTAGGTCTGATCGAAAAACTTGCTAATATTTCAGGCTTGAGCACACAATGTAGTCTAAAATCAAATCCTGTTAGATACTCCACATGCTTCCACTCTAAGATATTGCTCTTAATCCAGCATATCTTATGCTTAATGCATTAACAACTGCATTTTCATTTCTCAAACTATAGGAAATATTAAATTCGTTAATGGTTAAGAATTCTAACCAAAGCTGAGGCTGAAGGTTGAGATCCTTATAGGAAAAAGGTACTTCAAGAGGATTCATGCGTAAACAACATGAATTAATCCACTAATATATAATGATTTCACATCTTCAAAGCAAAAGATATTTTTGCCAATTCTAAGTAATGAGTTGGGTAGTTCCTTTCATGTACCTTTAACAGTCGATTGGCATGGGTGACAACTTTCCTTTCTGCATTAGTAATGCATCCAAAGATTCCAACCTAGTACCGCAAGCTCTGTTTATATCGTTGACGCTTGATTTCCACTAGGAATAAGAAATATTGGTGCACTCATAACATCTCTTTCAGAGAAAAAAAAATCTAAATTCACTCGCGTTCTACACAAAAGTCTAATTCTTTTTTGTCAAGTTAAAGATAACGTCAAACCATAACAATAATTATCCAAAAAATTCTATGGATAAAGTTGTATAAATAGAGCTAAAGATATTATATATTATTATGGATATAATCATTATTATCAATAAATTGACGATATATAGTTACGAATAAGTGTAAAACTGTATTTAAGTATGGTTTAATGAGCATTTGGAACTAATTTTATGAAAGAGTACCGATGTTCAAAATTACCATGAATATATAGATGTAGTGTTCGAAATCTTGAATCTACGATGCTTTTAAAAAACTCTTGTGATTGATTGGTGAATAGTTGCATATAAGAGTAACTATAGCACAACATCACACATGTATACATGTATGAGTAACTATAGCACAACATCACACATGTGTACATTTGCAAATAAGCACTTTTAATTGGTCAGCAAGATAAGCATTATCAAGGTGCAAACTGGTTTGTTATTTTCTAACAAAAGTGAAAATTAACCTGCACTTTACAAAATGGAAAAGTTTTAAAAATTATTTTTTAATTCATAATTAATAATAATAATTGCTGTTTTAGTAAAATTTTAGGTAATAATTTCAGTTTTTTTACTAGTATGAATTTTATAGATTTTTATAAAAAAATTCTAAAAACCGCAAGTTCGTTGCATTTTCTACCATAAAAGTGGAAGGCATCTTGTATTTTCCATTGTTTCGAAAATAGAGACCTAACTTAGAAAATTATTTCTATGGGGATTTTTCTTACGTAAACATTAAAAATAAAGACCTGTAGCTTTTTCTTGTATTGCAAATGTTGCATTTATGCTCATTTTTAATTGACTTATACAAGTCTTTCTTTTAGTTTTTTTAGAGGCCAAATCGAATTAGTTTTAGATTCTAAAAAGTCGAAAAAATTACTTATTTAAGCGAATTCAAACAAAACCTTAATATAGAATAATGAATGGAAAGTGAATTGTTTATATTTATAACTCATTAGTGACTAAATTGTAAATATAATTAGTACTAGCAGTCTAAGGAAAACCCATATATGAAACTTGAAGTGGTGTTAGTTCCATGAAAAAACTTCAGTTCTTGCACCCTTATATGATATAAATTAAGAATTGTTAAGTATTAGCACAAGAAAATGACTATGAGATGATGATATAGCAATTATGGCTCCATCTATTTGAGTTAACCAAAATGTAAGGTGAGAAATATGTATTACCTCATTCTCAGCTAGTCTAATCAAATATATGTTACTTTATGCAAGTAAAATAGGAATTATCTTTATTAGAGAAAGCTCTTTTTAAGCATAACTTTGGAAAATCAATGTTAGCGTCTTCATTGCTTAACATACCTAATTTGATCATAATATAGAAGTTATTCAACAAATGAACCATTGATAGAGACGATGAAAATGTACAAATAAAGCATTTGTCAATGTAACTCAGTTGGTGAAAGCTCAAGCAATAAACATTGAAACATCGATATTTGAAACCCACAATTTACAAATTTATAACATAGAACAATTCATATAAACTAGACAAATTTCTAAAGTTAAACACCAATCGATATTAATAAAAAAATCATGACAAATTAAATAGCAATTAATGTAAAACTAGCACTGGGCATAGCTGAACAAGCTCTTCAAAATATACGAAGTTTTTAATATATCAAGACTTTTGTTACTGCCAAAATAAGCACCAAAACAGGCTGACCGTGAACGGGTAGTGGACCTCCACAAGCATAAAGAATCTTCCAAAAGCAAAAGACAAGCGCAAGGTAAAACTGAGAGCATAAGGGAACAATCCGAAAGTCATGCAACCAATGTCATCACTTAAGAGCTTAGAAGCTTCACAAAGAAAGGGTACTGGAAGGGTAGTTCCGGCACGATGAGTAAACAATGAAAGGTCACCCAAAGCCGGAAGGCAATGAGGAGAGGGACCAGAAATCCTACAAACCAAGACATAGAAGGACAAAAGGGCTATCGGTATTGACTTGCTTAACACCGATACATCGAAGAACAAGAGCATAAGGGATCATTGGGAGCCATCTACCGAGACGTCAATCGGATGGTCACTAAGAGGGCACTTTAGTAAGCAACTAATAGAGCATCGGAAGCAGCCTTCTGGAAAGCCAAGATACACTTGTGGAATCTATCGAAAGGAAAGCTGGAACCTCAAAGAGAGATAAGCTGTCCACGCTAATCTACTTAGTGTCGATGCCAATGGAGGTGGCAGATTCGGCAACCATTCACTTGAATCATGAAGTCAAGCTCCACAAAGTACTAATTGCAAGATCGGAAGCCTTATCCCGAAGCCATTTTCCGGAAGCTTAAAGTCTTCCTAAAGTTATCCATACCGACGAGCTTGGTATTGATACAAAGAAGGTAGAAGAAACTCCAAAGTAAATCCCTAAAGACGGGGACCACCCTTTCGAGAGCTATGACCAGAACCTTAAAGAGAAACAAGCAAAGCAAAAAGAGTGGCCAAAAGGTAAAGCACCCGGGACAAAGGGAGAGGCGACCGACAAGGGCTCCTGCTGGCCCAATACCAAAAGAGGCCCCGATTTTTCTATATATAAGACCCCAAGGGTCTCATTTTGGGAGGATTTTCTCATTCTTGTACTCTTTTTCTCTAGAGTAAACCCTAATTTCTAAATCAATTTGGGGATTTCTATTGTAATCACTCATGTATTCCAAATCAAAGACCAAAAAAGTGCGGATTGACAATTAGCATACTTTCCTATAAGTTTCTTATGTTATTTCTTAGTTATTTCCTATACATCCAACTAGAGACTTCCTACACGATCATGGGTTCCTACCAATGCTTAAACCCTTCTGCGGAGCTCCTTTTAGAACCCCTTCCTACAAGCCGTTTAGCCTTTTATCGAAGGTTGTGCTTAGGGAACCCTTGTCCCAAGATAACTATTGGTTTTAGAGTTGCTTAAGCGTGATGCTCACCCCTTGAGGGAAGAGTAACTAATCTTTCGAGCTCTAAGTCTTGATATATAGGAAATAGTGAACTAACTCAGACTTGCGAAAGCTAAATAACCTCATTTTTTCCTTAGGTCCATTTCCATAAACCTATCTCCGGTGTTGACGAAAAATATCGTCAACAGCTTTATATCCAAAAAAAATTATTAACCTTGTTACAAAATTCAAAATCAATTTATAATATCAAAATTCAATAAATTATTACTTACCGTTATATACCGCTACTATTTTATATTTCATTTTTAAGAACATTTCATTAATAGTTTGAAATATTTATAAGTAAAATACCATTCCATCCAAGGGTTAACCATGCCTTAACTTCCAAGGTCACAGAAGAGAAAACTGAAAAGAGCTTTGTTGCTTACACTCCATAAATGTTTACGAGAGGATGATATTTTTAAATTAAAAAAATATATTATGAAAAGTACGAAACAAAATGAACCTCCCACAAAAATAAATTATAGTTTTCCAATTCTAACCTTTTGATTTTTAACCTAACACTTTTAATATCACTAACATTCTTTTTATCGTCTAGATTTTTCATGTAACGATCAAACCCTAAAGAGATTGAGCCAAATAAGGAAGAAAATAGATTAATTATCATGAAAGAAAGTTGCATATTGTCCTATAAAACCATGAGAATGTACTTTTTATGTTTTATTTTATATTAGGGTTCAATCGATTATGGACTGTGAAATTAGGGTTTTGTGGATTAAGGTTAAACCTATAAAGGAATTACGTTGATCAAACATTAAACGATAATAAGGAGAATATGGGTGCCAACTAGTTGAGTTTAATTTGGTGCCCCTTTGCTGAACTTGGTGGCTTAATTCAATAATCAATATCTATTATTATTTTTTGCATGTTGACATTGAACCTCTTTTCTAGATAGATACCGAAAAATGGTGAGTACAAGAATTAAGCAGATGAAGATGGTAATTCCAATGAATTTGAAAATAAAGACTGTAAGGACATACGAAATACAAAAGTAGATTTGTTGTCTTGCGATTATCCTGATCTACCTACGCATTTCACAACTGATGTGGTATGTTAAAATTTAAGAGTGGTATTATAGTTCTTGGTTTGTATTGATTTACGCCAGTGACTTACGATGTAGGTGTCTGAGTCAAAGGATAGTGTTAGAGATTATTGGTGCATGGCTCGCAACCTCATTGTTTATTGTACTATTGTAACAAAAAGAACAAGAATGAGAAGTATGCACGCCAATAGAAGAGGATCATGGATGATTCTACTTTATGAATTTTGGTCATAGAGCAAAGAATTATTTTTCAAAAACTCAACAAAAATGGAGAAAAATAGAGTTAAAAAATGTGGTGATGGAAACGGATACTAGATGTAAAGAATGGATGACACAATAACATGCTTTCTACTGTGTTAAATGGACATCCCTATGTATCAAGACTAAGAGTCCATGAAACTAGGACTGTTGAAACAATGGCATATAATGGAGTTAAGCAATGAAATATGTTAAATGCCATTAAATTTGACTCCCGGACAACCAACCACAAGAACTATGTGCAATGCAAGAGCGAAACTTAAACTACAACATACATAAGGTAGACTAATTACGCAGTATTTTACCAAATTGGATTGTAGTCATCATTTTTCCTTGCAACATAGAGTTGATTATATAGGTAACAAACTTTCTAATTTATTCTTCAGTCATCCTAGGTATGTTTTTCTTTCAAAATATTGTTCTTGGATTGCATGTTCAAGACAAATCGATATAAATTACCATGTTTTCATACAGTGTAGCAAATATCAACGGAGGCTTCTTTTACCATTATACTGGCCTTTATAAGTCGCGAGCCAACTAAATCTTGCATATGGGCACCTGAATTTGTATGGATGTGTTACAACGACAAATAATTTCTAGGTGTTTTCATAATGGATGTCAATCTTGCTCTTACAAATGCAGTGGCTACCATATTTCTAGTGGCCATCTTATTCTTCGTGCATGGTGAATTTCTAAGAATGTTCAAGCTAGTTGGAAACTTGATTTTATAAGAAAGAAACATGTATTGATCGGTGATAAAGAGGTAATCTAAGAGGACGAAGAATACGAACTTTTTTGGGGCGGTCGGATGAATGTGATAAACTCATTATGTAAAGAAGAGTATTGTTGAAACCTAAAATCGTTTCATAATGCATGGCTTATGAAACATAAAAAATCCATCACATACGTCTCAAAAATTTGGTTAAGCAAAAATAAAGAGATACTTATATTAGCGTGGACCAACAAAATTAAGCACCGTGATAATGTTCCAACTAGCATAGTTGAAAGTACACACCACCGTTCGAAACTTTAATTTGATAAATCTGCAGATAGGTTGTGCAATATTGGACTAACGCAGAACCATGTGCAGAGTATGTATATGTTGCGATCGAACATTCATTTGAAATAAGTACATCTATAATAATGCACCGCTTTCGGACCGAACCAATATTTAAAGGAATTTTTAGATATGTATCTCATAAAGCTGTTAACCCCGTTCTTAGAACGCGGCTCAGAAAATAATGCTTCGAGACCACCTAAGTTGTTCAGACGCGACATGGCTCAAGTCGCACTGGTGCGACATGGTTCAGTTCGTTTAGCTCGGCATGATCCGTTGCTTTAGCACATCAAGCCACATGCCATCAAGCCGTTAACACGACCTGAAACCATGTCATACAGATCGCAACCACAGAAAGTTTCATGCCGTTTCCAGCAACATCATCCATGTTGCTGTAAAAGAGATATGTCATGTCGACAGTTCACATCGCATAGTTCTTTCCGTTGGACTCATACTATATGTCGTCCGCACCAAGCATATCCATGTCATAGAACGGTGTACGCAACATAAAATAAAGTCGTTAATGTGACATAAGGTCATATCGTCAGCACGACATACGATGAATTCGTTTAGTGTGCCATGGCCACCGCTATGTTTAAACATACAAGAGTGCATGGCCATGTCGTACTTACAATGGCACTCAAGTCATAAGCATATCAGGTCATTCACCGTGTCATTGAAAGTGAAGCAAACCATCGGTTGTAACCAAGTCGCTATGGCACATTGTAGACCAAGGCGTTAATACTCATGTCGCTCACCTAGCCACCAAGACGTTTACTCGCCACCTGAAGTCATTCACAAACAACAAATAAGGAAGTAATGGTGTTAAAAGGACACATGGCAAGCGTGTTGTTTGATCTTGGAGTTGCAAAACAATGTAAAGTTTCACATACGACATGGAGGAGTTGATAGAAAGAAGCCCGAATACTTGCCACGTCAGCGTTGAATCCATTAGGCCATGATGGCATAGAATCATTCAGTTAGGCTGCAGTTTGAGTCATGCCGTGGAGACCTTCATTTCATGTCGTTAACCCCATAAATTCAAAACCAAATGAGGCAAAAGCATGTCGTGAATGACAGCTATTCGCCATTCGTGCCATTCCAACTCATGACATATTCAGTTTCCGTGTAGTAAGCTATGACATTAAATTCATGTCGTCACTTTAAACCATAAGGTGCTTCAGTCAAGTTGTGAAAGCCACTTTAACCATGTCGTTGCCAGGACCAAGTCGTTGATATGAAGAAACATACATGCTGCATTCATTTAAAGTCATGGTGCATATACTCCCATCCGCTATTTTCATACCAAGCTCATCAAGTCGTTATTGCATAAGGCAACCAGAGTATGCGTGGCAACAGATTAGTGTGGAAAGTATATTATTATATACAATGTATGGACAGTATAAAAGAAGGAACACATGTCCAGAGGAACCAGATCTTGAGTATAGAAACATTCCATTATTCAAGACACGTGTATTGATCCATGTCGCAACTGTTATTACGTTCACATGGTCCAGAACTAGGTCAATTATACTTCATACCCCATGTCGTTTACACATAGAAAGCCGCCGTAATATAAGGAAAAAGCATACTGTTCCTATACATAATGAGGCCACATGTCGCATGGCGTTGAGAACTAATGTCGTACGAACTTAAGCAACATGTCGCTGACAGTTGGATGTTATCTCTTTCATGTCGTTTGCTACTAGGAAATAAAAGCATATCGCTGAACCCTTGTGAACGTATGCCCTGAGTAATTAAATACTCCATGCCCCATCGTTCATATCGCAATATTAATGGCGCAGGCTCCATGTCGCACAACAGCCATACACACTTATTTACTGGAATACCACTACCTCTTAAAGACCTCCTATAAATACCCCTCATAATTCACTTGTGAGGGGGACCGAAACTTCATTCCTGCAAGGAGACTCCGTCAAATTCAAAGCTCATCTACAACTTCTCTAATGGCTTCCATGGATTCAACAACACTTTTCAAACTTCATGAAGATCAAATCCAAATCAATGATTATTAGAGCTTTCTACAATTGAATCTAAACTCCTTCAATCTCATTCAAGCTACATAATAAATCTCTCAAGCATCATTCAAACGATCTCTAGTCCTCTCCAAAGCCTAATTGAATGCTAATTCACTATGAAATCTATGAAGATCATGGAAAAGGATCAAAGCACACAAGTGGTTGAAGATTCATCACAAAGCTAAAAGATCTCTTCATTTTCATCACCAAATTCAAGTGAAATTAGATCATGAGGAAGGAAAAAAATGAGAGAAAAGATTGTAATGAGGGAAAATTCATATGTTGTAAGCTTGAATATCATAATGAGAATGGATTGAAAGTGGACGTAGATTCATAGAGAATTGAACCACTATAAAAATTCCTTTGTGCTCTTACTTGCTTTTATCCGTTTATTTTGTGATTTCGCGGTTCCATATTCTTACCGAATAGGTGAAGTGTAGCTTTTACACCTTTGGTGTTTGATCCCAAATTTGGAGCAAACATTTGGCGCCCACCGTGGGGCCGCCTTCGCCTCTCCTACCTTCTCTCACACTCTCACGAGGTTAAGAGACTCGCATTGAAGTTCTAAGCCGCATCCTTCTCCGAAATCATTGCAAAGTCTAAGAAGACCGTTAGCAAAACCATGATAGAAGCCGATGATGTTGCTAATGAAGAGACACCACTTACTAACCATTTCGATGTTGGTGAAAAATCGATAAGTGGAGCTGGCATGACTAGAAATGAACTAAATACCGCTATTGCCAACGTGAACCACCGAATTGAAACTTCAAATAAAACTTTGATGGATGCTAATGATGCTCTAATGGAAAAAATGAACGCTCTTCTAAATGCTCAACTAATTCAAGCCCCTCTAAAAGTGCATGTGGATCTCGAGGAGAATGATAAATCGCCCACTTCCGATCATAACCGCAACGACAATATGGAAGACGATTATGATTGGACAAGTGGCAGAGATGAAGCTAATATTGAAGAATTGAGATCAAAAGATAAGAGCCATTCCGAAGCGAATGCTCGAAAAGAAGCTAATCCTATCACGGGGGCACCTCTTCATCGAAAATACAAAGGGCTTAAGCTCTCTAATCGAGATCATATGCCTAGACGAACATTTGGTAAAGAGCTCGGCTTCACAGAGCACCATAGCACCGAAGAATACATTTCAGACATGATAGAACAAGCCATGAAAAAGAATCAAGCTAGCAAGGACGACGAAAGAGAATGGGACTTCTCTCCCGATAGGACTCCATTCACCGAAAGAATCCTTGGAGCAGAATGTCCGAAGAAGTTCAATCCTCCAACTCTGCCTCCATACAACGGTCTTGTTGATCCGAACTACTTCCTATTCAAATATGAATGGCATATGAGTGCAGCTAAGGCGACCGATAAGATGAGATGCACGTACTTTCCTCTCTACTTAGAAGGTGCCGCATCACTATGGTTCACAAAGCTACCACCCAAGTCTATCGATCGATTTTCTGACCTCACAAAAAAGTTCAAGGAGCAGTTCCGCCTATACGCTACTAATGCCAAGGATGCTATAACACTTTCAGCAATGAAACAGAATCCATGGGAAAATGTCAAAGCCTTCCTCAGTCGATTCAATGTTGCCTTGTCTGAAGTGAGGAATCTAGAGCCACACATAATTCTCATGGCTTTACTCGACGCTATAGACAAAACGAGCGAATTCGGAAGATGGATAAAGATGAAGGAACCAACTATGCTTGACAAGTTCTATAAGAAGGCGGAGGAGTACATGAGAGTGGACGATAATCCTATACCACTTCAGATCATCGGTGGTAACCAACTTCTTGAAGCTCCCAAAAGTGCTGCTACTCAGTGTGAGCAAAAGAATACTCAGGGGCAGAAGCGAGCCAACAACGGAAACGACCACAAATCCAATAAAAAGTTTCGCCTTCTTGACTCGTCGGAGTTAACTCCTCTGAATAACACTCCCGAGAACATCTACCTTGCCACAAAGGAGATAGAAGATTACCTAGAGCCTCGGCCAATAAAAATGAATGACCATCTGGCTAAATCCGGGAAGTTCTGTCGGTATCATATTCAGCCGAGCCACAGCACCAACAAATGCAGGCATCTGAAATCATTAATTGAAGAGTTGATTAGGAAAAACCGTCTGCAACAATTTGTGAAGAACTCCGAAGATGCAAATCCTTATGCAGCTCCCCTGGGGCAAGGGGCACCAAATGATCAGTCTGGTCCAAACAACGTAGCTTCTGCCCAGCTCACTCCAAGGCTGATAATCAACTGACAACCATTGATGATGATCTAATATCTATGGCTCAGAATAAGCAATCATTATCGCCTCTCTGCATTACTTTACTCTTTACTATGTTTTAATTTCTTGTAAAAAGTCTATAATGGTTTACATGCATTGTACAGAACAAAAGAGCTACGAATGAAATGTTACCTGCTTATGCAAATCTCTGACTTGCAAAATATATATGAAAATTTTGCTAAAAGACGATTTTCTCATTGCAGGCTACTACGTAGGCGTTTGCTTCCTCAAGATCCGATGAAATGAGGCAACTCCGATAATACCAACTCAACGGTTGATCCAGGAAATCCCAACAAATTGAACGGAGAATAAAGCAACAAGTTGTCATGGATCCAAAACCTCATCCCCCAAAGGTCGTGGGAATCCGTAGGCGCGAAACGAAGCACGGGAGCTTGCTAAAGCAAGGCAAAGCGTGGGAGTTCGTAAGCACGGAGCGATGCGGCCTTAACCCAATGGTTCGCGGGAATCCGTAGGCGCGAAAGAAGCGCGGGAGCTTGCTAAAGCAAGAGAAGCGTGGGAGTTCGTAAGCGCGGAGCGATGCAGCCTTAACCCAAAGGTTGCGGGAATCCGTAGGCGCGAAATGAAGCGCGGGAGCTTGCTCAAGAAAGATGAAGCGTGGGAGTTCATAAGCGCAGAGCGATGCAGCCTTAACCCAATGGTTCGCGGGAATCCGTAGGCGCAAAAAGAAGTGCGGGAGCTTGCTAAAGCAAGACGAAGCATGGGAGTTTATAAGCGTGGAGCGATGCAGCCTTAACCAAAAGGTTGCGGGAATCTGTAGGCGCAAAACGAAGCGTGGGAGCTTGCTAAAGCAAGACGAAGCATGCGAGTTTGTAAGCGCGGAGCGATGCAGCCTTAACCCAATGGTTCACGGGAATCCATAGACGCGAAACGAGGTGCGGGAGCTTGCTAAGGCAAGACGAAGCGTGGGAGTTTGTAAGCACGGAGCGATGCAGCCTTAACCCAAACCTCGCGGGAGTTCGCACAGCGAAACGATGCAACAACAAAAATCCCTTTACATAGAGAAAGTGACTTCTCCGTAGGAGATATCAACAATGTTCAATGAAATCCATCATGTTGATTCAATCGCAAGAAAAAGACAAGACATGGGATTAAAAGGACCTCACTAAAACATGGGGCATCCAATGGAATCTTCAATGCCAAAACTAATCAGCAAGACAAACAAACATTGAGCGGCGAAATTCTTCGCATAATGAACGCTAACAATGGCCTCCAGAGCCGAGGCACGGATAATCAAAGATTCTCCAAAGAGAAGCAGAAAATAATTCACAAATACTTATTTCCCAAATGAGAAATATCATATACTATCATATGAGATTTTAAAACAATAGCTTTTGAAATCCGCAGTTGGCATAGTCGACTAGTTGATTTCAAGCGTTAACACGAATTCGAATTAGAATTTCGTGTTTGTACAAGCAATATTTGACGGGTTATAAACCGTTGGATAAAATAATTTGTGCAGGCACTTCATTCAATTAAAAATAAAATTCCCTATAACTCATTTTTAGTAATTAACTAATCTGTTACTGATGCGGATAGTCGATGGTGAGCATAAGTCCAAAGTTGCGCAATCACTTGTTCTAATTACAGAACAGGTGGAGTAAAGCAATTTACGATCCAATGCATCGTCAAAAGACGACAAACTAAGATGAAACTCTGGAAAATCATCAGCAACGCAAAAATACATTGGAATTTATGATACCAGATCAAATGACATGAAGATACGAGCAAATCCAGATTATACTCTAAGACCAATCAAGCAAAGGCTCACCAATTACAGTAGTCATTTCGAAGCCTGCATTCCTCGCAAGCAAGAAATACAAGCTTCGAGGGGCAAATGTTAACCCTGTTCTTAGAACGCGGCTCAGAAAATAATGCTTTGAGACCACCTAAGTTGTTCAGACGCGACATGGCTCAAGTTGCACTGGTGCGACATGGTTCAGTTCGTTCAGCTCGGCATGATCCGTGGCTTTAGCACATCAAGCCACAGGCCATCAAGCTGTTAACATGACATGAAACCATGTCCATACAGATTGCAACCACAGAAAGTTTCATGCCGTTTCCAGCAACATCATCCATGTCGTTGTAAAAGAGATCTGTCATGTCGACAGTCCACATCACATAGTTCATTCCGTTGGACTCATAGTATATGCCGTTCGCACCAAGCATATCCATGTCATAGATCGGTGTACGCAACATAAAATAAAGTCGTTAATGCGACGTAAGGTCATATCGTCAGCACAACATACGATGAAGTCGTTTAGTGTGCCATGGCCACCACTATGTTCAAACATACAAAAGTGCATGGCCATGTCGTACTTACAATGGCACTCAAGTCGTAAGCATATCAGGTCATTCCCCATGTCATTGAAAGTGAAGCAAACCATCGGTTGTAATCAAGTCGCTATGGCATATTGTAGACCAAAGCGTTAATACTCACCTCGCTCACCTAGCCACCAAGACATTTACTCGCCACCTGAAGTCATGTCGCAAGTAACAAATAAGGAAGTAATGGTGTTAAAAGGACACATGGCAAGCGTGTTGTCTGATCTTGGAGTTGCAAAACAATGTAAAGTTTCACATACGACATGGAGGAGTTAATAGAAAGAAGCCCGAATACTTGCCACGTCAGCGTTGAATCCATTAGGCCATGATGGCATAGAATCATTCAGTTAGGCTGCAGTTTGAGTCATGCCGTGGAAACCTTCATTTCATGTCGTTAACCCCATAAATTCAAAACAAAATGAGGCAAAAGCATGTCGTGAATGACAACTATTCACCATTCGTTCCATTCCAACTCATGACATATTCAATCGCCATGTCATAAGCTATGACATTAAATTCATGTCATCACTTTAAACCATAAGGTGCTTCAGTCAAGTTGTGGAAGCCACTTTAACCATGTTGTTGCCAGGAAAAAGTCGTTTGATATGAAGAAACATTCATGCCGCATTCATTTAAAGTCATGGCGCATATACTCCCATCCGCTATTTTCATACCGAGCTCATCATGTCGTTATTGCATAAGGCAACTAGAGTATGCGTGGCAATAGATTAGTGTGAAAAGTATATTATTATATACAATGTGTGAATAGTATAAAAGAAGGAAAACATGTCCAGAGGAACCAGATCTTGAGTATAGAAACATGCCATTATTCAAGACACGTGTATTGATCCATGTCGCAACTGTTATAACGTTCACATGGTCGAGAACTAGGTCAATTATACTTCATACCCCATGTCGTTTACACATAGAAAGCTGTCGTAATATAAGGAAAAAGCATACTGTTCCTATACATAATGAGGCCACATGTCGCATGGTGTTGAGGACTAATGCCGTACGAACTTAAGCAACATGTCGCTGACAGCTGGACGTTGTCTCTTTCATGTCGTTTGCTACTTGGAAATAAAAGCATGTCGCCGAACCCTTGTGAACGTATGCCGTGAGTAATTAAATACTCCATGCGCCCTCGTTCATATCGCAATATTAATGGCGCAGGCTCCATGTCGCACAACAACCATGCACACTTATTTACTAGAATGCCACTACCTCTTAAAGACCTCCTATAAATACCCCTCATAATTCACTTGTGAGGGGGACCGAAAATTCATTCCTACAAGGAGACTCCGTCAAATTCAAAGCTCATCTACAACTTCTCTAATGGCTTCCATGGATTCAACAACACTTTTCCAACTTCATAAAGATCAAATCCAAATCAATGATCATTAGAGATTTCTACAATTGAATCTAAACTCCTTCAATCTCATTCAAGCTACATTATAAATCTCTCAAGCATCATTCAAACGATCTCTAGCCCTCTCCAAAGCCTAAATTGAATGCTAATTCACTATGAAGTCTATGAAGATCATAGAAAAGGATCAAAGCACACAAGTGGTTAAAGATTCATCACAAAGATAAAAGATCTCTTCATTTTCTTCACCAAATTCAAGTGAAATTAGATTATGAGGAAGGGAAAAAGAGAGAGAAAAGATTGTAATGAGGGAAAATTATATGTTGTAAGCTTGAATATCATAATGAGAATGAATTGAAAGTGGACGTAGATTCATAGAGAATCGAACCACTATAAAAATTCCTTTATGCTCTTACTTGCTTTTATCCGTTTATTTTGCGATTTCGCAGTTCCATATTCTTACCGAATAGGTGAAGTGTAGCTTTTACACCTTTGGTGTTTGATCCCAAATTTGGAGCAAACAACTACTAAAAGAAATATCTTCAATTTCAAATGTCATCTTGAGTATAAATAATTGTAATTGTGTGTTATGGCAAGCAAATGAACAACTTGTGCATGTATGCTTGTGGACCTTAAACATTCATATGGTTTTATTCCTCTTAGTGGTATAGACTCATTCTGAAAGAAGCTATCTTGCATTCCTCCTAAGTTGCATTATTCGACTACTGATCTCTACAATCTCCTGAAATTCAAGCTTTGGAAAGTAGTTATGACCAGTCTCACTTTAATGTAACAAAGTGAACTGAAAATGGTTGCATTTCGTCAAATAACTAGTAACTTAGAACCTGCAGTGTCTGCTATTAAAAAAAGTAGAACATTGGAAAAAGATAAGATGTATAAACAAAATCCTTCCTAACTTTAACATGTTGAAGCATCATTGTCTTGTGGCCTAAATCTCACTTTTATTCATTTTAATAGAATGAGAACTGCCAAGAATAAAGTAAGCGAGAACAACTAAGTTGATGTGCATTACCTAGTACAAATACTAGAATGTATGTGCAACATATAATTGGTTTGGAAGACATGCCTGGGGATGGTAATTTTATGTATTGGTTTGTTGTTAATCAATTGAACCTTCATGATAAAAGACTTGATAATCCTTATCAGCTTGTACGTGAGTCCACGATTAACAATTGCTACTCTAGTCTGAAATGTATGTAACAATGTGGTATGATTGTGTCTATAAAGAATCGAAGATTAAGGTATACAACACAAATCGTATTGGGTTTAACGAGTGGATGTAGATGCCAGAATCATGTTTTGTTATTCTTGAAAGATTTGGCACTACTATTGTTTTACTAAGCGACAATAATTTGTTCATTTGTTCCGATAACTATTTGTGTGAGCATGTTAAAATAAAATAAAAGGGTGGTTATGGGTTACGTTGACAACTCACAATGCAAATATCTATCAGTCTCTTTGAGATTTTCGGGTAGTCACAAAATGGAAAGACAAAAGATAGCAGAGTTATTCAGGACATTAGAATGGCGATTCCTCGTAATCGCTCCCTGTGATGCTTAGGAACCATGGCAATAAGGATCTCAAGACACAGCTACAGATGAAGCGGTAACACTAGTATTGGTGGGTTTGAATACTGGGGCAAGAGCCCTCACTTTATGAGCCAATGTGTTTCTTTAGTGTTAAGCTCCATCCAAACTCCCATTTCCCTTATTCTCCGATTTATGTATTTTTGAAGAATAGGGTTACAGCTACCGCGGAACAAAACGTACAACACGCATTGAATAAGTGAATGTGAGGATGGATGATGCTTGCTATGCTTTCTTAATAAATTATCACCCTAGGGATGCCATTAGATGTAGATGGTATTCACACACGGATAGATTGTGTTGATGTAGACATTTAGGCGCCCCAATACTCAAACGTAGAGTTCACTCATATTATTGATTCTATTAGAGTACTATATATTTCTATGTAATAACTCTTTGGATGCAATGATAGGTCAGGTATGGTTTGCCGTACTGTGCGTTCCATTTATTTATATACTGGAGATTTTGTCGCATGCACCAGATTTGGTTTGACCTAGAGTTTTATCCTTTGCTTCTTATTACTCAGAGCTCTCACTTAGAAGACAAGAGGCAAGTTAGGATTGAGCACAAGTAGCTGACTGAGAGACGAGCAAGAGGTTATCCACATATTATACATATGTACTTTATCTTATTTCTCTATTCACTATTGTGGTGCTCATTAGTACCTTTATTTTTTTCTTTAGAGATAGTTTCCGTTGGAGATATTTCCTTTGTATAACTTTGTGGTATTGTGCTTTACTATTTTGAACTTGTTATTCTAATTTTTGGGATTCATTTCGGTTATTATTATATCACATATTTTATATCAGTTAGTTTTATCACTATATTTTATTCCATGCGCTATGAGATATACGACAGGTTCTGTATAGTTTTTGAATTTTTCATCTTTAATGGCCACCTTACATTGTTCAGAGTATTGGAAGTGTAGGGTGGTTTTGTCATTTGGTAAAAGAGCGAGGTTGCATTGTTTAGCCTTGGGGATAAATCGCGAGCACATATATACAGGCGCACGTACTTGTAAAAATATTTTGGTTTTTGAAACTCTATGTATATTATAGTATAATTCGAAGTGCACGAGCACTAGTCAAGTACGACTCCTTGTACAAAGTCTTATCATCTCTATCTCTAATTGAAGGATGAGTCGCCTAACAAGAAGTGCTGTAGGGATTTTGAATTCAGTAGCTAAGGGAGGAAGTGGTTCGGAAGTTGCTAATCTTGACTTGTAAACCATGTTCAATACCTTCATGAGGAATATGATACAAAATGCTCAAGTAGCTACTCCTAACACTACTGCTAGGAATGATGCTTGACCATAGGTGCCCGAAACTGATATTGCCTAAGCTTAATATGGATTTTGCCAGCTTGAGAGGCAAACCTTTTCTGGGAACGAAATCAACGATAGAGGTCCAGGATTGGCTCGATACTTGAGGGCGAATCTTTGCTGATCTTAGTTTGAAAGATGCTATGAAAAGGAAGTTTGTGTCGCGACAACTCCACGAATGAGATATGAATTGGTGGAATGCGGTGAAGGTTGCTACACTAGAGGATGATTTCACTTGGGATCAGTTCAAGACTCGTTTTGTGGCAAATATTTTTTCGGTCGCCCATAAGTTGGCTTTGTTTAGGAGAGTTAAGGTAAGGGACATGACTAATGCGTAGCTGAGTTTTTTACTTTGTCTAAGTACGGTATATTTCTCGTCCACACCATACAGAAAAAGAATTAGAAGTTAATGTAACACCCCACCTCCGCTAGGGTCACTCGCAAAGGGAATGCACTAGTTTTGGTGGAGTATTATCTAGGTAAACATACACAGAGATATCACAAGACAGAACATAAATAAAGCAGCGGTAAAAATTAAAAACCAAATTTTTATTACTTTCAAGAAAAGAGTCAAAACCCCATATATCCAAGGTACAAATTATTCCATTACATCAAGTTCCAAATAAAGAAGCATAAACTTAAGATGTAAATTATTGCCTATAAATAGCAGAAGCAGCCATAACATAGCTCAAGACCAAACCGTACATGAGCTGACAGAAAGCAAGCTAAATCCAAGCTAAGAGCTAGTGTTTCCTCCCTGAGAACCTGAGGGGGGGGGGGACGAAAGAAAAAGGGTCAGTCATAAGACTGGTAAGCCCTAGTGACTTTCAGTATAAAAACTAGTAAAGGTAACATGATATGCGAAAACTGGAATTAAACATAAGGATGATAACAGGACTGGTATGATAATTAAGATAACAGGATAAGTCAAGTCTAGCATCGCATATCCAAGATTCGCTGCACCATCTGTACTTGTGTTCTAACCCGTGCCAAGTATTAATCATGAAATGATCCCTTGGCCCAGTATCATGAAGTGACCCATTACGGGGTCCTACGGTACGATCTACTAATCGATCGACTCCCTACAAGTTCTAGCTCGTCAAGTGTCTGTGTCATATGGCCCTATCCTGAAATGTAGTTACCTGTGCTAGGTCCACCATAGGGTGTATCAAGCCCTATGGTGCCAACCAACGACACGAATCAAGCACGCACAGTGTAAACCTACGGGTGCCCAATGCCTGCTTTTTCAACTCCGGACTACGTGCACGACCATAGTCCGCCTAAACCTACAATAGCGCACCTGCTCAGCCATCGTTCTGGTCGCTTACAATCAGCCCAGTAATCATGCCCCACCCTGCCTAGTCCCAGGGTATCGTGATACATCTAAGTGGGTTACTGCTGAAAAGGACCGCGCAACTAGGGTTTCTAATGGGTTAAGTGTTGTCATTCAAATTCGTGACTTAACCCTGTCCAGATAATGTATCAAGTTGGTTAAGTGTGTTCGAGTGGTTCATGACTTAACCCTATCAAATCATAGTGTCAAGTTGGTTAAGTATATTCAAGTGGTCCATGACTTAATCCTATCATGTGGCATTAATTCATTAATGCACCCCAACCTCTCACATTAGACTAATTGTTGTGGTCACTGGATTTGCCGGGCGGTTCCGGGCAGATTTACACCACAACATAGTCTAACCTCGGGTTTTACGTGCGATATGACCAACTACCCCACATTGGATCCTATTGTTTGCAGTCACTGGATTTGCCGGGTGGTTCCGGGCAGATTTACACTGCAAACTCAACCGAACCTCGAGTTGGCCATTTTCAAGTTTATCTAAGTGTCATGCCCATTTTCAAGTTTTCATGTCAAAATTCATGTCAAGTTTTCATGTCAGGTTTCATGTAAATTTCATGTCAAGTTCTTGTCCATATACAGGTTCAAGTTATATTAACGTTCATGTTCAAAGCCAATTCATGTTTTACCTAATCTACCCAAATCGTATTCCCATCGCACATAAACTCGAATCGATACAAATAAATCTAATTAGGGAATAACATAAGAAGAGACGGGTATAAGGTGGCAAAAGTGATTACTAGCATAACATGGTATGACTTGAGATAAATGATTATAACATTACTAGCATATGGAATATTGGCCTCAAACATAAAGATTCCAAATCTAGCAAAATAAGGTACTAGTCAAGATAACAGTGACATAAGGTGATAGTCATGGTAACGGTTGACATAAGGTGATAGTCATAAACTTGTGACTAATAGCAGATTCAACATGATAATATGAGGGGTTTTTCTTTTTGATTTACAACATGAATAGGCCCCAAATCAATGTCATAGTAATATACCCAAAAGTCAAGATCCAAGATGAACAAGCATGGATGTAAAACAATCATCATACACAGGTCCAATTTCAATTTACAACATATTCATATAACATTTACAGTTTAAATCTAAAAGTAACTAGGGCTTACAGATCGTGGTTCGAGAATTAGAAAAAGAGAGTCGATGTTGAATCTTTATATGCTTAGTCAAGTCCTAACAGAAATCCCCAAATCAGCAATTCTCTTAACGTAATTTCGACGTAGAAGAAGTAGTCCCTTCCTCCAACTTTTTAACCAGAATTAGAGAAGCATAAGGTCAGAGAGAATTTTTGTGTAGAGAGACTAGTGTTAGGGGCTGTTTATATAGGGTCAGGTCAATGAATGTAGACAGAAACGAGGCCAGAAACATCAAAGTGAATCCAGCTTCAAAAGTGGGCTCGGCCACCAGGTCGACCCCCAGGTCGACACCCAGGTCGACACTATGGTCGATCTGGTCATGGGCAGGTCGACTCCATGGTCGACCCCCAGGTCGACCTGGTCCTGGGCGGGAAATTTCCCGCCCAGTCTGTTCTGTGGTTTGAATTCGAAATTTGGATTCGAATTCTGAGCTATTTTGAACTTGGAATTTTCTGAAAACTTCGAAGGGTCATAACTTGGTCATACAGACTCCGATTTTCGAAAACTCGGACTCGTTTCCAAGCAGAATTTCATGACGAACGCAATGGCGTAACCCGTTTCCCTTGATTCTCATTTTAAAAATTAATTCTGCCTTGATTTATACTTATTACACGTTATCAAAATACGGGTTGTTACATTCTCCCTTCCTTAAAGGATTTTGTCTCCGAAATCTCTAAGTTAGGGAGGATGTGTCCTACCATCCATCATCCATCTACTCAAAACATCATCCACAAGCAACCATTATCCTTAAAAGGTTTCTAGTGTTGTATGAACATATGCAGAAAGTGAGTGTATATGTACTTATCTAATGCAGAAGATCAGGCAGTTACTGATTCAGTAAACCTCCTTAATGAAAAATATGTTAGTGTAATGAATCCAACATGTTCAGATTCCTAACATAATTTATAATCTCTACATGAGTGAACATAACATTCATTCATATGCAACATCCAAGTGGTAGCATAACAAGTTCCATCCATGTATAAGTGTAAGAACTCATGCATATGCAACATGAAAATGTGACTGAGCCGATCTAGTGCCTAATGTGTGTCATGCATCCACTAGCAACCACTTGCGAACACTTGCAACCATTTGCAAACATCAACCATAACATGTTTCAATCACATGTTTACATCCATATGGTTCTACCTAAGGTTCTCAAGATAAGATCGAGAAGATAACAAGACAAACGTAGGTAGTAGAAGCATGATACGAAAAGGTTTTCAAGTTTATAGGAAAAAGAGATCGAGAATGTACCCTCAAAAAGAAATGGGTAAAGCGTGTGCATCTTCTCTTCGGTTTCCCAAGTTGCGTCTTCTTGGGCTTCACTCCACTGCACTTTAACTAGCTTGACTTCTCGATTCCTTAGCTTCTTAATCTCCGTTCCTAAGATACGAATCGGAACTCGCCTCAATGTTGCTTCTTTTTCCATTTCTACGTCTTCAAGGATGCTTGGCTCAACCACTTCGGCTGACTCATGCAAGCACTTCCGGAGATGCGAGACGTGAAAGACATTGTGTACTCCAGTCAGCTTCTTGGGTAAGTCTACCTTATAGGCCCTCCGTCGAAGCCTCTCAAAGATAGGGAACGGTCCTACGAACCTTGGTGCTAGCTTTCCAACTGCTCCAAAACGAACTACATTGCGTAATGGAGAAACTTTTATAAAGACCATATATCCGACTTCGAACTCTAGGTCTGTCCTTCTCTTATCCACATAAGATTTCTGTCTATCTTGGGCCGTTTTCATCCGTCTTCGTATCAACTCAACCTTCTCAGAAGTGTCCCTTATCATGTCGGGCCCAAGTATAAGCCTATCTGTCATTTCCCACCAACAAGTTGGTGGCCTGCACGGTCTTCCATATAAGGCTTTGAACGGTGCCATCCCGATGCTAGCTTGATAACTGTTATTATAAGCAAACTCCACGAGAGGAAGATGGTCTTCCCAAGTACCACCAAAGTCAAGAATGCATAGCCTTAGGAGATCTTCTAGTACCCTATTTACCCTTTCGGTTTGTCCATCCGTCTGTGGGTGATAGGCCGTGATTAAACTCATTCGTGTACCCATTGCTTCTTGTAGACTATTCCAAAACTAGCTAGTGAAAATCGGGTCACGATCACTAACTATACTAGAAGGAACCCCGTGCAACCGTACTACCTCTCGAAGGTAAATAGACGCTAGCCATGATGCGGTCCTCTTGCTTTTCACCGGAATGAAGTGAGCACTTTTCGTGAGTCAATCGACTATGACCCATATGCTAGTATTTCCCTTCCTTGACCTAGGCAGTCCATCCACGAAATCCATCGAGATACTTTCCCATTTCCATTGCGGGACCTCCAAAGGATGTAATAGCCTACCGGGCTTCTTTGACTTGGCCTTTACTTGTTGGCACACCATGCACTTCGAAACGAACTCTGCCATGTCCTTTTTCATTCCAGCCCAAAAGAAAATGCATTTCATATCTCTGTACATCTTATCCCCTCCAGGATGTATGGTCATCTTCGAGTGATGCGCCTCTTCAAGGACTTTCCTTACTAGGTCTCCCACTTGTGGGACACATAGCCTTCCATCGCGCCTTAGCCATCCCTTGTCATCTATGGCATACCTACTGAGGTGACTTGACGTCTCACCACTAATCAGCTTGTCCATGATTTCGATTATCTGTGGGTCTTCCTTCTGTGAAGTCCCTACTTGATCAAGAAGTGTAGGTCTTAACTCAAGAGATGCTAATGTAGCAGTCAATGACTCAATAGCAGGTGTAAAATCAAAGGTTGCTATAAACTCAAGGCTTTTCCTTTCAACAAACAAGGGGCTCAAAGTCAACCTTTTTCTACTTAGCGCATCCGCCACCATGTTACCCTTGCCAGGGGTATAAGCTATATCGAAGTCATATGATGCCAAGAATTCCATCCACCGCTGTTGTCTCAGATTCAAATCTTTCTGTGAGAAGAGGTACTTGAGCAATTTGTGGTCGGTATAAGGCTCGAACCTCTCCCCTAGAAGATAATGGCGCCAAGATTTAAGTGCAAAAACGATCGCGACCAACTCCATGTCATGCGTGGGATAGTTTTTCTCATGAACTTTAAGTTGTCTGCCCCCGTAGCATATTACTCTTCCTTCTTGCATTAGGACAGCGCCTAATCCCGTGCCGCACGCATCTTTGTATACCGTAAACACCTTGCCTCCATCAGGTAATGCTAAAATTGGAGCTGTGGTGAGGGCTCTCTTGAGTCTCTGAAAAGCAACGTCACACTCTATGTCCCATGCAAAAGCTAGGTTCTTCTTTGTTAACTTAGTAAGAGGGGCTGAAATCTTAGCGAAGTCCTTAATGAACTTCCTGTAGTAGCCCGCCAAACCGAGAAAGCTCCTCACCTCCGTTGCATTCTTAGGAATTTTCTAGTCTTGTACCATGACCACCTTTGCGGGGTCCACGGCTATGCCTTGCTTAGAAACTACATGTATAAGGAACCGAACTTCCTTCCTCCAAAAATGGCATTTGGAGAACTTAGCCTTTAACTGGTGTGCTCTAAGTGTTTCCATGACTTCCTTGAGATGTCTAGCATGCTCTTCTTCATCTTTTGAGAAGATCAAAATATCATCCACGAAAATACCACAAACTTGTTAAGAAACTCCCGAAACACCCTACTCATCAAGTCTACAAAGTATGCGGGTGCATTCGTTAACCCAAACGGCATGACGAGCCATTCGAAGAACCCATCTGGAGTCCTAAACACAGTTTTTTCAATGCTATCCTCAGCCACTCTAAGCTGATGGAATCCTGTGGCTAGATCGAGTTGAGAGAAAACAGATGCTCCCACAAGGTGGTCAAACAAATCATCGATTCTTGGTAGTGGGTGCCTACTCTTCTTTGTCAGCTTGTTTAACTCACGATAATCTACGCACAGATGAAGCGATCCATCCGCCTTAGTAGCAAATACCACTGGAGCACCCCATTCAGAAATGCTTCGTCTTATGAAATTTTTCTCAAGCAACTAATTAACTTGTTTACTGAGCTCTCTTCTTTCTCGCGGGGCCATGAGCCTAACGGGCAATGAAACTGGCTTGGCATTATCAATAAGATAAATTCGGAAGTCTATCTCGCGTTTAGGAGGTAACCCCCTCACTTCATCAAATACATCTGGATATTCTCGGACCACTCTTACAGATTGCAAATTATAGTCGGACGAGTCAAGGGATTCAAGATAACACAACATGACCGGACCCTTAGGGTTACAAGAAATTTCAAGGGTATTATCGAGGCGAGTCATGAGCCCCACTACCCTTCGTTCACAATCAAGAATGGCTCCATAATCGGACAGCCAATCCATACCTAGGATCAAACCGTATCCCATAAATCCGATAACATAAGCATTACACGTGAATTCTACGCTTAAGATAGAGATCCTCAAATCCACACACATCATAGATAAATGGGCGGAGCCCCCAATTGGATTTGAAACTATAACGGGATCCTCAACCAGACTAGTACTTAGGTGCAGATTTTCAACAATATCAGAAGAGATAAAAGTATGCGATGCGCTAGAGTCAAATAAGGTTCGAAAAGGAAAGTTAGAAATGTAAATAAGGCTTTCTACGGAAATATTACTACCTCGGTCAAGAGCTGGAGTGGTGTTGAGAGCATGCAACTGCCCTCCAGAAGGTCCTGCTCGTTGGGTCTGCCCTTGCTTCTTGGGGAAATCCTTGCTGATGTGTCCAGTATCTCCACAATGAAAGAATTCACCCAACTTCCTCTTCTTCTTTCTACAGTCTTTAGCTAGATGTCCCGTAATACCACAAAAGTTGCACTTCCTCGTCTCACGTGGTTTGTTGTTGCTCTTGTTATTCTTGTTGCCCCCTTCTTGGAGTCAACTTTCTTATTCTGAGTCTCATTAGGCTTAACCTCCTTCTTGCTATTCTTGTCTTCCTCATGAAGTAAAGCCATATCCACCAAGCTTTCAAAGGTTGCCCCCATGGGTATATGAGTTATGGACAAACTGTGTAGTGGCTCGTTCAATCCTCGAGCAAAGCGTACAACCTTTTTCTGGGCTGTGTTGACCAAATCCAAACTGAACCGAGCAAGCTGATTAAACTTATTCACGTACTCCCTAACAGACATGTCCCCTTGCTTGAGTGCTAGGAACCTCTCCATCTGAAGGTTCTCTTCTGCTGACGATAAGAATTTAAGCCTAAACCTCTCTCTAAAGTCTGCCCAAGTCTCAATTGGCCTGGTAGCATTGGTGACTTCCCACCAAAAAGCAACTTCCTCTTTCAACAACTATGCTACCAACTAAACTTTCCTATGGTCCTCCACATCAAAGATAATGAACAAGTCTTCAGTCTCTTTTAGCCAGTTTCGTGCCTCAACAAAGGTTTCAGTTCCAACGAAGTTCTTGCCGCCTATTGCTTTAAAGTCTTTGCATATTTTGGCAAAGGTGGTACCAGGAGGAGAAGGAACCGCGGCCACGAGGGGAGGAGGAGGAGGGATGTCTGTCGGGCTCGCACCATTGGCCCTAGCTTCTAAGTACCTTCGGAACCATCCAGGAACTGGGGCTTACAGAACATGGTTCGAGAATTAGAAAAAGTGAGTCGATGTTGAATCTTTATATGCTTAGTCAAGTCCTAACAGAAATCCCCAAATCATCAATTCTCTTAACGTAGTTTCGACGTAGAAGAAGTAGTCCCATTCTCTAACTTTTTAACCAGAATTAGAGCAGCATAAGTTCAGTGAGAATTTTGTGTAGAGAGACTGGTGTTAGGGGCTGTTTATATAGGGTCAGGTCAACGAATGTAGACAGAAACGAGGCCAGAAACATCAAAGTGAATCCAGCTTCAAAAGTGGGCTCGGCCACCTGGTCGACCCCCAGGTCGACACCCAGGTCGACACTATGGTCGACCTGGTCCTGGGCAGGTCGACTCTATGGTCAACCCCCAGGTAGACCTGGTCCTAGGCGGGAAATTTCCCGCCCAGTCTGTTTTGTGGTTTGAATTTGAAATTCGAATTCGAATTTTGAGCTGTTTTGAATTTGGAATTTTCTAAAAACTTCAAAGGGTCATAACTTTCTCATACGGACTCCGATTTTCGAAAACTCGAACTCGTTTCCAAGCAGAATTTTGAGACGAACGCAATGGCGTAACCCATTTCCCTTGATTCCCATCTTAAAAATTAATTCTGCCTTGATTTATAGTTATAACACGTTATCAATATACGGGTTGTTATAGTTTGTACTTGGATTAGATGATCATTTAGGAGAGAAGCTCTTAAATTATGTTGTGGAGACCTTTGAGTCGATATGGGGAAGGCGCTAAGGCATGAGATTAGCTATCCTAAATCTAAGGCTTCAGCCGATGTTGCTCTTAAAGAAGAGCCAAAATCACAAGCGAGCAGTAGAGGCAAGAAGAAATGGAACAACAAGATGAAGCCACCTCAGAATATGGAAGGACAGAAGAAGAAGGTCAAGTTTGTTGTAACTTGCTTTAACTACGGAGAGGAGGTCCATTATAAGAATCAGTTTCCTGGCGGCGAGTAGTAAGTTTTGTCTCTATCACAAGATTAGACATCTCAAGAAGGATTGCCCGGAGGCAGCTAAGCAGGTTGTGAAGGCATATGATATCAATATTGTTCCTAGTTAGTTGAATGCCCTTTGGCAAAGGAAAAGGGAATGGCTTTGTCATTCAAGGTATTCTTTCCATTTCCAATGTTCCTATTCGCATTTTGTTTGATGTTGGGGCTTCCCATTCCTTTGTATATAGAGACACAGTAGACAAACTAGGATTATTGAAGCCCAAAATCATCAACAGACCTTTAGTAGTGACAAATCCTGTTGGCAGCCCCGCCAATCTCTGTATGGTTTGTCATAATCTTGTTTTATCGAGTCATGGATGCTCTTTTGTTTGTGATTGCTTTATTTCGTGGTTTGTTGGTTTTGGTATCATAATTGGGATGGACTGGCTGAGTAAGTGCGAAGCAGTAGTAGATTATGTGAGGATGTCAGCGACGATAGGGATGAACGATTAAGTGGAGGTTAATGGTAGGCTGATTGCCAATTGAGGAGGTAATGGCCAGTTATCTACAATCGCTCGAGGTTTCAGACGATGAGTTGTCGACAGTGTCAGTCGCTAGGAAGTATCCGGAGATATTCGTAAAAGTGATCGAACTTCTACCTAAAAGAGAGATCGAATTCCGTATTGATTTGAAAAGGATGCTAAACTAGTAATGATGCCTTTGAGGAGGATGACACCCAGAGAGCGAAGAGAGCTTGAGGTGCAAGTGAATAATCTTTTAAAAAAGACTTCATTTGGGGGAGTATGTCTAAATAGGGTTATCCAGTAGTAATCACAACGAAGGCGGATGGTTCCCCTAGATTATCTATTGACTACCATGAGTTGGATAATGTGACAAGGAAGAATAAGTATCCTCTACCACGTATAGATGATTTGATTGATTAACTTCGTGGTGCAAGGATGTTTTCTCAATTGGATCTTGCTACTAGATTTCACCAGCTTAGAATGGCCATAGATAGTGTACCAATAATGACGTTTCGAACACTATCTAGATTTTATAAGTGGTTGGTTATGCCATTCAAGATAATCAATGTACCTTCCTACTTTGTGGATCGTATGAACCATGCATTCAAAGATCAGTTGAATAAGTTATACTTGTGCACGTTGATAATATTTTGGTTTAATCTCAATCGATGGAGGAATACAAGACACATTTGAGAATTTTTCTTATGGTGTTTAAGGAACACCAGCTAAAGGAAAAGTTTGTCAAATGTCACTTCTGAAGGAGGAAATTGAGATTCTTGTGTCATGTTATTATGGAACGAGGTATAGCTGTAGATCTGCAAAGGTTGCAGCAATATAATATTGGACTACACCCTATAATGCTATGAATGTGAGGAGTTTCTTGGGATTTGCAGAATATTATTGGAAGTTCATCCAAGACTTCTCTAAGATAGTCACATCTTTGACCAACTTAACTAAGAAGAATTGGATTTTTACTTGGGTTGCTAGATGTTAGCATGCGTTTGTAAGGATAAAGGAAAGATTTACAAGTGCACAGATGGAAATGAGGAGATGACGGTATACAAAGATGTTTATATTATCGGAATGAGATACTAATGTAGAAAGGTAAGGTTGTAGCTTATTATATAGACAATTAAAATCACATGAGAAGAACTATGCTACGAATGATTTGGAATTTACAGTAATTATATTTATGCTTAATGTATGGAGGCACTATCTTCTAGGAGAGAGGTTTGAGTTGTTTACTGGTCATAAGTTGTTGAAGTATCTATTTTCGCAAAAGGATCTTAACCTTTGTCAGTAATGATGGTTAAAGTTTCTAGATTTCTACGATTTCATAATAACGTATATGTAAGGGAATGGTAATGTAATTGCTGATGCTTTGAGTCTAAGACACGCTAGTTTGGGCGCTATCTTTGTTGAATGGAAGCGGTTAGAATATATTTCACGTTATGATTTTCGACCAAGATGTGAGTTAGAACTAGAAATATTGGCAAGTTTGACTATCATACTCACTTTGATTGAAAAGATTGGAGATATTCAAAAGCGTGATCCTAAGTTAGTTGAGATCATCGCTAAAGTAGAGTTTAGGATTGAGTCCGAGGATATAAAGTCACATGGGTTTGATCGAAGCGATTGCCTTCTTTTAAGGGAATGTTGGTTGTCTAGAGGTGAATGCTTTGAGAGACGAAGTGTTTCGAGCGTGTCATCACTCAAGATTGACTATACATTCCGATGTTAATAAGATGTACTGAGATTTGAAGAGGACGTATTATTGGGAAGGGATGAAGGTAGATGTTGGATTATTCATTTCTAGGTGCATGAACTACCGACCGTTTAAGGCAAAGTAGAAGAAGCCAGTGAGCTGATGCAACCACTAGAAGCTCCTGAGTGGAGTAGGAACATATGCCAATGGACTTCATCAATGGACTGCCAATAACTCGATTAGGGTACGACACCATTTGGGTCATAGTTGATTGATTGACCAAGAGCGCTAGATTTATGCCTGTTAAGTCGAATAGAACGACAGCCAAACTGGCTGATTTGTATGTGAAATGTATAGTACAATTTCATGGTATACTGAAGAGCATTGTGAGTGATTGAGAAACTTCATGCACTAGTGGGTTTTGGAGAAGTTTACTAGAGGCACAAGGGACTTAGATGATCTTAGTATAACTTATCACCCTCAGACCGATGGTCAGACCGAGAAAGTGAATCGTATCTTAGTGGATCTTCTCTATGCTTCCATAATAGACTTTGTAGGCTCATGGGACTACCATTTACATCTTGTAGAATTCTCATACAATAATAGTTATCAGTCTAGCATTGGTGTAGCACTATTTAAGGCATTGTTTGGCAATTGTGCAACACTCCTTTGAGTTGGTGGGAAGTAGGCAAGAAATTGATACTTCGACCAGAGATAGCGAAGGAGACTTATGAGAAGATTGAGCCTATTCAGCAATGGATAATGGCCACTTAAGATAGATTGAAGAGTTATGCCGATACTAGATGTAGGGATCTGGAATTCTCTATCAGTGGCTTGGTTTTTGTCAAGATATCTCCTTTGAGAAATGTTGTTCGATTCGGTAGAAGAGGAAAGTAAGATGGATTGGAAACGAAGGAGGTATAAATAAAGAAATTCGGATCGACATTGCTTAAATCTGAATCGGCGTTCCATAAATTCGGATCGGCCTTCCTTAAAATTCTGATCGACATTCCATAAAATTCAGATTGATGTTCCTTAAATCTGGGTTGTTGTACTGCCTTTGCTCCAAGTTAACTTCAATTGGTGTAACTTTTGCATACGATGTCCTTTTTAGATTCCCTTTTTTGAGTTGAACTCACGGTGGTGATCCCTATGTTTTGGAAGAGAGTAAACTCGAGTAGAAGCAACATCAGATTTAAGCATTTTGAAATGACATACGTGGGATGGTTTAGGTCGACGATCTTAGGCAGTCCAATGATGACCAATCGAATTCCTAGAGCAAAGTAGTACATTATGAGTCTAGAAGGGGATTTTTTTTAAGAGGAAGTTAGGGAGAAAAGTTGGAAGACATATGTAGTTGTCTAAGTAGTTTCCGATCAGAGAACTTCGACTGGAATAAGATAGCATTTCAAGAAGAAATCTACAATGGAGATACATATGCAAAAGGATCGTTAGTTTGTAAATTTGGGGAGGTACTTGAAGTGCTGAAGCTTGAGCCCTGATCAAGTCTTCGACCTGATGTTGGTTGTAAGCCAATACAAAGGTTGTCCATTGGATACATGTAGTTAATACCAGGGGACTCGTGAATATCACTTATGATCGTTCTCAACCAGGCGGAGGTTGTCAGTCTGACTTAGACTATTCCATCTTAGATAGGGTACATCTACTGTGGAACCGAACGTATTATATATCCAACACACTGAGTGGTGAACGTGAGGATAAATGATTTTTGCCATGTTTTGTTAATCGTTTACCCCCTAGGGATGTCACTAGATGTATACGACATTAACATAGTTATAAATAGTGCTGATGTAGATATTTAGGCACCTCAGTACTCAAGCGCAGAGTACACTAGTATTATTGATTCTATTAGAGTAATGTATATTTCTATGTGCTAACTCTTTGCATACAGGCACATGTCAGGTTTGGTTTACCATGTTGTGTGTTCCATTTATTTCTCTACTTGTGATTTTATCACTCACACTAGACTTTGTCTAACCTTGAGTATTGTGCTTTGCTTCTTATTACTCTGGGTGCTCTCACATAAGCAAACTAGAGGCATGTAAAGAGTGGAGCACTAGTAGTTGCTCGAGAGACGAGCATGAAGCAATCCACATATTATTTATATGTAGTCTATCTCATTTCATTGTTCATTACTGTAGGGGTCAGTAGTTCCTTTATCTTTTTGCTTGAGAGACAGTTTCTATTGGAGTTATTTCCTTTGTATAATTCTATGGTATTATGGTTACTATTTTGAACTTGTTACTCTGATTTTTGGATTTATTTTGGTTATTTACTGTCTCATCTATTTCATATCAGTATGTTTTGTTATTATGTTTTATTTCATGTGTTGTGCGATGTACGACAGGTTATGTGTAGTTCTAGTTCTTTCCTTCCTAAATGGTCACTTTACATTGTCTGAAACATCAGAAATCTAGGGTGGCGATTTCAATATATATTGCTATTCTATTTAACATATTGGACTTCCTATGCTTGTAATCGCTTCGATCAAATATATAAGAAGTTTCAACAAGGTAAATTTGTATATTCAAGCAATTTTTGATGAAAACCCATCATTTCCTCAATTTGACCCCAAATCCGGTAATGTAAATTCATACTCTTGATAATTTAAATTTCCAATTCCTATAGGTTAACACTATACATTTGATGGTTAGTCATCATCGACTCATGAAAGGTTCAATAATGGCCCGTCGTTTCTAAAGTTTACCCCAAAATCCGATGAGAAGACATTGTTTTAGGCATTTTTATTCAATTACGTAGTGTCAAATTTCTAAAGGTTCAATTACGTAGTTTTGGTTTAACTTCGCAGAAATGGGTCTATTTTGTCTTCCTCATTTGGAAAGTCATGTTAACTATGTTGTTTTAACTTATAAAGTGTTAACTCGATGTTGGGCTATTATTTGGCCGGTATAATTTTGTTAATGGATTGTCGTTTTTGAAAATTTTGGCAAAATAGATGAAGCGTAGCGCTGTATTTGGTTTAGTTATTCAACCATAACCTATTGAAATTGTTTTTCAAGCAATGTTGAGCACTCATTAAACATAGATTACATGCATTCATCCAATTATTAATCATACAATCAACATAACAACAATCACATAGTAAACACAGATTAAGCACCAAAATAAACATACATTCAACACATCAATAGTAAACACACAATCAATGAACATTTGCTTCATAAATGACATTAAATACACATCATACACCAATTGTACAATCCATTAACATCACCAACATTCAACATTCAACATTTGCATCCAACATTTGTTAAGCCAAGTGATATACATGTAAATGTGTATATTTTATCCGCTTATTTATCTAGTTTTCTATTTAAAATAACTGTTATTGTGTATTTATAGCTGTGTTTTCAGATTGTTGATAAAAAGCTTGGTTTAGAGCATTTGATGGATAAAGCATGAAGAATTTGCTTAAAAAGAGTGAAGTTGAAATTACTAATGCTTGAAGAGTTTAAAGCTTGGAGAACAGTTGCAAATAGAGTCCAGTTGGGTAGATTTGACTCACTAAAGACTAGTGTTGCGTTCACATTAGCTCCTTTGCAAGGCTCATAATTCATGCACTATACGCGTTCACACTGGCTCACTTACAAGGCCTCTTACTCTACAACCCCGTTCACACTAGCTTATGTGTTATTTGGGCTAATTCTTTAGTCCCACATTGTGGAATTTTCCAAGTAGCCTTTGTCATATCAGCTATAAATGCACTTTATCTCATTCATTGTAAAACACACTTAGTTTTATTCTGTAATCCTCTGCTTGGAATAATACTCTTCTCCTTCTCTTCTCTGTTGTTATTTTATTTTATTTATGTTTATGTTATTTATTTTCTCTTTCTCATTTTCTTTAGCTATGTCTAGCTAATCCCCTTTGATTAGGGGGTGATGACGCTAATAGATATGATTCGATATGAATCACATAGCCAAAGGATGAGGAATTCATGTATATAGATCTAGATCTGAACCAAGGGTTAGATCTGAACCTTAATATCCTGTGTCGTTTAAGAGCTATGCTCCTTCACAGGGTATATTCGTGTTCGGTCTAACAATTATCAGATTTAGATCTAATTTTAGGGTTTTAGAAATTAATTAGTGAATCTGTCCTGATAGTCTATGGTTGTAGAGCTGAGCTCCTGCATAGGCTATGCTTGTCGTTATTTACATAATTGTTTCTAAAAACCTATTATCGTTGATTCATGTTTGTGACAGAAACATGTATTAGATCTGGTTAATCTTTTGGCTATTGATGATTATGAATCTGATCTATGTCATTATCCCCTAATTGCTTTCACGTATTGTTAAAACTCTCTTTTATTTAATTTCTGCTATTTTCTTTGTTTTCAACCAATCAAAAGTAAGGGATAACTTGATTGGATTTATTAATAAAATAATTTGGTCCCAGAGTTCGACACCCTCTACAACGATCCTTGTTGTTTAGGAAAGACGAACGAATTTTACAGTTGTTTACAATTGTATAATTTGTTCGCAAACACCAAGTCACAAAATAAGTCATGGTCAACATTCCAATCCATCAGTCGCTAAGCTAAGTCATAAAATAAGTAACCATGTATAATGACTAAACATGTGACCATACCAAAATATTTCAAATAAAATAAGTCATACTCTACTTGCACACGTACTTGATCAACAACACATTGAAATAACCAATATGACCATTGAGTTTTCCTCTTGCTTGCAATTTTATTTCCACATATTTTGCCTCCTACACCATATATACTCTTCTTTGTCTTCTTCATCATAGATTCTTCTTGCATATACCCTTATTTACGTTCTACTTGGAAAGTCACTAGCTCGCCAAAAAATTCAAGTGGCTCATCCTCTTTTATTTACAATACCCTTTCTATGTGTCACTTAGTGTACATTATATAATGAAGTCAAATGCATTAGCCTAAAGTCGGTAAAGAGTGCCCGAAGTCGAGAGCGAGAGTTAGAGCCTGATGCCGAATTGAATCCGCTGAAATCAAAATGGGGCTACAAGTCAAGTTTTTTTTCCTTCAAGCATCGGCTGGATGAATAAGCGCTGAGAAGTGGATCAAGGTTGTAGTTGAAAATGCTCATTTCCTGATTTTGGGTCCAACAACATTTCACTTAATTTTAGTTCATCTAGATTTACTAGCGTAAATATGTGTTAGCAATAAAATAATTGTAAATTTGTTTTTCGATGACGTATTTTAGCTTAGCGATGGATGTTATTGTAATCAACCTGCAAAAAAAAGTTGTCAACTTGTAATAATAAATGTCATAAAATAACTATTATTGTGTAGTTATTATATATATATATGTATGTATGTATGTATATATATATGCACGCACACTTATATGCATACTTTTTTTTGAAAATTGATATTATTTATTTAAAACCAATCATATACTTCGTTTATATGCCTCATCAAAACCTTATAACTCCATACCAGGTACTTTTTAAGGAAAAAGAGTGCATATAAATGTCAAATATTAATAGTACATCAAATTACAATATGTTAACCTTATACAAAGGAATTAAAATTACAATCAAAAAAAGGAAAATAAAATCCCCTTCTTCTCTCTCCATAACAAAAATCTTCATATTAGCCTGAATCATGAAGGTCAATACCTTATTGCTGCAGCAACTCAAAATTTGTGGTCAACCGTTCTAATTGATTACATTATCACGCATCGATACCAAACTTCTCTGATAATATGTTAAAGAGTCAAGTCTTTTAACTGCAAATACTCGAGAATTTGTTTTGCGCCATATATGTAAATTGCAAAAGTGAAAGTACCAAAGGAAGTAACTTGAATTTGGTCTTTTTTCTAGATGAATGGCCTCTTGCTCTAATAAGTGTAATAACGTAGGATTGAGATCAAGTTTACTTTTGGTTGATCACCTTATAAATGTGGAATAATCACAACTCGAAAAATAGGTGATTAGATGTTTCTGCCACTTTTACACAAAGAGAACATAAGGTGTTTAAGAGAATACCAAATGAAAATAATCTAGCCTTAATATTTAAATGATAAAGCATCACTAGATAGCATATGCAAGTTATTAGAATGCCATAATACTTTGCAATGGGATTTGTATGTAATTTAATCCCTAACCTTATCCCAAGCCTTTGAAATGAGAATTGATTGCCATTACATCATTCATAGAAACTGTATGGATTATTATGTTGAATGATAACGTGTTGAATTTCATTATCAACCTCTCTTGTAGCTAGATATTGCATAGGCCTCAAACTATCACCCCGTATAAACGTTGAACTAGATCAATGTTATGGCTAACAGCCTAAAGCGTATGAATGCCTAGCAAATCCGCATGACATCTGCAGTTGATCCATGGATAATAAATACCACAACAAAGTGTTTGAGCCACTAGAAATCACCTTATTAAATAATTGTTTTGTTGCAGATCTAAATCGAACAATGTATTTCCATGTTTTGTAGGCATTGCTGTCAACATGCGTATTCCAAAATTATTTTCCCAAACAATAGTTATTCCACATCCATTCAGACCATAAATTGTCACGCATAGAAAATTTAATATTATTTTAATAAAAAGCAGCCCTTTTAGACCTAGAAAATAATTAAGACTTGTGCCACCTTCCATTTTTGGTTTACGTAAAGATCTCCAGGCTACTTTATTTTTACTTCCTCATAGAAAAAAGTCTACACATGAAGTATTATGTTTTTCCAATGTAAACTCTAGCATTTGGTAGATACATAACCAATATAACACAATTGAAGTAACTACAATATGTATAAGCACTTCTCTTCTAGCAAAACCTAATATTTTAATCTCCCAACCTTGAAGTTTCATTTGAACCTTGGATAGTAGTGCTTTGCAGTCCGAGTAATGAAGATAGTTTCAAGATAGTGAAACTCTAAATATTTAATGAGGAGGCTGCCAATCTAAAAACGAAGAATACATTGTATTTGAATAATATTATAAAATATAGCACTAGAAAATAGTTTAGATTTAGAGTTGTTAACATCCAAACCTGTATAATAGCCGAGCTTTTGGAACATAGAGTGTATAGATGTTGCATAACTTGTAAATGATTTACCAAAGACCATCAAATCGTCTACATACAAAAGATGAGTGATAATAGAAGATACTTTGGAAATTGGGGAGAAAAGCTTTATAACTATGACCTTATTCAATAAGAAAGTAAAGTATTCCATGACCAAAGTGAATAGGGAGAGAGGGGGGCTTTTGACGAATGACTATTAATTGTGATAAATACTTTTGGAATGACTTGTATTAGAATGGAGTGTAGTAAATATACATTTACACATAACATTAGTAAGTATTGTAGAAATGCCATTATGGACATAATACGACAAATAAACTCCCTTTTAATAGAATCATATGTCTTTCTAAGGTCAACTTTAACACAAAATTTAGGACTTCCAACCTTTTTGAAGTCTCAACAACTCATGTACCAACAATATGTTTTCACCAATGAATCTCTCTAAAATAAAAGTACACTGATTTTTAAATATCAAGTGAGGTATGTAATTTTTGAGTCTATTACAAAGCACTTTACTAAACTCTTTGTAATATATATTGCAGAAAGTTATGGGTTTATACTCAGTAACATTATTTAACCGAATTAAACATGTCTTGTACTATAGATAGTAAATCAAACTTGACATCTTCCTAGTGAAGTTCGAAAAATTTGGTATTTAAATCACCTGCCCAATGCTTGCATCATCATGAAAAGAGAATACCATAACTTTAACTTTAGATAATGTGATGTCTTATAGGGTAGATGATTGACCATGATCATTAATAGTAAATAAGATTGAAATGAGCGAAAGTGTTAGCCAATGTTCCATTAAATAGTTGACTAAAATAACTAACTACCTCATTTTCAATATCTTCTAGTTTGTAGAATAAGTCCATATTATCAGTGATGAAGACCTTAATGTCATTTCCAAATTTATGATTGGACATTCTTAAATAAAAGAACTTGGATTTCATATCCCCTTATTACGACAAAAATATTTTTGAAATTTGTTTTAAATCCATGTTTTAAATTTATGTAATGTCTACAATTGGTGCTTAACATCAAGCATTTGATTATATAATTCTAGATTCATAGGATCCTGATCCACAATAAATTCAAGATCATCTTGTATTTTTTAGATTCTTAGATGCACTTATTTTCTTTAGTTCTACACTCCAGTTTTATAGTTCTAGCATGCATGCATTCAGTTTAGATTGGAAAATATAAGAAGGAAATCCTTAGGAAATCATTTGAATCTCATGTTGCATAGAGTTAAAATAGCCATGTTTATTATACCAATTATTTTGACATCTGAAAGGAAAGTCCATGGATTAGGTAGTGGGGACCAAATGTTATAATAAGGGAATATGGTCGCAAGACAATTGTGCAAGAGAAAGGGATTTCATATTTATGAATTTATGTAGACATCTATTATTAATCAATATTTTATTAATAATAGTAGCTATCCCCCCTTCTCCAAGTGTAGTTGTAACTAAGAGGCTCCATTTCAAATAAATCTAACTGATATAAGCAATTATTAAATGTGCGTAAATATTGAATAGGGATAGGAAAACTACCCCCTTCTATCTGAAAATGATGACGCATTATTAAAATCACCTATAAGTATCCAAAAATTATTTACATTGGAAGATTCGTCAATTATACGTTTCCATAGATTTCGTCTTTCCCGGTAGGTGTTACTTGCATAAATTATTATTAAAACCAATGGCGAGCCCCTATTATTATCAGTAAAACTCGTTAGATGTTGAGGAGAAGTTAATGTAGCAGTAATTGCAATGATCCATATTTTTCGTATTAAAAGATCATAAAATAATTATATTTAATTCCCAGGGGTCAGTTCATTCTCATATTTTAATATGTTGTTCATGAGGATGTGTGACAAGTCCATGATTTTACCAAATCGATTTGTGACCATCTTACCTTTTGAAATGTTGTTTTAGCTATAACTTTGATAGATATCAAATCAGGTGATGAAATCAGTCCTATTAAATCGGAATGGTGGTTGATCTTTCTGTAGAGTAGTCACATTAAAGATTTTGCTCAATGGTTTAGGAGCAGTCAATGTTTTAATTTCAGCTTCTATTGGGTAGACTAATTAGCTGCTAATGGGCTGATTAGCAAAACCCATTGGGCTAGTGACCTGTTTCTATAAATAAAGGGGTTTGCGGGAGAGAATTAGGGTTCCTCTCCTCATTCAAACATTAACCTCGTGTTTATGATTCGCCGGATTAAACCTAAACCCTAGTCTCTTCATTCCACTTCATCCTAAATCGCATCCAGAGACTAGTTCTATGTCCCGGAAGATTAGATTCCATCATATTGTTTTGATTTTAGCGATTTTCGTCCTTGTCCAGATTTGGGTTCATCGGATTTGCACTGCATCTTGAGTTAGGTGAGTGGTAGATATCTCTTACATGGTTACTATATGAGTTAGATTAGGATTAATTCATGTTATGCATGTTAATTTCACTATAGATCTGATCGTATATGTTTAGACACTCTAGGATAATCTAAGTTCACCATATAAACCGATAAATTGTTAGATAAATCGTTTGTGTATGTTTAGTCCAAATCATGTTAGATCCATTTTTTATGATATGTTTGATGTATGTGCATGTTTGTATGGTCAAGAACTGATTGGTCAGGATCAGATGAATGGCTATTTTTTTGATTGAATTGAATGCATTGCTTGAATTGTTTGTTGTAGAACCTATGATCGAAGAACATAGCAAATCGGGGGTTCAGATAATCGGATTCAGACAAAACTTGGTAGGGAACTCCGGTGGACACCAAGGGTATGCCCAAAAATTTCAAGTAAAAAATGCACTGTCTCTTAGGATCAACACTGATCTATGCTTGATGGATCGACACCGATCCATCAGGGGAGCGTGGGTGATGACGAATCTTAGTGCTTGGACTTGGGACGTGAAGACAAGCCTACATGCAAAGTTTGAGGTGATTTGGATGGTCGGAGTGGAATCGTTCGAAATCTCTTTAATGGACCGGCAGGAACAATACTTGGAAATGAATTTGTCTATGAGGTTGTACCAGTAGGAATCGTGGTGATGGGAGGCTGGAGGTCCAAACACTTAGATATTTTTGGCTAAGTGTGAGGACTGGTACTAATCCATAGACGACGGATCAATACTGATCCATCCGGTGACGTGGACGAGAGCTCAATTTTTGTGAGCATGACGATGAGCATTTCAGGTGATTGTTGGTAGAGTTCAGTGACCAGAAGACTTTAGATGATGGAAGTGAAACTCAAAAAGGATTAATGATTCGATCGTGAACTCAAGACAAAGTGGTTGAAGTTAAGTATTGCTCATCAAGGGATAACGCACGATGCAGTAAGATGATTGATTGACTCAAGTAGGAGTTGATCATGGATGATAATGAAATTTTTATGAGAAGTGGTTTGAACAAAAGGATGGAGTCGTCAAAGTGGATGGCTTGCAAAATTGAAAGCACCAAGGAATCATCGAAAATCGAAGGTTCTAGCGGACTCAAAGCAGGGGTATCGTGAGGACGCCTATCAAGATTAAATGGATCGTGTACCCTAGATCAAGATGGACTTAGTTGTCAACGGAGTCAAACATACGTAGGTGACGTATGGCAGTATGACTAAAACCTAGTTTTTCCATTAGTCCTTGATGAACGACAACGACCAATCATTCAATGATTGATATATTCATGGCTTTAGTCGGTGATAGCTAGGATACTGTTTGCTATAGAAGCTATGGTCATTGTATGCTTTCCTCTCTATTTCTCCGGATAAGCTATCACCGTAGGTCGTCAGAGATAAGTGAGATTGGGGGATGTCCTTTTTGCTATTCTGGAATGGCATATTATAACACTACAACAAATTAACCATATTAAAACGGTGGAAAACCGTTGTAATTTACTTTTTACAACGGTGGCGTACCACTTGTCTATTAAGGAGTTGTAATAGACTAAATCTTTTACAACTTTTTTGCACCGTTGCAACACCGTTGTGATTTCATATATTTTACAACTGTTTTTCACTGTTGTAATAAACTTTATTACAACTTTTATGCACCGTTGTAGTAATAACTACAACAACTGTTATGCACCGTTGTGACTTCGTAATTTTTACAACTATTTCTATCGATTGTAATACACTTTATTACAACTATAATTGAATACATTTTGCAAATGCAACAAAAGCTGGATAAACAAAAAACTAATCAATACAAATTCAAAAGCACCAAATCCATTCATACAACTTTACATTCAAAATACAAAACTAATGAATCATACATCATCACAGTGATATATATTAATTCTTCATTACAAATGACGATTACAAAAACTAACATCCGCTTGAAAGACATCTACTCGTCCAAATTTACAGCAACAAGTAACCTGAAATAAATTAGAGAACTTATAAGATGATTACACATATTAAATGTATTCAATTGCATCCTTTACTATGGATGCCTTGTCCATCTGAACCCGAATCATAATATTCAACCATTACTTTTAGTTAATGTAACAACCCGTAAAATGCGAGCCAGTTTGAAATTTTTATTTTGGCAATTTTAGCGAATTTTGATTATTTAAAATGAATTATTTTAAATAATATCGACGAGAAATTTATTTTGAATTGAATTCGACGTATATATTTATACGTGTAGTCGTTAGAATATAAATAAATATATAATTATAAATGGAATTGAAAATGGCGCGGTAGTTCGATAATTCGATTTCAAACTTCAATTGAATGTACCGGGTGCAAAACAATCCGGATTTTAGTGAAACCAAAATCATAGAATCTATTTGATAGTATCTTTCCAACGAATCAGAAAAATCAAGATTTCATAGCGGGAATCAAAAGATATGTCCAGTTGAAAATTCTGAATAGTCGCTATGGAATTCAAGCCCATAAAAATGGACATTTTGCAAACGACCTCGGATTTCGACGAAACCAGTTTGTTGGGTCCGGGATGTAAAGTTATTGCTAGGTTTCAAGTTTCATAATTTTTCGAATCAATATGTGAGCGCGGCAAAGGAAAACGCGTTTGACCAGTTTCAGTTGTTTTTTATCGACTGGAAATTGGCCATTTTTCCAACGGTCTCAGAATTCGACGAAACTAGTTTTGTTAGGACCGTATCGTCAATACGAAGCTAGAAAATATTTTTTTGGAATTTTTCGAGTTAGTATGTGACCCCAGTAAATTGAAATGCGCGTTCGAATTCAATATATAGATTTATATTTTGATTTTGACGAAAACTGATCGAAACAGTCGAATCAGCCTAAGATATATTTCCCATTGTGTTAGGAATGGGGGTAATTAGCTATAGACGACAGGCGGTGGGTTCGATTTCGAGTTCGAAAATAAAAGTATCTTTTTGAAATTAAATTAATTAAATAAATTAAAAAAAATAAAACTTCCTCTCTCCCCTTTTCTTGGTCAACGCCTACCCCCCCCATACCATTCGTTCAGAACCAAAAAAAAATAATAGAAAGAAAAAAAAAACGATGACGAACCTCACCTCGATACCGCCCCCCCTCCTAGTTCTTCCACCGCCGCCGTCGAAGTGCTTCCGCCCGCTGTAGATGATCTCCGCGCCTCCTCCTCCTTCTTCACGAACGCGCAGCACCCCCTCGTAACCCACAAAACCGTGCACCCCCAATTCGAAGCAAACCCCACGCCCTAGCCTGAGAACCACCGGCCCCCGACCCCTCCGACCTCAGACGATGGTGCGCCTCCCATCCGACGCACAGGCAATGCCCCCTCTCCGATTACTGTTAGTTTTATTTTAATCATTTTTATTTTATCCTTTTTAGTGGTTGATTTTTATTTCACAGCAATTGGTTTATTAGGAAAAAAATAGGTTTTTTTTTATATATAAAGATTTGATTTTTAATTTAAATAAAGATTTGATCTTTAAAATAGAAAAGAATAGATTTTTAAACAAATAAAGAATAGATTTTTATAATGAAAACGATTAGGTTATCTATATAAAAAGATCGTGATTTTTAATGAAGTAAAGATCGTGATTTTTAATGAAGTAAAGATCGTGATTTTTAATGAAGTAAAGATCGTGATTTTTAATGAAGTAAAGACGTGATTTTTAATGAAGTAAAGGCGAGATTTTTAATCAAGGAAAGATTAGATTTTTAAGCAAAGTAAAAATTCGATTTTTATATATTAAATAGTATAGTAAAAATATGATTTTTATATATTGAACTTCGAATTAAAAATATGATTTTTATATATTGAACTTCGAAATAAAAATATGATTTTTATATATTGAACTTCGAATTAAAAATGTGATTTTTATATATTGAACTTCGAAATAAAAATTCAATTTTTATATATATGGAATAGCGAAGTAAAAATTCGATTTTTACATAGGAAGTGAAAGCGGACAACGAAGATGACGAAGACGCGGTAGCGATGAAGATTTCTATCAATGAAGTGCATTGGAGCTAGGATAGCTATATGTGAGAATTTCTCACCTTTCAATTTCATTTCTATTTATATATATATATACTAGGATGCAGACGGTGCTTAGTAGCACCCGACACAATCGTCCACAGACCATGGACTTGTTTGTTTGGTTGCATAGCTTAGTTATATGATTTGATTTGAATTTGATTGTTTGGTGAATTTGATTGATATGTGAATGGCGTGGGCCTTCACTAGTCCGGGGATAAGGCTAGGCCTTGTCCCGTTTCTAGTATCGTGCCGTTATGCCGCCGAAATTTTCTAAAATATGTTAGAAAAATAAAAATATCATTTTATTTGAAGAATGAACTGAATAGAAATTCATATGTTAAAATAAAATGTTTTATCGTTAAAAATATAATTTTTAACGTGAAGTGAATAAAATAAAATATTCATTTACAAACCGGACGGTTTGTTTATGTACACCTATTTGAATGATATTGATTGGGTCGATAAATTTTACACATCGCCCAATAGCACAAATAAAATCTTTGTTTGATTGTTTGAAACCCCACACGGGTGTTGGGATGAAATTTGAAGTTCACTCATCCTGATTGATTAAATATGTCGATCGATTGATTGACAGGCTGTTATAAGCGTTAGATATCTATATGTGATGCTTATACAGTGTAGTGCACTTTGGTTGATGGTTGATTATTTTTCAATGCTATTATATGTGTGTAATGTATGAAAATCCATATAATTAATATTATATGGTGATTGATTGGGCCTCATTCCAATTTAGAAAATAAAGAATAAATAAAATAAAAGTTCATGTGTTGACAGTACTCATCCATTGAGATTGGTCATGTGTTGAACGATATATTTTAGTAATAAAATTTACATCTTTATCAAAATAAAATAAAAGTTCATGTGTTGACAGTACTCATCCATTGAGATTGGTCATGTGTTGAACGATATATTTTGGTAATAAAATTTACATCTTTATCAATATAAAATAAAGGTTCATGTGTTGACAGTACTCATCCATTGAGATTGGTCATGTGTTGAACGAAATATTTTGATAATAACAACTATTTTGAAAAAGAAATATTTGAAATAGAATATTTGTAAATAGAGATTTATGAAGCCGTGTTGATTAGTTTGACGCCATTTTGACGTGAACGATATTTATATCGATTTTATTCATTTCGAATTGAATATAAAACGATTTCGAAATGAATTGAATATAAAACGATTTCGAAATGAATTGAATTGAAAACGATTTCGAAATGAATTGAATTGAAAACGATTTCGAAATGAATTGAATATAAAACGATTTCGAAATGAATTGAATTGAAAACGATTTCGAAATGAATTGAATTGAAAACAATTTCGAAATGAATTGAATATAAAATGATTTCGAAATGAATTGAATTGAAAACGATTTCGAAATGAATTGAATTGAAAACGATTTCGAAATGAATTGAATTGAAAACGATTTCGAAATGAATTGAATTGAAAACGATTTCGAAATGAATTGAATTGAAAACGATTTCGAAATGAATTGAATTGAAAACGATTTCGAAATGAATTGAATATAAAACGATTTCGAAATGAATTGAATTGAAAACGATTTCGAAATGAATTGAATTGAAAATGATTTCGAAATGAATCGAATTGAAAACGATTTCGAAATGAATTGAATATAAAACGATTTCGAAATGAATTGAATATAAAACGATTTCGAAATAAATTGAATTGAAAACGATTTCGAAATGAATTGAATTGAAAACGATTTCGAAATGAATTGAATTGAAAACGATTTCGAAATGAATTGAATTGAAAACGATTTCGAAATGAATTGAATTGAAAACGATTTCGAAATGAATTGAATATAAAACGATTTCGAAATGAATTGAATTGAAAACGATTTCGAATTGAATTGAAAGCGAATTGAAAATGAATTCAAATTGAATTGAAATTTGAATTGAATAGAAATAAATTCGTTTTAAATAGAAATCGACGAAATATATATTATATATATTATATATATAATATAATAGCCTGAATAGAACGCGCCGCGCCGTGGCAGTTCGTGAATTTCGACCATTTATTTCAAACTGACATTGCGGGAGATCCGACCGTCGGATTCTCCTAAAACCGGAACCGTTGGGTTCGTATCGAAAAGAGCTTTCTAATGAATATTAGAAATTTGAAATCTAACGGTTGGATTTGGAGTTACGTCCAAAACAAATTTGAAAAAGGTCGCTGTAAGTGCAGTTCGATGGCCATTGATGGAAATCGACTGTACGGGCCTTGATAAAATTATTAAAAATAGTAATAATTTGTGTAAAATCATAAGAAATGATTTGGGAAAATTTGGGATGAAAAACTCCATATTTGAAAAGATAAAAATAGATTTTTATCGAAATGAACTAGTTTTGAACTAGAATTATAATTCTATTTATTTTTAAATAAATAAATTGAATTTGAAAAGGGTTTTAAAAATAACCAGAATATCCAATGATTGCATTGGAATGGATTTGAATCCAAATTGTCTTCGGAATATTTCGACGTTGGATTTCATGATTATGCAGTTGTGGTTATGGAAATTTGAAAGATATAGATATATATATCGTTATTTCCAATACGACATTTGTTAGTCGTAGAATTTGATATTGAATATAAGCCGATATATTTTCTATTCAGAGCCTTGTATTGAATATCGAATGTGATTTGGGTTTGTCGTGAATGGTGTCTTCACTAACACTGTTCTTGATCCCAGTTGAGAAAAGATTAAATCTTTTTATTTAGATTTAATGAAGTGTACCGATTAAACGATATTTAATTGGAATTGAATTGATATTGATTTTTGGGTTTATCGTGAACAGTGTTTTAAATAACACTCGTTCTTTAACCCGATAATTAATGAATGTGATTTTGGGTTTATCGTGAACCGTGTTTTAAATGACACTAATTCTTTAACCCAGTCGAAGATTAAAACTAAGTGGAGTTTTAATGAATCTTTAATTAGATTGAAATGATCGAAAATGGAGTATCACCAGTTTTGCTCCAGGCGATAGTAAAATCTTTAATTAGATTTGAACGAGAAATGGTAATTGAATTTACCGATAACACTGTGGTGTTAGATATGAAGTATTACCAGTTTTACTTCATGGGATGAATAGGTTGGGATTGGGAAATTAAAACAAATGATTACTTCGGTAAGGTTCGTTAATCCCGACTAGTTTGAATTGAGATTCAAAAATAGAATAAAGAATAAATTCAAGGAATTTATCTTGGATAAAATTAATGGGAACCTTTCCCTATGAATGTGAAATTTAGAAACTAACTGTCGGTTAGCCAAGCAGAATGGTTTTCTGAATATTGATCTGATGTTGGTTTCGGCCTTCGGGGTTAATATTTGGGGAATTATTCTCTTGATTAATTTACGGTTAGTGACTAATGAATTGGAATGAGGCGTATGTTGTGTTTGTGTAACACTTATTTAAAATATACGCGAGTTATTCGGGAAGACTGGGTCTATCCCATTCTGAATAACTGATACGACGATAAGTCGAAGATGAAGACGATGGTCGAAGACCGGAAGTCTTCACGTCGTTTGGATAATTACTGATGATCTTGATTGGGCTGTACACCCAAGAAGATGGAAACAGTTAGTGATCGTCCAGACGTGCTTGGAGATCGATGGATATGCGGGGTACTAGGTGCCTCCGGTTTCGTTCAGCCCCAGAACGGACTTGTAAATGGACTGTGTGTATGACATTGGATTTTAGTCTGTGTGATTGATATCTATTAAATATATATCTGTTTGGTGGCGGAGAACTTATTCTCTTGCTTAACGCCCTTCTCTGAGACGTACGAGCTCAGGGGTTATATATTGATGGATATCAAACGCATGGAGTGAATTGCCTGTGTGGCATGCCTAAGTGGCAATTGATCAAGGCTTCTGTTGAAAAGCAAAGTCTTGTGGTGATGATCAAAGCACGGCCTTTGTGGAGTAGCTTTGTGTAACGTTTACTTCGCGAGTTTCACACTCGGTATGAACCAAAAACGGGAGACGGACCTCAGGGAGGGCATGCGTTTCTTTCTAGTTAGAAGTGGCATCAGTGGTTTTACACGCCCTGACGAGTTTGACTTATGTGGTTGTTGCTGTTGCGAGGCGCCTCGGATCGATCGGTCGTTCTCGAACCGATGGAGTCATTTAGTTGGCTCATTTACGCCCCATAGGGCGGAGGAACGCATGTTCAGGGTTTAAGTTTAATCCACATCGGTGGACTGGCCCTGACGATCCAAGGGCCCACCTGAGTCTGGGTCCTGTGGCTCGGGCTAGAGAGTCACGAATCGGTTGAGGACTATCTTTTGCCTCGGTTCATAGATGGAAATCCAACTTTCAAATACGTGACATTTGCGGTTTTAATCGTAGAACTAGTATGGCGACATGATATATGGTACCCATGCCGCCTATGATTAATACTTATGATTTGAAGTTGTTTTATACACTATGCACTTATAATAGTATCAAACGATTTGTTTTAACCGTATCAAGCATTCTTTGGCTGTTATAAGGGAAAACCCTATCCTCGGCTGCGTTGCATTGTGTGATGGGACCTGGGTCTTATAACAGCTTCATTTTTCTTTATTTAGCATTGCGCTGTTTGTTTTATGCACTGGTATTCTTGGGAGGAAACCCGTTCCGTGTTATACGGCGTGGTCCCTTGATTTACCTAACTTTAAAATAAAGATTAGTAACTGTTTTAGTTCTCACACCAGTCACATGACTGACCTGGAGTTTATTGTTTTAACCTAAACTCTGGGTGCCCTTATTTTCGACACGGGCAGCTAGTAGTTTTGGTTTTGCAGATTTATATTCACAGGATCCTGGTTTACAGCTGGAACGATATCCGGAAAGCTTTGTATCCGTATATCTCCTTCTAGTTGTGTATTGTATTATTTTCCGCTGCTATGTATTTAAATGTAATTTAAATCTCTGATATTTCTGTGTAATATTCATTTATACTCTGTATATTCTTGTAATCTGATGCATTGGTGTAATAACAATGAAATGTTCTTCTGTATGCGTTCTGTTGTGGCTTGTTCTCGAACTATCCGATGCTTTCCTTTACGGGGAAGTTACGGGTCTTCACAGTTGGTATCAGAGCTTTGTTTTACAAAGCTCAGAGAACAAGGCACATTAGAAACGTACGAAAGAATTCATCAGATACTGGATTAGTAATATCCAACGAGAATGACTCGTTAGAGATAGGATTAGTAGTATCCTAGAACGAGTGTAAAGAGTATATTTTTAAAATGAAAACAAATTTTGTTTTGAAAATTTAAATCACTTATTCGTATTTGAATAATTTATTTATATTGAGTTGGACAATTCAGTATATAAAGAATTTGCATATACGCCTTGCAAACGTATATTCAAAGTTTTAATATATTGGATAGATATAGCATCACACTATAGTCGCCCGAAGATGATATTGATGATAGCGATCACATCATCAACATTTATGTTCGAGTTTCGAAGGTGTGATTTTCTATATATTTCCATTAGACTGGTGTGAGAACCAAAACTAATATGGCTAGAATACATTGTTGTGATTTGGCATCAAAACGTGATTTTCTTTATAGATATCAAAATTATGAATTTGAAACTCTAATTCACTAATTGATTGATGTTTGTGTTGTTTGTTTAATTGTTTGCTAATTTTTAACCATTATGCCTAACTGAATCAAATATTGAACTATATTGAAAATTGGTCGCATTTTCTTGCATATACGTGTATATCGTTGAACAGGTCATAGCAAGGAGGCTAGAGCAGAGGATAAAATTTGTTTGCCCGACAAATAGGTACATGTTTACTACATAATTTACTGTTTTGTTTGGGTGATGATGATTTTATGAGCCTATTGGCTAGCCGCTTGGCTTTTTCTTTTTCTTTTTGAGATCTGAAGGACCGGGGAAGCTATTTGAAATTCCCCGATGCTCCCGGTGCAGGGGAGGTTATGGCGAAATTTTTCGAAAATTTAGGGTGTTAGCCAAATTTTTGAAATTTTGAAAATTCTCAGAAACTGAAAAGTTGGAGAATGGAAGCCTGATCGAACGTAGAGTTGATTAATCAAACCACTTTCGACTTTGTTCCTTTTCGGGGACGAAAAGTTTTAAGTGGGGGAGATTGTAACAACCCGTAAAATGCGAGCCAGTTTGAAAATTTTATTTTGGCAATTTTAGCGAATTTTGATTATTTAAAATGAATTATTTTAAATAATATCGACGAGAAATTTATTTTGAATTGAATTCGACGTATATATTTATACGCGTAGTCGTTAGAATATAAATAAATATATAATTATAAATGGAATTGAAAATGGCGCGGTAGTTCGATAATTCGATTTCAAACTTCAATTGAATGTACCGGGTGCAAAACAATCCGGATTTTAGTGAAACCAAAATCATAGAATTTATTTGATAGTATCTTTCCAACGAATCAGAAAAATCAAGATTTCATAGCGGGAATCAAAAGATATGTCCAGTTGAAAATTCTGAATAGTCGCTATGGAATTCAAGCCCATAAAAATGGACATTTTGCAAACGACCTCGGATTTCGACGAAACCAGTTTTGTTGGGTCCGGGATGTAAAGTTATTGCTAGGTTTCAAGTTTCATAATTTTTCGAATCAATATGTGAGCGCGGCAAAGGAAAACGCGTTTGACCAGTTTCAGTTGTTTTTTATCGACTGGAAATTGGCCATTTTTCCAACGGTCTCAGAATTCGTCGAAACTAGTTTTGTTAGGACCGTATCGTCAATACGAAGCTAGAAAATATTTTTTTGGAATTTTTCGAGTTAGTATGTGACCCCAGTAAATTGAAATGCTAGTTCGAATTCAATATATAGATTTATATTTTGATTTTGACGAAAACTGATCGAAACAGTCGAATCAGCCTAAGATATATATCCCATTGTGTTCGGAATGGGGGTAATTAGCTATAGACGACAGGCGGTGGGTTCGATTTCGAGTTCGAAAATAAAAGTATCTTTTTGAAATTAAATTAATTAAATAAATTAAAAATAAAATAAAACTTCCTCTCTCCCCTTTTCTTGGTCAACGCCTACCCCCCCATACCATTTGTTCAGAACCAAAAAAAAAAAATAGAAAGAAAAAAAAAAAAACGATGACGAACCTCACCTCGATACCGCCCCCCCTAGTTCTTCCACCGCCGCCGTCGAAGTGCTTCCGCCCGCTGTAGATGATCTCCGCGCCTCCTCCTCCTTCTTCACGAACGCGCAGCACCCCCCTCGTAACCTACAAAACCGTGCACCCCCAATTCGAAGCAAACCCCACGCCCTAGCCTCAGAACCACCGCCCCCCGACCCCTCCGACCTCAGACGATGGTGCGCCTCCCATCCGACGCACATGCAATGCCCCCTCTCCGATTACTGTTAGTTTTATTTTAATCATTTTTATTTTATCCTTTTTAGTGGTTGATTTTTATTTCACAGCAATTGGTTTATTAGGAAAAAAAATAGGTTTTTTTTTATATATAAAGATTTGATTTTTAATTTAAATAAAGATTTGATCTTTAAAATAGAAAAGAATAGATTTTTAAACCAATAAAGAATAGATTTTTATAATGAAAACGATTAGGTTATCTATATAAAAAGATCGTGATTTTTAATGAAGTAAAGATCGTGATTTTTAATGAAGTAAAGATCGTGATTTTTAATGAAGTAAAGATCGTGATTTTTAATGAAGTAAAGACGTGATTTTTAATGAAGTAAAGGCGAGATTTTTAATCAAGGAAAGATTAGATTTTTAAGCAAAGTAAAAATTCGATTTTTATATATTAAATAGTATAGTAAAAATATGATTTTTATATATTGAACTTCGAATTAAAAATATGATTTTTATATATTGAACTTCGAATTAAAAATATGATTTTTATATATTGAACTTCGAAATAAAAATATGATTTTTATATATTGAACTTCGAATTAAAAATGTGATTTTTATATATTGAACTTCGAAATAAAAATTCAATTTTTATATATATGGAATAGCGAAGTAAAAATTCGATTTTTACATAGGAAGTGAAAGCGGACAACGAAGATGACGAAGATGCGGTAGCGATGAAGATTTCTATCAATGAAGTGCAGTGGAGATAGGATAGCTATATGTGAGAATTTCTCACCTTTCAATTTCATTTCTATTTATATATATATATATATATACTAGGATGCAGACGGTGCTTAGTAGCACCCGACACAATCGTCCACAGACCATGGACTTGTTTGTTTGGTTGCATAGCTTAGTTATATGATTTGATTTGAATTTGATTGTTTGGTGAATTTGATTGATATGTGAATGGCGTGGGCCTTCACTAGTCCGGGGATAAGGCTAGGCCTTGTCCCGTTTCTAGTATCGTGCCGTTATGCCGTCGAAATTTTCTAAAATATGTTAGAAAAATAAAAATATCATTTTATTTGAAGAATGAACTGAATAGAAATTCATATGTTAAAATAAAATGTTTTATCATTAAAAATATAATTTTTAACGTGAAGTGAATAAAATAAAATATTCATTTACAAACCGGACGGTTTGTTTATGTACACCTATTTGAATGATATTGATTGGGTCGATAAATTTTACACATCGCCCAATAGCACAAATAAAATCTGTGTTTGATTGTTTGAAACCCCACACGGGTGTTGGGATGAAATTTGAAGTTCACTCATCCTGATTGATTAAATATGTCAATCGATTGATTGACAGGCTGTTATAAGCGTTAGATATCTATATGTGATGCTTATACAGTGTAGTGCACTTTGGTTGATGGTTGATTATTTTTCAATGCTATTATATGTGTGTAATGTATGAAAATCCATATAATTAACATTATATGGTGATTGATTGGGCCTCATTCCAATTTAGAAAATAAAGAATAAATAAAATAAAAGTTCATGTGTTGACAGTACTCATCCATTGAGATTGGTCATGTGTTGAACGATATATTTTAGTAATAAAATTTACATCTTTATCAAAATAAAATAAAAGTTCATGTGTTGACAGTACTCATCCATTGAGATTGGTCATGTGTTGAACGATATATTTTAGTAATAAAATTTACATCTTTATCAATATAAAATAAAGGTTCATGTGTTTACAGTACTCATCCATTGAGATGGGTCATGTGTTGAACGAAATATTTTGATAATAACAACTATTTTGAAAAATAAATATTTGAAATAGAATATTTGTAAATAGAGATTTATGAAGCCGTGTTGATTAGTTTGACGCCATTTTGACGTGAACGATATTTATATCGATTTTATTCATTTCGAATTGAATATAAAACGATTTCGAAATGAATTGAATATAAAACGATTTCGAAATGAATTGAATTGAAAACGATTTCGAAATGAATTGAATTGAAAACGATTTCGAAATGAATTGAATATAAAACGATTTCGAAATGAATTGAATTGAAAACGATTTCGAAATGAATTGAATTGAAAACGATTTCGAAATGAATTGAATATAAAACGATTTCGAAATGAATTGAATTGAAAACGATTTTGAAATGAATTGAATTGAAAACGATTTCGAAATGAATTGAATTGAAAACGATTTCGAAATGAATTGAATTGAAAACGATTTCGAAATGAATTGAATTGAAAACGATTTCGAAATGAATTGAATTGAAAACGATTTCGAAATGAATTGAATATAAAACGATTTCGAAATGAATTGAATTGAAAACGATTTCGAAATGAATTGAATTGAAAACGATTTCGAAATGAATTGAATTGAAAACGATTTCGAAATAAATTGAATTGAAAACGATTTCGAAATGAATTGAATATAAAACGATTTCGAAATAAATTGAATTGAAAACGATTTCGAAATGAATTGAATTGAAAACGATTTCGAAATGAATTGAATTGAAAACGATTTCGAAATGAATTGAATTGAAAACGATTTCGAAATGAATTGAATTGAAAACGATTTCGAAATGAATTGAATATAAAACGATTTCGAAATGAATTGAATTGAAAACGATTTCGAATTGAATTGAAAGCGAATTGAAAATGAATTCAAATTGAATTGAAATTTGAATTGAATAGAAATAAATTCGTTGTAAATAGAAATCGACGAAATATATATTATATATATTATATATATAATATAATGGCCTGAATAGAACGCGCCGCGCCGTGGTAGTTCGTGAATTTCGACCATTTATTTCAAACTGACATTGCGGGAGATCCGACCGTCGGATTCTCCTAAAACCGGAACCGTTGGGTTCGTATCGAAAAGAGCTTTCTAATGAATATTAGAAATTTGAAATCTAACGGTTGGATTTGGAGTTACGTCCAAATCAAATTTGAAAAAGGTCGCTGTAAGTGCAGTTCGATGGCCATTGATGGAAATCGACTGTACGGGCCTTGATAAAATTATTAAAAATAGTAATAATTTGTGTGAAATCATAAGAAATGATTTGGGAAAATTTGGGATGAAAAACTCCATATTTGAAAAGATAAAAATAGATTTTTATCGAAATGAACTAGTTTTGAACTAGAATTATAATTCTATTTATTTTTAAATAAATAAATTGAATTTGAAAAGGGTTTTAAAAATAACCAGAATATCCAATGATTGCATTGGAATGGATTTGAATCGAAATTGTCTTCGGAATATTTCGATGTTGGATTTCGTGATTATGCAGTTGTGGTTATGGAAATTTGAAAGATATAGATATATATATCGTTATTTCCAATACGACATTTGTTAGTCGTAGAATTTGATATTGAATATAAGCCGATATATTTTCTATTCAGAGCCTTGTATTGAATATCGAATGTGATTTGGGTTTGTCGTGAATGGTGTCTTCACTAACACTGTTCTTGATCCCAGTTGAGAAAAGATTAAATCTTTTTATTTAGATTTAATGAAGTGTACCGATTAAACGATATTTAATTGGAATTGAATTGATATTGATTTTTGGGTTTATCGTGAACAGTGTTTTAAATAACACTCGTTCTTTAACCCGATAATTAATGAATGTGATTTTGGGTTTATCGTGAACCGTGTTTTAAATGACACTAATTCTTTAACCCAGTCGAAGATTAAAACTAAGTGGAGTTTTAATGAATCTTTAATTAGATTGAAATGATCGAAAATGGAGTATCACCAGTTTTGCTCCAGGCGATAGTTAAATCTTTAATTAGATTTGAACGAGAAATGGTAATTGAATTTACCGATAACACTGTGGTGTTAGATATGAAGTATTACCAGTTTTACTTCATGGGATGAATAGGTTGGGATTGGGAAAAATGATTACTTCGGTAAGGTTCGTTAATCCCGACTAGTTTGAATTGAGATTCAAAAATAGAATAAAGAATAAATTCAAGGAATTTATCTTGGATAAAATTAATGGGAACCTTTCCCTATGAATGTGAAATTTAGAAACTAACTGTCGGTTAGCCAAGCAGAATGGTTTTCTGAATATTGATCTGATGTTGGTTTCGGCCTTCGGGGTTAATATTTGGGGAATTATTCTCTTGATTAATTTACGGTTAGTGACTAATGAATTGGAATGAGGCGTATGTTGTGTTTGTGTAACACTTATTTAAAATATACGCGAGTTATTCGGGAAGACCGGGTCTATCCCATTCTGAATAACTGATACGACGATAAGTCGAAGATGAAGACGATGGTCGAAGACCGGAAGTCTTCACGTCGTTTGGATAATTACTAATGATCTTGATTGGGCTGTACACCCAAGAAGATGGAAACAGTTAGTGATCGTCCAGACGTGCTTGGAGATCGATGGATATGCGGGGTACTAGGTGCCTCCGGTTTCGTTCAGCCCCAGAACGGACTTGTAAATGGACTGTGTGTCTGACATTGGATTGTAGTCTGTGTGATTGATTTCTATTAAATATATATCTGTTTGGCGGCGGAGAACTTATTCTCTTGCTTAACGCCCTTCTCTGAGACGTACGAGCTCAGGGGTTATATATTGATGGATATCAAACGCATGGAGTGAATTGCCTGTGTGGCATGCCTAAGTGGCAATTGATCAAGGCTTCTGTTGAAAAGCAAAGTCTTGTGGTGATGATCAAAGCACGGCCTTTGTGGCGTAGCTTTGTGTAACGTTTACTTCGCGAGTTTCACACTCGGTATGAACCAAAAACGGGAGACGGACCTCAGGGAGGGCATGCGTTTCTTTCTAGTTAGAAGTGGCGTCAGTGGTTTTACACGCCCTGACGAGTTTGACTTATGTGGTTGTTGCTGTTGCGAGGCGCCTCGGATCGATCGGTCGTTCTCGAATCGATGGAGTCATTTAGTTGGCTCATTTACGCCCCATAGGGCGGAGGAACGCATGTTCAGGGTTTAAGTTTAATCCACATCGGTGGACTGGCCCTGACGATCCAAGGGCCCACCTGAGTCTGGGTCCTGTGGCTCGGGCTAGAGAGTCACGAATCGGTTGAGGACTATCTTTTGCCTCGGTTCATAGATGGAAATCCAACTTCCAAATACGTGACATTTGCGGTTTTAATCGTAGAACTAGTATGGCGACATGATATATGGTACCCATGCCGCCTATGATTGATACTTATGATTTGAAGTTGTTTTATACACTATGCACTTATAATAGTATCAAACGATTTGTTTTAACCGTATCAAGCATTCTTTGGCTGTTATAAGGGAAAACCCTATCCTCGGCTGCGTTGCATTGTGTGATGGGACCTGGGTCTTATAACAGCTTCATTTTTCTTTATTTAGCATTGCGCTGTTTGTTTTATGCACTGGTATTCTTGGGAGGAAACCCGTTCCGTGTTATACGGCGTGGTCTCTTGATTTACCTAACTTTAAAATAAAGATTAATAACTGTTTTAGTTCTCACACCAGTCACATGACTGACCTGGAGTTTATTGTTTTAACCTAAACTCTGGGTGCCCTTATTTTCGACACGGGCAGCTAGTAGTTTTGGTTTTGCAGATTTATATTCACAGGATCCTGGTTTACAGCTGGAACGATATCCGGAAAGCTTTGTATCCGTATATCTCCTTCTAGTTGTGTATTGTATTATTTTCCGCTGCTATGTATTTAAATGTAATTTAAATCTCTGATATTTCTGTGTAATATTCATTTATACTCTGTATATTCTTGTAATCTGATGCATTGGTGTAATAACAATGAAATGTTCTTCTGTATGCGTTCTGTTGTGGCTTGTTCTCGAACTATCCGACGCTTTCCTTTACGGGGAAGTTACGGGTCTTCACAGTTAACTCGTTATCAGTACACAATTTGTGTTGATTTATGTGCTATTTGTGTATATATAAATACCTTGATAATATTTGGAACTAGGCCGCGAAGGGTATATATCTTATCATTGAGCTTTCTTCTCCTGATTCTTTCCAGCATTAACATTGGTAGTAGAAGGAGAGTTGTTTGTTGTTACTTCAGGTGAGCTGCTTGTCTCATAGTTTAAGATAAAATCATCTATTTAGCTAAATATTTAATAAAATTAATATCAAGATTTACATACAGTTTAAGAAATAATTAAATAAATTGGCTGAAACAACCAGATGCATATATTATGTCCATGATAATTATGTTGACAAAGGAAGTGAATATTTTACTTAACCAATATATCCTAATTCAATGCAGTGATTAACCTTTTGTTCAAAAAAACATGCATATAATAGCCATGTCAAAAAATTATTCGGAACAAGAAGCAAACCTCTCAACTTTCTCATCGTTCAAGTTAATCCTCACTAGGGCTTCTCTAACTCCATAGCTAACATACACTCTTTTTTGAATCTGCACTCACGAATGTACCCAACCCAACATGCACCTCATCGCGGCCAATCTGCATCATGAGCATATTCAAGTATTAAAAAGCTCACTGCCAAGCTTTAACAAAAACCAGGTAAATACACATTCAAGTAGCCAAAAAGCTTCAAAATGGAAACACTAAAGACAGTATCCATAATCCTTAAACGCTAGCTAACGGAGGAGACATCAGGACGAAACAAAACAAGCAAACTCCGGAATCTGGACCTGTCAAGTTTTGCACTTGCTGGCCGCTACAACCATTTTAGTCTCGACATGCAACACCAGCAAGCAAAGCGAAAGGAACATAAGTATAGAACTTCCTACTCTATAAAAAAGTGCATCTGTAGTCCAACATCACACAAGCCAAGCATAAAAAAGAGAAACCCGAAATTACTTAGGAAGCTCAAGACATAAATTAAAACATAAAAGCTAAATTGCAAACACGCACAAAAGCATATGACCACCCAGATAAAAATCAGGTAAAGTCACGATAGGGTAAGCACCAAAATGATGAACCCAATACTATGAAACATCCTCCAGAGGAAAGTGGCTTACCTAAACACAGAACCCATAGTTCTCCCGAGCAAGACAACCTCGACCACCACCGAAACACCTGTCAAAAGAATATACACTCAACAACCAACAACCACCCAAATTTTAATGCACACACATCCAAACTAAAAACTGCTAACCGGTCATGTCGAGTTGAACTTGTATCGAAATCGGAAACTCAAAAGATTTGCTGTGGTTGCAGATATTAGCATATGGAGGAGGAGGATTGCTTTAAAGGTGATGACAAAGGTAAGAACGACACAAGGAGAAGCCGAGAAGTGGAAATAAATAGGAGAACTCAAGGATAATTAGAATTACAGGGACGGTGAGGAGCAGAGAAGCACATGGAAGATCTATATAGCACGTGGAGGGTGAAAAAGTAGAAATCGAATGTAAGAGATGAATTTATGTGGCAAGGGGGAAGGTGGGGATAGACGAAAGGAAATGGATCTGGAAGAAGAAAGGAGGCGGAGCCCTAACACCATTAAAAGTCTACATAGCAACGACGATTTAACTTGATTACTCTCAGTTTCAAAACCCTAAATTGATTAGCTTCATTGGCGATTCAATCTCGGAGGAGATTCGGTCTGAGGAAGAGGGAAGATTTTATTTTCTTTTTGCAAGGAAACGAAGACAAAGAAACTAAGGACGAAAAGAGGCAAAATAAAAATTGGGATATAGAGAGGGAAGGGAGACGAGAGGGAGAAAGGTGATTAGTATGTGAAATTTTATTTTATCAAGCCAAAAATTTGACTTTTGGAGCCAAACGAAATGTCATTTTGAGCCAGAGAAAGTTTCGTTTGGACCCCTTGAAAATTTGAAAGCCTTTCAACATTTAATATCGCATGTAAATCATGCCTAACTTAGGGAACTCTGTATACCTTCATTATATATATCCTATCTGAGTTATTAATTAAATATTTAATATTTATTTATTGATTGTGTTAACTATAATTATTAATAGGTGTAATATCATATTTCAAATTAATTAATTATTTTTATTATTTAATAGTAGCAATTAATTATTGTATACTAATTTTTAATTATTATTATTTATGTATTATATGTTTAACATTAATTTTTTATTGATTATTAATTATTACTATTATTTTAATTAATTATTCTAAAATGTTAATATTACTAATTATTTAATATAAGTTGTTATTAATATTTAATAGGTCTCTAATATAAGAAATAGAAAAAGGAGTCACTAAAAATAAGTTTAAATAACTTTCTAATTTAACTATTAATTATCAGAAATTAATTAGTATATATTAGTTATTACAACAAACAAAAAAGAAAAGTTGTGATATATATGTTTATTACAATAGTGATTTTTTCACAGTTGTAAAAAACATTTATTACAACAGTGCGTTTTGCACAGTTGTAAAAAAGCATTTATTACAGCTGTGCTTTTCGCACAGTTGTAAAATTAAAGTTGTAATATGATGTTTTTGTTGTAGTGTAAATGATTATCATGTGCTAACTTTGTGGTTACAGGGACAGATCAGATGTTGAACTATTTATATTAATATATCCTATGTAACTATTGATGGTTATTTTATTGCTCATTAAGGCTGTTGTCTAACTCAAGGTTTTATGTTTCCTCTTATTACCTTGGATTGCTCATCAATTTTGTTAGTGAGTAGACTGATATAGTAGGTAACGGGTTTTGGTGTCGATGATGTTGTGCGACGATGAGCACGAGGTTGGCATGTTATTTCTATATCATATAATACTTATTGATTCCGCTGTATGTCTATTATTGATATTCTGAGAGAAATGTAGTGAGGCTTGATGTACATATATTCATTTACATAGTTGTGTTGTATCGGTGACTCTAACATGATATAGAGATTAGATTTTCTGTTATGTTATGCTTCACTACTATGTGATGTTGTATATTTACTATTATATGTTATCTATGTATTGTGAGTTATACGAAGGCATCTGTTTTAAGTTATTCTTCCTTAATGGTCGTTCCATATTGGCCTGACACATTATACAACACACTTTTTCCTTAGTTTAATGTAGGAGTTATAGAGGTGGCTCTCATATTTGGCATCAGAGCTTTGATTAATCGATTTCACCTAAAGTTCGCGAGGGTAAAAGCGTTTGAGAGACGTACTTGTAATTTCTAATGGATGATAACTATATTATTATATATAGTATGACAGATTAATAAGAACTTGAACCCCATTGCGGCCTTTCTCTTATGTGAACTAATCATTCTTGTTTCAAAATAAGAATGAATGGTTAAAACACGAGTAAAGATGCTAAGAATGAGCCTGCTACTGAAAGGTTAGGTGATGGTAGTCAATCGAGAGCTGCTGTTGACATGCCTGATTTTCCTGCTATGTTTGAGCACATGATGGTAGCATTCATGGGAAGATACCTACTTTAGAAGTAGTAATAGATGTTGGTCTTTCTGTGTAGGCACCTAGGGTTGATTCTACTATGCGGGAAAAGGATTATCCTTCTTCGGATGAAGAGCATACCTTGTGGAGGAGTATGGATTTGGAGTAACTTCGGTGTCGAGTTAAGAGTCAGGAGGAGGGGATCATCAGCACTTTAAGACAAGGAAATGAGTCCTCAAGGAAACTATTACTAGTATCGACGCCAGAAACGAGACTAATCCCCAACAGGTTAATGAAAGAGTAATCAAATGAAATGAAGGAAGCATAATCAGTAAAGGAGGAATGGAAAAAGGAAACATATGAAACGTAAGTGAGATTGTAAGAATCCGAAGATTGGGAGGTGTTTTGGTTGTTATAAGCTTGGGCATAAGAAGAAGGATTGTCCAGATCTTCTTAAGAATAAGCAATTAGTGGAAACATATGTTTTGGGAGCTATTCCTATTTCTTACCATATTCCTATTGGGTACTAGTGGAAGAGTGTTGTGATTCAAGGTATGCTTTATATCAGAGATGTTTCAGTTCGAGTTTTTGTTTGATACTGAAGCATCACATTCTTTTATCTGTAATGAACATGTTTGCAAGTTGGGTTTAGAGTCTGAGATGGTTGATAGACTATTGATTGTAATTAATCCAGTAGGGGGTTCTTCTAGCCTTTATATGATTTTTCGTTGTCTTTTCATATCGATTCATTGTTGCTTTTTTGTTTGTGATTGCTTTGTTTTGAACTTCACTGGGTTTGGGTTTATTTTGGGTATGGACTAGCTCAAGAGGTATGTGGCTAACATGGATCACGAGAGGCTCGAGGTGACAATCGGGAATGTGGAAGGGCGAACGGTGGTGATATGTTGTTTACCAGAGGATGGGGTTTTGATCAGCTTTTTATATTTGTTTGTGATTCCATGGGAAGGATTTTCATTTGCTAATCGTTAGTGAGTTTTTGGATGCCTTTGAAGAGGTCAAAGGATTATCGCCGCATAGAGAGATCAAATTAAGGATTGATTTGGGAGACAGAGCCAAACCTATTATTATGTTTCTTGAGCGTATGGAGCCTAAGGAATAGCGAGAGTTGGAGGTGCAAGTGAACGACCTTTTGGAAAAAGGATTCATTTAGAGATGCATATCCAAATGGGGTGCACCGGTAGTGTTTGCGACCAAGATTGATGGATCATTGAGGTTGTATGTAGATTATCATGAGCTGAGCAAGTGACTAAGAAGAATAAGTATCATTGTTGAGAGTCGATGGCTTGTTTGATCAACTTCAGGAAGCAAAGATGCATTCCCAAATGGATTTGGCGATTAGATTTCACCAATTGAGAGTGGCTAGGGATCAATATTCGATTGATTGATCCGAGGCTATCGACAAACAAGATTTGTCTATGTCACTTCGCTTCTTTTTGTCCAAATTACTTCTCTTTTCGTCCAAGTCACTTCTCTTTTTGTCCAAGTCATTTCCCTTTTTGTCCAATTCACTTCATTCAAGAAACTTTTTTGATCCAACCCGTAGGAATCAAAAGAAAAGGCAAATCCCCTATGATACACCAGATCCGACTCGTTTATTGATAAAGTGAATAGATTTGCCATTTCTTGAAATCTCGATAGTGTGCCAAAGACATCTTTTAGGACACCATTCAGATATTATGTGTGGCCCGTAATGCGATTCGTATTGACCAACGCACCAACATATTTTGTGGATCTTCTGAATCGGGTTTTTTTGAGATCAGTTGAATAAATTTGTGTTTGTGTCCGTAGACGATTTTTTGCTTTACTCCAGAAATAAGGAAGAACACAAGTCGCATTTGGGATTTGTTTTGGAAATCTTACAGAAGCATTAAATAAAGGCTAAATTTTCAAGCTGTCACTTCTGGAAGGAAGAAGTGAGATTCTTTGGTCATGTCATGTAGGGACAAGGAATAGCAGTGGAACCAGCTAAGGTGGCAGCAATCCAGAATTGGGATCGATTCAAGAATGCGATGGATGTTAGGAGTTTCCTTAATTTAGCTGGGTACTATCAGCAATTTATCAAGAATTTTTCAAAGATCACTGCATCATTAACCAGATTCACGAAGAAGAATCAGCTCTTCGCATGGAATGCGAACTATGAGCAAGATTTTGGGGTCCTGAAAGAGAAATTGACGAGTCCTTCTGTGTTGACTATTCCGACTGGGAATGAAGAGATGGTGGTATACACCGATGCATGTGGTATTGGACTTGAGAAGCATTAATGCAGAAGGACAAAGTTGTGGCTTACGAAAGTTGATAGCTGAAACCGCACGAAAGGAATTACCCGACTCATGATTTGGAGTTAGTGGCGATAGTGTTTGCTCTGCAGGTTTGGAGGCATTATTTGCTGGGAGTTAGGTTCGAGTTATTTACGAATGATAAGTCGTTGAAATGCCTTTTCTCCCAAAAATATCTGATTCTTCGTAGCAGTGCTGGTTATAGCTTTTAGGGTAGTATGATTTTGGTATAGCATATACTTCAGATAAAGATAGCATTGCGGCCGAAGCATTAAGTAGAATACTTGCAATTTTGGAAGCCATGTTTTCGGAATGAAGCATCTCGAGTACTTGGCTGGATTTGATTTCAAGCCTCACTTTAGAGATGATAGTAACTATCAATTAGGCCAACTCTCATCGAAAGGATTGGAGAAAGTTAGAAGCAAGACGATAAGCTTATTGAGATCGTACAAGGATTCGTGATGAGAGTGGAACTCATGGAAATTAAGGACTACAAAATCGATCGAGATGGTTGACTTCGCAAGTGTGGACGACTGGTTGTTGCTGATATAGATGTATTAAGAGATGGGGTTTCGAGGGAACATAATCACTCTTGATTGATAATTCATCATAGGGGCAATAAGATGTATCGAGATATGAAGCGAGTTTATTACTAGGAAGGTATAAAGAGGGATGTCAGAAAATTCATTTCGAAATGTATGAACTATTAGTTGGTTAAAACCGAGCAAAAAAAATCCAAGTGAATTTGGAAGTTCCTACGTGGAAATGAGAGCAAGTGTTGATGGATTACCAAGAACAAGGGCAGAAAATGATGGTATTTAGGTTATCGTAGATCGCTTGACCAAAAGCGCAAGGTTTATTCATGTCAGATCAACTAGGATGACATAAAAATTGGCTGAATTATATCTTAAATGGATAGTTCGATTCTATGGGACATCGAAAAGTATTGTTAGCGATTGTGATCCGTTGTTTACTAGCGGATTTCAAAGAGTTTGTAAGAGACATTGGGAACCGAGCTATGTATGAGTACATCTTATCATCCCCAGATAGATGGTCAGACCAAGAGATTTAATCGACTACGGGAAGATCTTCTTAGAGCTTGTGTATTAGATTTTAGAGGATTGTGGGAAGACCATTTGCATTTAGTTGAGTTTGCTTATAGTAACAACTGCCAGTCGAGTATTGGAATGGTACTGTATGAGGCGTTGTACTATATACCATGTAATACTCCTTTTTGTTTGTTAAAGTCTAGAGAGAAATTGGTACTTGGACCTGAGATAATTAGAGAAACGTCAGATAATGTTGAGTTCATTCAACAACAAATGAAGGCAGCCTAAGTTCATCAAAAGAGTTTTGCCAATAGGCGATAAAAGGATTTAGAATCCTCAGTTGGAGATTTGGTGTATGTTAAGGTTTCTCCTCTAAGGAATGTTGTTTGTTTTGAAAGTAAAGGAAAGTTAGTGCCAAGGTTTGTTGGGCCGTTACTGATTGTCGAGTGAATTGCAAAGCTCGCATACAGAGTGGATTTACCTAAGAAGATGGCTGGTATTCACAATGTGTTTCACGTACCGTTTCTATGGAAGTTTGTGCTTCGCAGGAAATATCTTAGAAAGAAGGTTGTTAAGCTAGTCGAGGGACAATAAAGAGAGGATGATGATAACTGCACATGGAAACGGAGGAGAGTACAAAGTACACCCATCCAAAGCTCTTTGAGTGGTATGTCTCATATATTGTATCTTACTTGTACCATTGTGTCTTATACTTTTAGATTTCTGCATGCTAGGGCAAGAACTTGGTTGCATGGATTGTTGGGTGCTAGATTGGATGGTAAATTGGATACTTGTGGATGGTAGGCATGCAAAGTACTTTGTTTTGCCCAGAATTTCTGGGGAGAGGTTCCTAATGGGGATGTAATGACTTGTACTTTACATATCAGATGATCGTAAAATAATTATATTTAATTTCCAACAGGTCATATCACTATCAGATTTTAATATGTTGTAAATAGGGATGTACGACATGTCCATGATTTTTACCAAATTGATTTGTGACTATTTTACCCTTGTAATATTGTTTTAGCTATAACTTTTGATAGAGATCGAATTAGGTATTGAAATCGGCCTTATTGGATCAGAATGGTGGTTGGCCTTTCCATAGAGTGGTCACCTTTAAGATTTCGCTCAACGGGTTTAAGGAATCACTGTTTTTAGTTTCAGTTTATGCTAGACAAAACAACTAGTTGTTGATTGGATGATTAGTGAAGCCCATTAGGCTAATGACCTGCTGTTATAAATAGAAGGGTTTGGAGAGAGAATTAAGGTTTCTCTCCTCATTCAAACATTAGGTTTGTATTCATGATTCTCCAGATTCAACTTAAACCCTAGCCTCTTCATTTATTCATTCGAATTCATCCTAATCGCATCTAGAGATTAGACCTATGTCTGGGAAGATTAAATTTCATCATATTTCACCGATTTTTTCCATCCAGGTTTTGGTTCATTGGATTTGCATTTGACTAAATTAGGTGAGTGATCGATATCTCTCACATGGATATAACATATCATATGAGTTAGATTAGGATTAATTCATGTTATGAATGATAATTTCACCATAGATCTGAGCATATATGTTTAATTCAGATTTAGATGTTATAGGATAATCTAATTTCACCATATAAACCAGCAAGTTGTTAGATTAATCATGTTCTTGGGTATGTTAAGATACAAATCATGTTAGATAAATTATTTTATGATATGTTTAATGTATGTGCATGTTCGTGTGATCAAGATTGGATGAATCGTTTTTTGTTTTGATTAAATTGAATGCATTACTTTAATTGTATGTTAGAATTGTTTGTCATTGAACCTAGGATCAAAGTACAAAGAAAATTGGTGTTTTGGATGATCAGATTCAGATGAAACTCGACGGAGGAGGTCTGATGGACACCAGGAGGGTGCCCAAAATTTTCAAGGAAAAAATATGCTATCTCTGAGGACCGGTACCGTTCCATGTTTGATGGATCGGCAGTGATCCATCAGGGGAATGTTAGTGATGATGAATCTTGGTTTGTGGACTTGGGAGGTGAAGATAAGGATGTGTGCAAGGTGTGAGGTGATTTGGATGGGTCAAAGGGGAATCATTTGAGATCGTTGATGGAATAATAAAAAAAACTGAGAAGGATTTTGGCTATGAGGTTGGACCAGTAGAAATCTCTTGGTGAAAGGAGTTTGAAGGTCTGAACACTTAGCTATTTTTGGCTAAGTTTGAGATCCGGTATCGATCCATAGATGATGAATTAGTATCAATCCATCCGGTGAAGTGGTGGAGAGCTCAATTTTTGCGTGCTTGATAGTGAAGCTTTAGGGTGACTGCTGGTGGAGTTTGGTGACCAAAGGACTTCAGATGTTTGAAGTTCAACTCAAAGGTGATTAATGTTTCGGTCGTGAACTCAAGACAGAGTGGTTGAAGCTGATTGATGTAAGGCAAATCATGAGATGATGCACGATGCAGTAAGAAGATAGATTGACTCAAGTGGGAGTTGATCATGTATAATAATGGAATTGTTTCGAGAAGTGGCTTGAACTAAGTTGTTGAGTCGTCAAGGTGGTTGGCTTGCGAGATTGGAAGCGCAAACGAATCATCGAAAATCGAAGGTTCTAGCAGACTCCAAGGAGGGGGTATCGTGAGGACATCCATCAGAATCAAATGGATCGTGTACCCTGGATCTAGATTTCTCATACGTAGGTAAACAAATGTAAGGAAACTTTGGTAGTTTGACTAGAACTGGGGTTTTCCATTAGCCCTTGATGGAGGACAGAGGCTGGTCATTCAATGGCTGATGTATTCAAGGCATTAGTTGGTGATAGCTAGGATATTATTTGCTTTGGATGCTATGGTTGATTGTATGCTTTTTTTAGGCTATCACCGTAGGTCGTCAGAGAGAAGTGAGATTGGGGGATGACTTTTTCCTACTCTAGAGTGGCATATTATAGATGATTATCATGTGCTAACTCTATATTTGTAGGAACAGATCAGATGTTGAAGTGTCTATATTCATATGTCCTATGTAACTGTTGATTGTTATTTTATCACCTACTAAGACTATCATCTGACTTAAGGCTTTGGTGCCGATGATGTTGTACAATGACGATCATAAGGCTGAGTATTATTTCTATACTATATAGATACTTTTTGATTCCGTTGTATGTTGATACTCTGGGAGATATGTAGCGAGGCTTGATTTACGTATATTCATTTACACAGCTATTTTGTATTGGTGACTCTTAGATGTTATAGGAATTGGATTTTCTGTTCTGTTAAGCTCACTACTATATCATGTTGTATATTTTCTTTTATATGTTATCCATGCATTGTGAGTTATACAATAGGTTCTATTTTGAGTTATTCTGCCTTGATGATCGTCCCATATAGGCCTAGCACATCATACAACGCACGTTTTCCTTAGTTTAGTGCAAGAGTATGGGGTAGTCGTCACTTAGTTCAAACAACAGTGTTTGATGTTAATCTGCCTGAACAATAAATTGAGTTGCTAGTAGTACAATCCCAATTAGATGGGAATTTTTTATTTTAAAAAAATGAGCTAAAATCAGAGAGTTTATTCTCCAAAAACAACAAGAGTTGGTTTAAATTTGGTCAGATGCTTGAGAACATCACAAATTCATTAAGTTGAATTCATACCCTTGACATTCCATGTGAGAGTGGTCATTTATTTGACGAGGAGCTCCTTAAATTCCTTTTAGAAGGAGAAGAAATGTTGATTGTTTTTTTTACTTTTTGACTAAGCTAAATATTCATCATGTTTACTTACAAATTTTGATAAGTCAATAGGTTATTCAACAAGTGGATCCTCTAAACTGTATCTGCAACATGATTGAGATCATCTTAAAGAATGACAGAGGGTATATCCAGATTGAGAATATCTTACTGGTCATCAGTGGCATCCCCATGCTTTGCATAACAGTGGTTGTAGAAGAACTTGACATGGCTGATGACTACTTAGGCTTTTATTTAGGTTCAAACTATTAGTCTTGCAATGATGTTTTATGGTCAAATATCTTAAACTTATAACATTTAGTTGGATCAAATTTATATTCAACTAATATTTCCTTTCTAGCCTATTATGTTGTAGAATAGGAATACTAGTTATCAACCCTGTAGTAGTATTGATGGAAAGCTGAAGCCTTGCATATTGGGTAAATTGCTTTTTAACAGTTTTCACATCTAGTTGAACTGGCTCAACAATAAAGCTAGCTCTTAAATAATGCACCAACTATCTAAAACTCCATTCTAAATTGTGCAAGCACACCCATATTTGAATTATTTTGGAATTAAACTTTTTTGTAATTAACCAAGTGACCATTCTTCAACCATTAAAAGTTAGCCAAAGTATGAACAAGTAGTAGTTTCAAGCACTTTGGTAAAATCACTATAATCAGCAAACGTGACAGTATATCGATAGTTTAGAGAAATGTGTATGTGAAACGCCCATTTTGACTTCCATATCTTGTTGATATAATCTTTTAATTTCGAATAGAGAGCCTTAAAGTCAATCGAGTGAGGGCACAATGGTGTTTGTCCAAGCATCCTTTGATTTGTTGAAAGTTTCTTGAGAGAAATAAACATAAGAATCAGGCTGTAGGTGGTGGAGATTGCTTGAATGGGAAATTTAGGATTTCGATGGTGTGGATTTAGCAGGAGGTTGTGGTGGTGTAGTTAAGGTGGAGATCAGTGGTGCTTCAAGTGGTTTAGTGTATAGGGATTGTGAGTCGTTGTCTACATGCACAATCGCTTGATTGTCTGCCATTTTTTGAACCTTAGAAATTCATGTGCACATATACGTACATGCATATATATATATATATGCTTATGTATGTATATATGTTGTATTGTTGCACTTTAAATAATGCAACACCCCAAAACACCTTTGATTTCAACCACCAGTTTCCATTTCTCTCTCCATAAGAGGACTCTTTCGGCACCAACGGACTTAGTTAAATATAAATAAGTGGATAGTATTAAGGTGCAAATAGGATGCTTCAAAGTAAGTTTATTATTCACATGAGATTTGGTCAATCAAACACCAATGCCCAAGTCATGTGTAATCTACAAATTAATCACTAGATAATCTCCGAATTATAGCAATCACAAATCATAGAATAATGCCAATAAGTAAAAGACATAGACAATTTATAGTGGTTCGACAATCGAGCCTATGTCCACTTGTTACAATCATATTGTTTATATAGTACAATTAAAATTACTATTGTATTTAATCTATGAAATTTGAGGAGAAAGGAAGTGAATCCCAAAATCTACAGTATCTCGACGTAGGAGAGTCCAAGATGTCTCCTAAAACGATCATCTAAAGGTCTATTTACTGCTGATTTCAGGAATTTGGGTCGTCTAAGAGTGGTTGCATGAAAATAAGATCTCAAGAAGGCCAAATCCATGAGGAGGATTCTGGAACGATCACCCTCATATGCCACAGATCGGTACCGATCCAAATCTGATTTGAATCGGTATTGAGCTGGGGAAACCGATCCAGAACAGGCTAAGTCCTAACCTTGTTTTTCCTAAGTGAATCCATGTGAGCTCGTACCAAATCCTAATTGGCAAATGCTTTATTCCATACCTTGTTGAATCCAAAATTCCTAAGTCCAAAGTACTTAAGGTTGCACCAATCCGAAGTGGCACAACCATATCGAACCAAGTTAATTCAAGCATATTGATTCGAGGGGATCATGCATACTGGTCAAAGATGGTTGGAGGAATACCGATCTGATCCAATTCCTATATTAATCTTCCCTTTTTGTTTCCTACCGATCTGACTTCCGAAGGATTGGGCAAGAGCCAGATGTTGAATCCACCGCGTGGATCCCTGATTTTTACGTAATCGGACCGAGGCTTGGTGATGATCTTCCTTTTGATTTCACAGCGATTTGATATGGATCCCTACTATCCATTGGATCCATTTAGGGATTGGTAAAACATTTGATGCCATTCCCATGAACCGATCCATGGAAATTTAGTGATCGACCTTGGTCGATCACGTGCTTTCTGAAGTGATCGATCTGATCCTGGAGATAATCGATCAATGAATTCTTAGTAATACCATGGCCTTTTCTAAGCAACCAGATGATGCCCAAAGGCGATCCATTCAAGTCTGACCTAATCAATTATCCAAGCGAACGTCGAACTTGACGTTTAGTTCGAGTTGGCATGAGTCCGCACTTGAGCCATGAGCGATCCAGATGTTATAAGTTCGAAGCATAGAGTCCTTGCAAAAAGGTGGACCGGCACTTTCCCCTCGAAACATGTCTTTCTCTGGAAAACCTATGTTGAATCCACTCAAAGTCTACAATCACTTTGGATTATTCAAGAGACAGGGATAGCTTTTCTGAGCTAATCCAATCGCTTTCTCATGAAGTAGTGTTACCTTCTGCATTTTAGTCTCGATTCCCCGGTCGGTTGCTTAATTATTAATTTCTTCTACATTAACCCATCCAATCGTAATCTAGTGAAAGTGATTCAGAGCTCGTTATTATAAGTCCATCGGGCGACACTTTGGCGGTAGGGATTTATGATCAATTAGGTGGATTCATCCGGTCACAAACCAGTGAAATAAATTCATAGTTTATCCATACAAATTCATATAGTCACTCTACGATGAAAGGAACTCATAGTTCGTTCAGATAAATCCATCTAATCACTTTCTAGAGAAAGGGATCCACGATCAATTCACATAAATTCATCCTACCACTCTCTGATGAAGGAATTTGCATCATTCTTTGTACGAGTTCATCCGGGCACTCTCTGGTGAAGGAACCCGTAGTTAATCGATACAAATTCATCCAGTCACTTTCCGATGAAGGAACTCGTAGTTCGGTTGCATGAATCCATCCATTCACTCTTTGATAAAAGGGATTCGTATCTAACTGATACAAGTTCATCTAGTCACTCTCTGCTAAAAGGAACTCGTAATTCATCTGCATAAATTCTTCCACTCACTCTACGGTGAAGGAATTCATGGTTAATTAACATGGACCCATCCAGTCACGCTCTAGTGAACGGGATTCAAAGCTATCTCTTACGAACTCATCCAGTCACACGTCAGTGAAAGGAATTCATAGTTCATCCATCGAGTCCATCTAGTCACTCTCCGGTGAAAGGATTCGTATTTTGCGGCTTTTCTTCGTCTCCTTGGTTAAAGCAAAACCATAACCAATCTTTTTCATCGCCAAGGTGGTTCAAGGCAAATACATAAATTAAATTGCAAAAAAAAAAAAAAAAAAAAAATGGGCCTCTTTGGTCTCCACGACTCAATTCCACTCAACATGCATGAAGACCGAATCATGGCTCCATACATGTGTAAGCGATCGAATCATTAGGAATTTTTAATTGCCCTGCCATTGTCACCTTCATTATGAGATGACAATTTGATATTTAGGACGAGTCACTCCTTGATTCGGAGCTATAAATGTTCTCCTTACTCATACACTGCCCCCTTGGTTTCAACATAATCTTGGAGTTGTCTGTTCCTAATATGCTCCTCTATCTCATCTCAGAGGTGTCTACACTTCGACGTAGTTTGCCCAACCAAATCGTGTAATTGGCAGTACTTCCCCGTCCTCTTCTTCTTTTCAATTAGTTATCCTGAAGGCAGTTTTCGATAAAGGATTTTCCCTTGAGTATTCAAGTAGATCCTTTCAAGCTATTAATTCAGATTTATAAAGAGAGATATCTCTGTCCCATCCTATTATTCCTCGCGTCCTCGCACTCGCTTTCAATCTTTCTCTTTACCTTATAATACTTGAAATTCGCTTCAAGCATCACTTCTACTTTATGGGCATTGACTTCAAATTTCCTCTGTACCTGCGCGTCCTCCCTACGTAGGTACCTATCAGCTTCGAAATAGAATTCATCAGGCCCCATAGAGGAACCCTTTCGAAGCTTGTTTTAAATTAAGAATCATCAACTACTCTAGATACGACTACCATCAATAACATTGATGATTCTTTCTGGTTTGTAAAAAGATATCGCAAAATTAAATCGCTTTAGGAGACTCATCAGTGATCTCCTAGTCTCCATCTCATCGAGGTTATTGTCATCATGTACTTCGATGTAGAAAAGTGAGCCTGAACTGCCCCATAAACATGTCTACAAGTTCATTTTAAGATCCAGTCGACTCGCTATTAAGCTTCCTAAACCAAAGCGAAGCTAAATCTAAAAAAACATTGAAACACACTTCCCTACCAATTCCTGGATGACCCATGTACATCCATGTGTCTGATGTAGCACGTTAGATGTACTGTTGGGTTTTTATATTCCATCGTATTCTTCCAACAATGGAAGCTTGAAATATGTTGAGGTCCTTACTGTTTGGAGTGAATGGGTTCTGGGTTACATCCACATGTATTTAGCGATATTATCCGCCTCTAGTCATGCGTCATACCATTAAGCCGATATATCGCCTTTTTCGGCATGTTGAATTACCTACCCCTCAATTCTTGGAGGGTACTCTGGAATATATTACTCATGTTGCAATTCAACAGCTCCATCCAACGAAGTTCGACCTATTCCATGTACGAGTCATCCAACATTTCCTTCTCTAGAATGGTCCACCTAAGTTCCCGTACGAGTCACGTAAGTCGTAACATCACCAAATTATGGACTTAGAGGCATACTCCTCGTGCGTTTCAGATTGATACCAATCTAGGGGTTCCGAGTTAGTATCGATCGGGATCTGTCGATCTGAAACAGCCACTGTCCCTTGCTCTTGTGCGTCTACTCTAGTGGTTTCTTCTTCATTGTTCTGATTTTGCACTCTCGATCCTCCAAGCCTTGAGAGTATCTCTTGCATCATTTTCTCTTAATTCTTTAGCTTAGCCTATAATCTATCAATCTCCTCCTATATCTCCTCTCTAGTCAAGTAGATGGAAAGATCTTCATCGGGGGGATCCTAATTTTTTTCATGTCCAAGGCCTTCAACATGAGTAGGAATATTCCCCTTTTTTCCTTTTCACCATGATTGAAATCTTTAGCAAATCGAGCCAGTAAAAGTAAGTGTCACCCTATCCCATACCTCGTGTGTCGAATTGTTCATATAAGATTTGATCAATCAAACACCAACACCTAAGTCTTGTGTAATCCGATAGTCAATTAGAAATAATATGAGAATCATAACAATCACAATTCATAGAATAATGCAAAAGAGTAAAAATACAACGAGTTTATAGTGGTTTGGCAATTGAACCAACAAACACTTGTTGCAATCTTATTGTTTATAATGTATGATCATAATCATAATTGTGTTTTATCTATGAAATTTTAGGAAAAATGAAGTGAATCCAGAAATCAGTGGTATATTGACGTAGGATAGTCCAAGAATCCCCTAAAATGAACATTTGGAGATCTATTTATAGCTGCTCAGGAATCTGGGTTCAAGAAAACAAAGCAGGAAACCAAATCGGTTTCCCTCGTATGCCTCAGATCGGTACCGATCCGGATTTGAGGAAGCTGATCTAGAATGAGGCTAAATTCTAGCCTTATTTTTTCTGAGTGAATCCATGCGAGTTCATGCCAAATTCTTATAGATATGCTCCATTCCATACCATGTTGATTCTGAAATGCCTAAGTCTAAGTCTTAGAGGTTGCACCGATTCAATGTGGCGTAACTATATCAACCCAAGTTAAATCAAGTATACCGATCTAGGGGGATCACACATGCTGATCTGAGGTGGTTGGAGTAATATTGATCCGCTCCTAATCTCATACACCCGCATATCTTTATTCCTACCAAACCGATTTCGAAAGAATCGGGCAATTGTTAAATATGGAAGCATTCGTGAAAATCCCTGTTTTTCACGTGATCGAACTGAGGCTTAGTGATGATCGACCTTCATGTCGATTCGATGTGGATCCCTTCTACTGATTTAATTCATTCAGGCTTCGGGCAAATGTTTGATGCCATTTCCATGCTCTGATCTACATAAATTTATTGATTTGCCTGCTTCGATCACGTTTTTTTTGAACTGGTTGATATGATCTCGGAGGTGATCGATCAATGACTTCTAAGTGATCTTTTGAGGCGATCAGGCCATTTCTGAGTGATCGGACGATGTTTGAAGGTGAACGATATAAGTTAAATCCTTTTCTAATTTTCAAGCGAACATCAATCTTGAAGTTTGATCTGATTTCGCATGAGTCCATGTTCAAGCCATGGGCAATCCAGTTGTTACAAGTTTGAAGCATTACGACCTTGCAAAAAGGCGACTCAACTAATGCCATGTAGCGTGCCTATGCGTGTGTATGTGCATATGTTTATATATTATGAGTAAATTTATAATCTTATTCATTTTAAATGTGTATCCATATGACATGTAACCTTACCCATTTTTAAACTTGCTGCACGATTTATTCCAATAATTGTTCGTATCCATTAATCGATACACCCAATTTTTCTTTAAGGTTGGCAAAATAAGTTTAGGTGATTTTCAAAAGGAAGTACGCATATATTAACAGATATCTTTCTTAGTCAATTAAAATTTACCATATAATCAGGTTTATAAAGTTTATAGATGTAATTTTTTTTTCTAATTTACTCCCCCTTTATTTCCAACATTGTAATCAAATCAGTACCTATGGTTTTTTAATTGCCCCAGTTCATACTCGTATTCAATTAAAAATTATCAGTTCAAATTAAAAATCATATTTTCTAAACTTATATGTAACTAAATATAAAGTACTTGTTTATGTCATATTTATGTCATAAATATGTCATAACACCATATGCGTTATTTTGATGAAATCTCCTAGCATCCTCAATCTATTCCTAAATGAACCATACCAAACTATTAAAACAACCCACTGAAATGCATCGCATTAACTAATCAAACCAAATATCTAAAATCAGGCCGATCTGGTTTAATATAATGCGATTGCGGTGCGGATGGTTAAACACACCACATCAAACTAGACTGGACAACTTGGTATAATTCTAATATTTTGACATCAACTTGTGCTTATTCTACCTAAAATTGTTAAATTTTAAGTGTATGAGTGTTTTAACTTTATAGATTTAGGTAATATACCATTTTAGTATATGACATATAAAAATATATCCTATGTATATTATTTCAGAATGAACATTACTTTTATTTGAATACATTAGAGTTTTTCTCTAGTATTCATAATATTTATTTAACAATTATTCCCAAACAAATGTAATATACGCTTGAATAGAATTGAATAGAAACTTGACCGAAATATCACTAAACTTGACTGAAACCTGACTGTAATAGAAAAAATAAATTTGAAATTGTTGGACTTCAAACTAAACTAAACGGATCCTTGCCCACAGTTAGTATTTCCACTTCAATTTGGTTTGTTTGTTTGCCAAAGCCTTTTTTATTTTCCTTATTGAACTAATCGGCTACATCCCCTTATTTCTATTGGTTTAGAAACGTAGAAGGCATATAATAAAATAGTGCAATCCAAGGCTATGGTTTTGTAACAACTATAGAATAGAGAGGAAAGGACGTAAAATGAATTGGGCGTACACGCCATTTAATCTCATAACCAAGAACTCAAAATTCCTCCATAGCGAATTTAGTGAAGTTAATATTATATGTATATAATTTTGATAATTATAATTTTGGAAATAATTTTTTGTTATGTAAATTCTATTCAAGTTTTTGTTCTAATAATTTGAAATAAATTAGTAAATTCTTTTCAAATAATTTAGTAGAATTGAATAAATTGTTTAAATTGAAATAAAAACTGAAGTTCAAATTGTCGTCATATAATTCAAATAGCGATAAGTAAATAAACAAATAATAAATTAAATAAAATTGTATAACTACTGAAACACAAATTATGGAATAAATTGTAATTTGATTAGATGTTTGCATTGAAAGTTAGCACAAACACCTATAAATTCTAGTAGATAAAGAAGAGGTAAAAATCCAAAAAGAGAAATTAAAGAGCAAATGAAATAGAAAACAGAAGACAATAGTTTAGAGTGGTTCGGCTTTGAATTACTTTGTCCACTCTGGATATGTAATTAGTTTATTATTGAATTCGTGAGTTTGCATGTTTCAGATCAATAGGGACCCAGATTGTATAGAATATTTCGGTTAATAAAGAGCCAAAAGGTCCATTTCCCTCCTAGATAATTGTTATTTGTAGACTTTGGTCGATCAATAATATCTTCAAGAAAGTAGAAGGCCATGCACATAGTCATTACTGGAAGCCCAGCCTTAGAATGCTCAAGGTGTTGGTACCAACCCCCGTAGAGGGATCGATGTTGATCCTTTTGTTTTAAGAACTAAGGGGGTGTGAACCCAATGGTGACCCCTCTTTGAATCCAACTTCTTAGTTTTGGTGATGGTTTTGGTAGTTTCCTTATTGTTTTAAAGACAAAGGATGATGTACGATGAACCTGAACTTTTAGTTGGTATGTCGCATAGTTATATCGATCCAAAGCACAGGTTTAGGCCGATGCATTACTTGATAAGTTCTACAATTCTCCCATATTGAGTTTGCATGTTTGCTGTCCCATGATGCTATCCGTAGTTGATGTTTGGACCTTCAGACCATCCCTTTGGAAGTTTTGCTTGATAGTCATTAAGTTGAGTTAGGCACAAAGACCGAGTAACCTTTTCCCCAAAGTATGTCTTGTAGCGAGCATGATGTGCTCTGAATCGAGACAAATTATGATTTTTGAAAAGGACTCTATTTTTCTTGCCGTGAACGGTCATTGTCTTTATAGTGAGTTGTATATGCTAAGAAATGGGCCCTTTTTGAATGGATGAGATTCTTGCTCGAATTCTGATTATATAAGTACGCGACCACACCTTGTCATCAATTTTCTTTGCTCTATTATGTTGAACGTATTGATTAAGTTGTTAGACTTTATCAATTTAGAATGGATTTTTCTCTAGAGTTCATAGGTAAACATCCAACCTCTATCGAGCTAAGAAGTTAAATGTTAGCCATATGCTCCTAAATATGCCTAAGCGTAAATAGGTCATTATCGGATGGAGTTGCACACAGACTATCACATGCGCATACGTATTGTTGCATGATGTGCTTGAGATTTCAACTGTATGAAAAATGTGAACACATATGTATATGTAAACTTTTAAACGCATAGGTGTATATGTGCATGAGTGAATATATCATTGCATTGATTTTTAATAGCGATCGATACTGATCCCATTGAAAGGCGTCAGGTTTGATCCAGTACTTCATGACTTTTCAGAAAGATAAAGAGGAATTTGAAGGATACAAACGGTCACTTAGTCTACATATATGTTTGTTTCCACCTTCTTCTCCACTTTTTCCTTTGCGAACGAAACCCTACTTTTCTTCTCTTATACTTTTGAATTTGTAAATAAGACAAATCTTCTATGACTCTGTTGCCTCGCTTGTATGATCCACCATGTGCACTAGATCCTCCTCCTCCTTGAAACTTGAATCATAGCCAATTTTCCTATTATCAGGCATGCGGGTCCCTTCAAACTTTCACATGATGAGATGTAATGCTCTAGATGTTAAGGAGGTTGAGGGTATGAGATGCGGCGGGATAACGACGATGCTGAGGGGATTGTCGTGGTTTAAGTAAAGGGGGACAGAAAGGAGGAAAGGTGAACAAAGAGAGGTAGTTTGGAGAATGAGGCGTGGAGTGGATGTGTAAGAACATGATGGATCAACCTTGGTTGTAGATGAAGGGAGAACGGAAAAAAAAAGGATGAAAGGAGAATGAGAGATCAGAATGAAAAATGGGAATGAAGATGGAAAGATGGGCGGATTGGATCAGTGTAGAGGAGAAAAAGGGGTCTGGTCGGCACAATTCGCGCAGGATGGAAATTTCTAAGGTAGGGATCTGGTATGACCTCTACACTTAATAATTTTCCTCTTTTTCCTATGCGAATTTGATTTGTTGGACATGCCATGACTTTGGATTATTAAGAAAAACATGCACATAGGATTTAATCATATACCCTTGACATTTTGACGTATGACGGAAAGCATAGGACTTTGAACGTCGACATCCAATCTTAAAACTCTATAGAACTCTATGACCATCGACTCGAAGGTCAGCAAGATGGTTTACATGATGGTCATTACTGTTTAAAACTAAATCTAATTTTTGTTCACAGCTAAAATCTTGAATTGCCTACACATGCGTGGCACTGCACTCACTACATTAGTTTAAATGAAGCCTTTAGGGTACAAGCTAATTGCGCTAACTGCAGTTATTTGATGAGTTTAGCAACTAATGGGGCAAAGATGCTCTGATCACATCAAGGCTACTAGGACCAACATAACCGCATAAACATCTACATTTCGCTAATCTCAAGATGATTCAAATGATGAGTTAAGTTCAACGATGATTTTCAAAAGCCCTTCCCTAACTCATCAAATGAACCAACCTAAAGGGTCTCAAGAATCTCAAGAGGTTCTTCAAATAGGAAAAAATTCAACTATATAATTTATTCCTTTATATGTAGACATATTTGAAGAAGCTATATTGGGGGACCCAACTGACTTGATGGCATTAAGATCGACGGGCTAACGTTGAGGAGAACCTACATTAGGAATAACACCCCATTCGATGATGTATGGGTTCCAAAACATGAAGATAAGGCTTATATGTTGCAAAAGGGATACACTACATTCAATAGATATATGTAAGCAATTGGATGTAGTCCACCATTCAACCCATTCATCCTTTTATTACATGAGATTGTATAACGTCTCTTATTTTAGTGAACATTATTCAGGATATTTAATTAGATAAATTATATAAGAATATTATAATTAGATTGTTGAGTTGAAATCTATAATAAACAAGTAACTTGTTGGCCTTAGAAACTAAGTAAAATGAAGTGAACATAAGTAGGATTATATAAGGGGCTAAGTAGTAAACATTTAGACTCCTATATAATATCTTTTCCTACATATTACCCTCATTATCTTCATTCACTTAAAACCTAAAAATATACATAAGAGGGGATGTCCATATTCATCTTAAGAGGGAGAGAAAATTCAAATGTTTAGGAAGATTCAGGCTTTAGGATCTACAACCACAAATATCAACAACACAACAACTAATCAAGCTGAATAAGGATTTTAAAACCCTTGTTTAATTCGCTTGTGGATAATACATGAATTGTTTTATAACTTACATTTTTGATTTCATGTTTATATGTATGATTAATGTGTTTCTCGGATAAAAAAAATGCTTAAATGGCTTAATTTACATGATTCACATGTGCAATTAGTGAGTTTTTGGGGATAAAACTTATGTTTAAACATCACTAATTGATTTAACATGTTGTTCATAAGATGTTATGAGAGATTGGTTTTCTATTTCAGAACATTCTAAGTTTGTATGAATTTCCTATGAATTTTCCAAATCTAGTTACAAGCTAATTACGGGTAAAATAAATTAGGGGTTTAGTTAATTAATTTAGGCTTCATATTTTCTGGAATGATAAAGAAGGATGTATTAATAAATTATGACCTTTTGGTATTCTTCCCATGCAAGCAGTAATAGATATGAATTTTTTATGTTAGCTAAACTTAAAGTGGAATTAACACTAATTAAGGTATTTGCATTATTAGTTAATAATTTACATTTTTGAAAATCTTAGGATACAATAAATATTTTTTGGGATCTGGCCCAATTGTACGAACTGATAGAATTTCAAGAATAATGTTGGGGACAAATTTTGAAAGTATAAAAAAGAGTGTGCCACCTCTATTGTGTTAAATGCTTTGAGGCTCCAATCTCAATACCTTTCAGCTGAACTGAAATGGAATATTTACCTTAAATTGATTTTGTAAAAGAAGTATAAAGGCTATCTCCTATGGAACTTCCAACAATATGGAAAGGATCCTATTTTGGAACCATGTCTTCACTTAGAGACTTCCCCTCCTCGCCTCTTGACAGGGTTCGAAAGTTAGTTATTTTCGAAACCTCGAAGTATAAAGAAAAGAAAGGGTATCTACTTTATGCTTTAAATAAGCTTTAGAAGAGGGTGTTATCGCCCCAATGCTTTTGGAGGATCCAAAGGGGCTTGTTTCCCTTAATCTTTATTTTTTAAAGTAAGAAAGGCTTCCACCTCACATCTTTTCGATTGAAAGGGGATGTTTTCTGAACAATGATTCTAAAAGAGAAGTGGCTATCACATCTGTACCTTTCGGGGTTACCAAAAGGATTATTTGGAACAAAATCCTTATTTCAGTAAATTACTCGTTTATGAATATTTGCTTAGACTTGTTTGCTTGCACTACTTTTCTAGCACTTTGTTTATATGGGGATTTTACCATGATTGCTTTTTACACCCATGGAAGACACCATACGAAAGAATGTGGTATGATGGGGATTTGAATATGCATCGTGCTTTAAGAAGGGAACCGACACATCACCTTAAAAGTGACAACTTACGAGGTGAATTCTAGGGTCTTAACTTAAACATAGTAAGGAACCTTGTTATACTTTTAAATGTACATGAACACACTGCAGACACTAATGGGATGCAAGAAAGGGGTTTGAGGATAGTAAATACACACGAAACTTAAAGGAAAACATTAGGGGTTACCAATGGATAATTAAAAGGGATATTGGTGATACAATTAAATTCAGAACACCGTGGTATAGATAATCCCATAAATTGAAGGGTTCATGGTTTATTGATGGTATAACCATGTGGCAGGGTAAGGGTTACTTGCATAAACTGGTATCTGTGAGGGTTTCTCACTTCACATTGAAATTGAGAGGTTTATAGTCATCTGATGGATAAAACTATGGGGGTGTGGGATGGCATGTACACATCCCAAACTTCGATTCCATTGCCTTTGGAAGATTACTTTGCGAAGCATATTATAGGAATCAAAATAACTAATGTGATATGGAGACATTTATGAACTATTAATATGAAACTAGGATGATGCCATACACGTGAATATGTATGGGAAACCATTAAGACAACTAGATAGGGTAACGGGAATAAGTAATCTACCACATGTTGGATATTGCACTTTATAAATATCGTTGTATTCTATATTTTAATCGTTGACAGTTTAGGAGCATAGACTTGGTTATGTAACAAGGGATACTAGTGAGAGGATACCCACTCCACTATGTGATCTCGCTGGGTATTCATTTGATTTGAGTAGATAGAGTATTATTCACACCAGTCTATCGACTGACCCAAAATTTCTGTTTTCACCTTTAACTCTCGGGTACTCATTTGATAGGCTGAGAGTAGGAGTTTTTTAGGTTTTTCTTCCATAAATAAACTCCGAAGGTGTGCAAGAGACAGTAGTTATTTGGGCTAGATTTTTGCTATTTGTTTATTTTGGATGTATTTAAAGGCATGGTTGTTATGCCTGTATATATATTTGACTATGATCAACCGAGGGGGCATCTTAATATGTTGCTCTCGAAGGTCATATTTTGTAATCATTGTATTTGATTTGAAACAGGTTCTACGATGGGATTGCAATGAATGAATATTTCCAATGAATGTGTTTTAAATTTCTTACATATCTCCATGTTTTCTTATGGTCTAAATTAGTTCCTAGCAGTTTCCTATAGCTGGAGGCTAATACTATAGATGAGTACAACATCTATAGCTCTTAGCTTTAGGACTTAGAAAATGAGGTGTTGCAACGTGGTATCAAACATAGCTTTATGTAGCTTATAAAGCTTTTTCCTACAAAGATTTCCAAACAAAAATCCTGAATATCGCAATACAAATACCCTAAGGGAAGGGATAACAATTCTATAACGCATTTGTATTATATAAGTACAAATATTCCACCACAGTCTTAGGGTCATCCTTTAGTTTCTTATAAACTATCATATAGATTCAAAGTAAGATATGGAAATGAGTGCTAGGCTGAATATTGGTGATGTAAGCACCACCATTATTGGAAATGCTCAACTCGAAGGGTCGATGACAAGTAAGACTCTTGATGCTGCAATACTACCAATAGAGATGAGGAATATGCAACAAATTTTCTTTAAATTATCCAAGCCGGAACTCCTGCCACTGCCGAAGGAGTCAACCCCACGACTCTAGTTGTAAACAACTATGCCAAGATAAGCAAGGATTTCATAAGCCTTGGAAGCAATCCATTTTTTCAAACGGAAGAACCTGGTGCTTTGGAAACATGGATGCTACATTTTGAGAGGATTTTTGGAGATTTGGGCTTAGATAGTGCATAGAAGAGAAGGTTGGAATCATGACAGTTTCAAGGGAACGTGTTGCATTGGTGGAAAGGAATCACCGCTAATATTATGGAAGACGAGGTTACTTGGGAAAACTTCTAAGAGAGAATAACAACTATATTAGTTTTACAAGCTGCTTAACCTAAATTCTTCTATATTTTGAAGAATTAGTTCAGAATGAGATTACATTGGAGGAGTATGCCACTAGATTTGATGAGTATTCTTGCTATGCTTGTATAAGATAGTCGACACTGCCACCTGAAGGGAAGAAAAGTTCATTAAGGGATCGAGGCCCAACAACGCGAATAATTCCGCATCACATAAACCCTACTAATAATTTCATGGAAATGATGGTTCACAACGAGAAGCTCATTTTCTATTGTGAGAAACCCTTAGGGAACCCAAGCTTCTGGGATAACAAGAGGAAATTCAAAGGGAGGAAGGCTCAAATAGGTGGGAATGTCAAAAAGGGAAAAGTTGATGTCGTTTACTTCAGTTGTGGTAAGAAAAACCACTAATCCAACAATTGTAAGGTTAGTAAGGCCAAGAAAATTGAAGTTGTAACGACCTAGAAAATTCTATGCTCGAATTTCACATTAATACATTATTTTTATCCATTTGTCAAAAAACTCAAGTTTAAAAAACCTAGATCGTTAAAAGAAAGAAGTCAAAGGGTGGGAAGAAGAAAGAAATGTTAGAACAGAAGAAGAAAAAAACACCCACTACATAATCAGAGTAGAATAGAATCTCACAGCGAAATGAATAAAATATAATATATCAGTACTCTTTACACAAAATGAAATCTGTATATATACTAAATCAGATTACTCAACTAGATTAGTACAATGCTGATCAATACAATACACGTAGCGCAAATAAATTAATACCGGAAAATATGGGAATAAATCTTGACTTCGGTTCCTCTCCTGAAGATCAAAGTAAAACCCATTTCAACTTGGAAAATGTACTCAGTCTGACCATGTCCATTTTGCGGAAAGCAGAATCATAGGATTGTCAGTTTGGGATACTTAAAGTAAGAAAACTCACATCATAAATAGCTTGCTTAACTTATATAAATCCTTTGAAAGAATGGAAGTCTCATAAGACACATAAACATGCCATGTGTTTTTCCTTTAGGATAACAAAATCACTTTTTATTATAAATCCAATGATATTATAATAATATTTATCAATCCACAAATAAAATAGGACTATAGCCGAAAAGCTTGCATTTCACTTTTCGACAAAGTTTTCTATCTAAAACCGTACAACTCGTATTGGAGTTTGGATTTTCATACATGACTAGGTAAGGAACTACCTCCCGATCAGTGTTCCTCTAAAGACAAAAACGGTGGGGGTACAACAAAAACACCTTGCAAACCGACCACACAGAATCAGCCACTCATTCAACTTGAGTGAACCGAATATATCAACACCACAGTTGTAGGCTATCCAACCGTGCTCATTCCAAAGCATGCTAAAAGGGACATATGATTTCTCTATATCATGTGATGATATACCCTAATGGGTATGACCCACATAGCTCTGTTTCCTACCCGATTTTAGTCCTTTCTCGATTGATGAGGTCTGAAGTTACAATTACCTTTTTAAACATCAGTTAAAAATTTGAGTGCCATATTTTTAGATCCGTCAATCAGTAACTGATTTGTAGAAAGATGCCTTGGGTGTTAAGCTAAAATAAGTTGTCTTCACCGCTACCATTCTCGATATTTGTAAAAATCAACATACGTGATTTAGGAAATATATTATCTGACATTCGTCCATACCAGTTGTCCAAGATCAGGGAAAACTAAAGGTACTCTTTTACTACATCCTGTTGGGATAAACCCTAGGATTAGTAACAAGAAGTCCTTGCATCATGCAAAATCCATAATGTAGAGATTACTGCTACAAGTATAATCCTTGTAGTAAAAGCACCTCTTTCCACTTCCAGGGTCTACGCCTTCAAATTATCTTAATATGCATCAGCATACTAAAATTCATTTTTCTAACGCAAAGCTGGTTCAAAGTGGTTTTTGGTCTAGCTCACAACCCTATCTCCTCGAACTAACACGTCACAAGTTAAAAGTGAATATTCATATGATAGTCGATTCATTTAACTATATAATCAAATAGTACAATCAAGTAAACCAACAACATAGGCTCTTAAATTAAAAACATTCATTAAACTCACTTCATTGATTATTAAGAATCAATTTCATATACTTACCTCAAAATAGTAAGTATATTCACAAATCTCTTACATTCGTGACTTCAAAAATGATAAACATACACTTATCTCTTTTAGAATAAGTGTATTCACAAAATCCTCTTTTTATTTCCCTTACTTCAGAAATATTATTATATATTCAAAAAATCTCCATTTATCTCTATTACTTTGGAAATATCACTGTATATTCTTGACTAAGTGGTATAAGCTTAGCCACCAAATTTTTTATGGGTCAAAACAATGTCACGCGACACGTAGTTTATTTTATAAGCCGCAAACTATTTTTAATCAACTTCAAAAATTTGTAGATGAAGGTTTACAATAACACTTATGGAAACAATTCTTAAATTTCCAACATTTACTTCCATTCTCAAACCAATATAACCTTTTGTTTCACTTCTTCGAATTACATAGCTATTCTTATTTCTTGGAATAAGCGATTCACTAAAGCAAACTATTTTCATTACTTAGAAAATAGTGCTATATACTTAACCAAATTGTATAAGTATAGTCACACTTCATATCTGGGTCAAACAATGTCAATTGATATGTTGTTTACTATATGACCTAACAATTTTGTTAAATTCCTAAATCTTACAAAAATAAAGTTGTAGTATTTCGTATGGAAATAATCAATTATTTCCAACATCACTACCATTCAAACTAGTATCACTCCTTGGATAGTAATGAAGTCATTCAAGTTGGAGTATTTTAGTTACCTCTCAGACCTTGATTCGACTATGTTCTTATCTTAAAATAGGTAAAAGTTTGTAACTCAAAACTAATACTAACTATAATATCACAAGTCCTATTTACAATTTAATTCAAATATGGTTTTATAAACCATTCCTGGCATTTAAAAAAGTTTCTTTCAAAATATAACTATTTTTACTCAATTTGTTTATTAGGTAAATTCTTAGTAAACATAATAGATTTAAACCTCTTTAATATTATTCTTTTACAATTTGGATTTATTACAATAATCCATTTACTGAATCTTTTTTCACCAATCCATTAAACAACCTTCCTTTGCATATTTAAATCTTCTTTCAATTACAATCGTTTTTACTTAATTCAGACATTAAGTAAATGCTTATTTAAAATCATCGCATTAGCTTTAAATCTCTTTTATGAATCTTGTTTACAAAACTTGGATTTATTATAAAATCCCTTTTATAAAACCTTTTACCAAAATCCAATCAAAATCTCATTACAAACTTGAGCACTTTATAAAGAGAATTCCAATTAAAAAGTAATTATTTTAATTATTAGTATTTAAAATAATAATTAACTTCATCATTAACTAAAGTAAAGTAGTTAACTTCATTTTTAACTAGAATAAATAGTTAATTCCTTATAAACCTTATTAGAAGAATAACTCACGTCATTAATAATAAACAACTTGATAATTATCTTTATACACAGTTAATTAAAAGATTAATTAACTTTTGTGAACGTTCATTAAGTTTAAACAACTATTTATCAAAACCCTTTCTATTAGATTAATTGAAAAACAATTTAATATAATAACTAATTTCAACTTAAATAGTTGACTTAGCCAACTTGAAAACATCAGTTAACTTGTTAACTGATTTCCACCAATCGTTCCTTTTAAATCTATTAATAACTTGATTAGTTTAAAATAATCCCACTTAATTGTTCCTAAAAAAATTTATTCCAAACCATCAACCCTTAGGTTAATTTTTGACTTACTTGTTAATAAAATTAAGTTAAACACAATTTTCTATATAAAATATTTATAACTACTTTTTAAAAACAAATTGTAAAATGTTGATTTATAAATAAAATTTATATTTTATATATCTTATATAAAATGTAATTTTAAAACCCTGCTTCAATTATAAATAACTTCTACAAATTTAAAATAGGTTAACTCTCCTAACAACATCTTAAAATATAGATTTTAGGCCATCTGCTGCCAATCACTGAATCAATACCATTTGTTGATTAATAACACATCAACGTTGAATTCAATTCAACAATCAACATTCAAACAGAATTTAACGCTACTTAGGTTAAATAGTTCATATGTGTACAATATGAAGATAAGTAACATCTAAAATATTTGAGAAATCCTGTTGGGTCCCTTCAACCTGTTTTCCCTACATCACAGCTCATAATATCATTTCATATATGCATATGAATAAATAAACCAATATAATTAATTTAAAATGACGGAAATATAAATATCGTTAACAATTAACAAATCAATAAACAACCCAAGCATCTACACACTATTTATCCTAACAACAGTGAATATTGTTACATGATATAATAAAATTAAAAAGTATCCAACAAAGACTGAGAATTAACTCACAAATCAATTCAATCGACGATTTTGCGTTGTTTTAACCAATTTTAAATGGACGTTCAAAATCGGATAAAATTCCAGTGAACTTAAATCATTCCAATCCAGTTTCTATGCGTAGTATTCGTCAATGAAATTCCAATATGCTTTGTTTCACTTGATTCTAATATCGTACGAACAAAATACGTGTGTTAAAAAAATAAAAATACATTTAAATAATTAAAGAGTCACTCACTAATTATTTTATAATTAATGACCCTATTTGGACGAACCTGCATTATTCTTCCACTTCCCAGTGAAAGCCTCGTTGCTTCTTCCTACATCATGACCGTGCTTCCCAAGCCGCTTCCTCCTTCCACACTTCACCGTTCAACGAGCGATCACCACCATCTTCTTCTCCTTCGCAATCTTCCCCTTTGTGACACTCCACGTCCGTTAATGTCACTCACCAAGGGAATGCATTAAGTTTCGTGAAGCGTTATAGATAAACGGACACATAATAATTACAAGACAGATATAAATACGATAGTAGCATAGATTTTAAATTTTTAATTCAAACATAAATCATAATGTCGTGGTTCATAATACCATAAGTCACAAAAACCCTTACAACAAAATAACTTCTGTCTTGCATCATCAGAGTACATAAGAATACGAAAAACATAATTCCCCATTAAAAGAGTTATGCCATAGCAAAGACAAGAACTTGAGCCATACTTCATAAGTAGCTCCTAGAAAGATGATATTTGAGTTTTGACTAAGCCTGAGTGTTTCGTCCTTGAGAACCTGGAGGGGGGAATGGAAGAAAGAAGGAGAAACAAAAAGGGTCAGACATAAAGTCTGGCGAGTCTAGTTACTTTTAGCCAGTAAATAAATAAAAGTAACATGATAGTTATATAAAGTGGATAAGAAAGATCACTACATAAATGGTAGGTGTGACAAGGTAAGCAAGATAAGGTGTATGTGTCTCATTAATGATTACTCTGCCCTATTACTAGTATAACTAAAAATGAGATGATCCCTTCCACTATAAGTTGGTAGACTTAGGGCATACATCTGAGTATACCCTAACCACTACCCTAATTGATCGGCTCCCTACTCTGTAGATATCCTGTGTTGGACCTACAGTAGGACATATCGCTTCATAAAGTGGCAACCCTTAAGGTGTGCACAACCATATTTACTAGTGTTATGGTCGTCTTATCCCCCTTTGCCCGGCTCATGCACGCACATGGCCCGGTCGGTTTGCGCCGCCCACACTGTCCGTCTCGTTTGGATCTCTTATAATCAATCAGTAAGTGTGCCCCCTCTCCGCCTAGTACGGAGTTCTTTATTTGATACCAACTCCAAGTTTCTGACTGAAATGGGTCCCATACAATATGATACAAGCTCTTCCCTTTGTCTTGTATCCCCACTAGGTTTTTCACTGACTATGTATACCCTTAGGTGTCTTTAATTACATAGCCCTATGTCAGTTATGCTTATCTAAGGGGTGTATTAATCACACAACTTTATTATATTTTCCACCGGTTATGTATATACTAGGTGTCTTTAATTACATAAACTTATTGGGTTAAGTTCATGGGCCTATATGTAAATATTACCTACCCCCTAATTTACTTAACCCGCCCATTACCCATCCAATTTTCACTTAACCCTAACTTAAGTTCATAATCATACAATCCGTATGGATATACCATGTCCAAATATGGTTATAATGGGCTAGACCTCCCACATTTGGCCTACAACGTGTGAATGCTGGATATGCCGGTCGGGTCCGGGCAGTCTCATTCCACAATTGGGCATAACCTCGTGTCTTATCCCAATTCGTATTTGCGCACTTAGAACTCTCACATTAGGTTCGACATTAGTGGCTGTTGGATATGCTGGTCGGGTCCGGGTAGACTTCCGCCACTAATGCAACCTAACCTCGTGTCACAAGTGCAATTACAATTCCTAATTGTAATTAGTAAATATTCCATTTTTATCCAAATCTATCTGTGTCATTATAGGTGATTATTTCTATGTTTCCCCATTTGAATTAAATGTCCAATTTGTATAAATATTACATAAACTATGCCAATTATAAATCCTTTTTTCCCTATTTCCTAACTAACGTATTCACACGTATTTTGATGGCATCTAGGCTATAAAGCAGCCTAAGCATAACAATGAAAAGGGAATATGACAAAGGTGAGAGTTTCAACATATCTTAGCATAAACTTGTAGTAACCCGCATTTTAGCTGTTGAACAATTTATTTATTTAATTATTAAATATCGATTTATTGATATCGAGAACGTGAATTAAATAATATTGAATATTTAATTAATAATTATAATATAATTAAAATAGAGGGCGTAACGACGCGGCAGTTCGCTATTTGGCGATTTGAACTTCAACTGAATGTACAGGATTCGTTTTAAGCCGGATTTTTGTGAAACAAGAAACGTGTGGAGCCGGTGGAGTATATCTTTCTAGTGGAAGAGAAAAATCGGGATTTCGTCGTATAGATTTTGATTTACTTCCAAATCAAATTTCAGAAAAGTCGCTGTGGAATTCCTTTATAATTCGTAACGCTTTATATACGTTATAAAAGGGGATTTCAATATAAACTGAATATCGATCAAATCGAAATTCTGAAAATCAAGTCATAAATTCTGGCAGGATATTCTGGAACCGTACGACAAAAATGGCTCGGTGGTATGTTAACGAATTGGTCCACTACAGAAACGAGACTTCATAAGTTCAGAGACTTAAGAGGAGAATGGCAATTGGCGCATACAATTCGCCCGATTGCTTCTCGTGGATTTTCATAACTTTATATACGAGAATATTAATTTATTAATATTAAATTTAATAATATTTAAATATATTTATATATTTAAAAGGTCAGTTCAGCGCTTGAAAAATAGCCAGTTTTTCATACGACCTCCGCTTTCGACGAAACTAATTTTGTTGGATCCGCAATGTAAAATAGTTGTTAGATTTCCAGTTTCGTGATTTTTAGAGTCAGTGTGTGGCCTTACGGATTTTTAGAGTGAGAAACAGTCAGTAGTTGGACAGTTAAAAATATGCTGTGTGAGCATATGGAGTCGGAATTCGACGAAACCAGTTTCAATGGGACCGTAATGTCAAACTCTAGTGGCATGTCAGTTATTGTGATTTTAGGAGATCGTATGTGATCGCAGCGATTTTTAAGGACCGAAGACAAGGAGAAAAACGAGAAAATAAAATACGAAAATCAAATTCGAAATATCCCCTTTATTTTTCTATGATCCAGCACAGGCCACTGGGCCTTCGGTCACAACCACAACCAAAACCAACCCAAACAGGGTATAAAACCCGTCAAAAACAAACCACATAGAGCAAAATGAAGACTGAAACGGGAATATACCAAGAATATTCCTTTTAAAATAATATTTAAAAATCCTATAAATACCTCTCTAAAATCCTAAACCTAATTCATTCTCTACACAAGTCAATGAAGTATTTGCGCCTCCAAAATAAGAACACAGTCAACATTCGATCTCTTCAAAAATTCAAAACAAAATGTGTAAAATCCCATAAATCACTAAATGAATATGTATGGATTCATGGTGAGGAGATCTTCACGCCGATGGGTTCTGTTGTGGGTTCGACGTCTTTTCCTTCACAGTGAAATCGGTTACAGTGTACTAGGGTTCATCGATTCAAGAGGTGGAGTGACCGATTCGCAATTCAAGTATGATAATCGGATTCCTGGCATCGAATACAACTTGCGTTCGAACTAGGGTGGAATTCGAAGGTGATTTCGTTCGCACCTGACGTTGTGATGAGCCGAAGTCGTGACTCCAGGGGTGGCGTCGAGTGGGGCTTGGAGGTGGCGAACGGGTAGAGGAGGAGATGGGGAGTTCTCAGGTGGAGTTGGCGCCGGAAATGGGTGGCCGAGGTGACGTCAGAGGACGGTCAAGGGAGGGTCAACGGTGGAGTTTGGGTTTGGGAAATTTTCTGGAGTGGAGCGATTTTAATTGAGGAAGAAGGTATTAAGTGGAGGGGGCCCTTGTGTTTTTCTATTTGGGCTGAGGTAAAGGGAAAAGCCCAAAGGGGTAAAATACTTAGGTTTATTTATTAAAATATGAACACAACTTGTTAACATCGTAACTTGAACATACGATGTCAGAATTGAGCGAAACAAGATCCGTTGGGATCGTATGGACGGGAGCAACACAATGAGACTGACTGGAAGTCCATCGGAGCTCGTTACAATTTATGGCGAAATGAATTGTCCGACTGAATCGAATAACGCAAACCGTTATTTAACGGCTAACGCGCAAATGTGAGTAAAACTCACCAACTCTGAACAGTTTATATCTTCATGTTGTATTTTTAGAACTGTTAGATATTGACTGATTGACTGTGTGTTGACTGTTTGATTGAACTGCTAGTCAGTTAGTGGAATTTCTATATTGATTCTGTTTAACAGAATATATCAGATGGAACTGAAAGTGATGTTATCTTTATTGTCTAACATCTGTGATGCAGGGAAACAGGTTGGAGGAATCCAACTGGATTCCTCAACAGTTATTTTACTGTGATTTATATATTGTGATATATAATCTGTTGGCAATTATATGTGTTTGGACGATATTGAACATCGTGATTTGATATGATTGAATACCATAACACACGAAATGTTGATAAGGGGATTTTCAAAGTGATATTGAAAACAAAATATTTATAAATTGAAATATTTATAAATAAGAGATATTTATAAATTTAAATATTTCTAAATAAGAAATATTTATAAATGGGAATATTTATAAATAGAAGGTATTTTAAAAAGGAAATAAATTCAAATCATTTTCTTTTTGAATGGAAAGGCCTGTGTGGCAAGTTTGGGGATTTTCCCGATGCTCCCGATACAAAGGAGGTTATGGCGAATTTTCCCGGGAATTTAAGGAGTTAGAATATTTTCAAGAATAAATTTGAAAAGGAAATATTTGTAAACCATTTACAAATAGAATTGGAAAGGGAACGTTATAAAAAGGAAATCATTTTTTAAGTGTAAAACCGTTATTTAAAAGTAAATCTTTTCAAATGAATAAAACGTTGTTAAAAAGGAAATCTTTATTAAGTGAATAAAGATAATCGAATATAGACATTCGAAAGGAGAAATCGAATATGGTATTCGAAGTTAGTTAATCGAATATGTTATTCGAAAGGGATTAGTCAAGTCGAGTTAATCAGTTAGAGTTAACCAGTTGTAGTTAATCAGTTAGAGTTAACCAGTTAGAGTTAATCAGTTAGAGTTAACCAGTTAGAGTTAATCAATAGAGTTAACCAGTTAGAGTTAATCAGTTAGAGTTAACCAGTTGGAGTTAATCAGTTAGAGTTAACCAGTTAGAGTTAATTAGTTAGAGTTAATCGAGTAGAGTTAAAACGAACTAGGGTAAATCAAGTATAGTTATTTGAGACAGAGTAAATCAAACATAGTTATTCAGGATAAGTTGCCATCTCGTACGACTGCTAGCGTAATTCGCAGGGCTGTAAATAGCCTACGGCGGTCGGATGTTTCCTGAGGGAGTCAGGCGTAACCATTGTGATCGCTGCGATATAGAGTCAAGCGAATGGAGTTTAATCGAATATTAGTTATTCGATAGGAGTTAATCGAGTTGATCGAGTTGAGAAATAAGTTAAGTTAAATAAGTTGAGTTGATCGGGTGGTTCGACCAAGTTAGTCGAGCCTAGTTAATCGAATCGAATTGGTCGAACCAAGTAAGTCGAGTTAAGTTAATCAAGTTAGTCGAGCCTAGTTAATCGAATCGAATTGGTCGAACCAAGTAAGTCGAGTTAGTCGAGTCAAGTTAAGTTAGTCGAGTTAAGTTCGTCGAGTTAAATAAATCGATGTTAGTTTCATCGAAAGGAGTAATCGATGTTTGTTTCATCGAAAGGAGTTATCGATGTTAGTTTCATCGAAAAGAGCTATCGATGTTAGTTTCATCGAAGGGAGTTATCGATTATAGTTTAATCGAAGTGAGATTTTCAAATATGAGATATTTGAAAAGGAAGAGTTATTGAATATTAGTTATTTGAAGAGAGATTATCGAATATCGTTTATTCGAGAAGGAGTTAATCGAATATAGGTTATTCGAAGAAGAGTTAATCAAATAGAGATTTCTCGAAGAGAACTAATCAGCGAATTCGATTATATCGAATTCGGGAAAGTACTTATACTTTCCAGTGTTTAAATAGAAATTTATTTATATTTAAATAAATAAGTGTTAGGTTAATTACTCACTAATAAGAATAGAAGTTATAATTAAAGTTAGATAATTCGAAAGGAGGAATTATAACGTTATCGTTATAACCAATGTTTTAAATATAGAAGTGGATTAGTAAAATTGAATCCGAGAAAGGCGTAAAGAAGTCGTTAAAGATTAAAAGATAAACTTTGACCATTTCGAAGTTATAACGTTGTTCAGTTAAGGTCTGAGAGGTAATTATACCCCAACTTGAGTGACTTCCTTCTTAACTAAAAAATGGTAAGGTTTGATCGTAAAGGAGTTTTGGAAATGTTTTCCAAACGAGAATCAGAAATGTTTTCTGATAAAAGAAAATAAGAATTTAGAATATAGGGAAACAGGGGATAATTGAATAAATGATCTAAAGAGATTTATGTTAAATGATGTTTGTTCGATATAATTTTCATCTGGAAATAATATCGTTGTTTGAACACTTGTTTTTCTTTGATAGTTAACTCACCGACTATCGAAGTTTTTGACCATTTTAACGTTGTTAATATGGAGAGACCGGTTGGATTATTATCCAAAGAACCACTCTGTATTGGCATAAGCATCGCGAATCATACATGCCAAAGATGATTGAAGACGGAGTAAAATGCAAGGACTATCCTGTCTACAGAATAGTGCCTTCGGTTTGTCCAGTCCCAGGACAACTTGTATGGACGAAGGTCTGACAGAGTATATCCAATGGATCGCGTAAGTTGATCTGTTCAAACGTATTCACGTTTGGTGGCGGAGGAATTCGTTTCTCTTAGCTGTATACCCGTGTTATTTTTGGATAAGTCAATTTGTGATTTGGCGGGTATGACGATGTGACATTCTAAGTGAATGAAGATGGATGTCTGACAGAGTATTTCCAGACGATTACCTACATTGATTTCTCCAACCGTACCAAGAGTGGAAGCGAAGAAGGAAACTTCTTTTAGCTAACACGTAATGTACTGTTGTAAAACGTCAATTAGTGATTTCGATGGATTTGACAATGTAGCATTCGAATTGAATCTGATGTAATGATAAAGCGTAGCTTCTAGCCTCATCAACCGGTAAATGATAGAAATCGGGCAGGCAGCATGGCTAAGTCGGTCGCACCGAAGTAGGGTGTATAATCACCTATCTAGTGAATATTCATTTGTTTCTTAAATCTATCAATGCTGTCCCATATATATACGGGAACAGTTGCTGATCCCAACCGTTGGTGATGTACATTCGATACACTCAAGGGAAATGAGTGGTCGGTCATGTGTGGCTGAGTTGCAAGATGTTCTTGTTGAACTCCAGTGTATTGTTCCTAGAGTACACTGATCGGAAGGTGGTTCCATACCTTGTCATAGTTGGAAATCCAATCATCAAATACGTGCTTGCGATTTTGATTGTATACTATATATGTAGTAACGTGAGATGCAAGCATTTCTGCTAGATTGATATTTATTTGTACTTAGACATTATTATAATATCAGAATGATATTGCTTTGAAAAGTTATTTGGATTCTCATAAGGGAAAAACCCGTTCCGTATTCACGGCGTGGTCTTAAGAGATATCATATACCTGTTTAAATGATTTGAGTTTATTCACACCAGTCACATGACTGACCCGGAGTTATTTTGTTGTTTTCCCTAAACTCTTGGGTGCCTAAATTTGTACGGGCAGTCAAGTAGTCAGGATTTACAGGTATACTTGAAGAGCTGGAGCAGGAGGCTTCTGGATCATATAGCTATTATTATTTCCGCTGTTGTTGTAAGTGTTGTACTCTGATAAGTGTTATTGTATACATATACTGATGTTATTTCAAAGATATGTTATGTTATATTTTATTCGTTCCGCTGTGAGATTCGTGTTTACTCTGATGATGATGTTCTTCTTCTTCTTCTTCTTCTATTCTATAAGTTCTATCTTATCTATCCTCACCCTCTGTCTTCTTTCTATTAGTTTTCTTGAATTTCCAGTACGATTTGGGTTGGACTTATGTTATTTTGTCAGCTCAAATTGGACCGGATTTTTGGGTTACTACAGTTGGTATCAGAGCTTAAGTTAAGAATTACTTGGCTCTGTGGCGTGACTCGGTAGAGATAGGGTTAGTAATACCCTAGATTGAGTTTGAATGTATATATACGAGTGCGTATTTGTATTTGATATAAAAATGGTTTTATATTGTGGAGATTCATTGGCTGAGTTGTTCATGAGTTCTGGTCGATCAGTTTGATCCACTGTATCGGTAGGAATTACTAAACACTTGAATATGATGGGTCGTCACGATATGTTTTGAAAAGAGGGTAAATTAAAATATGTTTACCCAAGGTATATCTTGATATAGAGAAGATATATATATCAAAAATTATAATATATTGGATATATTGGTTGTTATTATAATCGAGTAAGATTATAAATTAAAGGGTTATGTAAATAACCAACCAGGATTCATATAAGTGAAATACGTGAAATCAGATGAGTTAAATATGAAATTTAAATCATGATTTGGAATTAAAATAAGGAAATTTTAAGTTCCTGGGAGATTTTGAAATGTTTTCAAAATGGAAGTATTTAGTAATGGTTTTGAAAATGATATAGTATTGAAATCACTTGGGTCGCTGGAAAATAATTCTGATGATGACTGCGCAGTATCATCGGTGTGATTTTCGAGTTCTAAGTGGTGGATTACTACCAGAGATTTTGATTTGAATTGTTTTGAGAAAACAAGTTGTTTAGAAAATTCAAAGGTTTTGAATTGGCAGTATGATTTCAAATTGATTTGAAATAAAACCGGGAATTTAAGTTCTAGAAATTAAAATTTAACTAATGAAGTTAAATAAAATGAAATGGTAAAAATAAATTGAAATTTAACTTGAACATAGTTAAATAGAATTGAATTGGATTAGAGAATAATCTGTTATGGAATTGGGTTGATGAGTCAATAATTTGGAATTTGATATTGGGGTTCGAATGAAAATTCGATTTGGATTTGAGGATATGAACTGATTGGAATTTGATTGAGATAACACTGGTATATGCTGAGTTGATAGCATATGGAAGTGATAGAGTTGATATGCCCGACAAAAAGGTACCAGTTTATATTATATATGAGTTTGGAATTTATGAGCCGAATTGGCAAGCCGCTTGGCTGTTTGATTTTCTTTTGGGTTAAAGAAGGCCCAGAGAGGCGAGTTGGAGTTTGAGATATTGACCAGTACAAAGGAGGTGCTGGCAAAAAATTTCGAAAAGTTAAGGTGTTAGAAAATTTTCAGAATTTTTGAAAATTTAGTTAGTCGGAATAAATTAATATTTTAGTCGATATTAATTGGTTCAGTTGAAACCAGAGACAAGAGGTAAACAGATAAATTTTTACCCAGAAGATAGGGTCATCCCCTAGCTTAGCAATTTCGAGGACGAAATTTTATTAAGGGGGGAAGATTGTAGTAACCCGCATTTTAGCTGTTGAACAATTTATTTATTTAATTATTAAATATCGATTTATCGATATCGAGAACGTGAATTAAATAATATTGAATATTTAATTAATAATTATAATATAATTAAAATAGAGGGCGTAACGACGCGGCAGTTCGCTATTTGGCGATTTGAACTTCAACTGAATGTACATGATTCGTTTTAAGCCGGATTTCTGTGAAACAAGAAACGTGTGGAACCGGTGGAGTATATCTTTCTAGTGGAAGAGAAAAATCTGGATTTCGTCGTATAGATTTTGATTTACGTCCAAATCAAATTTCAGAAAAGTCGCTGTGGAATTCCTTTATAATCCGTAACGCTTTATATACGTTATAAAAGGGGATTTCAATATAAACTGAATATCGATCAAATCGGAATTCTGAAAATCAAGTCATAAATTCTGGCAGGATATTCTGGAACCGTACGACATCATCTGTGGATATATATACGAGAATATTAATATATTAATATTAAATTTAATAATATTTAAATATATTTATATATATAAAAGGTCAGTTCAGCGCTTGAAAAATAGCCAGTTTTTCATACGACCTCCGTTTTCGAAGAAACTAATTTTGTTGGATCCGCAATGTCAAATAGTTGTTAGATTTCCAGTTTCGTGATTTTTAGAGTCAGTGTGTGGCCGTACGGATTTTTAGAGTGAGAAACAGTCAGTATTTGGACAGTTAAAAATATGCTGTGTGAGCATACGGAGTCGGAATTCGACGAAACCAGTTTCATTGGGACCGTAATGTCAAACTCTAGTGGCATGTCAGTTATTGTGATTTTAGGAGATCGTATGTGATCGCAGCGATTTTTAAGGACCTAAGACAAGGAGAAAAACGAGAAAATAAAATACGAAAATCAAATTCGAAATATCCCCTTTATTTTTCTATGATCCAGCACAGGCCACTGGGCCTTCGGTCTCAACCACAACCAAAACCAACCCAAACAGGGTATAAAACCCGTCAAAAACAAACCACATAGAGCAAAATGAAGACTGAAACGGGAATATACCAAGAATATTCCTTTTAAAATAATATTTAAAAATCCTATAAATACCTCTCTAAAATCCTTAACCTAATTCATTCTCTGCACAAGTCAATGAAGTATTTGCGCCTCCAAAATAAGAACACAGTCAACATTCGATCTCTTCAAAAATTCAAAACAAAATGTGTAAAATCCCATAAATCACTAAATGAATATGTACGGATTCATGGTGAGGAGATCTTCGCGCTGATGGTTTCTGTTGTGGGTTCGACGTCTTTTCCTTCGCGGTGAAATCGGTTACAGCGTACTAGGGTTCATCGATTCAAGAGGTGGAGTGACCGATTCACAATTCAAGTATGATAATCGGATTCCTGGCATCGAATACAACTTGCGTTCGAACTAGGGTGGAATTCGAAGGTGATTTCGTTCGCACCTGACGTTGTGATGAGCCGAAGTCGTGACTCCAGGGGTGGCATCGAGTGGGGCTTGGAGGTGGCGAACGGGTAGAGGAGGAGATGGGGAGTTCTCAGGTGGAGTTGGTGCCGGAAATGGGTGGCCGAGGTGACGTCAGAGGACGGTCAAGGGAGGGTCAACGGTGGAGTTTGGGTTTGGGAAATTTTCTGGAGTGGAGCGATTTTAATTGAGGAAGAAGGTATTAAGTGGAGGGGGCCCGTGTTTTTCTATTTGGGCTGAGGTAAAGGGAAAAGCCCAAAGGGGTAAAATACTTAGGTTTATTTATTAAAATATGAACACAACTTGTTAACATCGTAACTTGAACATACGATGTCAGAATTGAGCGAAACAAGATCCGTTGGGATCGTATGGACGGGAGCAACACAATGAGACTGACTGGAAGTCCATCGGAGCTCGTTACAATTTATGGCGAAATGAATTGTCCGACTGAATCGAATAACGCAAACCGTTATTTAACGGCTAACGCGCAAATGTGAGTAAAACTCACCAACTCTGAACAGTTTATATCTTCATGTTGTATTTTTAGAACTGTTAGATATTGACTGATTGACTGTGTGTTGACTGTTTGATTGAACTGCTAGTCAGTTAGTGGAATTTCTATATTGATTCTGTTTAACAGAATATATCAGATGGAACTGAAAGTGATGTTATCTTTATTGTCTAACATCTGTGATGCAGGGAAACAGGTTGGAGGAATCCAACTGGATTCCTCAACAGTTATTTTACTGTGATTTATATATTGTGATATATATTGTGATATATAATCTGTTGGCAATTATATGTGTTTGGACGATATTGAACATCGTGATTTGACATGATTGAATACCATAACATACGAAATGTTGGTAAGGGGATTTTCAAAGTGATATTGAAAACAAAATATTTATAAATTGGAATATTTATAAATAAGAGATATTTATAAATTTAAATATTTCTAAATAAGAAATATTTATAAATGGGAATATTTATAAATAGAAGGTATTTTAAAAAGGAAATAAATTCAAATCATTTTCTTTTTGAATGGAAAGGCCTGTGTGGCAAGTTTGGGGATTTTCCCGATGCTCCCGATACAAAGGAGGTTATGGCGAATTTTCCCGAGAATTTAAGGAGTTAGAATATTTTCAAGAATAAATTTTAAAAGGAAATATTTGTAAACCATTTACAAATAGAATTGGAAAGGGAACGTTATAAAAAGGAAATCATTTTTTAAGTGTAAAACCGTTATTTAAAAGTAAATCTTTTCAAATGAATAAAACGTTGTTAAAAAGGAAATCTTTATTAAGTGAATAAAGATAATCGAATATAGACATTCGAAAGGAGAAATCGAATATGGTATTCGAAGTTAGTTAATCGAATATGTTATTCGAAAGGGATTAGTCAAGTCGAGTTAATCAGTTAGAGTTAACCAGTTGTAGTTAATCAGTTAGAGTTAACCAGTTAGAGTTAATCAGTTAGAGTTAACCAGTTAGAGTTAATCAATAGAGTTAACCAGTTAGAGTTAATCAGTTAGAGTTAACCAGTTGGAGTTAATCAGTTAGAGTTAACCAGTTAGAGTTAATTAGTTAGAGTTAATCGAGTAGAGTTAAAACGAACTAGGGTAAATCAAGTATAGTTATTTGAGATAGAGTAAATCAAACATAGTTATTCAGGATAAGTTGCCATCTCGTACGACTGCTAGCATAATTCGCAGGGCTGTAAATAGCCTACGGCGGTCGGATGTTTCCCGAGGGAGTCAGGCGTAACCATTGTGATCGCTGCGATCTAGAGTCAAGCGAATGGAGTTTAATCGAATATTAGTTATTCGATATGAGTTAATCAAGTTGATCGAGTTGAGAAATAAGTAAAGTTAAATAAGTTGAGTTGATCGGGTGGTTCGACCAAGTTAGTCGAGCCTAGTTAATCGAATCGAATTGGTCAAACCAAGTAAGTCGAGTTAAGTTAATCAAGTTAGTCGAGCCTAGTTAATCGAATCGAATTGGTCGAACCAAGTAAGTCGAGTTAATCGAGTCAAGTTAAGTTAGTCGAGTTAAGTTCGTCGAGTTAAATAAATCGATGTTAGTTTCATCGAAAGGAGTAATCGATGTTAGTTTCATCGAAAGGAGTTATCGATGTTAGTTTCATCGAAAAGAGTTATCGATGTTAGTTTCATCGAAGGGAGTTATCGATTATAGTTTAATCGAAGTGAGATTTTCAAATATGAGATATTTGAAAAGGAAGAGTTATTGAATATTAGTTATTTGAAGAGAGATTATCGAATATCGTTTATTCGAGAAGGAGTTAATCGAATATAGGTTATTCGAAGAAGTGTTAATCAAATAGAGATTTCTCGAAGAGAACTAATCGGCGAATTCGATTATATCGAATTCGGGAAAGTACTTATACTTTCCAGTGTTTAAATAGAAATTTATTTATATTTAAATAAATAAGTGTTAGGTTAATTATTCACTAATAAGAATAGAAGTTATAATTAAAGTTAGATAATTCGAAAGGAGGAATTATAACGTTATCGTTATAACCAATGTTTTAAATATAGAAGTGGATTAGTAAAATTGAATCCGAGAAAGGCGTAAAGAAGTCGTTAAAGATTAAAAGATAAACTTTGACCATTTCGAAGTTATAACGTTGTTCAGTTAAGGTCTGAGAGGTAATTATACCCCAACTTGAGTGACTTCCTTCTTAACTAAGAAATGGTAAGGTTTGATCGTAAAGGAGTTTTGGAAATGTTTTCCAAACGAGAATCAGAAATGTTTTCTGATAAAAGAAAATAAGAATTTAGAATATAGGGAAACAGGGGATAATTGAATAAATGATCTAAAGAGATTTATGTTAAATGATGTTTGTTCGATATAATTTTCATCTGGAAATAATATCGTTGTTTGAACACTTGTTTTTCTTTGATAGTTAACTCACCGACTATCGAAGTTTTTGACCATTTTAACGTTGTTAATATGGAGAGACCGGTTGGATTATTATCCAAAGAACCACTCTGTATTGGCATAAGCATCGCGAATCATACATGCCAAAGATAATTGAAGACGGAGTAAAATGCAAGGACTATCCTGTCTACAGAATAGTGCCTTCGGTTTGTCCAGTCCCAGGACAACTTGTATGGACGAAGGTCTGACAGAGTATATCCAATGGATCGCGTAAGTTGATCTGTTCAAACGTATTCACGTTTGGTGGCGGAGGAATTCGTTTCTCTTAGCTGTATACCCGTGTTATTTTTGGATAAGTCAATTTGTGATTTGGCGGGTATGACGATGTGACATTCTAAGTGAATGAAGATGGATGTCTGACAGAGTATTTCCAGACGATTACCTACATTGATTTCTCCAACCGTACCAAGAGTGGAAGCGAAGAAGGAAGCTTCTTTTAGCTAACACGTAATGTACTGTTGTAAAACGTCAATTAGTGATTTCGATGGATTTGACAATGTAGCATTCGAATTGAATCTGATGTAATGATAAAGCGTAGCTTCTAGCCTCATCAACCGGTAAATGATAGAAATCGGGCAGGCAGCATGGCTAAGTCGGTCGCACCGAAGTAGGGTGTATAATCACCTATCTAGTGAATATTCATTTGTTTCTTAAATCTATCAATGCTGTCCCATATATATACGGGAACAGTTGCTGATCCCAACCGTTGGTGATGTACATTCGATACACTCAAGGGAAATGAGTGGTCGGTCATGTGTGGCTGAGTTGCAAGATGTTCTTGTTGAACTCCAGTGTATCGTTCCTAGAGTACACTGATCGGAAGGTGGTTCCATACCTTGTCATAGTTGGAAATCCAATCATCAAATACGTGCTTGCGATTTTGATTGTATACTATATATGTAGTAACGTGAGATGCAAGCATTTCTGCTAGATTGATATTTATTTGTACTTAGACATTATTATAATATCAGAATGATATTGCTTTGAAAAGTTATTTGGATTCTCATAAGGGAAAAACCCGTTCCGTATTCACGGCGTGGTCTTATGAGATATCATATACCTGTTTAAATGATTTGAGTTTATTCACACCAGTCACATGACTGACCTGGAGTTATTTTGTTGTTTTCCCTAAACTCTTGGGTGCCTAAATTTGTACGGGCAGTCAAGTAGTCAGGATTTACAGGTATACTTGAAGAGCTGGAGCAGGAGTCTTCTGGATCATATAGCTATTATTATTTCCGCTGTTGTTGTAAGTGTTGTACTCTGATAAGTGTTATTGTATACATATACTGATGTTATTTCAAAGATATGTTATGTTATATTTTATTCGTTCCGCTGTGAGATTCGTGTTTACTCTGATGATGATGTTCTTCTTCTTCTTCTTCTTCTTCTTCTATTCTATAAGTTCTATCTTATCTATCCTCACCCTCTGTCTTCTTTCTATTAGTTTTCTTGAATTTCCAGTACGATTTGGGTTGGACTTATGTTATTTAGTCAGCTCAAATTGGACCGGATTTTCGGGTTACTACAGTTGGTATCAGAGCTTAAGTTAAGAATTACTTGGCTCTGTGGCGTGACTCGGTAGAGATAGGGTTAGTAATACCCTAGATTGAGTTTGAATGTATATATACGAGTGCGTATTTGTATTTGCTATAAAAATGGTTTTATATTGTGGAGATTCATTGGCTGAGTTGTTCATGAGTTCTGGTCGATCAGTTTGATCCACTGTATCGGTAGGAGTTACTAAACACTTGAATATGATGGGTCGTCACGATATGTTTTGAAAAGAGGGTAAATTAAAATATGTTTACCCAAGGTATATCTTGATATAGAGAAGATATATATATCAAAAATTATAATATATTGGATATATTGGTTGTTATTATAATCGAGTAAGATTATAAATTAAAGGGTTATGTAAATAACCAACCAGGATTCATATAAGTGAAATACGTGAAATCAGATGAGTTAAATATGAAATTTAAATCGTGATTTGGAATTAAAATAAGGAAATTTTAAGTTCCTGGGAGATTTTGAAATGTTTTCAAAATGGAAGTATTTAGTAATGGTTTTGAAAATGATATAGTATTGAAATCACTTGGGTCGCTGGAAAATAATTCTGATGATGACTGCGCAGTATCATCGGTGTGATTTTCGAGTTCTAAGTGGTGGATTACTACCAGAGATTTTGATTTGAATTGTTTTGAGAAAACAAGTTGTTTAGAAAATTCAAAGGTTTTGAATTGGCAGTATGATTTCAAATTGATTTGAAATAAAACCGGGAATTTAAGTTCTAGAAATTAAAATTTAACTAATGAAGTTAAATAAAATGAAATGGTAAAAATAAATTGAAATTTAACTTGAACATAGTTAAATAGAATTGAATTGGATTAGAGAATAATCTGTTATGGAATTGGGTTGATGAGTCAATAATTTGGAATTTGATATTGGGGTTCGAATGAAAATTCGATTTGGATTTGAGGATATGAACTGATTGGAATTTGATTGAGATAACACTGGTATATGCTGAGTTGATAGCATATGGAAGTGATAGAGTTGATATGCCCGACAAAAAGGTACCAGTTTATATTATATATGAGTTTGGAATTTATGAGCCGAATTGGCAAGCCGCTTGGCTGTTTGATTTTCTTTTGGGTTAAAGAAGGCCCAGAGAGGCGAGTTGGAGTTTGAGATATTGACCAGTACAAAGGAGGTGCTGGCAAAAAATTTCGAAAAGTTAAGGTGTTAGAAAATTTTCAGAATTTTTGAAAATTTAGTTAGTCGGAATAAATTAATATTTTAGTCGATATTAATTGGTTCAGTTGAAACCAGAGACAAGAGGTAAACAGATAAATTTTTACCCAGAAGATAGGGTCATCCCCTAGCTTAGCAATTTCGAGGACGAAATTTTATTAAGGGGGGAAGATTGTAGTAACCCGCATTTTAGCTGTTGAACAATTTATTTATTTAATTATTAAATATCGATTTATCGATATCGAGAACGTGAATTAAATAATATTGAATATTTAATTAATAATTATAATATAATTAAAATAGAGGGCGTAACGACGCGGCAGTTCGCTATTTGGCGATTTGAACTTCAACTGAATGTACATGATTCGTTTTAAGCCGGATTTCTGTGAAACAAGAAACGTGTGGAGCCGGTGGAGTATATCTTTCTAGTGGAAGAGAAAAATCTGGATTTCGTCGTATAGATTTTGATTTACGTCCAAATCAAATTTCAGAAAAGTCGCTGTGGAATTCCTTTATAATCCGTAACGCTTTATATACGTTATAAAAGGGGATTTCAATATAAACTGAATATCGATCAAATCGGAATTCTGAAAATCAAGTCATAAATTCTGGCAGGATATTCTGGAACCGTACGACATCATCTGTGGATATATATACGAGAATATTAATTTATTAATATTAAATTTAATAATATTTAAATATATTTATATATTTAAAAGGTCAGTTCAGCGCTTGAAAAATAGCCAGTTTTTCATACGACCTCCGTTTTCGAAGAAACTAATTTTGTTGGATCCGCAATGTCAAATAGTTGTTAGATTTCCAGTTTCGTGATTTTTAGAGTCAGTGTGTGGCCGTACGGATTTTTAGAGTGAGAAACAGTCAGTATTTGGACAGTTAAAAATATGCTGTGTGAGCATACGGAGTCGGAATTCGACGAAACCAGTTTCATTGGGACCGTAATGTCAAACTCTAGTGGCATGTCAGTTATTGTGATTTTAGGAGATCGTATGTGATCGCAGCGATTTTTAAGGACCTAAGACAAGGAGAAAAACGAGAAAATAAAATACGAAAATCAAATTCGAAATATCCCCTTTATTTTTCTATGATCCAGCACAGGCCACTGGGCCTTCGGTCTCAACCACAACCAAAACCAACCCAAACAGGGTATAAAACCCGTCAAAAACAAACCACAGAGAGAAAAATGAAGACTGAAACGGGAATATACCAAGAATATTCCTTTTAAAATAATATTTAAAAATCCTATAAATACCTCTCTAAAATCCTAAACCTAATTCATTCTCTGCACAAGTCAATGAAGTATTTGCGCCTCCAAAATAAGAACACAGTCAACATTCGATCTCTTCAAAAATTCAAAACAAAATGTGTAAAATCCCATAAATCACTAAATGAATATGTATGGATTCATGGTGAGGAGATCTTCGCGCTGATGGGTTCTGTTGTGGGTTCGACGTCTTTTCCTTCATGGTGAAATCGGTTACAGCATACTAGGGTTCATCGATTCAAGAGGTGGAGTGACCGATTCGCAATTCAAGTATGATAATCGGATTCCTGGCATCGAATACCACTTGCGTTCGAACTAGGGTGGAATTCGAAGGTGATTTCGTTCGCACCTGACGTTGTGATGAGCCGAAGTCGTGACTCCAGGGGTGGCGTCGAGTGGGGCTTGGAGGTGGCGAACGGGTAGAGGAGGAGATGGGGAGTTCTCAGGTGGAGTTGGCGCCGGAAATGGGTGGCCGAGGTGACGTCAGAGGACGGTCAAGGGAGGGTCAACGGTGGAGTTTGGGTTTGGGAAATTTTCTGGAGTGGAGCGATTTTAATTGAGGAAGAAGGTATTAAGTGGAGGGGGCCCGTGTTTTTCTATTTGGGCTGAGGTAAAGGGAAAAGCCCAAAGGGGTAAAATACTTAGGTTTATTTATTAAAATATGAACACAACTTGTTAACATCGTAACTAGAACATACGATGTCAGAATTGAGCGAAACAAGATCCGTTGGGATCGTATGGACGGGAGCAACACAATGAGACTGACTGGAAGTCCATCGGAGCTCGTTACAATTTATGGCGAAATGAATTGTCCGACTGAATCGAATAACGCAAACCGTTATTTAACGGCTAACGCGCAAATGTGAGTAAAACTCACCAACTCTGAACAGTTTATATCTTCATGTTGTATTTTTAGAACTGTTAGATATTGACTGATTGACTGTGTGTTGACTGTTTGATTGAACTGCTAGTCAGTTAGTGGAATTTCTATATTGATTCTGTTTAACAGAATATATCAGATGGAACTGAAAGTGATGTTATCTTTATTGTCTAACATCTGTGATGCAGGGAAACAGGTTGGAGGAATCCAACTGGATTCCTCAACAGTTATTTTACTGTGATTTATATATTGTGATATATATTGTGATATATAATCTGTTGGCAATTATATGTGTTTGGACGATATTGAACATCGTGATTTGATATGATTGAATACCATAACATACGAAATGTTGGTAAGGGGATTTTCAAAGTGATATTGAAAACAAAATATTTATAAATTGGAATATTTATAAATAAGAGATATTTATAAATTTAAATATTTCTAAATAAGAAATATTTATAAATGGGAATATTTATAAATAGAAGGTATTTTAAAAAGGAAATAAATTCAAATCATTTTCTTTTTGAATGGAAAGGCTTGTGTGGCAAGTTTGGGGATTTTCCCGATGCTCCCGATACAAAGGAGGTTATGGCGAATTTTCCCGGGAATTAAAGGAGTTAGAATATTTTCAAGAATAAATTTGAAAAGGAAATATTTGTAAACCATTTACAAATAGAATTGGAAAGGGAACGTTATAAAAAGGAAATCATTTTTTAAGCGTAAAACCGTTATTTAAAAGTAAATCTTTTCAAATGAATAAAACGTTGTTAAAAAGGAAATCTTTATTAAGTGAATAAATATAATCGAATATAGACATTCGAAAGGAGAAATCGAATATGGTATTTGAAGTTAGTTAATCGAATATGTTATTCGAAAGGGGTTAGTCAAGTCGAGTTAATCAGTTAGATTTAACCAGTTGTAGTTAATCAGTTAGAGTTAACCAGTTAGAGTTAATCAGTTAGAGTTAACCAGTTAGAGTTAATCAATAGAGTTAACCAGTTAGAGTTAATCAGTTAGAGTTAACCAGTTGGAGTTAATCAGTTAGATTTAGCCAGTTGGAGTTAATTAGTTAGAGTTAATCGAGTAGAGTTAAAACGAACTAGGGTAAATCAAGTATAGTTATTTGAGACAGAGTAAATCAAACATAGTTATTCAGGATAAGTTGCCATCTTGTACGACTGCTAGCGTAATTCACAGGGCTGTAAATAGCCTACGGCGGTCGGATGTTTCCTGAGGGAGTCAGGCGTAACCATTGTGATCGCTGCGATCTAGAGTCAAGCGAATGGAGTTTAATCGAATTTTAGTTATTCGATAGGAGTTAATCGAGTTGATCGAGTTAAGAAATAAGTTAAGTTAAATAAGTTGAGTTGATCGGGTGGTTCGACCAAGTTAGTCGAGCCTAGTTAATCGAATCGAATTGGTCGAACCAAGTAAGTCGAGTTAAGTTAATCAAGTTAGTCGAGCCTAGTTAATCGAATCGAATTGGTCGAACCAAGTAAGTCGAGTTAGTCGAGTCAAGTTAAGTTAGTCGAGTTAAGTTCGTCGAGTTAAATAAATCGATGTTAGTTTCATCGAAAGGAGTAATCGATGTTAGTTTCATCGAAAGGAGTTATCGATGTTAGTTTCATCGAAAAGAGTTATCGATGTTAGTTTCATCGAAGGGAGTTATCGATTATAGTTTAATCGAAGTGAGATTTTCAAATATGAGATATTTGAAAAGGAAGAGTTATTGAATATTAGTTATTTGAAGAGAGATTATCGAATATCGTTTATTCGAGAAGGAGTTAATCGAATATAGGTTATTCGAAGAAGAGTTAATCAAATATAGATTTCTCGAAGAGAACTAATCGGCGAATTCGATTATATCGAATTCGGGAAAGTACTTATACTTTCCAGTGTTTAAATAGAAATTTATTTATATTTAAATAAATAAGTGTTAGGTTAATTATTCACTAATAAGAATAGAAGTTATAATTAAAGTTAGATAATTCGAAAGGAGGAATTATAACGTTATCGTTATAACCAATGTTTTAAATATAGAAGTGGATTAGTAAAATTGAATCTGAGAAAGGCGTAAAGAAGTCGTTAAAGATTAAAAGATAAACTTTGACCATTTCGAAGTTATAACGTTGTTCAGTTAAGGTCTGAGAGGTAATTATACCCCAACTTGAGTGACTTCCTTCTTAACTAAGAAATGGTAAGGTTTGATCGTAAAGGAGTTTTGGAAATGTTTTCCAAACGAGAATCAGAAATGTTTTCTGATAAAAGAAAATAAGAATTTAGAATATAGGGAAACAGGGGATAATTGAATAAATGAACTAAAGAGATTTATGTTAAATGATGTTTGTTCGATATAATTTTCATCTGGAAATAATATCGTTGTTTGCACACTTGTTTTTCTTTGATAGTTAACTCACCGACTATCGAAGTTTTTGACCATTTTAACGTTGTTAATATGGAGAGACCGGTTGGATTATTATCCAAAGAACCACTATGTATTGGCATAAGCGTCGCGAATCATACATGCCAAAGATAATTGAAGACGGAGTAAAATGCAAGGACTATCCTGTCTACAGAATAGTGCCTTCGGTTTGTCCAGTCCCAGGACAACTTGTATGGACGAAGGTCTGACAGAGTATATCCAATGGATCGCGTAAGTTGATCTGTTCAAACGTATTCACGTTTGGTGGCGGAGGAATTCGTTTCTCTTAGCTGTATACCCGTGTTATTTTTGGATAAGTCAATTTGTGATTTGGCGGGTATGACGATGTGACATTCTAAGTGAATGAAGATGGATGTCTGACAGAGTATTTCCAGACGATTACGTACATTGATTTCTCCAACCGTACCAAGAGTGGAAGCGAAGAAGGAAACTTCTTTTAGCTAACACGTAATGTACTGTTGTAAAACGTCAATTAGTGATTTCGATGGATTTGACAATGTAGCATTCGAATTGAATCTGATGTAATGAAAAAGCGTAGCTTCTAGCCTCATCAACCGGTAAATGACAGAAATCGGGCAGGAAACATGGCTAAGTCGGTCGCATCGAAGTAGGGTGTATAATCACCTATCTAGTGAATATACATTTGTTTCTTAAATCTATCAATGCTGTCCCATATATATACGGGAACAGTTGCTGATCCCAACCGTTGGTGATGTACATTCGATACACTCAAGGGAAATGAGTGGTCGGTCATGTGTGGCTGAGTTGCAAGATGTTCTTGTTGAACTCCAGTGTATCGTTCCTAGAGTACACTGATCGGAAGGTGGTTCCATACCTTGTCATAGTTGGAAATCCAATCATCAAATACGTGCTTGCGATTTTGATTGTATACTATATATGTAGTAACATGAGATGCAAGCATTTCTGCTAGATTGATATTTATTTGTACTTAGACATTATTATAATATCAGAATGATATTGCTTTGAAAAGTTATTTGGATTCTCATAAGGGAAAAACCCGTTCCGTATTCACGGCGTGGTCTTATGAGATATCATATACCTGTTTAAATGATTTGAGTTTATTCACACCAGTCACATGACTGACCCAGAGTTTTATTTTGTTTTCCCTAAACTCTTGGGTGCCTAAATTTGTACGGGCAGTCAAGTAGTCAGGATTTACAGGTATACTTGAAGAGCTGGAGCAGGAGGCTTCTGGATCATATAGCTATTATTATTTCCGCTGTTGTTGTAAGTGTTGTACCCTGATAAGTGTTATTGTATACATATACTGATGTTATTTCAAAGATATGTTATGTTATATTTTATTCGTTCCGCTGTGAGATTCGTGTTTACTCTGATGATGATGTTCTTCTTCTTCTTCTTCTTCTTCTTCTATTCTATAAGTTCTATCTTATCTATCCTCACCCTCTGTCTTCTTTCTATTAGTTTTCTTGAATTTCCAGTACGATTTGGGTTGGTCTTATGTTATTTAGTCAGCTCAAATTGGACCGGATTTTCGGGTTACTACAAAACTAGCATGATAACAAGGTGAATGGACATGTAATTAACATCATAACAAGGTGGACATAAAACTGCTGAACTTATAGCAACTACGATGTCAAAGCAAGCATAATGAGATCTAAATTAACCATTTTAGGTGTCCAACTATTTAGATCTAGCATAATTAGGGTAACATAGTACCATGTTTAGATCTAAAGATGACTTCACATGTCAAGTTTGCAACATATCTAGATGGATCACAATATGACAGGTGAAAAAGGGGATTTACATAAAGAACTAGATCTAGCCAATGTTACAACTGTCCACTTTAATAGATGTACATCCACCACAATATAGTTACAAGTCAAGATCCTCATAGGCAACATAATAGGATAACCACAATTGTATTAGATCTAGGGAAACAGATTTATCATGACATTGTATAGGATATAACATTTGTGCAAAATCATACTTTACAACATATCCAATTTACAGTCTTTCACAATTTACTTTTATTATCTAAACCTAAAAGCAATCTAGAAACTCACAGCGTTAGGTTTAGGGAATTGAGAAAGAACGGATCTTGAATTTCAGAATTTGATTTGCAAAGTATGCAGTTGTAGAAAATGGTCCTGTCTTAGTTCGTATCCCGACAACATATGGCTCCCATAATTTCCAATGAAGAAATAGGAGATTTGAGCACATATTTATAGCTGCAGAACCCTCTGAAACCGACTGCCACCTCAGCCCTAGGGGTGTCAACACCCTTGTGGGTGGATCGACCCATAGGTCGACACCCTTTAAAGGGGGTCAACCCTAAGGTCGACATCCCTCTAGGGGGTCGACCCCGTAGAGTGGGAATTTTGCCGCTTTGACGAATGTTTCAAATTTAAACCGTTCTCAGTAAAATTCTAACTCATCTCTGAATCATCTCTGACTCATGCATATATATATAATTTTTCTGCGCATACGCAAACTTAAAACCCTCATAACTTCCTCATACGATGTTCGTTTTACGCAAACCAAATGTCTATGTTGACCAAATTTTCGAGACGATGCAATGGTGAAGTCCGTTTCTTCTAATTCCGAATATTAAATTAATTATTATTTAATTTATCCTCTTTTAGTGTCGGTACAAATCCGGGGTGTTACATTCTCCCTTACTCAAAGGATTTCGTCTGGAAATCTCTAAGTTGAGAAGAATGCATATCCTACCATCCATCTACTCATCCACCAACCACTGAAATCCATTGTCCTTAAAGATTTCTAATGCTTATATGAATATATGAGAAGGTGTGTGTATATGTTCCAACACTAATGCAAAGAGCAGGCGGTCTACTGATTCAATTGACCTCCTTAATGCAATGTATGTTAGTGCCATGAATCCAATATGTATGCAAATAAACCTATAGTATCACATAAGTTCTATATGTGTGCACACCCATCCGTCCAAATGCAACATCCATATGCTAGTTCATCCATTTCCATCCATAAAAGAGAAGAAAGTGCACACAAATCCATATGCAGTATGAAAGTGATTGAGCCGATCTTAGTGCCTAATGTGTGTGTATATGTGTCCACAGGCAACCACTAGCAAACACTTGCATCCACTTGCATCCATCAAACGTAACATGTTTCAAACACTTGTTTACATCCATAGGATTCCTATCTAAAGGTCGAAAATACTATGGATAAGATATATTCTATTGACAGAAACAAGCACTGATATAACTTTGTAAAAGGAGTTAAGAACATACCCTCGAAAAGAAAAGGGTACGAAGCACGAATCTTGTCTTCGGTCTCCCAAGTCACATCTTCTGGGTTATCTCCACATTGAACCTTTAGCAACTTGATCTACTTATTGCGCAGCTTCTTAACTTCAGACCCAAGAATACGAGTAGGGACTCGTCTGACTGTTGCCTCCCGTTCCACTTCGACTTCTTCTAACATACTCGGCTCAACAACTTCTGCGGTGTCATGCAGGCACTTCCGCAGATGAGAGACATGGAAAACGTCATGAACACCGGATAGATTTTCTGGGAGCTTTACTCGGTAGGCCATTTGGCCAATCCTCTAGGTTATGGGAAATGGTCCCACAAACCTAGGTGCTAACTTCCCTACTAATCCGAAGCGAACTACATTCCTTAAAAGCAATACTTTGATAAAAAACAAGTCTCCCACTTCGAATTTGATGTCAGTCCTTCTCTTGTCTTCATAGGACTTCTGCTATCTAGAGCTGTCTTCATCCACCATCAAATAAGGTCAATATTTTCGGTCGTTTCCCTAACCAAATTTGGTCCAAGTAATAATCTTTCTGTAGATTCCCACCAACAAGTTGGTGATCTACAGGGTCATCCATTTAATGCTTCGAAGCGTGCCAGGCCGATGCTAGCTTGATAACTATTATTGTAGGCAAACTCTACTAAAGGAAGATGTTCTTCCCAAGTCCCACCGAAGTCTAGGATGCACTGTCTTAAAAGATGTTCAAGAATCCTGTTCACCCTCCGTCTATCCGTCGATCTGAGGATGACAAGCGGTGCCCAAACACAATTGTGTACCTAATGATTCTTGCAAGCTCCTCCAAAACTCGCTGGTAAAGATGGGGTCACAATTGTTCATGATATTGAAAGGTACTCCATGAAGACGAACTATCTCACGAACATATATTGCTGCCAACCGTGATGCCATCCTCTTACTCTTAACTGGAATAGACTGAGCGCTCTTAGTGATTCTATCCACTACCACCCAAATACTGGTGTTATCTTTCTTTGATCTAGGCAAACCATCTATGAAATCCATAGAGACGCTCTCTCATTTCCACTGTGGAACCTCCAACGGATGAAGTAATGCACTAGACTTCTTTTGCTTAGCTTTGACTTGCTGGAAAACTAAACATTGAGAAACAAATTTGGCCACCTCTTTCTTCATCCCAGCCTAAAAGAAAGCCCTCTTTATGTCCCTGTACATCTTACCACCACCTGGATAAATGGTCATCTTAGAATGGTGGGCTTCTTCTAGGACTGCCTTTATCAAGCTTCCAGTTTGAGGAACACAAAGCCTTCAATCTCGTCGCAACCACCCCTTTTCATCTATGGCTTATCTACAGAGGTGACTAGAATTCTCCCCTCTTCCGAGCTTATCCATGATGCCCAGAATCTATGGGTCACCTTGTTGCGAAACTCCTATCTGATCCATATGAGTTGGTCGTATCTCCAAGGATGTAAACAAATCAGGCAAAACCTCGATGGAGGGTCTAAAATCAAAAGCTGATATGAACTCCAAGTTCTTTCTTTCCACAAACAGAGGACTCAAGGCCACCCTCTGTCTACTTAGTGCGTCTTCCACCACATTAGGCTTGCCAGGGGTATAAGCAATCTCAAAATCATATGAAGCTAAAAACTCCATCCACCGTTGTTGCCTTAAGTTGAGATCCTTCTGTAAGAATAGATACTTGATAGATTTATGATCGGTGTATAACTTGAACTTTTCTCCAAGTAGATATTGATGCCACGTCTTTAATGCGAATACTATGGCAGCTAGATCTAGATCATGGGTGGGGTAGTTCTTCTCATGAACTCTCAACTGTCTATCCCCATAACATATTACTTTCCCTTCTTGCATCAGAACCGCACCAAGCCCTGTACCGCATGCATCAGTGCAAACAGTAAACACTTTACTTCCATCAGGCAAGGTCAAGACTGGGGTTGTTGTCAAAACCCACTTCAGTTGTTGGAAAGCAACGTCACAGTCTATATGCCATGAAAATGCCAAATTCTTCTTTGTCAGCCTGGTAAGAGGGGCTGATATCTTCGCGAAGTCCTTAATGAACTTCCTATAATAACCTGCCAACCCTAGAAAGCTTCTCACCTCGGTTGCATTTTTAGGAATCTGCCAATATTGCACTGTAACCACCTTTGCAGGTCTACAGCCTTCTTTGGAGACTACATGCCCCAAGAATCTCAACTCCTTTCTCCAAAAATGACATTTGGAGAATTTTGCTTTTAGCTTATGGTTACGGAGAGTTTTCAAGACTTCTCCCAAATGTTGGGCATGCTCTTCTTAAGATCAAAATATCATCAACAAAGACTACGACAAATTTGTTTAGGAACTCCCGAAAGACCCTACTCATCATATCAACAAAATAGGCGGGTGCATTTGTCAACCCAAAAGGCATAACTAGCCATTCATTGAAACCGTTCGCAGTTTTGAAAGCATTCTTATCTATGTTGTCCTTAGCCACCCTCAACTGATGGAACTCCATAGCCAAGTCCAACTGAGAAAAAACTGAGGCACCAATAAGCTGGTCAAATAAATCATCAATCCTCGGAAGTGGGTGCCTGTTCTTCTTGGTGAGCTTATTCAACTCTATCTAGTCAACACACAAATGAAGTGAACCATCCACTTTAGTTGCAAATACTACTAGCGCACCCCATTCAGATATGCATCGTCTGAAAAACCCTTTCTAAAGTAGCTCCCCTACTTGCGTACTCAGCTCCCTCCTTTCCCTTGGAGCCATGTGGCGCACTGGTAATGCAACCGGCTTTGCATTTTCTACCAGAAATATACGGAAGTCAATCTCGCGCCTAGGATGTAAACCCCGTACCTCATCAAAAATATCGGAATAATCTCGAACCACCGGAACGGACTACAAATCATCTATGGATGTATCTAGAGACTCTAGGAAGCTAAGCATAACAGACCCTTGGGGTTCACAAGAAACTTCGAGGGTCTTCCCATGACAAGTCAGCAGTCTAACAACCCTCCTCTCACAATTAGAATGGCTCCATATGTGGTGAGCCAATCGATTCCTAGAATCAACCTGTAGCCCATAAACCCGAGCACATACGCGTCGCATTCAAACTCGATGCCTAACACTGATATTTTCAAACCTCGAAAAATCATCGATAAATGAGACGAACCACCAATGGGGTTTGAAACAACTACGGGATCTACTACCATGCTAGTAACTAAGTGCAGAGATTCAACCATAGAATTAGATATAAACGAGTGTGAAGCACCAGAATCAAATTGCGTTCCGACTGGATGGTTTGAAAGAGGAACTAAACTTTCTACGGAAAATTTTCTACCTCTTTTAGGAGCACTGATTGCGAGAGCATGCATCTGCCCTCCAGAGGTCTCTACTCTTTGAACTTGTCCCTGCGATCCCTGTTTCTTTGGGCACTCTTTAGAGAAGTGACCGACCTTTCTGCAATTAAAGCAATTGGTCTTCCTTCTCTTACAATATTTGATCACGTGACCCTCCTTTCCAAAATTGTGACATTTTCTCTTATCCCTGCCTTTGTCATCTTTCCCTCCTTTCTTATGTGCTGCTGTTGTTGCTGCCCCTTCTTAGGCCACGCCTTCTTATTCTGCGATGCCCCCTCTATCTTTATTTCCTTCTTCTCTCCCTTGTCCTCCTCATGCATTAGGGCCATATCAATAAGCTTTTCAAAAGTGGCCTCCATTGGAATATGGGATATGGCCAAACCATGCAGAGGATCATTCAGCCCTTTAGCAAAGTGCAAAGCCCTTTTGTGCGGTGTATCTACCAACTCTAACCGGAACCTTGCCAGCTAGTTGAACTTATTCACATACTCCTTTACCGTTAAATTTCCTTGTTTGAGTGCTAAGAACCTCTCCATCTGTATGCTTCTCTCATCTTGGGAAAGAAATTTCAGTTCGAACCTCTATCTAAAATCTTCCCAAGTTTCGACCAGACGTCCATCTTGGGTGACTTTCCACCAAAATGAGGCTTCGTCCTTTAACAGCCAAGCAGCTAACTAAATCTTTCTTTGGTCCTCCACTTCAAAAATTACGAACAAGTCCTCGGTCTCCTTAAGCCAATTCCGAGCTTCTACGAATGTCTCTTTCCCATGGAATAGTCTTCCTCCCATAGCTCGGAAGTCTTTGCAGATCTTGGCAAAGTTGTCAGCTCTTGTAGGGGAAGGAGGAGGAGAAATGACTGGTGCAGATGGGGGAGGAACGTATCTTTGACCTTCGGCCGACACCGTGGCCTCCAAATAACTACGGAACCATCTGAGTATTGTGATGCCCTCTATGATATTAGGGATGTTTTGTTCCCCAGACATGCTGGAAAAGGGAAAAGGAAGAAATTTGGATAAAGAACCGAAGGATACTACATATGGCTTTTTGGGGAATGTTTTCCAAAACAGACTTTTCTTTTGAAATTACTTTCTTTTAAAACCTTTTTGAAAATGATTTCCAAAAACTTTTATCTAATCTAGTAACCTTCATCTCTGATACCATGTGTGACACCCACGTCCGTTAATGTCACCCAATAAGGGAATGCATTAAGTTTCGCGAAGCATCATAGGTAAATAGACACAGAATAATTACAAGATAGTTATAAATAAGATAACAACGAAGAATTTAAACTTTTATTTCAAACATAAATCATTATGCCGTGGTCAATAATTCCATAAGCCACAAAAACCACAATAATTAACTTCTGTCTTGCATCATCAGATTACATAAGAATATGAAACATAATTACCCAATTAAAAGACTTAAGCCATAGTAAAGACAAGAACTTGAGCCATACTTCAGAAGTAGCTCCTAGTAAGATGATATCTAAGTCCTGACTAAGCCTGAGTGCTTCTTCCATGAGAACCTTGGGGGGGGGAACGGAAGAAAGAAGGAGAAACAAAAAGGGTCAGACATAAAGTCCAGCGAGTTTAGTTACTTTTAGCCAGTAAATAAATAAAAGTAACATGATAGGCCTATAAAATGGATAAGAGAGATCACTACATAAATGGCGGGTGTGATAAGGTAAGCAAGATAAGGTGTATGCGCCTCACTAATGATTACTCTGCACTATCACTAGTATAACTAAAAATGAGATGATCCTTTCCACTATAAGTTTGTAGACTTAGGGCATACGTCCGAGTGTACCCTAACCACTACCCTAATCGATCGACTCCCTACTCTATAGATATCCAATGCTGGCCCCACAGTAGGAGGTATCACTTCCTAAAGTGGCTACCCTTAAGGTGCGCACAACCATATCTACTGGTGTCACGGTCGTCTTATCCTCCTCTGCCCGGCTCATGCACGCACATGGCCCAGTCGGTTTGCGCCGCCCACACCGTCCGTCTCGTTTGGATCTCTTATAATTAATCAGTAAGCATGCCGCTTGTCCGTCTAATACAGAGTTCTTTATTTGATACCAACTCCGAGTTACTGACTGAAATGGGTACCATATAATATGATACAAGCTCTCCCCTTTGTCTTGTATCCCCACTAGGTTTTTCACTAACTATGTATACCCTTAAGTGTCTTTAATTACATAGCCCTATGTCAGTTATGCTTACCCTAAAGGGTGTCTTTAATTACACAACTTTATTATATTTTCCACCGATTATGTATACCACTAGGTGTCTTTAATTACATAACCTTACTGGGTTAAGTTGGTGGGCCTATATGTAAATACTACCCACCCCGTCTAATTTACTTAACCCACCCATTACCCATCTAAATTTTTTACTTAACCCTAACTTAAGTTCATAATAATACAATCCTTATGGATTAAATTAGGTTAAATAGTCCAATTCAATACCATGTCCAGTTATGGTTATAATGGGCTAGGCCTCCCACATTAGGCCTACAATGTGTGGATGCTGGATATGTCGGTCGGATCCGGGTAGTCTTATTCCACAGTTGGGCCTAACGTTGTGTCTTAGCCCGACTCATATTTGTGCACTTAGACCTCTCACATTAGGTTCGGCATTAGTGGCTACTGGATATGCCGGCCGGGACCGGGTAGACTTCCGCCACTAATGCAACCTAACCTCGTGTCATAAGTGCAATTACAGTTCCTAATTGTAATTACTAAATATTCCATTTTTATCCAAATCTACCTATGCCATTATAAGTGATTATTTCCACGTTTCCCCATTTGAATTAAATGTCCAATTTGTATAAATATTACATAAATTATGGCAATTATAAGTCCCTTTTCCCCTTTTCCTAACTAACGTATTCACACGTATTTTGGCGGCATTTAGGCTATAAATCATTCTAGCCATAATAATGAAAAGGGAATATGACAAAGGTGATAGTTTCAACATATCTTGGCATAAACTAGCATGATAACAAGGTGAATGGACATGTAATTATCATCATAACAAGATGGACATAAAACTGATAAACTTTTCACAACCACGATGTCAAAGCAAGCATAATGAGATCTAAATTAACCATTTTAGGTGTCCAACTATTTAGATATAGCATAATAAGGGTGATATAGTAACATGTTTAGATCTAAAGATAACTTCACATGTCAAGTTTATAACATATCTAGATGGATCACAATATGACATGTGAAAAAGGGGATTTACATAAAGAACTAGATCTAGCCAATGTTACAACTGTCAACTTTAATAGATGTACATCCAGCACAATATAGTTACAAGTCAAGATCCTCATAGAAAACATAATAGAATAACCACAGTTGTATTAGATCTAGGGAAACGGATCTATCATGACATAGTATAGGATATAACATTTGCACAGAATCATACATATCCAATTTACAGTCTTACATAATTTACTTTTGTTTATCTAAACCAAAAAGCAGTCTAGAAACTCACAACGTTAGGTTTAGAGAATTGAGAAAGAACAGATCCTGAATTTATGAATTTGATTTGCAAAGTACGTAGTTATAGAAAACGGTCCTATCTCAGTTCGTATCCCGGCAGCATATGGCTCTCATAAATTCCAATGAAGAAATAGGAGATTTAAGCACATATTTATAGCTGCAGAACTCTCTGAAACTAATTGCCACCTTAGCCCTAGCGGTGTCGACACCCTTGTGGGTGGTTCGACCCATTGGTCGACACCCCTTAAGGGGGGTCGACACCCCTTAAGGGGGGTCGACACCCCTTAAGGGGGGTCGACACCCCTTAAGGGGGGTCGACCCCATAAAGAAAAAATATTTCCGCTCTGACGAATTTTTCAAATTTGAAATATTCTGCATAAAATTCTGACTCATCTCTGACTCATGCATATATATATAATTTTTCTGCGCGTACACAAACATAAAAGCCTCATAACTTCCTTATACGATGTTCGTTTTACGCAAACCTAATGTCTATCTTGACCAAAATTTTGAGACGGACGCAATGGTTTGGTCCGTTTCTTCTAATTCCAAGTATTAAATTAATTATCATTTAATTTATCTTCTTTTAGTGTTGGTACAAATTCGGGGTGTTACACCCTTCCTATACCTTTCACTCCTAACCCGGGACAACCCACGAAATCGCATCTTGGAACCTCGAGCTCGGCTCCCCTGCAAGATATCTATACTTTTAATCACTGATACCTCCCAAACGCCATCACCTGACTCCACTAGCCACCCCGAACACCCTTGCGCCACCCTAACGACCTCTAGCACCCCTAGCTCCTCCACGACCTAAACCTATCATTGTTGTACAAAAACACGAGCTCCTCAATAGGCATTGCACAAAAAAATTGTACTTCCAGTCGAAGCTCTCAGCTCCAGGATTCCGACGAATCCAAGATTTCACGATTTCATGGAGTATTTTATTTTGTATAATTTTTAGAAGATAAGAGAGATATTGACTTTGCTGGTTTTGAATGAGAAAAAGAATGAAGGCAGATGAAGTTTCTAAAGTCAAGATTCCCAATCACATCAGTTGCAAATGTTGAAGCAAGTATGGCGCATCTTCATCCAAGATATGTAAAGTTTTTTGGAACTGATATGTTAATTTTTGAAAGTAATATATTTGTGTAAAGTGTTGACCTTTATTATATAAATTATTTAACTCCAAAATATCTTACAGTTCTAGACTCTAATCAAGACGCTGCGACCGTCAATTTTAGGTTTTAACTGCTATTTTAAACATGCTGGAACAAGTTTCGAGGTCCAACTCGAACATATAGAGGAGATATTAATTTAAAATCGACGATTTAAATTTATTTCAATTAAATTATTCCTAGGCGTTTTCAACACGTACGGCCAAGCAACAACTCCAATCGTCACGAAATCTGAAATCCGATAATAGTATACTATGACGGATCCAATGGAACTAAATTCGACGAATTTCGAGACTGTTTACAAAAGCTCTATTTTTATTATTAAATCATTAATGAACACGTGTTTATATTGCACACGATCACATAGCAACTCCGATGAACACGAAACAAGAAATTTTACAATAATTTACCATTGCAAATTTTATAAAATTGGTTTTACTCAAATCAATGGTTGTTTGAAAAATGGCTATTTTTGCATGTTAAATTAAATTGATAAAATATAAATCGATTTCAAAACAATCAAATCCATCAATAATAAATTAATATTGTCATATATATTCAAATAGAATTTATATAGCTTTAAATTAAGTCAACGCGATTTTTAAATTCAACATTTTCATTTTTTGAAGTTAATTTAATATTTAAAACCTAACTTAAATAAATTTATATTCATTAAATCTTAAATTTATTTGTTTTAAATATTTGAAGTAATTAAATATTCTTATACAAAAATCCAGTTCGTTATATTGTTCCTCCTTAAAAGGGTTTCGTCCCTGAAATCATAAGTTTAGAAGGTTATTATAAACCGATTAATTTTACTTTCAAAAACATTTCTTACTAAAAATTTGTTAATAATTCCCTAACTTCTAAAATTTTCGGTAGCACCTCCTTTATACGGCTTGATCCGTAAATATTCCAAATGCCTCGCAGACCTCACTCGTTCCAAAAAGAAAACAAAAGCCAAGCGACTGCCCTTATCTGGGACATAAGATCACCCAAACAAATCATAAAATTAACATTTACCTATTTGTTGGGCAATCAAACTCTTATTTATGAAAACAAAATCTGTAGGCAAGATAACCAACTTTTTCTTCCATATACATTTATATACTTACATAACCCAAAGAGAGTTAAGCAAATAAAAGGTAACATAATAAGGAAAATTAATATATGCATAAACGAACTTAGCAATCATGGAAACAACCCAATATGATGCAACAAGCAGTAATGATGAAAATTTGCAAACAACACATTTGTAACATAAAGTTACATGCAACCTCAATCAACCAACACACATTATTATCATATAGTGTTATAAACAGTAAAAATCTTAACTCGAGATTTATTCAAAATATAAATCTTATCATCACAAGGATGATAAACAACATGTTAAGCGTTACCATCTGCTTAATTACCTCAGATTATTACCTAATTGATTATTCATGCTACCTTAAGCAACCCAAAAATTCAAGTCCAAACTCATTACAGGTTAATATACCAAGCAGGTATATTTTATTATTGGAATTCCTATTTTATTCACTTAATTTTTTTTATTTTATTTAATAAATTGTTAGTTTATAAACTACCACACCACGTTTTTTTTTTGAAATTTTGATTTTGTCAAAACTCACAATTTACAAAAAGAAATATCAATTTTTCTCTTCTAGTAGAAAACTGTAATCTAATAGTTTTGGAAGATTCTTATTTTATAGAATTTCGACTTATACCGAATACTATATACTCAATGGAAGTTCACAACGTAAATAATGAACTACCTCGACGCAACAAGCTCGTCTTAATTAAATTTAAATTATATGTTTATCTTCGTTTAATTAATAAATTTTGATTCTATTGTCTTATATTTTCAGTATAAGCTTAACTAGGTTTTCAAATCTTACTTTACAATTTCGACTGTCCAAAATCATTGAATATTCCATTACATATCTATGAAACATCACATCAAGTTAAGTGCACAATCCAATAACTCTAATACTTAGGATCTACATTCATCTACATTATAATTTGGTTGAGAATTTGGGTCCTAATTCGGGATTTCAAAGTCATATATTATGGGTTCAGAACTAACTTTCATTTTATCCAATAATTTATCTATGGTAGCAAGTCTTACTAAGAAACTCGAAATTGAACACCGTTGTGTTCATGACCATTATTAGAATTATTTCCCAATGACCAAAATAAGATCAATGTTTTTAAAATCTTTCAAATCCATTTATATACATAAACAATTTTAAATAATCATATTATTTCTTATTGAAAAACTATTTTCAAAACTCATTGAAAATTCAGATCCTTCCATTCTCAACTCAAATCCATTTCCTATTTATAAACCTCAATTATAAATTCCACTTATACACTTCTAATTCTATATTAGATAACTTCAACTAGGTTCTTTCTAGTTTAAATTCATATTAAATACTTAGGCTGAATTCTTACCCAACCCATGCAAAAAAGTGATAAGATTTCTCTTATCCAAACAAGTAGCTAATACCCATAAACTGGTTGGGTACAACTACCTATCAATCAATCATTAATGTTCAAAAGTGAGCATGACAAATCAAACAATAAATGATAATAATATATTATTATCATTTCCAATCGAACTAATCATCCATAAACTATATTTAGTTTAAAAATTCTTTTATATATAAATCTTTGTAAAATTATTTTATTTACCAATTCTTCAAATCTGAATTATGTTGATTAACCTCGTTCAAGTGTTTAGAAGTCCCTATCAACCACTCCAGCTAAACGTAATTTATATACCACTCAACCGATAAACAAACTTAATATAATACATTTTATAATACTAACAAGTACGCTCTCTCGTATATATATATATATATATATACATACATATAGATATGCATATATATATATATACATATATATATATGTACATATAAACTCAAACTCAATCTAGTGTATTGCTAACTCCATCTCTATTGAGTTATGCCACAGAGCCAAGGTTATCACTTAACATTCGTTTCAACTTTCATCTATGATACCAATTGTAATGACCCAGAAAATTCGACGATTGAATTTCAACACTAATACACTATTTGTATTCACTTGTCGAAACTCAAGTACCAAAAACCTAGATTGTTAAAAGAAAGAAGTTGAGGATGAGAAGAAGAAAAAAAGAAATGTTAGAATAAAAAAGAAGAACAAGAAGAAGAAGAAAACACCAACATTACAGAATAAGAATCTTATAGCGTAATGAATAAAATATAATATATCAATACACTTTACACAAAGAGAAAAATGTATATACATGATACAAAATAAGAGTACACAACTATATTGGTAAACTATTGACCAATAAAACAAACACAGTGAAAATAAATTAACACCAGAAAATACGGGAATATGTCTCGACTCCTATTCCTCTCCTGAAGCTCCAAGAGAAAACCCAATGCAACATGCAAAATGTACTCGGTCTGACTAAGTCCGTCTTGCGAAAAGAAAAATCATATGGATTGTCAGTCTGGATACTTACAATAAGAAAAGTCACATCACAAACAACTTGCTTAATTTTTAGAAATCCTTTGAAAGAATGGAACTGTCATAAGACATGACCACACATAAATATGGCACGTGTTTTTCCCTTAATCACTTTTTACAATAAATCCAATGATATTATAACAACGTTTATCAATCCAAAAATAAAATAAGAATATAATCGAAAAGCTTGCATCTCACTTTTCAACATAGTTGGTTTACATCTAAAATTGTATGGTTTGTATTGGAGTTTGGATTTCCATAGATGACTAGGTAAGGAACTACCTCCTGATCAGTGTTCCTCTAGAGATAAAAACAGTAGTGTTCAACAAGAACATCTTACAACCCAACCACACAGAATCATCCACTCATTCAACTTGAGTGTATCGAATATATCATCACCACGGTTGTAGGACGTCCAACCATACTCATTCTGAAGCATACAAAAAGGCATGTCCGATTTCTCTAGATCAGGTGATGATATTCACTAATGGGTATGAGCCACATAGTCTTACTGTTTGCCCAATTGCAGTAGTTTTCTAGTTGATGAGGCTTGTGGTCACGATTACCTTTTTACACATCACATTAAAATTTTATTGCCATATTTTAAGATCTGTCAATCACTATTTGATTTGCATAAAGATATTCTGGGTGTTAAGCAAATAGAAGTTTCCTTCCTCGTCACCATTCTCGATATATTTGTAAAAATCAATGTATGTGATTTTAGGAAATACACTATCACACATTTATTCATACAAGTTGTCCAGGATCATGATAAACCGAAGGTACTCTTTTTCTACGTCTTGTCGGGATAAACCCTAGGATTAGTAACAAGAAGTCCTTGCATCATGTAGAATCCAGAACTTAGGGATTAGTACTATAAATATAATCCTGCTAGTTAACCAGAGACATCAACGAGCACCCCTTTCTGCTCTCAAGGTCTATGCCTTCAAATTATCTTAATACACATCAGCGTACTTGCAAATTCAATTTTCGAACGCAGAGCCAATTTGAAGTGGTTTTGGGTCTAGTTCTTATTCTGGTCTCCTCAAACTAACACGTCACAAGTTAAAAGGGAACATTGGTTTGATAGTCTGTTCTTTAACTATCAAATCAACTGTACAATCAAGTAAATAAGCAATGTAGGCTCTTTAATTTAAAAAATTCATTAAAATCACTTCATCGATCCTTAAGAATAGATTCCATATACTTATCTCAAAATAATAACTATATTCACAAATCTCTTACTTTCGTTACTTCAAAAATGATAACCATACACTTATCTCTTTTAAAATAAGCGTATTCACCAAATCCTTTTTTGTTTACCTTACTTTTGAAATATCGCCATATATTCAAAAATACCTTTTTAATTCCTTTACTTTAGAAATATCGCTATATATTTACGAAATCCTTTTTTATTTCCTTTACTTTGGAAATATTGCTATATATTCTTGACCAAATGGTATAAGTCTAGTCACCAAATTTTATGTGGGTCAAAACAATGTCACTCAACATACTATTAATTTAATAAGCTTCAAAACGTTTTTATTTTACTTCAAAACTTCATAGATTGAAGTTTACAGTAACGCTTATGGAAATAATTGTTAAATTTCCAACATCCACTTCCATTTTCAAACCAATATAATCTCTTGTTTCACTTCTTCGAAATCCATAGTTATTGTTGATGGCAAAAAATGTCGTAATACCCAAAGATTCTCAGTTACTAGAGAAGAATACTTCACTTGGTAAAATTAAGTGTGGAATGCAGTAAATCACACGAAGATTTATAGTGGTTCGGGCCGTGAGGAGCCTACATCCACTTTGAATGATTTAATTGTTCTTTTATTCACACAACTAAATTACGAGCATTGAACTACATCTAGGCATTCGTTTGCAAGTCCATTCATGCATTTTGGAGTCGTATTTGTCTTATGCTAAGTCTTGGAAAAAAGTAGTTTTATGCTTCTTCTTACTCATGAACTAGGCTACTATTAGTGAGTTCTTGGTGATTGAAGAGAGGTCAAATCAGCCAAAATCCAACCTTATGAATAATGAGAAAGGGGGTATTTATAGGTGATGAGTTAGGTGGGAATAGGTAGGATTTCGAGACCACACAACAAAATTTTGTATCCATGGAAGGCCATGTTCAGAATTTGAATCTCTCATGAAGCACACAGGAAATCGTATCCCTTGGGATACGAAATAGTGTACGCCTGGAGGGACACAGTTATTTCATATCCCTAGGGGTATGGTTATTTTGTATCCTTAGGCGATATGAGTGTTTTCTCTCCTCTAACGGATACGAACTTGTATCCTTCATAATACAGTTATTTTGTACCCCTTGAGGATACAAGGCATTCATATCCCCTAAGGGATATAAAATCGTATCCCTAGGGATACGTTGTAAAGCATCTTGCGTATTGGGATTCACAATGTCTTGAACGAGGTGGAGGGAGTCGAATTTTCTGTTGTGTGCTAGAGGGATTCAAAATCTGAGGGAATCAAACAACTTGATTGTGAGGGAGTCGAAGTCTTATAAGGGGCTTTAAACTTAGGCGATAGACTGTACTTGGGGGGGGGGGTTTCGAATTATGCATAATGAGGGATTCAAAGTTCCAAAACTATGGGATGCAAAATACACGAGATTGATTGTTTTAAGGAGTGTTGAGGCCTCTTCTCACATGACTTCTTCTTGGCTCGAGTCCTTAGCACTTTGGCGACACTTCGGGCATTGATGCCGCATGATGCGTTGAGTCGAGCAGGCCTGGTATACTTTTGGGAACTGGACCAAAAGGCTGGTTAATAGCTGCCCCCAAAGTATGTCTTATCTCGACATGATGTGCTTCGAGTTGAAAGAAATCTGTTTTGGTTAAGCGCCTAATTCCTGTTTACTCATGAATTTAAATGTTAGTCGTCGACCTCAGAATTCAAAGCCCTTGGACCCAAAACTTTTGAACATCGAATTTGAAAAAGGAACAGATGGGGCTCGAGCTTAGATTTCGACATCGTTGCTTCATGAAGTCGAATTAAAACGACCTTAGGTTGAGGCTGATCTGAGATCGACATTGGGGCGAGGCCTTCCCTGAGTTGTGAATCAAATCTCAGATCGCACCATGTCTTGAGCTCTTGATTAGAGCTTGTCGTGGACAATCTTGAGCTTCGAATGACGCTCGAAGTGGGATCTTGGAGGGGTCAACTCAACGTCATTCGTCGTGGCTTCGGATGGAGTCACGAGGAGAAGGGTTTTGAGAAGAAGGGGTTCGAGAAGAAAAGGAAGTGATACAAAAAGGGAAGGATGGCAGAGTCAAGTTCAGCATCGAGAATGGGGAATTCGATGTTTCGGATGTGGGAGCCGAAATTCGTGGCCTGAGTCATTGAAAATAGTATCCCTCTAAAGAGGACATGAAATTTCGTTTCCTAGAGAGATACGAAATTTCGTACCCCTAGGGGGTACGAAATTTCATATCCCTGAATGGATACATATTTCATATCCCTAAAGAGATATGAGATTCTTTACCTTCCCAAGCGTTTCGAGCCCTGCCTTCATTATATTTCGCGTTTCTCATTCGAGACTTGGACTTTCGACGCCCCGCTTTAGGATTTGCGTCGTTTCCGCGGTGTTACATGATTGAACCAAATTCTTCATAAGATATGATTGAGTCAACAGTTTAGCCTTGCATATAGGATTAGAGCATGAACTCGAACCATAAACGCTGACTGATCTATCGATCTTTGGATGTGTTTTCTTGATTTCAATCGTGATGTTGTCGTGATTCGACATGAACCTAATAACATTGATTGATGATGACGATGGTTACAGTCTTAAGGGCTGGTGACCTTCGTCGTGTCCTAAGTTTTCATGCTATAACTGTACCAACACCACACTGCACATACATGTTAGTTTACACCAACATGAGGGCTATTGGCTATACAATGCGATATCTAATGCACTTATTTTGAAAGTATAGCTAGCAATAGAGACAAGATCAAAGAAATAACAGACTTTGAAAGCGAAAGCTTCCCAGCATTCGTCGCCCGACTCCGGGTCGTTAGACCATAGAGTTATGGAGGACAACAAGCTTAAGTCGTTTGGAGAGTCTACTCCTTCCCATCCATTAGGTTCGTCTAAAGCGTGTGACCAGGGGGCACAGTCAGAAGGATCGCAACCGATGGTCAGGCAATTAGTTGGGACAACGAAGCAAGGAAAGCATGGAGAGTCCAAGGAAAACCCCAAAGGGAAAGAGCACATAGATATTACAGAGGAAATGTAACACCCCGTAATTTGAACATAAAAATTCACAAATTAAAGTATACTTAATTAAGTGAAGTGGGTTGCGCAGAGAAATATATATATATATATTGATATATATATATATATAATTGAAAATTTAATAAATAAATATGCAAAAATGTTCAAAACAGTGAATTGGGAGAGGGGAATAACCGAACCGGCCGATTTTTGAGGTCGACCCAAGCCTGCTGGGTCGACTAGGGGTTAATCCAGGGTGTTTGGCTGTCAACCCGTGGGCCGATTCGCTCGAATGCAGATTTTGCATTTGAATGGTTCTCATGGTTCAGCTTTAATCTAAAGGCCCTAAAGGGTTCCTACATGTGACTTCTTCCCCAAGACATGCTTTAAAGGCTAGGATTGGTTCTAGGGTTTATCCTATGGCTAAAACTATTCTAGTCTTCTATAAAAAGACCCCTAACCCTCTCCTAAAACCCTCATAAATTGATCCTACAACTAATCTATGCCAAAATGATTCCTCATCATGGCCTCCACTTCAACCCATGGCCTCCATCTTCTTCTTCATGATAGCTTAAGTGTTCTAAGCTAGTTTCAAAGTAAAGGAGCCTCTTTTCTTCATTCATGAGAGATTCTATGATCATTTGAGTGATTTCATGTTTGTATGAGAGTTCATAAGTTGCATTCTAGCCAAAGTTGCAACCTTTTCTTGACCAAAAAGCAAGGATCTTCATGAGAGCTCATAAGCTTCATTCAAAGCCAAAGTTGAAACCTTTCTTCTTCAAAGCAAGGATTTTTATTGATATTTGCTCAAGGGTTTCATTTGAAGCTTGTTCTTTTGGGGTTTTTGGGTGATAGCATGAATGGCTTCGTCTCAATCTTTGTTTTATATGTTGATTTGTGCCTTCATAGCATTGTAAGCCCCCTCCTACTTTTAGATATTAACTATAAAGTTAAATGAATGTTGCAAGTTTGGGTTTGATCATTAAGTATGATACATGCTATCATGTTATGCAAGTCTATAAAGTCATTACCTTGATCTTGTGGGTTAAAAGCTATAATCTTTATGTTGAAATGTTGCATTATGCAACATGAGAACCCTCATAACCTTTAGGTTAACTTGCATATGAAGTCATAACCCTTATGTGATGTTATATGCGAGTTACTTGTCATCATTTCATGTCATCTATGACCATGTATCACCTATTTGCCAAGTTTGAATGTTATGCATGTTTTTGAGGCTTGACAATGTAACATGCAAGTTTGTGAGCACATTTATGCCTCATTTCCACCATGTTTAACTTGTGGCCTTATACCCTTTTTGTCATGCCTTTGCCAAGTTCCTTCTTTAAACCATTATGCGTTGTTGTGAATGTATATGCGAGTTTAAAAGCGTTGGGGTTAGGTTATGGGGAAACTTTAATGACATGAAACATGATTTGGGTAAGTTGGTATAAACGTGACAACATGTAACTTTGGCTATGAACATGGGACTTGGAAACTTGACACGTATGGGTTGTAAGTGTAACAAGACACTAGACCAAACATGAAAATGGCCAACTCGAGGTTGGGTTGAGTTTGTAGCATAAATCTACCCGGACCCGCCCGGCTTAACTAGTGGCTACAAACAATAGGATCCAATGTGAGAAGTTGGTCATGTCGCGCTTAAGACCCGAGGTTAGACTAGGTTGTGGTGTAAATCTACCCAGACCCGCCCGGCTTAACTAGTAACCACAACAAAGTCTAATGTGAGAGGTTGAGAGTGCATTAATTAAATTGATGCCACATGATAAGGTTAAGTAAATTTGACTAATGACACTTAACCGATACGACACAAATGGGTAGGTTAAGTGGGACCGGGCTTGATTTCTTAATGACACTTAACCATACAAGACAGTTAGGGGATGGGGTTAAGTAATTTACGCTTAACTAATCTAAACACGGTAATTAGATGGGGTTAAGTAACTAAGACTTAACTAATCTAAACACGGTAATTAGATGGGGTTAAGTAACTAAGACTTAACTAATCTAAACACAGTAATTAGATGGGGTTAAGTAATCTATACTTAACTAATCTAAACACGGGAATTCGATGGGGTTAAGTTAAACACTTAACCAATCTAAACTTGGTTATTCAATGGGGTTAAGTAACCAATTTAACATGATAATTTAATGGGGTTAAGTAACTTATACCTAACCAATTATACGTGATGATTTAATGAGGTTAAGTAACCTATACTTAACCAATCTAATAGGTGGACCTGATAAGGGTTAAGTCACAAGACCTTTTAAGATGAGGCTTAACCATTGTAATACGATTAGTGGATGGGGTTAAGCTAACCCATACTTAACCAATCCGACTCGATAATCTGATGGGATTAAGATAATCCATGCTTAATCAATCTAACATGAAAATCTGATAGGGTTAAGGCAATTAAATACTTAACCAATTTGACTTGATAGGGTTAAGTCATGAGCTTCTTGGTACACTTAACCAACCTGTATGGCTAAGCCTTGAACTTGAGTACTTAGCCAATCTTGACATGATTTGTAGGCGGGTCAAGTCACGAACTTGGATAAAAACACTTAACCCATTTGACAAAACCCTAGCTTAAAGGACTAGGTTGGAAATCGTAGTTAACAAGGATAGCGGAAAGAGGGGCTAAGTGGTAAACCTTAGTTAAGGGTAACTAAGTAATAATTCTTAGCTAAGGACATGGGACTAGTTCATAAAGAGATGAGTAACCTGGTACGGTAGGTCATCGCTTAGTATATGAGGAGGAGCAAGTTATCTGACTAGGATAAAAGCTCCAGCGAACTGGGTGACGAAGTGAAAGCTTCGGGGAACGTGAGGGTACTCTTGGTATCCCTCTGTGAGGTGGCGAGTGGTCCATGAAACCCGGCCTCACAGGGGTTAAGGTCTGCGGTAGAAGAGCCAAGAGTATGCCTTGGTTGCTATCCGAGCGACCTAAAGACTGGGATGGATTAGCGTGGAGTCGACGATACTTGATTTTGCCCCGGGATAGCATGTCGCCGACTACCTACCATCTTTAGTCAATCGTGTACGTACGGAAAGGCAGGGAACTCCCAAAAGACCATATACTAGCTATCAAGTTATGGGTGAGGTTGGCTATCTGGAAGTGGGCATCGATGGGCCTTAGTGTAGTTCTCATACGTGATTTTTCTTGGATTGCCTTTCAGTAGTTGAGGGAGGGGTCACGTGGGACCATAGCCACGGGTACAAAAACAGACCTTGATATCTGCATCAGCAGACGACTTAAAGCTCCCGACCGAGTTCCGTATTTCTAGTTTTGCCCTGGCACGGAACTCGGATGGCACATTGAGGAACATGTGAATCTAGACATGGAAAACAATTCACGATACATACGTGGGATAAAGGGCGCGGTTGACGGGTGGCATAATCCCTAGTGGCCCTAGGTGGCTGAACCCAAACCGAGACACGGAAACGTTCATTAGGTAGCATAATCCCTAGTGGTCCTAGGTGGCATAAATCCTAAGTGGACACGCGATAGTTCATGGTAAGAAAACATAACTAGATCAAGGGTAGCAGTCCAAAATAACCTCAAGGGTAAAACGTTCACATGGGAAAGCCCGTATGGCCTACGGCAAAGGACTGAACTTATACATGTTAAGAAACATACGAGTTAGGAAAACCTACATATGCTATATATTAGGTTGACATGGACCATTACATGACATTGGGCAAGGGGCATTCATAGTTAACACATGACGCGGGTTGGGATATTAGTACGGAAGGTGCGGAGCAAATATACATGTTAGAACTAGGGGAAATATACATGATAGATACCGTGGGATGTTATATAGGATAGATACCTTGGGATAGTATACTTGATAGAAACCTGACAATGTGATACCTTGATTTATCTTGATGTAGTTTATCATGACACACTCGTGTATCTTGGTACAGTAGTGCATCCTGTTATTTTGGGTTAGCTTATCTATCTTGTCATAATACTTATGTTCATCTCAGTTCCTCATGCCAGTTAACTTTACTAGTTTATATACTGATAGTAGATAGGGCTTACCAGTCTTTATGACTGACCCCGTTTTGTTTCGCCTCTTGTCTTCCGTTTCCCCCCCAGGTTACAGGGAGGAAATGCTATTGTTAGTTTGGACTTCTTCTGTTTGAAGGTCATCACGCATGGCTTGGACTTTTCTTGGCTATGGCTTCTTTACTGGTTTACTTGGGGAATAATTTATGAAATGGTTTTATGCTTCTTTATTATTGCAAGACAGGTTTTGATGTATTCTGATGTAAAAGGCTTTAGACCTTATTTTATAAGGTAATAAAATTTGTTTTACTTCCGCTATTTTATATATATGTTCTGTCTTGTAATATTTCTGTGCATGTTTACCTCGATAATGCTTCACCAAACCTAGTGCATTCCCTTTGTGAGTGACTCTAGCGGAGGTGGGGTGTTACATTTGGTATCAAAGCAGAAGGTTACGAGACTGGGCAAAAGTTTTTAAAAACCTTCTGAAAACTATTTGAGAAACCGTTTACAAAGAAGCATTTTTCAAGAAAAGTTTTTAAAGGCTATTCCCCAAAAGCCATTAGCACTATCCTTTGTTCCCTTGATCGAATCTCTTTTCCCTTTCTTTCCTCCATCTGGAGTCATAGTAGTTTTAACTGCGACTAATCCTTGTCTAGCTACGTAAGTGTTTTCCCGTGCGATGGAGGAAGTTCTCGAGAGACCGGTTACCGAAGTTATAAGAAGGGATAATAAGAACAAGGATAAAGGACGCGAGCTTAAGGATAAGCAACTGTTGCTATGGCTTAGTCCATCAAGGAGGACAAGGACAAGATCATCGGAGAGGGCAATTGTACGCTCCCATTTCTAGGGTACCTAAAAGAAATGGTACCGTTTCTGGTAAAGGTTTAGTCGTTCTTTTCTATCATCCCGTCCAGACTTTGTCTTGACCATCGTATCATTTAAGTCTGCTTGGATAGTTGAGTCTCTGCACCTTAGTACTAGCATGGTAGAGGATCCCAGTTTTTGTCCCAAAATCTGGTTGGAGAGTCGGTCCATTTATTCATGACTTGTTGGATTTGAGAACGTCTATGCCAAGTGTTGAGATTAGAAGCAATACTTCTATTGTTGAGCTATGGATGGATTCTAGGGGTAAAGTGGTTATCCAGTAAGGGATACCATTCTCGGTTTTGAAAAGAGGGCAGTTAGACTCTTGGCTTGCTTTGGTAATACCTTCGAAGTCTCGTGTAACCTTTTAGGTTCTATCATGGTTAGTTACCTAGAATCTCTTGATGCATTTATCGGAAATCTCTGATCCAATCGAGTAACGTCCGCCAATAAGACGGATGGTTCATTCCGCTTAAGCATGGGTTATAGGAATCACCCTAGTAAGTGCACGTGGTAACATAAATTGGCATTGGTAAACGAGATCCAGAATTCACTAGTGAATTTTGGAGAGCTTGCATGAGTACATAGATATGGTTGAGCCAAGTATACTAGGGAAAGAATAAATGAAAGTGGAACGAGAGGCGACAGTGAAAAGAGTTCCGACTCATACCTTGGAAATAGGAATCAAGGAGCTACGAAACCATGAAGTCAAAGACGGTCAAGGCACAATGGAATTAAGTTCGTGGAAATGCGGCTCAGACGCGCGCATCATGTCTTTTTTTAAGAGTGTATCTTTGATCCTTGGTTCACCAGTAGAGCTTACTTGCACGCTATCGCTTGGTGGATATCCTCTCGGTCCTATTTCTGTTACAAACCCCGTAAGGAGTTTGTCTTGTTTATCTCCTCGATCTTATCTTGGGAACCTTAGATAGAACTCTATGGATGTAAACATGTATTTGAAACATGTTATGATTGATATGGTTGCAAATGTTTGCAAGTGGTTGCTCGTGGATGCGCGAATACACATTAGATACTAGATTGACGCGGTCACGTTTCATGTTGCATATGCACGAGTATTTATACTTGTTTATGGTTGAAATTGAATGTGTTATCATGCGGATGCTGCATATGAATGAATGTTTGTGCACGCATATAGTACTTATATGACTAGGACTATTCGCATACATGTTGGACTCATGGCACTAAACATATTTTGCATTAGAAAGATCATTCAGGCCTGATCTTTAGCATTAGCTAAGGAGCATATACACACACGTTCTGCATATGTTCATATGGCATTAGAAATCGTTTAAGGGCAATGATGCCAGTGTTTGATGGTTTGAGTAGATGGTTGTTTGGTTGGTAGGATACATTCTTCTTGACTTAGAGATTTCGGGGACGAAATTCTTTAAGGAGGGGAGAATGTAACACCCCGTAATTTGAACATAAAAATTCACAAATTAAAGTATACTTAATTAAGTGAAGTGGGTTGCGCAGAGAAATATATATATATATTGATATATATATATATAATTGAAAATTTAATAAATAAATATGCAAAAATGTTCAAAACAACGAATTGGGAGAGGGGAATAACCGAACCGGCCGATTTTTGAGGTTGACCCAAGCCCACTGGGTCGACTAGGGGTTAATCCAGGGTGTTTGGCAGTCAACCCGTAGGCCGATTCGCTCGAATGCAGATTTTGCATTTGAATGGTTCTCATGGTTCAGCTTTAATCTAAAGGCCCTAAAGGGTTCCTACATGTGACTTCTTCCCCAAGACATGCTTTAAAGGCTAGGATTGGTTCTAGGGTTTATCCTATGGCTAAAACTATCCTAGTCTTCTATAAAAAGACCCCTAACCCTCTCCTAAAACCCTCATAAATTGATCCTACAACTAAACTATGCCAAAATGATTCCTCATCATGGCCTCCACTTCAACCCATGGACTCCATCTTCTTCTTCATGATAGCTTAAATGTTCTAAGGTAGTTTCAAAGTAAAGGAGCCTCTATTCTTCATTCATGAGAGATTCTATGAACATTTGAGTGATTTCATGTTTGTATGAGAGTTCATAAGTTGCATTCTAGCCAAAGTTGCAACCCTTTCTTGACCAAAAAGCAAGGATCTTGCATGAGAGCTCATAAGCTTCATTCAAAGCCAAAGTTGAAACCTTTCTTCTTCAAAGCAAGGATTTTTATTGATATTTGCTCAAGGGTTTCATTTGGAGCTTGTTCTTTTGGGGTTTTTGGGTGATAGCATGAATGGCTTCGTCTCAATCTTTGTTTTATATGTTGATTTGTGCCTTCATAGCATTGTAAGCCCCCTCCTACTCTTAGATATTAACTATAAAGTTAAATGAATGTTGCAAGTTTGGGTTTGATCATTAAGTATGATACATGCTATCATGTTATGCAAGTCTATAAAGTCATTACCTTGATCTTGTGGGTTAAAAGCTATAACCTTTATGTTGAAATGTTGCATTATGCAACATGAGAACCCTCATAACCTTTAGGTTAACTTGCATATGAAGTCATAACCCTTATGTGATGTTATATGCGAGTTACTTGTCATCATTTCATGTCATCTATGAGCATGTATCACCTATTTGCCAAGTTTGAATGTTATGCATGTTTTTGAGGCTTGACAACGTAACATGCAAGTTTGTGAGCACATTTATGCCTCATTTCCACCATGTTTAACTTGTGGCCTTATACCCTTTTTGTCATGCCTTTGCCAAGTTCCTTCTTTAAATCCATTACGCGTTGTTGTGAATGTATATGCGAGTTTAAAAGCGTTGGGGTTAGTTTATGGGGAAACTTTAATGACATGAAACATGATTTGGGTAAGTTGGTATAAACGTGACAACATGTAACTTTGGCTATGAGCATGGGACTTGGAAACTTGACACGTATGGGTTGTAAGTGTAACAAGACACTAGACCAAACATGAAAATGGCCAACTCGAGGTTGGGTTGAGTTTGTAGCATAAATCTACCCGGACCCGCCTGGCTTAACTATTGGCTACAAACAATAGGATCCAATGTGAGAAGTTGGTCATGTCGCGCTTAAGACCCGAGGTTAGACTAGGTTGTGGTGTAAATCTATCCGGACCCGCCCGGCTTAACTAGTAACCACAACAAAGTCTAATGTGAGAGGTTGAGAGTGCATTAATTAAATTGATGCCACATGATAAGGTTAAGTAAATTTGACTAATGACACTTAACCGATACGACACAAATGGGTAGGTTAAGTGGGACCGGGCTTGATTTCTTAATGACACTTAACCATACAAGACAGTTAGGGGATGGGGTTAAGTAATTTACGCTTAACTAATCTAAACACGGTAATTAGATGGGGTTAAGTAACTAAGACTTAACTAATCTAAACACGGTAATTAGATGGGGTTAAGTAACTAAGACTTAACTAATCTAAACACGGTAATTAGATGGGGTTAAGTAATCTATACTTAACTAATCTAAACACGGGAATTCGATGGGATTAAGTTAAACACTTAACCAATCTAAAATTGGTTATTAAATGGGGTTAAGTAACCAATACTTAACCAATTTAACATGATAATTTAATGGGGTTAAGTAACTTATACCTAACCAATTATACGTGATGATTTGATGAGGTTAAGTAACCTATACTTAACCAATCTAATAGGTGGACCTGATAAGGGTTAAGTCACAAGACCTTTTAAGATGAGGCTTAACCATTGTAATACGACTAGTGGATGGGGTTAAGCTAACCCATACTTAACCAATCCGACTCGATAATCTGATGGGATTAAGATAATCCATGCTTAATCAATCTAACATGAAAATCTGATAGGGTTAAGGCAAATAAATACTTAACCAATTTGACTTAATAGGGTTAAGACATGAGCTTCTTGGTACACTTAACCAACTTGTATGACTAAGCCTTGAACTTGAGTACTTAGCCAATCTTGACATGATTTGTAGGCGGGTCAAGTCACGAACTTGGATAACAACACTTAACCGATTTGACAAAAACCTAGCTCAAAGGACTAGGTTGGAAATCGTAGTTAACAAGGATAGCGGAAAGAGGGGCTAAGTGGTAAACCTTAGTTAAGGGTAACTAAGTAATAATTCTTAGCTAAGGACATGGGACTAGTTCATAAAGAGATGAGTAACCTGGTACGGTAGGTCATCGCTTAGTATACGAGGAGGAGCAAGTTATCTGACTAGGATAAAAGCTCCAGCGAATTGGGTGACGAAGTGAAAGCTTCGGGGCACGTGAGGGTACTCTTGGTATCCCTCTATGAGGTGGCGAGTGGTCCATGAAACCCGGCCTCACAGGGGTTAAGGTCTGCGGTAGAAGAGCCAAGAGTATGCCTTGGTTGCTATGCGAGCGACCTAAAGACTGGGATGGATTAGCGTGGAGTCGACGATACTTGATTTTGCCCCGGGATAGCATGTCGCCGACTACCTACCATCTTTAGTCAATCGTGTATGCACGGAAAGGCAGGGAACTCCCAAAAGACCATTTACTAGCTATCAAGTTATGGGTGAGGTTGGCTATCTGGAAGTGGGCATCGATGGGCCTTAGTGTAGTAATCATACATGATTTTTCTTGGATTGCCTTTCAGTAGTTGAGGGAGGGGTCACGTGGGACCATAGCCACGGGTACAAAAACAAACCTTGATATCTGTATCAGCAGACGACTTAAAGCTCCCGACCGAATTCCGTATTTCTTGTTTTGCCCTGGCACGGAATTCGGATGGCACATTGAGGAACATGTGCATCTAGACATGGAAAACAATTCACGATACATACGTGGGATAAAGGGCGCGGTTGACGGGTGGCATAATCCCTAGTGGCCCTAGGTGGCTGAACCCAAACCGAGACACGGAAACGTTCATTAGGTAGCATAATCCCTAGTGGTCCTAGGTGGCATAAATCCTAAGTGGACACGCGATAGTTCATGGTAAGAAAACATAACTAGATCAAGGGTAGCAGTTCAAAATAACCTCAAGGATAAAACGTTCACATGGGAAAGCCCGTATGGCCTACGGCAAAGGACTGAACTTATACATGGAAAGAAACATACGAGTTAGGAAAACCTACATATGCTATATATTAGGTTGACATGGACCATTACATGACATTGGGCAAGGGGCATTCATAGTTAACACATGACGCGGGTTGGGATATTAGTACGGAAGGTGCAGAGCAAATATACATGTTAGAACTAGGGGAAATATACATGATAGATACCGTGGGATGTTATACAGGATAGATACCTTGGGATAGTATACTTGATAGAAACCTGACAATGTGATACCTTGATTTATCTTGACACCATAGTTTATCATGACACACTCGTGTATCTTGGTACAGTAGTGCATCCTGTTATTTTGGTTTAGCTTATCTATCTTGTCATAATACTTATGTTCATCTCAGTTCCTCATGCCAGTTAACTTTACTAGTTTATATACTGATAGTAGATAGGGCTTAGCAGTCTTTATGACTGACCCCGTTTTGTTTCGCCTCTTGTCTTCCGTTTCCCCCCCAGGTTACAGGGAGGAAATGCTATTGTTAGTTTGGACTTCTTCTGTTTGAAGGTCATCACGCATGGCTTGGACTTTTCTTGGCTGTGGCTACTTTACTGGTTTACTTGGGGAATAATTTATGAAATGGTTTTATGCTTCTTTATTATTGCAAGACAGGTTTTGATGTATTCTGATGTAAAAGGCTTTAGACCTTATTTTATAAGGTAATAAAATTTGTTTTACTTCCGCTGTTTTATATATATGTTCTGTCTTGTAATATTTCTGTGCATGTTTACCTCGATAATGCTTCACCAAACCTAGTGCATTCCCTTTGTGAGTGACTCTAGTGGAGGTGGGGTGTTACAGGAAAGCACTCTAGAGGCACCGGACATGATGGCGGGCGCGGTTATAGTTGAGAATATTCAAATTTCGGTTCCCTCGCATATGGACGAAACAACAGTGAGGTGCATAGCGACATGGTTTGGTATTCCCCATGGGGATGTTCGCACACCTCAAAAAGGCAACAGGGCCCAATCACTCCTCGAAGGGTTCACCTCTTGGAATAGGCATGCGTGTACTTCTGGGTGCGTGCCCCCGACTAACAACTTCATCCGGTATATACTCATTATTTCCACCTAGCTCCTTTGCAGCTTCACCCAAATCCATATGCTTCTCTCTTAGGTACCCGTGTTCCATTCAGAGAATACCTGCATCTAGATCCCACCGGAGAGGACATTAGTATCTTTTTTAGTTGATGTGGAGGGCTACGAACGCGCCTTCTCAGTATTATCTGAAAGCACTGCACAACACTCGGTTCATGGAGGGAAATTGAGCAAGTTGCATGTTTTCAAGTTTTATTGATTCTTTGTGCTCTGTCCCTCTGGGTTTGAGAGGAGATAGCTGGAAGGAAGTAAGTATCTTTGATTGCCTTGAGTTTGAAACTTGATGTGCCAAGAGCTGAGCCAATGAGTAGGCCACCAAGCCGAATGACCCCCTTTGGAGATGAAGGAATAAGAGATGCAACTTGTTGATCTAGAAGGTAAAAGCTTTATTCATCCAAGTAGTTTGGTGTATCATAAGTACTTATGAAGAATCTTGATGGATCATTGGGAACGTGTATTGATTATAAGAAGCTCAATGTATGAACAATGAAGAATAATTTTCATTTACCTCGTAGTGATGATCTATTTGATCAGTTGGATGGAGCGAAAGTTTTTTCTTAATTTGATTTGGCTATTGGATTTCACCAGCTAAAGGTAGCAAAAGAACGCATTCCATGTACAGAGTTTCGTACCAGATATGGTTTGTACAAATGGATGGTCATGCAATTTGGAGTGACAAACGGGCCAGCTTTTCTCGGAGATCTGATGAACCGGGTGTTTAAGGAACACTAAGACATATTTGTGTTGGTCTTTATATATGATATATTGGTATGCTCAAAGGATGTGGAAGGGCATGAGACTAATATTCGAACAGTGTTGAAGACCTTGCGAAAGAAGCCATTGAAAGCTATGTTTTCTAATTGTTGGTTTTAGGAGAGAAAAGTGAAGTTCCTTAGTCATGTGGTTTCAGAAGAAGGACTATTGCTAGCTACACCTAAGGTTGATGCTATTGTTAATTAGAGAAGACCTAGAAGTGTTACAGAGATACAAAGTTGTTGACGTCAAAAAGTGGAACTCTTGACAATCAACCCCCAAAGTGCGTAATCCATACACAAATCGTAGAATATTCTCGTAGTCACAATCAAATAATGCAAGAATTAAAGTAAAACAGTGAACATTAGGAGTTTTATATTGGTTCTGCTTTATCTAACCCTACGCCTTCTTATAGTCTTTGTTTTATTGTCGATTACAGGTTACAATTACTTGTAAGAAAGTAAAGAAAGAAATGATCATAATACAAAAAATCCTTATGCTAATTGATGAGTCTTGGTCTCTCGATGTTGCAGTGTCCTTGCTTGAGGAGTACCAAGTGAACCTATGCAGGGAACAAAGTCCTCTTTAAAGCCTTTGAAAGAAGTATTTATAGGTGAGATCCAACTCGGGTCGGTATGACATATGGTAGGCATCCCGGGTCGTCCTTCTTCCATATGTCACCCGATCCGGGATATTAGGAGGTGATGGATTCAGGTCTACACGTGAGGAACAACCTTCCTCAAGTTGCGTCATATAGGTGTCGTACGATTCGGAAAAACTGGTGTTCGTGTGGGGACAGAGTTTGACTGGATTTATAGCCGTTAGACACTGCTTCAGGGTTCAGGTCAGTATGGTCGACTCGATATGGTCGACCCACGGTACCCGTGCCAAGAAGATACGATCCGAAGTCTAGCTTAGTGAAGTCTAGAATTCCATGCCGACCTAGGGTACTTCGATCTGAAGTGAAGCGAGTTGAGACGATGTGCTGAATCGGTCCATGTCAACTAAGGATATGCATGCTAATTCAACGTGGTTTGAATGAGTTTGTCTCTTCCATTAATAAATCCAAGCTCATTTAAGATTACGCTAAAATCCTGAGCAGCTTGCTTTATGAAAATCCAAGATATGGCGGCCATGCTAAAAGGCTGATAAACACTTTGCCTCCCAAAACATATCTTTCTTAAGAAAGGAAGGTGCGTTCTCGATAATCCATAAGCCATTTAAATCCAAGAGAATCAAGAATAGAAATCCAATATCTTAAATTCAAGTGTCCACGATCATGCCCAATCGTACTAATTAACAGTAGAAGACCAGAAAATCCATGATCGATGTAGATTGTATTAATAGAAAACCAGAAATCCATTGGCACGTCAGACCATATTATAAGAAAACCAGAATACCAAGAAGTCTGATGATCGTTCCAAATCATATTATAAAATAAATCCAAGAAAACCATGGCCCCTCTAGGCCTAACTATGTACAAGTGTAATCCATACCTACAAAGAAACCAAGAAAATAGCTTTTCCAAAACCTAACATTACTATTTAGCCCTCCCAAACATAAACCATGCTTAGAAAATCATAGTGAGTATAATCCATACTCGATCCGGAATTGAAACTCCTTGTTAAGACCTAACAAGACAACTCAATCCTTCAGGCATAATCCATACATAGAAATCCAAATTGAGCACGATCCACACTCGAGTTGTGATTAAGTTTTCCTGTCAAATCCTTACAAGTTATTCCATCCTCGTGGGTATAATCCATACCGAGAGTTTAAGATTGAGTATAAACCATACTCTAAATCAGATTAAGAAGTCTTTTCACATTATGACAAGATATTTAAGAGCTATCAAGCATAATCCATGCTTGGAAATCCATTTTCTTAAACCTTGAAATTATTAGATAACCAAAACAATGCTTGATTAGTTTATCGTTGAATCCAGAGCACGCCTAGGGACTTGATCCTAGTCCCATAGGTGGGTACTTTAACTTAAACATTTATTCATCGGATTGTTTTATTATCAAGAACAAAGCATGTCTGCGGATTAAATCCTAATCCCTGTAGATGTGTGAGTCGACGTATCCATATGGAAATCCTAAAAAAACCAAAGACATATCTTATTCAAAAAAATGCAAAAATTCATGATGATCTAATCCAGATCAGCTGATGATGATCCCACGATTACTCAGCCCTGGATCATTCCCATTCTGGGAGTTAACTAGTGGTAATGCCGATGTAGGCGATGTTGGTTGCTTGACATATCGGGTAGCTCTCCTCATCTGATCTACTCTTCGATAAAGTCACACAAATTCCTGTAGTTGTTCGTAGCATGACCTTCCATGTTATGAATACGCAGCATAATTTAGAATCTCGATCATTTTGCATTAGATACCTCTAAGGAGGCTTTGGGAAAGGAACGGTTCCTCGCACGTTGGAATATATATATCCAATAATGAAGAACTGAACTTGGTATATTTTTCAAGTTTGGGCTCTCTTCGGAATTGTACATTCCCATCATCTTCTCAGGGGACTTTCCCTTTCCTTTATTCTTTCCAAAGTTGGATGGTCCTCCATCCTTTGCCATGTAAAAATCAGGATCATCCACCTCGATATTAGCATCCTCTTCCGCAAAAACCTATTAGCTTTAAAGTAGAATTCACCAAGGACTCTTGGCGGGTCTCGCAGCAAAAAGATTTTGAAATTTGTTTTATCTAAGATGCTAGAGACCGCAACCATAAGTACTAGTAACGGTTCTAGTCGAACCACTAACACTACCGCTACATTAAACCTTTCCAGATATGAGCTCAGGGTCTCTCCGAACCATTGCCTATGAGATGTAAGAGTTATAACGTTCTTAGGAAAAGATATGTGGACCATAAACTACTCAATGAAGTGGGTAACCAATGCGTTCCAACTGGTGTTCGATTTGGATTCAAGCTGTCGAAACCACATAGCAGCTATATCAGTCAAGAACAGGGGAAGCACATTGCTATGACGTTATACGACCCCAATAGCACTTCCATATGGCACATAAAGCCCATCAGATGCACAGTAGGGTCGGTTCTTCCATTGTACGCCTCCAGAGATGGGAGTTTGAAGTTGGGACAGTTGCGGAAATTCATGTTGTCCCGTGAGAAAGGGTTGCGGTTGACGTTATCCAAGTCGTCTTGAGATGTGTTGCCTCTAGAAATGCATCGAATCAAGTTGGCAATTTCATTTTCATTTCCAGGAAATTACTGCCAGTTATGCAATCTAGATTTGTTAACCCCATCATGAAATTTAGAAGATTGTGGGAGCATGTCTCGAGCATTCGAGGTTCTGCTCGGTGTTGCCCCCAAGTTTCGGTCAATGTGACTGAGCCAACCCAAGCCCGAGTCCGTATGGCCGAGCTGACCAAGGATAGCATTTCTAGTTCCATGTTTCGTAATGCCCCTATCTAGAGCTGCATTAGCATGGTCTTACCTAGTGTGCCTATCCACAGTATCACGAGTTGTTATCCGCGACGTTGTTCAATGAGTGGAGGGTGATTGCCTCTAGTTGTCTTTGGTTCGACATGGGATATAGGCTGAGCCGAGATTTGTACCGACCTTAGTTGGGGACTATCATGTGGTCGATCCAGTATTGTTGTCCTAATCCTTAGATTGTTGCTTGTTCCAGCTCCTCTTAGTGATCTTGGACCTCCCGGTCGTTGAGTCTCTTAGAATCGTGCGAAGAAGGAATTCATTATTTCTTCTTAATTGCGAAGAAGATCGTCTTGCTTTTCCATCCGCATCCCCAATTCCATGAGCACATTGTCCATCTCCTCCCTTGTCAGATAGATATTGGGCTCTCCATGTGAGGAAGCCTCCTTGCTTGCTAATTGCCAGCAGCCTGATCTTGAAAAGACGCTCCACCCTTCTTTCACTTCACTGTCTTTAATCCAAAGATAAGCTATCGAAATCCTTTCATGCAACAATTTGAAGTAGGTACGTGTGTACCCGTTCCTGGGGCTCCGAAGTGTTGACGTCAAAAAGTGGAACTCTTGATAATCAATCCATAAAGTGCGTAATCCATACACAAATCACAAAATATTCTCACAGTCATAGTATGCAAGAATTAATGTAAAACAGGGAATACATGAGAGTTTTTATGGTGGTTCGGCTCAATCCAAGCCTACATCCACTTACAATCTTTGTTTATACTGTTGATTACATGTTATTTTTTTTTAAGAAAGTGGAAAAAGAAGTATTCATATAACACAAAATCCTTGTGCCAATTGATAAGTCTTGGCCTCTTGATACTGCAATGTCCTTGCGTGAAAAGTACCAAGTGAACCGGTTTGCGAAAAAATTCTCTTTCCAGCCTTTGAGAGAAGTATTTATAAGTGAGCTCCAGCTCAGGTCAACATGCCGCATGGTAGGCATCTCTGGATGTCCTTATGCCACGTGTCATCCAATCCGAGATATCAGAAGTTGATGGAGCGGGGTCTTCAACCTTCCTCGTGTTGCAAAGTATAGGTGTCACATAATCCGAAAAACCTGGAGTTGGAGTGGCTCAGAGTTTGACCGGGTTTATAGCCATTAGACACTACTTCAGGGCTAGGGTCGGCTTGGTATGGCCGACCCAGGGTAATCGACCAGAGTAGATATGATCTGAAATATGTCTTAGTGAAGCCTGAGGTTCCATGCCAACCCAGGATACTTCGTTCCGAAGTGAAGTGAGTTGTGACGATGGGCCAAGCAGATCCATGCCGAACCAGGAGATGCATGCTAATCCAACATGGTTTGAATGAGCATGTTTCTTCCACTGATAAATCCAAGCTCATTTAATATTATTCTCAAATCCTAAGCAGCATGTTTTATAAAAATCCGAGATGTGACGACCTTAACAAAAGGCTGGTCAATAGAAGCTTTCTTCGACCGGCCGAATACTATCGAACATTTATCAAGGACATTTCACGGATAGCGACAATGATCTCTAAACTGACCAGAAAGGATGTTAAGTTTGCTTGGTCGGAACAATGTGAGGAAGCATTCAAGGATTTAAAACACTGTTTGACCAATTCTCCTATGTTGGTAATGCTAAAAAGAAACCATGATTTGCTTGTTTATACTAATGCTTGAGGAACAAGGTAAGGTCTTGTTCTTATGCAAAAGGGAAGGGTTATCTAGACTTCATGAAGTCTGATATCCAACTCATGATCTTGAGTTAACGGCCATTGTTTTTTCCTTGAGGATTTGGGGGCATTACTTATTGGTTAATATCGAAAAGAAACCTTAGTCTTTGAGATGTTGGTTATCTCAGGAGGAATTGAATATGCGACAGCATAGATGGTTAGAGTTCTTGAAAATTTATGAATTTGACATATAATTTACTCCTGGAAAAGGGAATAAGGTTGTTGATGCCCTTAATAGGAAATACCAAGGGGTATTGCTGGCGATGTTGAACGAATGGAAAGACTTTGAAGCATTACTCGAATGTAATGTGTGATAAAGGTCGATGGAAGTTTCTAGAGGAAGCACAACAATGAAATCATTGCATTGAGGTTCGATCGACTTTGATAGAAAAAATTACTTCTAGGAAAGAAGTGGATCGTTATCCGAAAGGATCAGAGAGCTCAGAACCGGAAAGGAAGGGAATAACCTTAAGGAGTTTACTGTTGATAAAAATAGTTGGTTACAAAGGAATGTAAGGTTATGTGTTCCGAAGGTTGGAAATCTTAGAAGGTAATTTCTTAAAGAGTGTCATCGTCCTGAATTCATGAAACATCCTGGAGGAATTAACATGCACTGCAATATGTAGAGAAGCTTCTTCTGGGAGGGAATGAAGATGGATGAAGCAGTGCATGAGCTGCAGTAGGTAAAAGGTAAACATCAGAATCCTAGTGGTTTATTACAACCATTAAATATTTTAGTTTAGAAATGGGATTGGATATCCTTATATTTGTCTATAAACTGCTAATATCAAGAAAAGAGAATGAAAGCATATGGGTTGTTATAAATAGACTAACAAAGAGTGTCTATTTCATTCCCATAAATCTACTAGGACGATACCAGTTTTGGCTGAGTTATTAATAAAAAATATAGTGAGGCCTCATGGAGCACTTGAAATTCTCTATTTGGGAAAGGGCTTCGTCAAAGTATCACAGATGAAAGGCATGTTCCATTTCGAAAAAGCGCAGAAGCTTGTACCAAGGTTGGTTAGGCCTTTCTGGATACTAGAAAGGATTAGAAGGCTTATGAAACACTTCGCACCCCTTCACGTTAGACAAATAGGACCCCGTTAAGAAATATAAAGCATTATAGGTGTAAAGACTAAACACTTCAGAAAAACCAACTATCACAAAATACCATTTCTTATGAAGATAAGGTCTTAATTATAAAATTGCATCAAAGTACATAAATGACATCCCTCAAGTAGTTAATAAATACAACTAAACTATAGAAAAGAATTGACAAAAAGCAACACAGATGCTGGAAAGAAAATCCTCCAAAATAATCAGCTGAATAACCTGAACTACACATTTTCTCTCTATGAGCCTAAAGGGAAGAAAAAGGAAGGAGGAAGGAAAATGAGTCATCCATAAAGTCTGGTGAGGTGTTTTGACTACTAGTACGATTGAGAACTAAAAGGGAAACAAATAAAATAGTAATTCAAGTGTCAGATAGGGTAAGCGTTTATGTACACCTAAAGTGACTATATTGGAAAACTATTCTCATTCAACCTTTGACTGTTTGCACTTCTACTAATTTAGAATATTATATAATCAGGAAAATCTTCCCAATTCTACCCATCGATCGGCTATCAAAACCATAAAGTGATAACCAATGCTTACTATGGGCCTCGGGTTTATTAGGACGGACCATCAGCAAAAGACACGTCAAAGTGTCTTATTTTCCCTCGTCCGCTCAATGCACGCACATTGATCCACCGTGAGACACCCATACCCACCTCAATTTGGACCATCTTACTATCACCCATAGCATGGTACGTGCCCTCGCCTCCTATATGAGACCATATGTGATATAAAGGTATGTTGTATGGTGTGGATCCTTAACAAATAATACTTGGTCCAAATTCCCATTGATTTGAACCCCCCTAGATTAACTACATAATTTTAGGCTCGTAATTTAACCCTTTGTAAATAAATATGTTCATATTAAAGCCTAACGCCTAATCACAAGGGCATTATAGAATATTAGGCTCGTAACATAACATCCTTTAAGTCAATATGTTCATATTAATGCCTAACTGTCCTTTCAACCATGTTTGTTTATTATAATTTCCAAATTATCATATTTAAGCTCATAACTTAATACCTTGTAAGTCAATATGTTCATATTAAACCGTAATGTCTAATGTAAGGCCATCATAAAATTTTAGGCTCGTAACTTAACACCTTTTGAGTCAATATGTTTATACTAAAGCCTAACTGTCCTTTTAACCATTCCCTGTCGTATTCATATTTTCAAATAAATTATGTTTGTTTATTATGATTTCCCAATTATTATTTTTATGCAAATATAGGTAATAGTTCATTTTGTATCATAGCCACTATAATAATAATTTTACAAGCTTAATCAAGTTTGTATATTATAAGTCCAACGTCCCTTTTACAGTTTTACGACATTTGTCTAATTAGCCCAAAATTATGCAATTATCCCAATTTAATCAAAATTTTCAAAAGTGTGCATAATAAAAGAATAATAACTAGTCATAAGCAATTAGGCATATTAACCTATGCCTAAATAAGTTGTATACTTTGTCCTTTTATGCATATCTAGGGATAATCAAAATAAACTATAAAAATCCAATGAAGAATAAGGGAAAGAAGTCGAGAATATAATCTACATTAATTTAAATATTAATTAAATAGAAATTGTAAGTAAAGAATGAAAAATTACTGAAAACTACATGTAGAAAGAAATTAAAGAAAACAAGAATGAATATAAACTGTAAGTAAAAGAACTCTAAGCAATATTATAACTGTAACTACTATATTCCTATTTACCCTAAACTTCAATCAAAAATCTAAATGATTATAAGAACTCAATAGAATGCTTTCCCTTGTGGATCTGGTAGAACCTATCTCCAGAAGAAAATAAAATAGAAAAAAATTACTTTAATCTCAACCCCTAAAATTTAGATTAAGGTTACCTATCTTCAAAAGAAGATTAGCCTAAAACTTAAATTAAAGGCGGTCTGTCATTAAAAGAGAACTAACCTAGGCGGGGAAGAGATGTGCTATGAGAAACCGGGGAGGGGCTTGGGGGTTAGTTTATAGGTGGAGCAAAAGACCCTCAAATGCTAGAGTTAGGCTTAATTCTGAACCGACCATGTCCTTAGGTTTATCCAGATCAACCACATCAGCTAATAAAATCAAAACACGTTAGCACCAAAAAAATCCCCGAATCAATCTCTTTTGATCGCTGCATTTCGTGCTTGGAAAGTAAACGTGCTAGACTCGCATGGATCGATCTAATACCCAGTTAGGTCAGAATATGGGCCGACCCACTTATGGCCTAGGTCGACCTGGCCACGAACAAGGTCATCCTAGGAAACATGCATACTTTTTTTTTCGATTCCTAGTTTAAATTTCGAATTTCAAATCATAATATCTCCTTCGGTTTAAGTTTGTTTTACGTAAACAAAATATGCATCTGAACCAAAAAAATCATTACAGACGTAATGGCGCAATCTCCGTTGCCAAATTCCTATAGTTTTTCAATTTATTATTCATTCATTTATTTATTTAATTATTGTTTGTTAAAATTTAGGCTGTTACATTCTCTCCTCCTTAAATAACTTCATCCTCGAAATCTTCAAGGGTAGGGGTATAGGATAAATGTTTTCATAGAAATATCTACAACTATCTACTCATTGAATAACAACCATTATCCTTATATTTTCTAATGCTTTTCATGTACTTATGTAATGTATATGTCAGCAAAATATTTTGCGTTCTATTAATTCATTTGACCTCCTCTTCATGTAGTTATGCTTGTTCTATGCATCCAAATGTACACGAAAAGTCCTAATGACAACAGAAATCATCATTCATACGCAACAACCATATACGACACCCAATTATATCATCCATAAAATAATATATAATGCGCATACATCCATATGCAAATGAAAATGTCCTATTTGCCAATCATTAGTCCCTAGTGTGTGTATATATGCATCCACTTGCAAATACTTGCATCCAATTGCAAATATCAAACATAACATGCTCTAATAACATGTTTCAACCATATCCTACAATCCATGGCTCAAATACTAAGATTCAAAGGATAAAAAAGGTATAGCCTATTCAAAACTAACAATGGACAAAGGTCGATCAAACCGCACCGTAAAAAAAAAGGATAAGAAATGTGCATCTTCCTCTCTGATTTCCAAGTTGCCTCACCATCATCATTTCCTTGTTGGGCCTTTACAAGCTTCACCTGATTATTCCTCAACTTCATGGTCTCAAAGTTTACGATCTGCTAAGGTGCTCATCAAATAGATGCCTCTCGCTCAAGCTCTACGTCCTCCAATGGGCTATATTACTACTACTACTGGGTCATGTAAGCACTTTTGCAAGTGCGAAACATTAAAAATGCTGTGAGCACCCAAAAGGTTCTCAGCTAGTTGGACCTTATATTCCATTTTTTTCCCCATCTCTCTATGATTGGAAATGGTTCTAACGAATCATGGTGCTAACTTTCCTACAGACTCAAATCTCACTACATTCCTGAATGGCGTCCCCAACAGTAAACTTAAGGTCGGCCCTCCTCTTATTTGTATATGATATCTGTCGATCCTGTGATCCCTTCATCTTCCTTCTAATCAAATCAATCTTCTCGAAGGTCTTTCTAATCATATCTTTCTCAAGAAGTATTCTATTCGTTGATCCCCACAAAAATGATGGAGATCTAAAGGTTTGTCCATATAGAGCCTAGAAAGGGGCCAAACCGATGATAGTTTGAAAACTATTACTATATGAAAACTTCATGAGTAGTAAATGCTCCTCACATATCCCTATGAAAACTAAGATACGGAGTCTTAGTAGGTCCTCTGAAATCCAATTCACTATCTCAATCTGTTCATCGGTCTGAGTGTAACAACCCAAATTTTAGCAGATCTGAATTTTTCGCAAAATGCTAAAATCCAAGTCCACTAAAACCTGAGTTGGTTTATTTGGTGTATCGGAGCTCACAATAAAATATCTTAGAGCTTAATGAATAATATACAATAAATAGTAAATACTTACCAAAATAATGAAATTTTCTAACAAGTGTCTCTAAGTTGTATAATCTTTGTTACCTATCTAACATGCAGGTTCTTTATGAGGAGGGGTTCAATACAGAAGTTTTGGTGGATGGATAAATTATACTTTCTATAAATAACACTACATATACTATTCTATCATTGGTTTATCTTTATTAAGCTATTTGGGTTTATTACGCGTTACACCTTCTGATTTACGCATAAATCACATCCATCTGCTCCTAAGTAGATTAACCTAATTTATTATATATATACACATATATATATGTATGTATGTAGCTATTTACCTAAAATATCAAGGTACTCTCCACAATAACCTTCTTGAGTGGTCTCCATTGCTGTATTGTGAAAATGTATTATATCTCCATCGCCATGCAATGAAAGCGTACTATACCACGCTACGAAAGTGTACTAAGTCTACATCGCTGGGTACGAAAGCGTACTAGGCCATGCTACATATGACGGCCCGCCCGGCGCCAGTAGACATTTCCCTCGAAATGCGCTGCCAATGCCCAACTAGCACATAACGGTCGTCAAAGGAAAGGGTTTTTAAAATATATAATCACCAAAGAACTTGTAGTATATCTCACAGTGCATGGAATAAACTATAATAATAACATAACTTGACATAAAACGGGCGAGATAGTGCATAAGCTAAAAACTAAATCATATCCATCAGAGTGGCAGAATCCAAAGTATAGCTTATGATCCAAACCATTATTACAACTTCAATATACTGTCTCTAAAAAGGAAATGAAAGAGGTACACTACTAATGCCCAAAGCAGTGACCAACAACAACACAAGGAGAATATATGTGAATAGTACGTGGAAGCCTCCTGCTCGTCTCCGGACAGCTACTCGTGCATAACCGCCTAACCTGTCTCTAGTCTGCTCGTTTAGGAGCACCTAGAGTAATAAGAAGAGACATAAAACCCTGGGTCAGACAAAGGTTTGGTATGAGCGATAACAGCAAAATAAAACAATAACAGGTACAAATAATCATACCTGAACCTGGACCTGCAACCAAAGAGTTAGCACGACAAGATGTACAATACTCTCAGGTAACACAAACGTAAGGTGTAAAATAGGAGTGTGCATGTCATGGTTATAACAAACATCAAACATAGCAATCATCCTCACATCACTCACTCAGTGCGTAAAGCATACGATATCCACCACTTTGATCACCGAATCCATTAGGGCCATGATGACAACTCTGTAACTATTGTTATGACCATATCTCCCTGGTCTATAGTCAATAACCCTACCCAGTCCACACACCCCTGGCTATAGGTTAAGGGTCAACCAGTCCACACTTCCCTGACTCTGGTTCTTCTACATTCCCCTCTCTTCAATGGTGAACCAAAGTTATTGATATCAATAACCCCTTTGCACACGTCCCAAAGCAAAGTCCAACTCTAGAAGTTAACTCGTTGGTTCTCGTTTAGATACTGAATGATAACTTCTCATTTGGACTTCCTTTGCATCTCGAGTTTCGGTCGGATTGAAGTTGATCTTTAGAAGAGTTCACGATCGTCGTCGCGCGGTAGAAACTCAAATCTGGTTCGGTTCGTGACCCTCTCCTGGTGGCGGTTCGTGATCCTCTGCTGGTGGGTGTTCGTGACCCCCGGTTCGTGAACTTCTCCTGACTGGCGGTTCGCGATCATCATTTTGGGGCAGTTCGTGACCATCATTTTGGGGCAGTTCATGACTCCTTAGGCAGTTCGTGACCATCATTTTGGGGCGGTTCGTGACTCCCTGGGCGGTTCGTGACCATCATTTTGGGGGCAGTTCGTGACTCCCTAGGCAGTTCGTGACCATCATTTTGGGGCGGTTCGTGACCATCATTTTGGGGAGGTTCGTGACCCTTATCCCCTTTAGGAACAGGATTTCTGCAGTTTTTCCTACGAGCCAATTTCGTCAAACAACGGTGTTTTCAACCATTTTAACCTTCCTACGACATCACAAAACATTACAAACAGCAGTAACAACATATATAATCAATCAAAAACATTAAGACATCATTCATATGAAATATTTTAGATCAAACATACCCAAAATGCATGATTTTCCCCCTAATCCCCTTAACCATGTTTTTAACTATAGTATTAGCAAACTTAATCTGAATTAACCCAAATTTTCACTAGTGACATAAAATAATATTTTAGAATTTCTACATATTTTTCTAGATTTTTGTGATGCATAATTTCGCTAATTATCACTAATCACCCCTAGTTAGCCGTAATTAGTGAATAAAAGTGCAAATCCCTCACCTTAGCCATAAATGAATATTAGATCTGAAACTATGACTGATATAGCATGAATTCCAAAGTATAGCAGCGCTCTATCTCTCATTTGATGCTAATTTCTCTTGATTTGGTGTAGTTTTGGTGAATTAGTAGTTAAAAAGCGAATAGGAAGCGATTAGAATGAGATTTGGAAGATGGAGGCCATTGCTAGGGTTCAAGGAATGTTTATGGCAGCTGAGAAAACGAAAGGGAATGTTTTTCCAAACCCTTTCAACCCTACCATAACCCTAATTCCAAAATGGGTTATGGGCTTAGCGACTAATCACCCCGTTAAGCCCAATTATGATGTTTTTCATTTGCCAAACCTTATTTCGGTAAATCCGTTTGATTAATGTAACCAATCTACGGAAAGATAAACCATCATCCAAATCCAATAGAAGTGGTTTCAGGTCAAACTCCTTACCAATCAAAAGTTAAAAGCAAAACAAGATTCGCCAGGTGCAAAATGGTCATTTAAAATTCGGCAAAAATTGTGAATATGGGAAATGACCACAATAGTCATTCCCAAAGTTACACGACCATATGACTTCGTATGTGAATGAAATAAATATTCTACGATCCTTCGATGCGTAGAATGTGGGTCGTTACACTACGAATGCGTACTAAGCCTTTATCGCCGCGCTTCAAAAGCACCCTAATCCCGAATCCCCTTACAAAACCCAGTCGAGGGATTTATATATCTGTAAAGGACGACTTCGCTAGGCCTACATTGAAGATATATATATATATGTATGTATGTATATATATATATATATTGGTTTATCCCTTTTCTCTATGGCTATGTCCCCACTCGGCACTTTTAATTAATGAAAGACCATTCAAAGACCTAACCGACCATGCCCTTAACAAACAATCGAAGCATCCAATTTGGCACTAACCCTCGTCCAATGTCTTGATAGAAAAAGATCTTTGCCACATTGGTTTAGCTCCAGTCTTTCACGTACTCACTCCAACTGATGATGACAAGTATTCACGACTTACTATCCTTGTTGGGTCTTGACCATGAAGCATGTTCTCAGAGCCGAGGCAGACCTTGAATCATAAAAATCATCCTATCGTCCCTTTTGGATCCCCTTGACATAGATGAAACCAGGACATACTCTATGGATGGAAACTACAGACCTATCTCTGTGGGTACTGCTTCGTTAGCCTACCACAGAGGGTCTTCTCAAAGTATCCTCACATCCCGTTGAAGTCCTGCACTTCCTTCCAATCCCATCGAAAAATAATTGGGCGTGCACCCATTGTGTCTCCAGACACCTACGATGATTTCCCTTGTTAGGTTTTTCATCCCGTCGGACTAGATCAAACGCATATCGCTATTTTTTTAAAGCCTACCATTATGCATTTCAGTTAATTTTCTTTTTATTAATTTGAAATATTCTTTAATCCATTTAATCCAAATAATCATTATTTGTCAATCAACTTTACTAGTTATCATAAAACCATTTAATAACCATAGAATCGCCTATTTGCAAGGCTAGCATAGTATATCGCCTAATCTCAAGGCAACAATAGAATTTTAGGCTCGTAATTTAATATCATGTAGTCAATATATTCATATTAAAGCCTAACTCCTAATCACAAGGCCACCATAGATTTTTTGGCTTGTAACTTAACACTTTTTAGGTCGATATGTTCTTATTATAGCCTAACTGTTCTTTCAGTCATTCCTTGTCATATTCATATTTTCAAATAAACCATGACTTTTAATTATGATTTCTCAATTATCATATTTACGTGAATAAAGATTATAGTTCAATTTTCTGTCACAACTTGCACTATAGTCATAGAATCAGGTTTATCAAACTTAATATACACTTCTAAGTTTATTAATAATAAGCCTCCATTTCACGTTAAACTATAACCTTCATTTTTGTAACCCAAATTGCCAACTATGATTCATCTTTGTCTCCAAACAATTATTATAGTAGATTACATTGATTTTTAATTTATCAAGTGTTTAACCTGATGTTGATGTCAAAAGTTGGTCATTAGTGACAGTCAACCCCCAATCGTGTTGAAAGCAGACGAATAACAATTATAGAATACGGTAAAGTAAAGAAAACATGGAACATGCAAGGCTTTTTATAGTGGTTCAACAAAGATGGTGCCTACGTGCACTTTATATGTATTGATTTATTTTCGATTACAAGTACGATGCTTTTTCTGTTTGAAGAAAGATGGGAGATGAAAAGTTTTAAGAAGAATAAGAACTGCCTATTTGAGGAATAAGTCGTAAAGTCTTCTTTCCTGAGTTTAGAATGCCCAAAATTGCATGCCTTTCTTCTTTTGGAAAGAAGGTACTTATAGATGGAGAAATCAGCTAGGGCAGGCGCGACATAGCCTTCCTTTTTTGTAAAGCTCAGACATGTGGAGCTTGATCCTTGGGAGTAGTTGCGGCTGGAAGACCTACTCCACTGGTGAGCAATAGTATCCTCGAAAAGTGTGGATTACATGGCACGTGGGAGGAGGTGTACCAAGAGGAGAGCTTTGGCTGGTAGCATTTGACCGACTATTTTTCCTTGAGAATCGGTCTGAACAATGAGTGACTTAGTTGGATATTTCTTGGTGAATCCGAGATATTTGGTCGATCTAATTTTGATGGAAGCGGCTAACTCGATCAGTTGAGATGAGCGATTCTTCTGGGCTCGATGAGCCATTTCCTGAAGGAGACTAGCTTAAGTCGGCCTTGATTCAGGCTGTTTTTGAAGGAGACCGGTTTGGGCCGAACCTTGTCTAGGCTTTTTGGAGCATGTATTGCTCTATCGACCGATCAATCGATGTTGAAGAAAATTTCTGAACGTTGGGCTTCGATCCATTGAGTCGTGATGGCTTTTGCCAAAAAGTTGGTCAACACTTTGCCCCTCAAAATGCATCTTTCTTGATGAAGGAGGTGTGTTCTGAAACTTGTATCGAAGTCCAGTGTGTGGGTAGCAATGGTTGCACTGAACCATATTAAGGCCAAAAGTCGGACAGTCCCGGTGGTTGTATTAAAACCAGAAAACCGATGATCGAAGTGGATCATATTAAGGTCAGAAAACCGACAATCATCAAGGACCGTATTATGGATGAGAAAGTAACTGTTAAACTTGGTCGTGAGATCCAATACCTGCATAGATTGTGTGGGCAAGTCACGGTCTAGAGAAAGCTTTGGTTTTGTTTGGGTGAGTATTAACCATACTCGGCTTAAAGATAAGGGCGAGCAGTAATTACACTTGGCTTAGAGAGAAGATGAGTATTATCCATACTCGACTTACAGAGATGACGAGTTTAATCCATACTCGGCTTACAGTGATGGCAAGTATTATCCATACTCGGCTTACAGAAATGGCGAGTATAATCCATACTCGGCTTTAAGAGACGGCGAGTATAATCCATACTCGGCTTATGGCAAGTATTAACCATGCTCGACTTATATAAGGCCATTTGTTAAGTTTTAATGAGTGGAGAATGCACTCAGTTTAGAGAAGGGGCGAGTATAATCCATAATCGGCTTAAAGAAATCTGACCATACTTGGCTTAAGGAGTAGGTTTAGTTATGGTGGCAGGCTTTGATCGTGTGTTATGGACGATGGCTTAGCACTGACCATATTCAGGTTGGTGAGCGTTAGTCACGCTCGATCTAAATCATTCAAACATAATCCATGTTTGCAAAAGAATGATCACTGTTGCTGAAGAACTATTACAAGGAAATGAAAATAAATTCTAAGAGGATCGATGTTGATTGCTATCATGCCTAGGAGCTAAGTCCTAACCCCGTATATGTGTACATAAACGTATCCATTTTATTGAAAGAAATAAAAATACACTGTAAATAAGAAATCTAAATCTTATTAATTGATGATGATGCCGCGAGTGCTGGGCTCGGGGCCCTTTCCGTTTCCAATTGCTCGAGGACCGACCTGAAGAGCTTGGGCAGAAGATTATGGCGGCATGGCTGGTGTGTTCATCTTGACATATTCGGGAAGCTCCCCTCGCCTGACCCTATCCTCGATGAGATCGCGTAGATGCCTACATTCATTGGCGCTATGACCGACAATTATGAAACATGTAATGGTTTCCAGGGTCGAGTTCTTTCTCGGTCGCCTCTCTTTGGGGAGGTCTTGTGAAAGGCTCGGACCCACGTACATCAAGATAGATGTCGCTTGGGAAGAATTAAGCTCGGTATATTGATCGTACTTGTTCTCTCTCTGAGATCGTACGTTGCGTTAATTCTTTACGGGGGCTTTCCTCTTCCTTTATTCTGGCCATTGGTGTTGGATGGACCTCCTTGTAAGGTGGCTAGGGCCTCGAGGCTCTCCATCTCAATGCTGGCATATTCTTGTAGGCTTGGCTTATACATAGAAATTTTCATGTCTTTGGGAGGATCTCTGGTCAAAGAGATAGAAAAATTCCGATTGGCTCTGAACACCGGCAATGGCGGCCATAAGCACCATTAATGGCTCAGGTCCATCGACTGATGCTACGACCGTGATGAATCTTTCGAGGAAATATCAAAGTGTCTCTCCCGGTCATTGCTTGATGGAGGTCAGGAACATGACAATCTTCGGTAGGAAGATGTTAACTCCGAACTGCTCGATGAAGCGGGTGACCAACGTGTTCCAACTGCTGATCGACTCCGTTGTTGGTTGTCGAAACCACATGCCGACTATTTCTGTGAGGAAGAGTGGGAAACACTTGGCTATAACATTGGTCGATGCACTAAGCACTTCCATATATCGCATGTATCGCATGAGATGGATGGTTGGGTCAGTCCGACCATTGTAGGGTTCAATGACTGGGAACTTGAAGTCCGAAGGATTGCGGGAGTTCCTGATTTCCCTAGTAAAGGTACTGCGGTGGATATTATCTATATCCTTCTGAGAAGAATTACCCCGGGTGAAATGTCGAACGATGCTCGCAAGCTGGCTTCTTCCATCTGCGAGGAGTCGTTGCCATGAATCCAGCTCTGCATTCAGGAGAGCTCCAGTATTAGGATCCAACGAAAGCATGCTTGGAAGGGTGGCCATTGGTTGGGCATGACGCCCGAGAGTTGAGTGAAGGCGAGGGCAAGGGTTCATCGCAGTTGTTGGTCCTAGGCAGACTGGCGCTTCTTGAACCTGATGAGAAATGGACCAGGTCGTACCCATGATGGAAGGCTCGGGATGATCCAGCATAGCATGTGATGTTCGGGGATCTACGATGCCCCCGCCCAAGTTGATGTTAGAAGGGTCTATGGTTGCATTTTCCTTCGCCAATCTGGGAACCGGTATGGTAGAGTGGTTTCCTGTGACGACTGCCCATAACCGTCGCACTGTACAAGAGGAATAATGAGCTGAAGGGAGTGACAGGCAGTCATGGAAGATCATTAGAGTAGGTAAACACAAGCGGAACCTGTTGTAAACTCACAACGCAATGATAAAATATAATAGAACATATACAACATGCAGTAATAGTGAAGCAGAAACACAAGACTTTCATACAACCAGAAAGTAATATTCACAACTTGGAAATAGTGTTTGTACAAACTTGCCTCACTACATCACTCAGAAAAGCATACAGCGATCCAATTATTAAATAGTAGTAAAACTGGTACGTGAACCTCCTGCACACCATCGATCAGCATCGTCGTCCTCACTAAAGCATTTCCTGTCACCTGTAACTTAGTCTACCCATCCACAACCAGATATACCAAGGTAATAAGAGGAAACATAAAACCTTGAGTCAGACAATAGTCTTAGTGAGCAATAAAACAAACAGCTAACAAACTTCAACAATAAAGTGTATGAGAAGGGATAGATAAACATACTAATCTACCGACGGCACCAGAGAAGGACTCAACCTTGTCTACCCCACATCGGACAGTGATAGCCTTTACTATAAACAATTCAACCATTCATCCATGGAAACCAGAACACCCATTCAATCATGGAAAACACTCATAACATCCAAATTATATAAGTCTCACACAGACAACCCTAATCGAGTTTAACGTTCCCCAAGTACTCTCCCCAGAGACCTAAACCAGTATCACTTAAGCACTCAAAGAACATCTCCCTCAACTTGGGATAATCTATGTGAGATAGTACAAACAGAACAACCAATCATCCATGACTGACTATGGCCATCACCGTCAATCCTGCTTTGAAACCATCGTTAATCATATGATGGCCAACCTAGCTGTATATCAAGGGATAATGGCAACCCCAGTTCTAGCACAAACTTTATTTGTCCAATCTTGACAACTAGGCCATTTCAACGATACCCAAGGTACTCAACGTACTCCTGCTACGAGCCTGCTAGAACTTACGACAACGATGACTTCTCAGCCTTCACATCTCTAGTCGTCCAAGCTTGACGACGTTTCGTAGCTCAAGCAACCTTCTTGAGCAATCGTTATCCACTAACTCACAACCTTTGAGTTGCCACCTCATTCGTTGTTCCTCGATTAACGAACATATTCAACACTTCGAACCTTCCTACTTGAATTTAATTCGAAGTCACACCACCACCGAGCCAATTACACCACTGCGGCTAGGGTTCAGAGGGCTGCCCCTGAAAAATATTTTTTCAGTCCTTTTTAGTTCGTACCCGAGCCGTACCCGAAAAATAAAATTTTCAGAAAAATCAACACCGATCGGTCCACACCATATGGCACCACTGGTCGGCCCTCTAAAGCACCACTGACCGGCCTCCTAAAACCACTGGTTGGTCCTGACCAACCTTTCATGTCATCCACCGTTCGGTCTCTGCTCATCGCCCATCGGTTGGTCGGTCCTTGCTTATCACCACCGGTCGGTCCTTCCCAAATCACCACCGAACGGTCCTCCTGGAGATGATCCCTACCGGTCAGTCAATATCGATCGGTTCAGAATTTGTACTACTGTACTTCATTCATACAACACCTGTCCTACACAATCAACTGGCCGACAACTGACTGATCGACCTCCCCCTACCCTACCGACCGCTCACTTGCACAGCTTCAATCCAATCCAATTCCATTCCAAAATTTCATTAATCAACCAAATCAACGAAACCCACTCAACCGGTTAATCAAATAAGATCATAAGCATGTTATGAAACCAATAACATCATGAAAATGACAATTATCATGAAATTATGCAAATTCACCAAAAATCATGATAATTGAACATATGATCTAAATTGCGAATCTAACTTGCATATACATGTAAAATGGCATAAGAATGACCAGTTTAAACATGCCAACTTAGATTATAGGGTGATTCATATGAAAATGGACTTACCAATGCATAGAACTATGGAAAAACACTTGCATATGAAAAACATGCACAAACACTCATATATTTCATTGGATCCATGTGAGAGACGCATATCACTCACCGATTCTCCAAAACAAGCTAAAATGATAGAATTATGAATCCAAACAGCGAGCAATTCAAACCAAACTCCTCGATCTGGCGAATCCGCCCTTGAAGTGATGTAGATCTAGCCTCGATTGGTGTGGATCTTTGATTTCTCGCCTTGGATTTGGATTTCTAATGGTGGAAATGTGCTTAGAGGAGAAGGAACACAAGGCCTTCAAATGAAAGTATGGGAGAAGTAAACTATTCTCCATACCCCTCACCCTCTTTTTGTAGACTCCACTATCCCACTAATGGGCCTTCTCCAAATCAGCCCATTAGCCTTCCAAAACCTAGACAGCCAACTGAAAACCTTAAAACAACGATTTCTCCCAAATCGTTGAACCAAATCCTTAGTGCAACCATTCTACGGAAAGGCAATCATCAATTCCTTTCCAATGGCATAGGTCTCACCCTCTGATTCGTCCTGAGTCAAAAGTTATGCCATATGCAAGGCTGATAGGGGTAAAATAGTCACAAACAAAATCGGTAAAAATTATGGACATGTCCCACATCCCCATAAGCAACATATTAAAAGGTGAGAATGATTCAGCCCTTAGGGAATAGAAAAAAAATATTTTACGATCTTCCGACACATAAAATGCGGGCAGTTATATCTCCCAGTTCGAAGGAAAGGCTCCGGCAGCTCCTTATTGAAGGAGAGGCGGCATAAAATGAGTCTGTTGTAAGATGCTGGGTTGTAATGGGAATGACATTGATTCTAAAGGGTCCAGCGGTTGATCGATTGGTATGGAGGGTTGAGCTGATCCCCGAAGTGGAGGCAATATGGCCGAACGACCTAGATCTAGATCGCAGGCCTCCTGTGATTCTGCAGCTGTGCTGGTCATTGGAAATGATACTCTTGGCTGTGATTGGTCGGGTGGTGGAGTCAGCCAGGAGGAAGCAAAGCCTTGACCCGATCTGGGGTTTGGATTTCCGTAGACCGAAGATCAATTATTGCCCCAGCCTCGCCTGGTGGAGGAATTGAAGCTGAAGCGTTAAATCCCTTTTCCATCCGAGCGAGAAGGTGTTCCATCAACTGTTGTTATCCTTCGAGGAGTTTACCCTGAGATGTAATATGGCCTCTGAACTCAGCCATAATCTTATCCATGTCGTCCCGCGTAAGGTATTGGGACAGGTATTCATGAAAGGAGGCTTCCTGACTTGCTTCTGCAGCTGCCTGCATCAGCATTTGTGGGGTCGGAATATGTTGCGTTTTCTTTCGTTTGTTCGCCATAGGTTGGGACTAGCAGAAGGTCGTAGGGTATGTCGGTGCGTGCCCCCCTTCCTGGCACGCCACCGTGTTTACGTCAAAAGTTGGTCGTTAGTGTCAATCAACAATCAATCGCGTAGAAAGCATACGAATAATAATTATAAAATTTGGTAAAGTAAAGAAAACATGGAACACGCAAGACTTTTTATAGTGGTTCGGTAAAGATGGTGCCTACGTCCACTTTATATTTATTGATTTACTTTTGATACAAGTACAATGCTTTTTCTGTTTGAAGAAAGACGGGAGATGAAAAGTTTTAAGAGGAATAGGAATTGGCTATTTTAGGAATAAGTCGTAAGTCTTCTTTCCTGAGTTTTGAATGCCTAAAATAGCATGCCATTCTTCTTTGGGGAAGAAGGTATTTATAGATGGAGAAATCGACAAGGGCATGTGCGACATGGCCCGCCTTTTCTGTAAAGCTCGAAAACGTGGAGCTTGATCCTTGGGCACAGTTGCGGCTAGAAGACCTACTCCGCTGGTGAGCAATAGTATCCTAGGAAAGTGTGGCTTACATGGCATTTGGGATAAGGTGTATTAAAAAGAGAGCTTTGGCTGGTAGCGTTTGACCGCCTATTTTGCCTTGAGAATCGGTATGAATAATGAATGAATTAGCTGGATATTTCCAGGTGAATCCGAGATATTTGGTCGATCCGATTTTGATGGAAGCGTCTAACTCGGTCAGTTGAGATAAGCGATTCTTCTGGGCTCGATGAGTCGTTGCCTGAAGGAGATTAGTTCGATTCGGCCTTGGTTCGGGCTATTTTTAAGGAGACCGACTTGAGCCGAACCTTGTTTGGGATTTTTGGAGTGTGTATTGCTTTATCAACCGATCGGTCGATGTTGAAGAAAATTTCTGGACGTTGGGCTTTGATCCGTTGAGCCACGACGGCTTTTGCCAACAATTTGGTCAACATCTAATTTCTTTATTCTTTTCTTTACATAACATTTCTCAATTATGTTACCCTCTTTCTTTCTATCTTTGAATTTTTTTTTTTAGGAAGTTAGGCCTACAATTGATTGATTGGTTAACAAAATCGTATAAGAATTTATTTCCATAGTTTAGGTAATCACTACGACAGAAACTTATAATTGCAAGATGTTCCTTTTTCATAAGTTTTTAGGTTATTGATTTAGTTTGTAGTATAGCTAAATCACTATTTCACACTAATCCCTATCTTTACTTCTTTTCATGCTTGCTATTATGTTTTCAATTTTCCCCACTAACTTACTAAGAATACATATTCCATTTTTCTCAACCAATAAATGTAGGCTATTTCTAACCTTCCATTTTATAGATACATGTGAATTTCTATTTCCCACTTTCTAATTTCAACCTATATTCCCTTTTTATTACAATTTTGGCATATATGTTTACTTAATCTAAAATCACCAAATCCACTCTTGTTCGAAATTCCATCTGGATTTTGGTTTTCCAATGCGTGCAAACATATAATTAGTACATAATATAGGTGCACAACTCAGTTGTATACATATGCCAACATTATAAATTTGTACAAATTTTGCGCATAACTAAAATTCAACATAAAACTGTAAAATCTGATGCATAAAAGGAGAAACGTGGATGGAGAGAACATATTATAAATTTTGCACAAATCAAATGATATGATATACCATTAAATAAAAAATATAACTCAAATCCACTCACTTTGTAGTTTGCGCTCCAAATTCTAAATCTGATTTGTATCTAGGCTTATCATCTATTTGGATAGGTAACATGGATATATTAATCTTGAATCCATTGCTTTTGCATTCAAATATCAAATTAAATAACCTAAATCTATTTTTTTTTCAAGAGTTTGGATGAGAAAAGGAATGACAGAGCTCTAGCGCTCTCTCAGAAAATATGAGTTCAAAAGTGTAACATCCCGTAAAATAAGCCAAAACAAACGTAAGGTGATTTAATTTAATAATAATAATAATAAGTTAATGGGATGAAAAACGGAATTTTGAATATCTGGGAATTGGGCCAAGAAAGTATTGTTATTGCGTTCGTGGTGAGGTCTGACCTATTTTCGTAATTTATTTACCAAAAGCGGAGTCCATATGTAAAAGATTTTGGTAAAACAAGTTGTGCGTAAATATTAACACACAAAGTTTGAAACTCAAATAGATTATAAATATATCTGGAATATATTAATTATGGATAAACATGAAAATAATATTCCAAATGAATTAAAATTGTGTATATATTCCCATGCAATAGAGGACAAGAATAATCAATATAAGGAAGTAAATATTGAGAATTTATAACAAAGAAACATTCCAAGAGAAGAAAATTTTCCCAGCCGACCCTTGAATAGGTGTTCATAGCCCCTATAGGAGGGGTTCGACCATCATCCTATAAAGGGATCGATCACCCTCCTAGGTGTAGAGTGGTGAAAGAGTGTTTTGTTAGGGAGTTTTATACAAATATTCACTTGTTGGACCATTCAGATTTAATCTAAATTATCTAACGGTCTACACTCACACTTGAAACTATAAAAGGAGCTGTCTAGCCACAGTCGAAACATTATTCACATTCCTCTATACACCTTCATTCTACCCTTCTTCCATTGCAGTTTCCATAGAAAGGTTATGATCTCTTCTACATCTCTTATTTTCATTTTATCTTCTTTCTAATTTTAGTTTTATAGATTTAGAATTCTAGAAATTTGGTTTTTGTACGTATTCATTGTAAAATTTCTTATATATGTATATATATATTATAGAAGGATTGGAGGACGGTTTCATAGGTTGAATCCATATTTCAATTCTACAGCAAATTTTGTTGCTTTCTTTCTCAATCAATGTCAGTGGAAATCATTTAAGTTTACTATTTTCTACGATTGTTTTAACCAAATAATTATATATATCAAAAGGGAGAACCAAGCCATTCTCCAACGTCTCATAAAAACAGTTCTGTAGAAACATTGTACAAAACTGTGGCACACACACAAATACAAAGTAGTAATCAAGATAAAAAAATACCACTCCGACGGGACACAAAAGCACATTGACTAGAAATAATACAAGACTGTCTCCCCACCAGCATTGGGACGAACCACTCACAAAGCTCTTCCAATAACCACAACCCTGGCTGAGAAAGAACAACAACTGAAGCAAAGAAAAACTACCAAGACAATGGCTGCAAAAACAATATCCAGGCTCCAGCCCATCTCTCCATCTCCTAGATTGCAGCAGCTCAGCTATCCTCGGGAATAGAAATCCTAAAGATTGAAGCAAACCAAAAACTGTAATCAAACATCTGCATAAGTACCCCACCAAATAAGATAAAAAGGGGGAAGTGTGTGAACAACTGGGAAAACACGAAAACCAATGACCGCACACAAACCAACAACAAAGTCAGCTAACCCCCACACAGGGAGGAAGTGATTCGGATGCAACATCGAAAAATCAAGCCAAATCCCTCGAGCAGGTGACAATAGATCCCTTGAAGGGCCTACCACGAAAAGCTAGGGAGCCATCGTTCCTAACCTTATGGATAATCAGAGTAGGATCTACCAGAGTCTCATCAAAGACTGCCTTATTACTGGAGCACCAAAGATGCCAGCAAATAAGGTATAGAACCAGGCGAAGGAGGGTAAAATAAACATATTTTTCTGAGATGTCGATCCACCAATATCTTAGCAATTAACAAGGGAAGAGGCTCTACCATGGAGACCGAACAGGTTTCCATAGTAATTCCATAGCGAGATGGCACAATTTCCCTTAAAGAATAAATGAGCACTATATTCTGAGTCACCACCTCGGCATCATAAGCACTTAGACATGATAGGGATGCCAATCCACCTAAGGTTATCGTCTAGTGGTAATCCAATATGAAGAGTTTTCCACATAAACATATAAACTATGGGAGGGATACGATCATTCCGGATGACCGAGAATAGCTGGTTCCCCGATCTCGGAGTTCTAGCTGATCCCAAGACGCCCTAATGGAGAAGGGGCCACTATCCCCTCCGGCTCCACCACCACGAGAGTCATAGAAGGCCTTCACAGATTGCATACCCTTCCACGACTCAATAGTATAAGATGGAGAATGGGTGTAACTCGTGGAGGATAGCCGGTGGCACTTGTCATGGAGAAACAACGCTTAAAGTGGGTTATTTTCTCTAAGCCGCTCCCACAACTTACAGTCGAGAGCAACACATACATCATTTGGATTCTGGAGGCCTAAACCTCCTTCTAATCTTGAATGACAAATGATGTCCCAAGAAATCCAATGATGACAATTAGCATTGTCCTTTTCCCCCAGAAAAAGGAAGATACTTAGGATCGAAAAGAATGGAAAAAAGAAGAAGTAAGAGTCATTGCATCTAGGAGGATTAGTGTTTATACAAAAAGAAAGCAATATCAAATCCCTCAAACCTTCAATTTATTTATGTTGTACGTAGAAATGATCAATCAATTTTAATGGGTTTGGACTATTGATTTAATACAAGAAAAGATATTTGGGTGTTGGTATGTTTCTCGAATTTGTCCTAATTCTCTTATTATAAGTCTGTAATTTCATATATATATATATATATATATATATATATATATATTAATTGCAAAAGCTTAAGGTCTTGAATATTGCAGTTTGAATAGTTTTAAACATCTATTTCTGAAATAGATTGTTTGAATGTATTACTTGCAAAATATTAAAGTATTGAGGTTTTGTACATGAAAACAACATAAAAAGTGAATTAGTACCATATTAGGATTTTACTTATGTATTAAGAATATTACACCTTGTCACTATTCTGTTATTAAATAATCATTCAAGCCTGGGTTACAAGTTGTATGTGGATGTTGTTATTTCCCTTTTTGTCATTTGTGAATATGCATGTTGAACCATGTTAATTGATAGGTAAATTAACTTGTATAACTTATTAATGATTGTTAGGATTGATGTTTCAAACATAGATAGGACATTAATCTCGATTGCATAATTCACGCCCACATATATGTAGCTTAATAAATGTAATATTAACGTGTGTTAAGTGCATATTAAATTCGTTTAAACTATGAATTTGCACTTGAATGTCCCTATACGAATTTTTTTGCATGTGTGTGATTTAGTGACTTTAATTATGATTAATGACACATAGACACGAGGTTTACATTTTTTTGTTGTAGAAATCTACCTAGAACCGATTGGCATATCCAACATCCATAAGTAAGACTGGTTAATGTGGGAGTTCTAGGCGTCATGGCCCATTATAATCAACACACTTAGATATGAGGTTAATCACGACTTGTAGTAGAAGCTTGCACAAAACCACCTGACAAATCTAGCATCTACAAGTGGACGCCTTAATGTGAGTTGTCTAGCGTGTGTGTGTCTATATATATATATATATATATATATATATGTTTGTGTGTAGAGCAGACCTGCCTTGGGGAAGGGTATTAAATGGCTGGCCTGCCTCTTGCTAGGTATTAAGTGGTTAGGAATAGAGTTGTTCCTAATGTTTACTCCTTGGTTCTGGACCTAAGTCATGGGACCTGCCCTTCAAGGATTTAAGTTGTATTTGGTTCTGATTTTCACTTATATAAGGTATTAAATGGACTTATTCGACTGTAGCGTACGAGTAGGGTAGTTCTTCAAGTAATGTCTGCTTCTTATTTAGGGGCTTAGTGAAGGCTAACCTAGGGACAATTTATATGGAAGGCCTAAAGGAACCAACATCTAAGGAAAGTATTATGTGACTACGAGTTCACCCATAAGGGAAGAAAGGTAGTTACAAGACGGTCCTCCATGAGGGTCTTAAATGGTGTCGCGCTCCTACTTAAACCTAGTACTAAGTGGCCGTTACTATTTTCGACTTACAACGAGAGTATATATTTAATGGCGTGGACATTAGGGACGAGGTCTTAAGTGGCTACGGGTTTGCCATGGGTACTAAGTGACTATATGGATGTCCGCCCTTTATAAACTAGATAATGGCCTTAAGTGACTAGGCATAGCCTGCCTCATAGGGTATTAAGTGACAGTAAGGATGTCCATCCTTAGATTTATTCGTAAGGTATTAAGTGACTGTTAGGGTATACACCCTTAGACTAACATATGGGCCTTAAGTGACTATGAGGATGTTCGCCTTGTACGTGTAGTTGTATTTTTTTTTGAAACTGGGTATAGCTTTATTGAGGCTACTTCAGCCCAAAGAGACCCGATAGGCAAAGTGATTACAATCGACAACTATAGCTATAACTCATTATAGTTATCTATTCGACAACTCAACATACAACTCCATATTAAACCTTTACTTCCCCAACTTCCTCTAGCTAAAGAAATAATGGCGTCTCTAGGTTTCGAGTATCGCTACTCCTTCCCCACATCGCCACCGGATCCCCGTCATCAATACCAGGTTGTCGTTCTGCCTCACGTCCAGTAAGTCTCCACCCTCTTGTTCTTTTGACTACATTAACATCAATTTCAATAAGCATTGTTATCTCTTTGATTGATTTCTTCTTGCGTTGGAATTGCCTGCTATTCCGCTCCTTCCAAATTCTCTACATTGCAGCTACAATGGAAATGCAACGTATTATACTTACCGTGTTTTTCTGCTCCAACTGTCCTCAGGTACGCAAATATCTCTTCAATATTCTTTACGCAATTTGGGTTTTGAGCAAAATAATCTAGGCAAACAAGTTTGATAATATCACTCGAATAATCACACAGGAAAAACAAGCGCTCATGTGTTTCAATTTCTTTTTCACACAGACAGCACCTAATTTCGTAAATTATACCCCAATTATTTAGTCTGTCTTTAGTTGGAAGCCTTCGTTTAATCGCTTTGTATGCCGTAAATGCCATTTTAGGAGGAATTTTTTTTGTCCTATACGATGTTGCACCATTAAACTATATTGTGTCTTTTGGCGAGATAAATTCCATGCTGACTTGATACTGAATTCATTTGAATCATCCCATTTCCACTTGTCATGTTCCCTACCAAGATCAAGAGGAACGAAATTCAATTTTCCTCTTTAGTTCATTGTAACAAGGTAAACTGTCACATTTCCATTGTTCATTCTCCACAATATCATTTACTGGAGTGGTGGGACAGCCGTACGCAAAGTACATGTCTCGACAATGATGCCCAATTAAAGAGTTATGATCAACCCATGAGTCTCTCCAGAGACCAGTTTCAGAACCATCAACAAACTACCAATTTATGTTTTTTGCAAATTTGTCTATGATTTTCAGAATTGCCTTCCAAGTCTTGGAAGCATTAATATCAACTGCCATAGTTTAAAAATTATCTTTAATGTACCTATTTCTAATCCATCTTGCCCATAATCCATTGTCTGATATAATTTTCCATGCTTGCATTAAAGTGAATGCATCTCTCATGTTTCTTAGATTTCTCAAACCAACCCCACCTTCTGTTTTAGGCCTACATAAATCGCTATACTTGATTTTATGCAAACCTCCCTCCAAATGAAATCAGCACATACTTTCTCAATCTTTCCAATATATATATATATATATATATATATATATATGTTGCATAGACATAACATAAAGAGTTTACACTGCTAAATATAGGGAACTTTCATTACTAAACTTATATGTTTTCCATTCACTAGAACTTTATGTTCTGACCTCCCTCCTCTTAACATAAACAAGTTAGTAGGTGATGACCTTGCATCAGCGATGATTAGTGATTTCTTGATGGAGGAGCCCTTCGATGGAGGAGCCCTTCGATGGAGATTTAGTTATTCTTAGTAATATTACTATTATTATTGTCGTTATCATGTATTTTGTGATAATTATTGATGTACATTTTATGGTCCAAGACTTGTTATATTTGACATCTATGATTTTATATATGGTACATCTATTTATGAAATATTATATTTTATCCCTTCTGTTGTGTGAGATTCTATTTTCATTTAGAATGCTCTATGACATCTATTTTTACCATTTCCTTATAGGAACCAATGAACTATTTAGGGTCGCTCTACGATAGGCCTTTTCTAGGTTGCAATTTAGTCCCATTTCGAGTGGATTGTTACATTTGATCAGTGCATAGGATACACGGTTACGAGGAAATATTCGTAAAAGAGGCGTTTTTGTTATTTGAAAAAGGTTTTCAAAACTGTATATTTATATATATAACTACTACCCCAAAAACATATGTAATTATACTAGGCAACCTTATCTTTCTTCTTTTTGGGCCTTGATACTATCTTAGGAAATCCACTAAAGGTTTTTTAGTTTTAAGATATTAGAAATGACCAATAACCCACCAGAGAAAGGGAACCCAACAAGGTCTCGTTACTTGCCTGAATGGCTCCAACGGTACCACATGATTATGGAATAGGTCCCTACTACCAATCCTTCCCCAGTGGAACTAGCAGCTCAGCCCGTTGAAGGGGTCCTCAACTTCCCTTATCTTTGCAAACATTTTGTCAATTTAAGAGGCAAGCCATTTTTAGGAACTAAGATCTTCCTTAAGCTAAAGCATGGCTCGATGGTGAACGTATCTTTTAGGCAACCAGATAGGACGACCAGCTTAAGCGTAGAATAGAAGCTTGGCACCTGAAGGGAGATTCCCTAGAGTGTTAGAACATTATTTCAGAAGAGAACGTGGGTAGGGTGTTTATTTGGGCACAGTTTAGGACTCCTTTGAGACTAAGTTTTTACCTAATTTTGAGATGAGCCTACAAGTGGATTTTTTTATTAATTTGTAGTAAGGAGAGTTAAGTTTGAGAGAGGTGGTAGCGAGATTTACGGAATTATACAAGTCTGGAAGAGGGTTAGTGGACACCTCTATGAATAATGCCCTTAGGTTTACTAAAGGATTGAATTCCACATTGAGGGAAATGCTATTGACCCAGGTGACGTTTGGAGATACGTTTGAAGTTCTTGTTGTGACAACTATCCTATATATAGTTGAAGAAATTAAGATCAGAATGTTATAAGCGAAGGTAGCTTTAACTTTGGGAAGAAAAAAAATTGGCTTAAGAAGAAGAAAAGGGGTAAATTTAAGGAGTCCAAGACGTGTTCAAAGTGCCACAGAAAAGGGGATGAGGCGAAGAAATGTATAGTGAGCTTGGCAAAGCCAAAATTCAAAGGAAAATGCTTTAACTGTCATAAGAATGGACACTTGGCTAATAACTGCCCTAAACCGAAAGTAGTGCTGAGTGGGCAAAATTATGCCTTGGAGCTAATTCGTAGTCAACCCCCTACAGATGAAGGGCAACCAGCATTGGATGATGTAATTTATATACTAGGAACTTCTTTGTGTACCTTGTTTGATTCAGAAGCTACCTACTCCTTCATTGATAGGAAGCTTGTTGATTCTTTGAACCTTCCCGTATCCTCTTCTATCCATCCGATAGAGGTGTCCAACCTTATCGGAGGAGCTATGCAACTTTCGTTTGTGTGTAAACACCTCGTATTAGGCATCAGTGATGTCGACTTCTTTTGTGATGAGTATGTACTTGAGTTCGAGAGGCAAGCTCACTTGCTATCATTTTATGGACCCATCCTTAACTGTGATAAGAAAGTTTTTTTTTTGAGAAGTCGTAGAGGCCATAACTTATAGATCCCTTATAGGACTGAGAATAGGGATCCGACCTTATTTTCCTGATCATCTGATATAAAAGGACCATCTTTGATGCCAATTATATGTGACTTTTCATATGTTTTTGAGGAGGTCGTAGTACTCCCACCGTAGATAGATATCTTTTAGGATAGACCTCGAAAAGAATGTGAGGCATGTAGCATTGTCTTTAAGGTACATAATTCCTAAGGAAAGGAGAGAGCTAAATTGACAAATGTATAAGTTATTACAGAAAGGGTTTATTCAGAGAAGTACGCCTGAGTGGGGTACACCAGTAGTGTTTTTCATGAAATCTTATGGGTCTTTGAGGTTATGAGTAGATTATAAGGAACTAAATGAACTGACCAAGAAGAATAGATACCCCTTACTAAGGATTGATGAATCGTTTGATCATTTGGGAGGTGCCAAAAAAATTTCTCAATAAGATCTGGCTACTGGATTTCACCAGTTAAGGATTACGAATGAGAGTAAGCCTAAGACAATGTTTAGGATGCATGATGGATCTTTCAAGTGGGGGATTATGCCATTTGAATCGACAATTCCCCCACTTTCTCTTTGTAGACCTTATGAGTAGAATATTTAAGGGCATACTCAATAAGATTGTGGTTGTGTTTGTAGATGACATTCTTTTTTTCTCCAAGGACTTTAAGGATCATGAAGACCACTAAAGAAAAGTCCTTGGAATTATGAAGGAAAACAAGCTTATGGAAAAATTCTTGAAATTCCACTTTTGGAAGAGAGAAGTCAAGTTTCTAAGGCATATTGACCCCACTAGGGTAGAGGCCTTTCAAGAATGGAAGATACCTCAGAACGCGAGGGAGGTTAGGAGATTCATTTGGTTAGCATGCTATCATCCGAAATTTATCAAGGGATTTGCAAGGATTGCAACACCTCATGCCTAAATAATGAAAAAGGAACATTAGTTTGTATAAATTGAGATGTGTGGTACTGCATTTGAGAAGTTGATGGAATCTCTCACAAGTGTGCATTTTTTTCTTATCGCAGATGGAAAGAAGATGTTTACAATCTTTACTGATGCTTATAGGATGGTTTTTGGAGTGGTACTCGTGCATGAAAGTATAGTAGTTGCCTGTGTAGTAGATAACTTAAGAACCATGAGTAAAGGTACTCTGTCCATGACTTAGAGTTAACAGTTGTAGTTTTTTTCCCTAAGATATAGAGATATTACCATCGAAAAGAGAAGTTTGAGCTATTCGTTGATCATAAGTCTTTTAGATATTTGTTTTCTCAACAAGATCTGAACCTTTGACAGTACCGACGGATGGAATATCTAGCATCATTCGATTTTGCTATTCGGTATACCCCTAGGAAAGGTAATGTCGTAGATGGTGCTTTGAGTCGGAGATATGATGCCCTTGGTTCGATCACCGAGCAGAGGCAGTTAGAGTTTCTCTCCAGTTTCAATTTTCAACTACCATTTGAGGTATCCAGAGGATTTCTTGGAGTTATCGAGATTAGACCAGTCTTGATAGAAAGGATTAAGAGTGAGCAAGACTATGATGATGAGTTGAGGTCATTAAAAGATAAGATTTCTAAGGGAGAATCTTTTTCTCATTTTGATAGTAATTCAGTTGATAGTAGTAGTAGCAGTAGTTTGAGGAGAGATGGACGAATATGTATGCCTAGGTGTGAAGACCTAAGGATGGATATTCTTGGGGAGTTTTATAGGTCAAGGATGACTATACACCTCGAAGTAGACAAAATGTTAAAGGATATGAGGAGAATTTCTTATTGAGAAGAAATAAATAAGGACATTGCAGAATTTATGGCAAGATGTTTGAATTGTCAGAAGGTTAAGGCGGAGCAGGGAAAGCCTAGAGGAATGTTGTTACCCTTGAGATTCCCACTTGGAAATCGAAACATGTTTCTACGGATTTTATCGATAGGCTTCCTAGGAGTCTAAAAGGAAATGAAGCTGTTTGGGTCATCGTGGATTGGTTAACGAAGAGCATAGATTTCATTCCAATAAAGAAGATTAGGATTGCTACTTTGTTGGCTCAGTTGTATGTTAAAGAGTTTGTTAGACTGCATGGGATTTCGACTTCCATAGTTACTGGTAGAGATCCATTGTTTACTAGTCAGATTTAGAAAATCTTTAGGAAGATTTTGGAAAAACACTGAGTTTGAGTACAACCTATCACCCGTAAACCGACCGTCAGACAGATAGGATCAACAGGGTTCTAGAGGATTTTCTTAGAGCCTGCATTATCAACTTTGGAGGTGCTTGGAAGCAGCACTTGCCTTTGGTAGAATTTTCATATAATAATAGTTTTCAAGGGACAACTGGTATGGCCCCTTACGAGGCATTGTATGAGAGGCCATGCAAATCGCGTACTTGTTGGTAGGAAATTACCAATAAGATTCTACTCGGATCGAACCTTATTAGCGAGTCGGAGATTATCGCTTTGATTTAGCAGAGAATGAAGGATGCCCAAGATCGGAAGAAGTATACGTAGGTAGGAGAAGGAAGCAACTAGAATTTAGTGTTGGAGATTTAGTATTTGTCAAAGTTTCCCCTCTTAAGAAGACAGTGCGATATGGAAAGATAGGAAAGTTGGTCCCCAAATTTAGTAAGCCTTTTAGGATCATGAATCGGAATTTGAAGTTGGCTTATCTTGTGGATTTTCCCGAGCATTTATCAAGGGTCCATAATATTTTTCATCTTTCTCACCTTCAGAAATGCCATCTTGATTTAATTACCAAACTCGAGCTAAATGATATTAGGGACATATGGAACTTCGAGTTGGAGTCTAAGGTGCTCCATGCAACTGAAGGATCGTGCATCATAGAACTAAGAGACTCCAAAATAAATCCATTCGCCTAGTCCGAGTACAATGGGGAGATAACCCTGTAGAAAGAACACAAATGCGTCGTGCACTCATATAGAATTATATGCATATTAGGATGTTTTGCATACATATAGAATCACTTACTACACATACACGCTAGGACTGAACTCATTCTAGTAAGTCTGCAGTTCATAACCACTGTGAGTTATGGATGTTAATGGATTCTTAAAAAATAACGTAGGTGTATAACAATGTTGTTCATAGGAGTTATGTTCTTTATCCCTTCAAAAGATTTTAGGATGAAATCTCTTTTAAGGGAGGAGAATTTAACATCTCGAAAAATAAACCTAAATAGACATAAGGTAACTTAACTTGATAATAATAATCAATAATAAGTTAATAGGCTGAAAAATAGAATTTTAAATAATTGGGAATTGGTTCATGAAAGTATTGTTATTGCGTTCATGGCAAGATTCCGATTCGATTTCATAGTTTGGTTACTGAAAACAGAGTTCACGTGTAAAAGAAATTAATAAAACAAGTTGTGAGTTAATATTAACGCACAAAGTTTGAAATTCAACAAGATTTTAAATATATCTGGAATGTATTAATTATGAATTAACATGAAAAGAATATTCCAAATGAATTTGATATTGTGTGTATATACTCACATGTAATAGTAGACAAAAAGAATCAATATAAGGAAGTAAATATTGAGAAATTATAACAAAGAAATGTTCCAAGAGAAGTTAATTCTCCCAACTGACCCCAGAAGGGGGGTCGACAGCCCTTATAGGATGGGGGTTGATCGCCCCTATAGGAGAGGAGTCGGCCTGGGGGTCGATCGCCTTTCTATAGAGGCAGTCGATCACCCTCCTTGCTGTAGAGCGGGGAGATTGTGTTTTATTATGGAGTTTTATACAAATTTGCATCAGTTGGACGGTCCTGATTTAATCTAAAATAATCTAATGGTCTACACTTAATCTTATAACTATAGAAGGAGCTCCCTATCCACACTCAAAACCATATTCTTACCCTTTTCTATACCTTTATTCTGCCCTTCTGTCATTGTCAATTTCTAGGAATTGGATCTCGTCTACCTCCCTTATCTTTATTCTACCTTCTCTCTAGTATTAGTTTTTATAAATTTAGAATTCTGGAAAATTAGTTTATATATAGTATTATATATATATATATATAAATTACAGAAGGATTGGAGCACGGTTTTGTAGGTTGGATCCAAATTTCAATTATACAACTAATTCAATTGTTTTCTATCTCAAATCGATGTGAGTGGAAATCATTTAAGTTTGTTATTTTCTATGACTTGATATTCTAAATTTGAATTATTGTGAATAAGAAGATTTGGGTTTATATGAAAATAAAAAATATAGAATCCCTCAAATCTTCCATTTGTTTATGTTGTATGTAGAATTGGTTAATCAATTTTAGTGGGTTTGGATTATTGATGTAATAAGAGAAAAGATATTATGGTATTGGTATGATTCTCGACTTTGGTGTAATTCTCTTATTATAAATCTGTAAATTCATGTATATGTATATTTTGGTTAAAAATTTTTAAGGACTTGAATATTGCAATTTGAATAGGTTTAAACATTTATTTATGAAATATATTGTTTGAACGTATTACTTGAAAATATTAAAGTATTAAGGTTTTGTACACGGAAATTACATAAAAAGTGGATAAGTACCAAAGTTAGGATTTTACTTATATATTTAGGAATATTACACCTTACCTCCGTTTTATTATTGAAATATTCGTTCAAGCCTATGTTACAAGTTGTATGTTGATGTTATTATTTCCCTTTTTTATCATTTGTGAATATGCATGTTGGACCATGTTAATTGATAGGGAAATTAACTTGTATACCTTATTAGTGATTATTAGCGTTAACATTTCAAACGTGATTAGGACGTTAATCTCGTTAGCATAATTCAGGCCTATATTTATATATATATATATATATATATATATATATTATAGTGTAATAAATATAATACTAATGTGTTTTAAGTGCTTACTAGATACGTTTAAACTAGGAATTTGAATGTCCCTATACTAATTTATTTGAATGTGTGTGAGTTAATGGCTTTAATTATAATTAATGATACATCGACATAAGGTTAACCATTACTTGTAGTAGAAGCCTGCCCAGAACCGACCGGCATATTCAGCATCTACAAGTAAGACTGGTTAATGTGAGAGGTCTAGGTGTCATGGGCCATTATAATTAGAACAATTAAATGTGAGGTCAAAACCAACATATAGTATAAGGTTTCCCTGAACTGCCCGACAAATCCAGCTTCTGCAAGTGGATGCTTAATGTGAGATGTCAAATATATATATGTATATATGTGTGTGTTTGTGTGTATATATATGTATAAATATATATGTCCATATATATATTTGTGTGTATACACCTGCCTTGGGAAAAGGTATTAAGTGGTTGGCCTACCTCTTGTTGGTTATTAAGTGGTCAGGAATAGGTACATTCCAAAGGATCACTCCTTGGTTCTGGACCCAAGTCATGGGACCTGCCCTTCGAGGATTTAAGTGGTCTTTGGGTCCGCTTTCTCTTATACAAGGTATTAAATGGTCTCATGATATGATAGCTTATGAGTAGGGTAGTTCTCCAAGTAATGTTCGCTTCTTATGTAGGGGTTTAGTGAGGGCTGACCTAGGGATAGTTTATATGGAAGGCGTAAAGGAACCACCATCTAAAGGAAGTATTAAGTGACTAGGAGTTCACACGTAGGGACAGCTAGATAATAACAAGATGGTCCGCCAGAAGGGTCTTAAATGGTGTCACGATCCTACCTAAACCTGGTATTAAGTGTCCATTACTACTTGTCAACCTATAAGGACAATATATATTTAATGACGTGGGCGTTAGGGATGAGGTCCTACATAGCTAGGGGTCCGCCATGGGTATTAAGTGACCATAAGGATGTCTGCGCTTAATAAACTAAATAATGGCCTTAAGTGACTAGGCGTATCCGACCTTGTAGAGTATTAAATGACTGTAAGGATGTCCGCCCTTAGATTTACTTGTAGGGTATTAAGTGACTGTTAGGATGTCCGTTCTTAGGCTAACATATAAGCCTTAAGTGACTATGAGGATGTCCGCCTTGTATGTTTAGTTGTATATGTTTGTATCGTAGACATAACATAAAGAGTTTACACTGCCAAATATAGGGAGTAGTCATTCCTAAATTTATATGTTTTTCATTCACCAGAACTTTATGTTCTGGCCTCCCTTCTCTTAACATAAACATGCTAGTAGGTGAGGACCCTACATTACCGATGATTAGTGATTTCTTGTAGGAGGAGCCCTTCAATGGAGATTTAGTTATTCTTGGCAATAGTACTACTATTGTTGTTATTATCATGTATTTTGGGATAATGATTAATGTACCTGTTATGCTCCAAGAATTGTTATATTTGGCATTTTCGATTTTATCTATGGTGCATCTATTTATGATATATTGTATTTTATTTTTTGTTGTGTGAGATTATATTTTCATTTAGATTGCTCTGTTATATCTTTTTTTAATATCTGCTTGTTGGAACCAATAATCTGTTTATTGTGGCTCTAAGTTTCGATAGGATTTTTCTACGTCGGAATTTAAGTCCATTCCGAACGGGCTGTTACAAAAAGCTAAGCCCTGTAGGTCTATTTATAGATGTCCTGTCTAACCATGTCCGTTGGATTTAAAATAATTAAATCCAAACCATCAAAGCAAACTTGGGACCAAATGTAGCCCCAAATAAAACGTTTTTGACCGACATGCGTCAACCCATAGCCATGCCTTGGTCGGCACATAGGTTGAACCTAGTAGTACATGGGTCGATCCATAGTGTTGTAATTAAATCACTTAGTCTTTGTTAGATTTATGGTTTATTTCTTGCTCCTTTTGATGGATTACATGTTTATTTTTTGACCAATTTATTTGTTTCTATATTTTTATTATTTCTTTTTTGGTTTTGACATGCATTCAAATTCAAACACGAAATAATTATGTGCATATAATTTGAGACTTATTTATGTATATTTACACATGACAAATGTTATTTTTAACGTTATATTCCAGTTTCATTACCTATGCATAAATTTTCTTTTGTTTTTAATAAATGTTTAATTTTAATCTTAAATGTATACCATTTCTAGAACTTAACGTGCACATACTCATTTTAAGTTAGAACATTCCTTGACTTCATTAAAATCCCCATATATTAATTCTATTTTGGCCCACATTTATTTTCAAATTCAAAAGCGCGTTACCTCTGATATTTATGCCTATATATATATATATATGTATGTATGTATGTATGTATGTATGTATGTATGTATGTATGCATGTATGTATGTGCATTCTCATACATGTCAACATTCCAAAATTATTTATTTGCTTCCAATTTTGTCTTTATTTCCATTATTCCTTTTCTAATGTCATAATGACATGCATTGTAAATTTAAGGGAATGTTGTAATTTAGTGTTAATTACTTTCCCTTTTCTTCTTGATTCAATTCTTTTTATCATATGCATACATTTCTTTTATTACTTATAAATTTATATATTTATATGGATTAAATGTATATTTACACATACTTAAATGTGTGTTACTATTAATTATCTTTCCATTTTTAAACTTTAATGATACATCCTATTTACTAATTTATAACTTTCTCTCAATTAACTTGCATTCAATGGAAACTTTTTATTTATTGCCCATTTATTTTGCACTTTGGTTTCTATAATTATCATAATCACTTTTATTATTAAAAATGTGGAGTGTTACATTCTTCCACCCTTTAGAAAATTTCATCCTTGAATTTAGTAAGGGTAAAATTATGTAATTACTCACAAAATTTTCAACCATCTTGTGTACATCCAAATTTTCAACCATCCGTGTATTTGTGCGAAGTGTAACACAACATAAAAATTCAAGAATGCGATGAATGCCTAAGCGGTACTTCCTATATGAATGCACTTTTATTTCAAAAATATTTTGAAAACATGATGCATGCACCTAAATATACTAACAATTTCTAGATGAATGAAATAATTTTAAAATAAAATTGTCATTTCATCCAATTTTTCGCATACCCTTGCTGAACAAGGGAATAGTTAATCCTTTTTTTTACATCCAAACCTTACTGACCAACTTTAAATTTGCAATTTTCAAAGATTTTTTCTAGAATCCGATTTCTTATGTTGGAAAAAGGTAGGAAGTAAAAAATTATGTATTTTCCACATTATTTTTATACATCTATTTCCCCATGGTTGGAAACCCTTATCGCTAAGCTTACAAAAATTCCTAACTTTTATTCCGAGCATAGTTTATATAAGAACACTTTTTTCAGTTCCCCAAAGTTACTTTTAAAGATTATATTTTCTCTTGTTGTTCTCATTTATTACAATTACCATCTTCATTGCTTTCTATGAATTTGTAACAACCCTGAGTTATGGAACCAGCTTAAAATTTATTTTTAATTGATATAAATGGGTTTTAAATATTCAAAATTATTTATTTTTAGAATTAAAGAGTTTTATTTATTTCAAAGTTTGAACATATGTAACACCCCAAAAATTTTAGACATCTTAACTACATTATATAATGAATATAATGTAATAACTTAATTAAATACTACGAATTAAGTAAAACCGACCGTACCATTGCGTTCGTCTTGAAATTTTGGTCAAGATAGACATTTGGTTTGCGTAAAACAGACACCATATGAAGAAGTTATTAAGCCTTGAAGTTTGTATGCATATGAGAAATATATATATATATAAATTAATAAAAAAATATTCAAAAAAATTCAAAATGATAAAGCGAGTAGCCAAAACGCTGAAACAACCCTTTTGGGGTGTCGATTAAGGGAGTATAGGTCGACCTATGGGTCGACCCCTGGGTCGAATTGGCTGAACGTTTCTAGACGCACGCACGGTCCAGACTCAGGGTGCAGCGGCTATATAAAGGACTCTAAACCTAGGTTTTTTTCATTTGAAAAATAATGGTGACGGGGAGGCTCTGCTGCAACTTCAATTAAATAGCCTATTCTTCTCCAAAATCAAGTTTTAAAAAAAGATTCAAGCGTTTCAACTATAGATCTGAGATTCAACACTAACAGTTTCTTTTCTATCTTCTAAAGTCCAAACACGATGAGTTAGTTACTTTAGATTTAAATGATTAAAAGTAAAAACGATATGACTGTGATTTGAATATATGCCTGTGATTGAATCATAATGGATCTATCATAATTTGTGAATTTATAATATTTTATGACTTGGATCTAAATCTTTATCATATCCGATCTATTGGGACTTTTGAATCAATGACATAACTATGATGTGGATCTTAAATTATTATCATGCTAGATCTACCTTCTTAGATCTAATTCGCTTGTGGTTAATTTATCGTGTCATGATAGATCTATCTTTTTTGATCTAATTTGCTTATGGATAATTTCTCATGTCAAAATTGTGGATCTTGAATTATTATCATGCTATATCTATCTTTTTAGATCTAATTCGCTTGTGGTTAATTTATCATGTTACACTAGATCTACCTTTATAGATCCAGTTCGTTTGTGGTTAATTAATCATGTCATGCTAGATCTACCTTTTTAGATCTAATTCGCTTGTGGTTAATTTGTCATGTCACAATCGTGGATTTTGAATTATTATCATGCTAGATCTATCTTTTTAGATCTAATTCACTTGTGGTTAATTTATCATGTCATGCTAGATCTACCTTTATAGATCTAATTCGTTTGTGGTTAATTTATCATGTCATTCTAGATCTACCTTTTTCGATCTAGCTCGCTTGTGGTTAATTTGTCATGTCACAATTGTGGATCTTAAGTTGTTATCATGCTAGATCTATCTTTTTAGATCTAATTTGCTTGTGGTTAATTTATCATGTCATGCTAGATCTACCTTTATAGATCTAATTCGTTTGTGGTTAATTTATCATGTCATGCTAATCTACCTTTATAGATCTAATTCGCTTATGGTTAATTTTTCTTGTCACAATTATGGATCTTAAATTTTACCTATCATGTCGTGATTAATTTAGATCTATCATTAATTGGAAATATGAATCCTTATTTATTCATGCCTATTATGACATCCTTGGTATGTTAGATCTAGTTTTATTATCACATGCTCACTAGATCTATTTTTATATGTCCACCTTATCACTATTCCAATTACATGTTTATGTCACTTTTGTTAAAATAATCAATGTTGTCATCTTTCCATTTTATTGTTTATGGCTAGGCTACTGTCTAGCCTAGACATGACGCCAAATATATGCGAATGCATTAGTTAGGTAACGGGCGAAAACAATAGAATTAGCATAACTTGAATGACAAGTATGAATTTGGGGTATAATCCATTATGAATATAATTGGGTAAATGGGAATGAACACCTATAAAGACATAGGTATAATTAATTGGTTAATAATTAAAATGCCTAGGATTACAGTAATTATAAAATTGTAATAGCACTTATGACACGAGGTTTGATTGCATTTTTGGTGGAAGTCATCCTGGACCCGATCGACATATCCAGTAACCACAAATGTTGAATCTAATGTGAGGGGTCTAAGTGCACAAATACAAGATTGGCTAAGACACAAGGTTTGGCCAACTTATGGAAGAAGTCTTCCCGGACCCGACCGACATATCAAGCATCCACAAGTTATAGGCATAATGTGGGAGGTCTAGCCCATTATAACCATAAATGGACTTGGTAACGAATTAGAGTACTTAACCGAGATGAATCCGTAGGGATTATATGAACATGTTAACTTGAAAAGGGGTGAAGTACCCCAATTCGTTACCAAGTCCATTTATGGTTATAATGGGCTATACCTCCCATATTATGCCTATAACTTGTGGATGCTTGATATGACTTGAAAAGGGGTTAAGTAAACTTGGTTGAAACAGTGGGTGGGTTAAGTAAATCTTATGGCGGTGGGTAATATTATATATATAGGCCCACAAACTTAACTTATTTTTTTCTTTGGGGTTATGCAACTTTGTTAAGTAAACTTGCTTGGATCAGTGAAGGTTAAGTAAATATTGTGGTGGTGGGATAATATTTACATATATAAGCTCGACAACTTAACCTGTTTTACATGTTGGACTGTTAGGCATAACCAGTTGAAATACTAGTAGTGGGGATGCAAGCCTAGGAGGAGCTTGTATCATCTTGTGTGTGGGACCCATTTCAGTCAGTAACCCATCTAGGTATCAAAAGATTATTCCAAACTAGGTCGAAGTAGGGGCACGCTTACTGGGATGATTGTAAGAGATGCAAAACAAAGGGGCAATGTCAACAGCATAGGAAACCAACGGAGTCATGTGCGTGCATGGGCCCAGCTTGATATGAGAATTAAGACGCTGTGACATCAGTAGATATGGTTGTGCACATCTTGAAAATGAAGGGTTGCCATTTTAGGAAGTGATACATCCTACTGTGGGGCTAGCACAGGGTATCTACGGAGTTGGGAGCCGATTGATTAGGGTAGTAGTTAGTGTACATGTAGACTCTGGTAAGTTTAGGAATCCGTTATTGGGGCTGCCTGTGGATTTTATGGGGTTAAAACCTCTCACCAGAAGTACGCCTAAGTCTACCATTTCATACATATTGGGGATCATGTCATTCTAGATATACTAGTAGTAGTGCAGAGTAATCATTAAGGAAGCGTATACACCCTATCCTATTTACCTAGTCATGTCTGCCTTTTTTTGTAGTTATCTCTCTTATCCACTTTATAAGCCTGTCATGCTACTTTTATTTATTTACTTGCTAAAAGTAACTGGACTCGCCAGACTTTATGTCTGACGCTTTTTGTTTCCTCTTCTTTCTTCCGTTCCCCCCTCAGGTTCTCAGGGCGGGAATACTCAGGCTTAACTGTAATTCTGCTTACTCTTGTTGGAGTTGCTTTGACATATGGCTCAAGCTTTTATCCTTGCTACTATGTCTATGCTTTATTTGGAGAATTATTCTTTTTGTATACTCTGATGTTTTAAAGTACATGACAGTAGTTTTTATGATATAATGGTTTATGTGTATTTCAGACATGTACTATTTTTGAACCACACTGCTTTATTATAAATTAAGTTTTAAATTCCGCGGTTGCTGTTATATTTGTTTGGTAATATTTCTGTTTCTGTTTACCTATAATGCCTCACGAAACTTAATGCATTCTCTTAGTGAGTGACATAACGGACGTGGGGTGTCACACTTGCTATTAGAGCTGAAGGTTACCAGATTAGATAAAAGTTTCTGTAAACTATTTTCAAAAAGGTTTTAAAAAGGAAGCATTTTCAAAAGAAAAGTCTTTTTTGCGCTATTCCCTAAAAAGCCATAAGTAATATCTTTTGATAACTTATCTGAATCTCTTTCCTTTTCTTTTTCAGCATGTATGGGGAACCCAATATCCCAAAGGGTGTTACGATACCAGACTGGTTCCGTAGGTATCGGAAGGCCACGATGCCTGCCGAAGGCTAAGGAAACGTTCCTCCCTCAACTGCACCCGTTGTTCCTCCTCCTCCTCCTTTGCATGTAAACAACTTTTCCAAGATTTGCAAAGATTTCTGTGCTATGAGAGGAAAGCCATTCCATGGAACCGAGACATTCGTAGAGGCAAGGAATTGGCTCTAGGAGACTGAGGACTTGTTTGTAATATTTGAAGTGGAAGATCGAAGGAAGATTCAATTGGTTGCCTGGCTACTGAAGGATGAAGCTTCGTTCTAGTCGGAAGTAGCCCAAGCAGGCATCCAGTGGAAATTTGAGATGATTTTAGATAGAGGTTTGAAATGAAGTTTCTTTCTCAAGCTGAGAAAAGCATGCAAATGGAGAGGTTCTTGGCGCTCAAACAAGGAGACATGACTGTTAAAGAATATGTGAACAAATTCAACCAGCTAGCTAGATTCGGTTTTGAACTAGTAGACACTCCACATAAGAAGGCCTTGCGGCAGGTTAAAGGACTAAATGAACCCCTTCATGGGTTAGTTATGTCCCATATTCCTGTGGGAGCCACTTTTGAAAGACTTGTTGATATGGCATTAATGCATGAGGAAGATAAAGCTGAAAAGAAATAAGCTAAGGTTGAGGAGAAACAAAAGAAGGGAGGAAAGAATGACAAAGCTCGAGACAAGAGGAAATGTTTTAATTGTGGACACGTAGGTCATGTAAGAAAAGATTGCAGAAGAAGGAAGAACGCTTGTTTCCATTGTGGAGAGGTCGAACATCTTATTAAGGATTGCCCGAAGAGACAAAGACAAGGTCAAAGGGCAGGAGCTTCTGGAGGGTAAGTACATGCTCTCGCGATCGGTGCTCCAGATCGAGTTAGGAAAGTTTTTGTGGAAAGTTTGATTTCTCTTTCCAATCATCCTATAAGAACTCTTTTTGATTCTAGCGCTTCGCATTCATTTATATATAGTTCTGTGGTTGAATATCTGCACTTAAATACTAGTATGGTAGTGGATCTCATTATTGTCTCAAACCCCGTTAGTGGTTCGGCTCATTTATCCATGATTTGTCGGGGTTTGAGAATATCTATATTGGACGTCAAGTTCGAATGCGACGCGTATGCGCTCGGTTTTATGGGCTGTAGTTTGATTCTAGGGATAGGTCGGCTAGCCATGTACGGTGCCATTCTTGATTGTGAGGGGAGGGTCATTAGAATTTTGACTTTGCCATAAGAGGACCCTCGAGATTTCTTATGACCCAAAAGGGTTTGTCATGCTTAGTTTCCTAGAATCTCTTGATGCATCTATCGATGATCTACGGTTTGTAGTGGTAGTCCGTGAGTATCCATATGTTTTTGAGGAGTTTGGGGTTTATCTCCAAGGCACCAGAATGATTTTTGTATATATTTAGTAGAAAATGCAAAGCCAGTTGCATGACCCTGCGCCACATGGCTCCACAAGAAAGGAGGAAGCTTAGAAAGCAAGTAGGAGAGCTACTTGAGAAAGGGATTATTAGGCGAAGCATATCTGAATGTGGTGCTCCGGTGGTATTCGCAACTAAGGCATACAACTCGCTTTGTGAAACACCCCACCTCCGTTAAGGTAACTCACAAAGGGAATGCCTTAATTTTGGTGGAGGTTTATAAGTAAAAGACACAGATAAAACACAAGACAGATATAAACACATATAAATAAGCAGCGGAAAAACCAACAGACTTTTATTACCATAAATACGTGTTCATACAGAACTTTCCAACATTGTCTCAAAACAGACTTCCAATTATTACAACCATAATACTGTCTTGATTTTAAAAGTTAAAGAAGCATGAAACAAAAAAAAGCTGCATAATCCCTATAAATGATATCCAAAGCCATGGTCCAAATGAAAGAAATCCAAGCAATACATTCTCTCTCTTCAAGCTGGATGAAAAACTGACTAAGCTGCGGTGTTTCCTCCCTGTGGACCTTGGGGGGGGGGAGGGGAGGAAGAAAAGAAGACGAAAGGAAAATGGGTCAGACATAAGTCTGGTAAGTCTAGCTATATTCCTAGGATGTTAATAATAAAAAGATCATGACTTGCATAAAGTGAGAACAGGACGATATCAGGATAATAGACTATCCTAGAACTAGATAAGGTGTCCTAAAACGAACATCCCTTCGCACCCTATTTTAAATCTCTATCTCTGCACCTACTAATTCTTATACCAACAGGTACCCCGCGATTGGGGTGAAGTGATCCCTTTCTCTTTCTTTAAAAGATCGGCTCCTACTCGTATATTCACATGTGTCCTACGGCCCTATATGGTAGATACCTATGCTGGTCCCACCATGGGGTGTATCAAGTCCCATAGTGGCGGCCCCGACACAATTCTAGCATGCATAGGGTATACTACTGATGCTCCAGTGCCCTGACTTTTCTACTCCAGAGTGTGTGCATGCCCGCACTCTGTTAGAACCCACACTGTGCACCAACCGCCGTCGCTTTTGACCACTTACAATCAGCCCAGTAATCGTGCCCCACCCTGCCTAGTTCAGGGTACCATGATACCTAATTGGGTTACTGCTGAAACGGGTCCCCATTACTAGGTTTTCTAGTCAAACAAGTTAAGTGGTTAAGTGTCTGAATGAACCTAACACCCACCCATCCAAATTATTTAACATGTTGAATTTGCTTAAGTATTTATTAAATTGACTTAACCCTATCAGTCCTAACTCAGCTCTAATTGTCTTATTAGAGCACCAACCTCTCAGATTAGACAGATATTGTTGTGGCTTCCTGTATGCCGGTTGGGTCCGGGCAGTCTTACGCCATAACTCAGTTTAACCTCGGGTCTTTATTGGGCCCCATGCCTTAACCTCTCACATTGGATAGCTATTGTTGTGACAACTGGACAGCCGGGCGGGTCCGGGCAGGTTTACGTCACAACTTAATCCAACCTCAGGTTAAGCGCGTTCGTATTTCCTAATTTACATTTTAATTATGTAAATTATTCAAATTCAAATTACTGTCACATTCACTTCCAATTAATCTCATTAATTAAGGTAATTAATGCCTTTTTATGCCATAAATCACTTATGTGATTAATGACCAATATGTAAATTAGAAAATATTCAAATTACTGTCACATTCATTTCCAACTAATCTCATTAATTAAGGTAATCAATGCCTTTTTATGCCATAAATCACTTATGTGATTAATGACCAATTTGTGGAAAATTTTCCTAAAATTATCATTTTAACCCAACGTTACCCCGTCCAATATTAGGCTAACCATCTCAGCCTAATTTACGTTCGCATGATTTTTGGTGTAAAGTATTAGGCTAAAAACTTAGCCTAATTTAATATACGCAAATTGGCATAAATTAGCATAAACATGACAAGGGTATAACTTTGGTATTGATGGCATAATCAATATGAACATAATAGGGTGTACTTGCAAAATAACTAAGATGAACATTTTAGGGGTGAACTTGCAAAATAACTAACATGAACATTTTAATGTCATAGGTACAAACTTGCAAAAAGACTAACATAAACATTATAATGTCATAGGTAAGAACTTGCACTTATAGGCTAACTCAACATATATGTGTTTTTAACATAGGCCATATTAACAACATACATGAGAATTAGCAATATGAACTAATCCATATACATATGTTAATTTGCAACATAGGCAAATCAACATACGTATATGTGAGTTAGCAACATAGGCTAATCAACATACACATGTGTTAATTAGTAACATAGATTTAAACATACTTGCAAATTAATCCCAACATATGATAAGTGTGAACATGACATAAGTTTTGCATAAACATGAACATATAGATTTGACAATTGGTCGCATAACTTCACTACATAAACTTGCATAATAAACTACACAATTCCCATAAGATGTTACAATCCAAGTCCATGCTTATACAAATCCAATAATCCCAAATTTAACATGATAATAGAATCAAGTCACTGGCATAGATTAATATTATAAAACATAATAAACATCATACTTAATAATTCTCAATTCAACATGATAATAGAATCAAATCACAAACGTATATTAATAACATAACGAGTATCGTACTATTATCATTTCATCGCAACACTTGATATTCATACTAATTCGCATTCTAAAAATGTAGCTAAACTTACAATCGTGGATGGTCTTGTTTTCTGAATTTTGAAATTCTGAATTTGCAAAGCTTTCCTTTGGGAAGACGTTGCTTTGATTCTAATTTGTTGTTGCTTTTTAATCTTTTAGTTTGTATTCGCTATGTTGTTCGTCTCTTTCAAGTGGAGGCTCCCTCTAGTTCTCAGCAAACAGCATGGTGGCTCCAATTCTTATTCTCTTTTTTTTTGTGAATTTTTAGTTTGAGACCTAGGGTCTTTTTATAGAGTTGCAAGTTAATTTGAGTCGTCAATGAAGCTTGGGTTAACCAGACCCGTCCGTTGTAAAGAGAAGTCAATTATTTTCACCATTTCTTTCTTAATGTACATTTACTATTATTTGTCAATCCATATAAATACGTATGCATTAGATACATATCCCCTTTACACATTTATTATTATTTTTGTATGCACATTAGATACATCTCCCCTTTACACATTTATTTTTGTATTAGCAACTTTAGTGTTAACAGAAATACGGGGTGTTACATTCTCCCCTCCTTAAAGGATTTCATCCCCGAAATCTCCAGGTCTAGGAGAACATATATCCTACCATCCAAATGTCCATCTACTCAATCATCAAACACGAGCGTCCATTGTCCTTAAAAGACTTCTAATGCTTCATGATCATATGCATCATGTGTGTACATGTCCTTATCTAACGCAAAAATCAGGCGGTCTACTGACTCAGTTGACCTCCTTAATGCAAATTATGTAAGTGTCATGAATCCATTATGTATGCAAACTTTTTCCTATTCATAATTCTACATGAGTGCGCAATCATTCAAACAAATGCGACATCCATATGACAATATTAAGCTTCAACCATATACAAACATAAACACATATATGCATATGCAATATGAAGTGACTGAGCCGATCTAAAACCCTAGATTGTGTGTGTATATGCATCCACGAGCAACCACTAGAAAACATTTGCAACCACTTGCAACCATCATCCATAACATATTTCAATTACATGTTTACATCCAAAGGGGTTTCCACCTAAGGATAAAAGGGTAAGGTCGGGGAGATATACCTAAAAAGATAGATACTAACATGACTTTAAGGAAAAAGAGAGATAAAAAATGTACCCTCAAAAAGAAAAGGGTAGGCTGCGCGTATTCTATCCTCAGTTTCCCAAGTCGCGTCTTCCTCGGCGTCGCTCCACTGAACTTTGACGAGTTTGACTTCGCGGTTGCGTAGCTTTTTCACTTCAGTTCCTAAGATGCAAGTTGGAACTTTCCTCACAGTTGCTTCGCGTTCTACTTCAGCTTCTTCTAGAATGTTTGGCTCTACCACTTCCACTGACTCATGTAGATACTTCCGGAGGTGAAAAACATGAAAGACTATGTGAACTCCGGCTAGTCTCTCGGGTAACTCTAACCTATAGGCCATCTTCCCAATCTTCTCGATGATAGGAAACGGCCCTACAAATCTTGGTGCTAGCTTCCCTATGGATCCAAAGCGAACGACGTTCCTTAAAGGAGATACCTTAAGGAAAACCCTGTCCCCAACCTCAAATTCAAGGTCGGTCCTTCTCTTGTCTGCGTAGGATTTTTGTCTGTCTTGGGCTGTCTTCATTCTTCTCTGTATTAAGTCTACTTTCTCTGAAGTCTCTCGGATCATATCTGGTCCAAGTATGAGCTTGTCAGTAGACTCCCACCAACAAGTGGGCGATCGGCACGGTCTTCCATATAAAGCTTCGAAGGCCGCCATTCCGATGGTGGCTTGGTAGCTGTTGTTGTAGGCAAATTCCACCAAAGGAAGATGGTCCTCCCAAGTCCCTCCAAAGTCAAGGACGCAAAGTCTCAAAAGGTCTTCGAAAATCCTGTTCACCCTTTCCGTCTGACCATCGATTTGGGGGTGATAGGCCGTGCTCAAACATAACTGTGTGCCTACAGCTTCTTGCAGACTCCGCCAAAACTCGCTTGTGAAGATAGGATCTCTGTCGCTAATAATGCTGGAAGATATTCCATGGAGTCGAACTATCTCCTTAAGATAAAGAGATGCTAGAGACGAGGCAGTCCTTCTACTCTTGACAGGTAAAAAGTGTGCGCTTTTAGTAAGCCTATCCACTATTACCCAAATGCTAGTGTTACCTCTTCTAGACCTAGTCAGCCCATCAATGAAGTCCATTGAAATGCTATCCCACTTCCACTGTGGGACATCTAGAGGATGGAGCAGACCGCCAGGCTTCTTCTGCTCCGCCTTGACTTGTTGGCAAATCATGCACTTAGAAACAAAATCTGCCACGTCCTTCTTCATGCCACTCCAAAAGAAAACTCTCTTTAAGTCCTTGTACATTTTGTCCCCGCCTGGATGTATTGTCATCTTGGAATAATGTGCCTCCTCAAGAACTTTCTTCACCAACTCCTTTGCCTGTGGGACGCATAGTCTTCCATCCCGTCTTAACCACCCTTTGTCGTCGATGGTGTATCTATCGAGGTGACTAGAAGTCTCACCCCTAACGAGCTTATCAACCACTTCTACAAGCTGAGGGTCTTCTCGTTGTATGGTCCCTATTGAGTCTAAGAGAGTGGGCTGCACTTCTAGTGATGGTAATAGACCGGGTACAAAATCAGAGGAGGGCCTAAAGTCAAAACTGGTTATAAACTCTAGGCTTCGCCTTTCAACAAATAGCGGGCTCAACGTTAGCTTCTTTCTACTCAAGGCATCTGCAACTACATTGCCCTTGCCAGGAGTGTAGGAAATCTCGAAATCATACGAGGCAAGAAACTCCATCCACCTTTGTTGCCTTAAGTTAAGGTCCTTCTGCGAGAAGAGATACTTCAAAGATTTATGGTCAGTATACAGTTCAAATTTCTCACCTAGGAGATAGTGGTGCCAAGACTTTAGCGCAAAGACGATGGCGGCAAACTCAAGGTCGTGGGTTGGGTAGTTCCTTTCATGAACTTTCAACTGTCTTCCGCCATAAGCTACTACCCTTTCTTCTTGCATTAGGACAGCGCCTAGTCCTGTCCCGCATGCATCCGTGTATACTGTAAACATATTGCTTCCATCCGACAAGGTCAGAACTAGGGCTGTTGTAAGAGCCCTTTTTAAGCGTTGGAAATCAAACTTGCAATCCAAATCCCAAGAGAAAACTAGATTCTTCTTTGTTAGCCTTGTAAGAGGAGTTGAGATTTTTGCAAAATCTCTGATGAACTTCCAATAAAAGCCTGCGAGCCCGAGGAAGCTTCGGACCTTGGTTGAATTCCTTGGTGCCTTCCAATCTTGCACCGCTACTACTTTTGCGGGGTCTACAGTTAACCCCTCTTTGGACACTATATGCCCAAGAAATCTCACTTCTTCTCTCTAAAAGTGGCACTTGGAAATTTAGCTTTTAACTGATGTGTTCTAAGAGTCTCCATGATTGCCTTTAGGTGCCGAGCATGCTCTTCCTCATTTTTTGAGAAGATCAAAATATCGTCTACGAAGACCACCACGAATTTATTGAGGAAATCTTTGAACACCCTACTCATTAGGTCCACGAAGTAAGCGGGTGCGTTTGTCAAGCCAAAAGGCATGACAAGCCACTCAAAGAATCCGTCTGGGGTTCTGAAAGCTGTCTTATCGATGCTATCATCAGCTACCCTTAGCTGATGAAATCCGATCGCCAAATAAAGTTGGGAGAAAACCGATGCTCCTACAAGCTGGTCAAACAGATCGTCAATTCTGGGAAGAGGGTGCCTATTCTTTTTAGTTAGCTTGTTTAGCTCCCTATAGTCAACACATAGACGGAGTGAACCATCCGCCTTTGTAGCGAACACCACTGGAGCGCCCCATTCTGAAATGCTCCGCCTAATGAACCCCTATTCTAAAAGCTCTTTAATCTACTTACTGAGCTCTTTCCTTTCCCTAGGAGCAATGTGCCTAACAGGCAAAGCAATGGGCTTCGCATTGTCAACAAGATAGATGCGGAAGTCTATTTCCCGTTCTGGAGGTAAGCCCTTCACCTCATCAAAGACATCCGAATATTCTCAGACCAACTTAACTGACTGCAAATTCTCAATAGAAGCGTCAAGCGATTCAAGATAACTAAGCATAACCACATTCGAGGGATTACAAGTAATTTCCAGAGTGTTACCGAGTTGGGTTAAGAGCCTAACCACTCTTTTCTCACAATCAAGGATGGCACCATTACTGGATAGCCAGTCCATGCCCAAAATCAATCCATACCCCGAGAAGCCCAAAACAAAGGTACTACATCTAAATTCTACACTTAGCATAGAGATTTTCAAATTCATACAGATCATTGACAAATAAGTTGGGCCTCCAATTGGATTGGAGACAACCAAGGGATCCTCTACCATACTAGTTTCTAGGTGCAGAGATTCTACTAAAGCATATGAAATAAAGGAGTGTGATGCACCAGAATCTAATAAAGTGTGAACTGGGTGATCATAAAGATAAACTACACTTTCTACAGAAGTATTTCTACCTCGCTGTTGCAGAGGAGGTGCCTCCAGTGCATGAACTTGTCCACTCGAAGTGGATGCAGCTTTCTGCGCCCGCCCTCGCCTCTTACGGCAGTCCTTAGCTATGTGTCTTGTTTCTCCACAATGAAAGCAACCACCATTCATCTTTTCCTTCTTCTTCCTGCAGTCTTTCACCACATGTCCAACCACACCACAGAAATTACACTTTCTTGTTTCGCGAGCTTTGTTGTTTTTCCCGCCCTTCTTAAAGTCTGTTTTCTTAGGCTGTAAAGCTTCTTTCTTTCCCTGAGACCCTTCCGCCTTTGTCTCCTTCTTGCCTTTATCCTCCTCATGTAGTAACGCCATCTGTACCAGCCTTTCATATGTAGCTCCCATAGGTATATGGGTCATGGTCAGGCTATGAAGCGGCTCATTCAGTCCCTTGACAAAGCGGAGAGCCTTCTTGTGTTGGGTGTTGAGTAGGTCCAGTCCGAACCTAGCCAGCTGATCAAACTGGTTGACTACTCTTTGACGGTCATATTTCCTTGCTTAAGGGATATGAACCTCTCCATTTGAAGACTTCTCTCAGCTTCTGAAAGGAACTTCAGCTCAAATCTAAATCTGAAATCTTCCCACGGTTCTACTGGTCTTTCTGCATTGGTGACTTCCCACCAGTAGGAAGCCTCTCCTTTGAGCAACCACACTGTCAGTCTTACCTTCTGCCTGTCTTCTACCTCGAAGATAACGAAATGATCTTTGGTCTCTTTCAGCCAGTTCCTGGCTGCTACGAAGGACTCGGTTCCATGAAAGTCTTTCCCACCCATAGCTTTCAAATCTCTACAAGTCTTGGCAAAAGAATTTCCTCTCGGAGGAGGAGGAGGAGGAGGGGGGATTTCAGCAACTGGGGGAGGATGAGGAGGAGGAATTGCTGCAGCTGGGGGAGGAAGATTCGCTGGGCCTGCCTCATTGGCCCTAGCTTCCAAGTACCTTCTAAACCAACCAGGTACTGTCACACCTTCTGGAAGGTTAAATTCTCCCGACATGCTGAAACGAAAAAGGAAAGATTCAAAACGAAGGATAGATAATTCACATGGCTTTGGGGGATTATGCCTTTCTAAAACTATAAAACAATTCTTTTTTCTTGAAAAATGCTTATTTAAATTTTAATTTGAATATAGTTTCAAAAACTTTTTATCTGCTCTGGTAAACCTATGCTTTGATACCAAGTGAAACACCCCACCTCCGTTAAGGTCACTCACAAAGGGAATGCCTTAATTTTGGTGGAGGTTTATAAGTAAAAGACACAGATAAAACACAAGACAGATATAAACACATATAAATAAGCAACAGAAAAACCAACAGACTTTTATTATCATAAATACGTGTTCATACAGAACTTTTCCAACATTGTCTCAAAACAAACTTCCAATTATTACAACCATAACACTGTCTTGATTTTAAAAGTTAAAGAAGCATGAAACAAAAATAAAGCTGCATAATCCCCATAAATGATATCCAAAGGCATGGTCCAAATGAAAGAAATCCAAGCAATACATTCTCTCTCTTCAAGCTGGATGAAAAACTGACTAAGCTGCGGTGTTTCCTCCTTGTGGACCTTGGGGGGGGTGGGGGGGCGGAAGAAAAGAAGACGAAAGGAAAATGGGTCAGACATAAGTCTGGTAAGTCTAGCTATATTCCTAGGATGTTAATAATAAAAATATCATGATTTGCATAAAGTGAGAACATGACTATATCAGGATAATAGACTATCCTACAACTAGATAAGGTGTCCTAAAACGAACATCCCTTCGCACCCTATTTTAAATCTCTATCTCTGCACCTACTAATTCTTATACTAACAGGCACCCCGTGATTGTGGTGAAGTGATCCCTTTCTCTTTCTTTAAAAGATCGCCTCCTACTCGTATATTCACATGTGTCCTACGGCCCTATATGGTAGATATCTATGCTGGTCCCACCATGGGGTGTATCAAGTCCCATGGTGGCGGCCCCGACACAATTCTAGCATGCATAGGGTATACTACTGATGCTCCAGTGCCCTGACTTGTCTGCTCCAGAGTGTGTGCACGCCCGCACTCTGTTAGAACCCACACTGTGCACCAACCGCCGTCGCTTTTGACCGCTTACAATCAGCCCAGTAATCGTGCCCCACCCTGCTAGTTCAGGGTACCATGATACCTAATTGGGTTACTGCTGAAACGGGTCCTCGTTACTAGGTTTTCTAGTCAAACATGTTAAGTGGTTAAGTGTCTGAATGAACCTATCCCCCACCCATCCAAATTATTTAACATGTTGAATTTGGTTAAGTATTTATTAAATAAACTTAACCCTATCAGTCCTAACTCAGCTCTAATTGTCTTATTAGAGTACCAACCTCTCAGATTAGATAGATATTGTTGTGGCTGCCTGTATGCCGGTTGGGTCCGGGCAGTCTTACGCCACAACTCAGTTTAACCTCGGGTCTTTATTGGGCCCCATGCCTTAACCTCTCACATTAGATAGCTATTGTTGTAACAACTGGACAGCCGGGCGGGTCCAGGCAGGTTTACGTCACAAGTCAATCCAACCTCGGGTTAAGCGCGTTCGTATTTTCTAATTTACATTTTAATTGTGTAAATTATTCAAATTCAAATTACTGTCACATTCATTTCCAATTAATCTCATTAATTAAGGTAATTAATGCCTTTTTATGCCATAAATTACTTATGTGATTAATGACCAATATGTAAATTAGAAAATATTCAAATTACTGTCACATTCATTTCCAATTAATCTCATTATTTAAGGTAATTAATGCCTTTTTATGCCATAAATCACTTATGTGATTAATGACCAATTTATGGCAAGTTTTCCTAAAATTATCATTTTAACCCAACGTTACCCCGTCCAATATTAGGCTAACCATCTCAGCCTAATTTACGTTCACATGATTTTTGGTGTAAAGTATTATCTAAAAATTTAGCCTAATTTAATATACGTAAATTGGCATAAATTAGCATAAACATGACAAGGGTATAACTTTGGTATTGATGGCATAATCAATATGAACATAATAGGGTGTACTTGCAAAATAACTAAGATGAACATTTTAGGGGTGAACTTGCAAAATAACTAACATGAACATTTTAATGTCATAGGTACAAACTTGCAAAAAGACTAACATAAATATTATAATGTCATAGGTAAGAACTTGCACTTATAGGCTAACTCAACATATAAGTGTTTTTAACATAGGCCATATTAACAACATACATGAGAATTAGCAATATGAACTAATCCATATACATATGTTAATTTGCAACATAGGCAAATCAACATACGTATATGTGAGTTAGCAACATAGGCAAATCAACATACACATGTGTTAATTAGTAACATAGATTTAAACATACTTGCAAATTAATCCCAACATATGATAAGTGTGAACATGACATAAGTTTTGCATAAACATGAACATATAGATTTGACAATTGATCGCATAACTTCACTACATAAACTTGCATAATAAACTACACAATTCTCATAAGATGTTGCAATCCAAGTCCATGCTTATACAAATAATCTAATCCAATAATCCCAAATTTAACATGATAATAGAATCAAGTCACTGGCATAGATTAATATTATAAAACATAATAAACATCATACTTAATAATTCTCAATTCAACATGATAATAGAATCAAATCACAAACGTATATTAATAACATAACGAGTATCGTACTATTATCATTTCATCGCAACACATGATATTCATATTAATTCGCGTTCTAAAAATGTAGCTAAACTTACAATCGTAGACGGTCTTGTTTTCTGAGTTCTGAAATTCTGAATTTGCAAAGCTTTCCTTTGGGAAGACGTTGCTTTGATTCTAATTTGTTGTTGCTTTTTAATCTTTTAGTTTGTATTCGCTATGTTGTTCGTCTCTTTCAAGTGGAAGCTCCCTCTAGTTTCAGCAGACAGCATGGTGGTTCCAATTCTTATTCTCTTTTTTTTGTGAATTTTTAGTTTGAGACCTAAGGTCTTTTTATAGAGTTGCAAGTTAATTTGAGCCTTCGATGAAGCTAGGGTTAACCAGATCTGTCCGTTGTAAAGAGAAGCCAATTATGTTCACCATTTCTTTCTTAATGTACATTTACTATTATTTGTCAATCCATATAAATACGTACGCATTAAATAAATCTCCCCTTTACACATTTATTATTATTTTTGTATGCACATTAGATACATCTCCCCTTTACACATTTATTATTATTCTTGTATGCACATTAGATACATCTCCCCTTTACACATTTATTATTAATTTTGTATGCACATTAGATACTTCTCCCCTTTACACATTTATTTTTGTATTAGCAACTTTAGTGTTAACAGAAATACGGGGTGTTACACTTTGCATATGTGTGGATATTCATGATATTTTTCCTCATTTCTTATTTATCGAAATGTATACATGATGCAGCAGAGGTAGTTGAGCCGAACATGCGTGAGGAAGTAAAGGTAGAACGGGAGGCGACAATTAGACAAGTTCCTACCTGTATACTTGGATCAGAGGCTAAGAAACTACGCAACAGAGAGGCTAGGTTAATACAAGTGCAATGGGGAGAAGACAACGAGGATGCGACTTAGGAGACTGAAGACAAAAATCATGCTTCATACCCTTTCCTTTTTGGGAATATGTTCTTAACTTCTTTTTTTCCAAAGCTTTTATTCGCAATTGTTTCTATCATTCGTCTGTATCCTACCGAACGAATTTTCGACCTTTAAGTAGGGAACCCATGAATGTAAACATGTGTTTAAGACATGTTATGTTTGATGGATGCAAGTGGATGCAAGTGTTTTCTAGTGGTTGCTTGTGGATGCATATACACACATATTAGGCACTAGATCGGCTCAATCACTCTCATACTGCATATGGATGTGTGTGCATTTTTCTTTTCTTTTAATGGATGTATCATCAAGTGGATGTTGCATTTTGTTGAATGATTGTGCACACATATAGAACTTACATGTTATAATAGGATTAGTTGCATACATGTTGGATTGGATTCATGGCACTAACATACATTGCATTAAGGAGGTAGACTGAATCAGTAGACCGACTGATCTTTGCATTATTATTGGGACATATACACACACCTTTGCATATGTTCATATAAGCATTAGAAATCTTTTAAGGACAATGGATGCCAGTGATTGGTGGATGAGTAGATGGATGTGGATGGTAGGATATACATTCTTCTTAACTTGGAGATTTCGAAGATGAAATCCTCTGAGTAAGGGAGAATGTAACACCCCGAAAACTTTACACATTTTAACTACATTATATAAGAATTAAGTAAAACTGACTATATCATTGTGTTCGTCTCGAAATTTTGGTCAAGGTAGATATTTGGTTTGCGTAATGCGGACACCGTATGAAGAAGTTATTAAGCCTTGAAGTTTGTATGCATATAAGAAAAATATACTGATATATAAAAATTAAATAAATAAATATTCGAAAATATTCAAAACGACAAAGCGGGAAGCCCAAACGCCGAACCAACAATTTTGGGGTATCGACCCGAGACCCGCTGGGTCGACACCGGTGTCGACTCAAGGAGTATGGGTTAACCTATGGGTCGACCCCTGGGTCGAATTGGCTGAATGTTTCTAGACACATGCAGTGTCCAGATTCAGTGTGCAATGGCTACATAAAGGACTCTAAACCTAGGTTTTATTCATTGGAAAAATAATGATGACGGCGAGGCTCTGCTGCAACTTCAATTAAATAACATGTTCTTCTCCAAAATCAAGTTTAAAAAAAAAAAAGATTCAACCGTTTCAACTATAGATCTGAGATTCAACACCAATAATTTCTTTTCTACCTTATAAAATCTAAACACAGTGAGTTGGTTACTTTTAGATTTAAATGATTATAAGTAAATGAGATATGACTGTGATTTGGATACATGCCTGTGATTGAATCAATCATAATTTGTGAATTTATAATATTCTATGACTTAGATCTAAATCTTTATCATATCCGATCTATTGGGACTTTTGAATCTATGACACAGCTATGATGTGGATCTTGAATTACTATCATGCTAGATCTACCTTTTTAGATCTAATTCGCTTGTGGTTAATTTATCATGTCATGCTAGATCTACCTTTTTAGATCTAATTCGCTTGTGGTTAATTTGTCATGTCACAATGGTGGATCTTGAATTATTATCATGCTAAATCTATCTTTTTAGATCTAATTCGCTTGTGGTTAATGTTAGGGACGGCGGAATGGACCGTTCAGGCAAAGCAAACACTAGAGGGGGAGTGAATAGTGTGTGTAAGAATTTAAACAAAGATAAAAAATAGAGAGAACTATGGGATGAATCAAACACCACAAACACAATCATAGACACAGATTCAAACACAGATGCAAAATAAACAGGAATAAAAGTGTAGAAAAGGAAAGAACACACCAGATTTTACACTGTTTCAGATCACTCCTACATCTTGTCCCGCACAACGTTGGATTGTGCAGAGTTTTATTACTATTTTCAAATAGCCAAATACAACCTCCTTGATTTCATGGCTCAACATGGAGACATCGACTCCTATCCCTTTATTCACGGCTCAACAAGGGTACACCGACTCCTATTCCTTGATTTCACGACTTCAATGATACACCGATTACTCTTTGACTTACAAACAGAACCCAAGCTATTACAAAACAGCCCTATAACTCTTCAATAGAACTTGATTCAGAGAGTAGAGGGTGTAGAGAGAAGGAGTTTGATCAAATCAGAAGTGAATTCGGTAGAGTATAAGTGTAAAACCATAAAAATGATTAAGAATAATGGTAGGATAAAAGAGGATGAAGATGGAGAAGAAGAGATGTCAAAAAATTCGGTTTTAACCTCTTTTTATAGAGTATGAAGGGTTGCAATGGTTCTGAAGCGTTTCAAATAGTGAAAAGACATTTTCCTTCAAAATTAGAAAATATCCGTTAAATGTCGACATACATATTTCGCTATGTCAACATAGTCATGCGTAATTTTGATTTTCAGAGCATTTTTCAAGTATTTGGATATAAAATTAATTCTGAAAATTCTTAAGTAAAATTATAATGTTGTAAATCAATATTATATGATAGAAAAACATATGAAAACATATTTTAAAACTATATAAATATATTTATAAAATTACAAGGTTTTAAACTATATAAAATATAAATATAGTATATGTAAAAACTTAAGTTTGAAAAATAAAGAAAAATAATAATAGAAACAAATATAAAAAAATGGAGAGGATTGAGAATGAAATAAAAAAAACAAAATAGAGAGGATTGAGAAAAGGATTGAAAAATTAGAATTTGAATTTGGATTTGAACTTGGAGTGCTATTTAGAGTTTTACAAAATCTAGACTGCATAATTATATTAATCTTGAACTCTTGAAATCTTGATTACTCATGAGTCTTGAATCTACTCTGAATTTTGAATCTCTAAAAGCTCTTAAAATGTACAGTCTTTAGTATTAATTCCTATATACAAATCCTGCATATGTGTGTGTATATATATATATATATATTCTAGATAAATATATTAGTATATATTTTATAATCAATGATAATCGAAATAAGGTTGTTGTCATCAAAACTCCATTCTCTAACAATCTTCCCCTTTTTGATGATGACAACCTTACTTTATAAAATATCATACCTGTATATACCTGTTTGATGATGATCCTCTAATACTCCCCCTGTCTATAAAAATTCTATAAAACTATGCCTATATTTTATAATTTCTCCCCCTTTGGCGTTATCAAAAAGAAAGATTAAAGATACTCCCCCTAAGTTAAACAACTGTAGAATCTAAGTAATATTCCTAAAAATACTAAATAGAACTTAAAAAAAACTCCCCCTAAATTTATTAATTAATTCTAAGTAGAACATTCCTAATCTATTTAAACTAAAGAGAATAATACTTAATATGATAATTAAACACAAAACAAATCACGTATCATTATTACATATGTTTGTCAAACCAGTCCAAACTAAACCACACCATATGTCCTAATATTTGCAAGTTCCAATCAATATAGTCTAAATCAAACACACCATATGTTTTTAGAGTAATTAAACAAATCAATCAAATCATACCAAACAACTAAATGTCTCTTGGAACTTCAACCCAACCATCTTCGCCAAAGATAGGATCCTTCTTAATTACTTCCTAATCTTTATCATCTTTGGTTGGTGGATCCTTTGCCAGATTATTTTCTTTATCTCTGATAAGAGAAGAGATTAGCCATTGCATTGCATCAAAGTTCTTTTCTTGTTGTTCGAACACCTTTATTTGACTCAATTCAAGATAACATTGATTTCATAGAATGATAGAGAGAATGTTTTTGAATGAATTGAGAGTTTCTTCTAGATTTTCACTTAGATTATTGATAGGATTTACCATGGATTTGATGAGAAATGATTAAAGAAGAAGGAGTATCGAAATAATGAAGTTTTTTGGAAGAAATGGACTTAAATAGGATCTGGAATTCATTGGATTTTGAATGGACATGAGTAGTTATTTTAATTTTAAAATTTGAAAAAAAAATTGAAATTTTTTCTATTATATGTCGACATACATGTTTTATTATGTCGACATACTGTAGTATGTTTTTTGAAAATTTTGAAATTTTGAGTTCTTGTAAACTCTTGTAATATTATAATTTATTTTATGATTTTTTAGAAATATAAAGATGAATTAAACATAAATAAAATTCTATTCATTACTTGATAGAAAGCAAATACATCCAACTAAACAAGACACACTTAAATACGAGATTTGAAAGCAAATACAAGGAAATATATATAGATAGAATAAACTAGATGGCCTAGTTTTCGGATGATGATGAAGAAGATGAAATTCCAAGCTTTCTTCCTATCTTGACCATAAATTTGGTCATTTTGGAAAGCGTCTTTTGATTTTTGATGATTTTTGATTGATTTTGAATAATTATGTCTTTGAGGTTACGATTTGAGGTTGGATAATCGAGACTTTCCATAGAAGTCTCTTCTTCTTCGACTTCCATTAGGTCTTGCTCTTATTGCAATCAAACTCGTTTGGCTTCATATGTCTCATAAGGTATGAAAGTGATAGGAAATTGCATGAGATGAATGTTTGATGCGTCAAACACTATCCTAGGGACAAATTCTTCTCCATGAAGATCAACTCCAAAGCATTTGAAAATGCGAGTGAGATAAACACCATAGTAGAGAGTGTTTTCTCTTAAAGATATATCTATGGGCTTAAATTCATTTAGAATCATATCGGCCCAATTGATAAGGTAATTACCCATAATGGCAAAGAGAGGCTTTTGGACTTTAAGAGTTGGATTGTTGTAATTTCCGGAATGGTGAGTGATGGTGTGTTGAAGGAGGAGGTTGACGTTTTGGACGAAAGAAACGATTTTTGAAATCCATTGGAGCACCATCTTCGAAGATATCGTGATAGGTTACCAAATCGGTTTCATCGATAGAGAAAGTTGAGAAATCCATGCGCTCACTTCTACAATTTAGAATTTCTCCTATAAGATCGGCATCGCGAACAATTTGAGTTCCATTGACACTACTCCAAACTTGACTTCCGTTGCCTTGATAAAATCTGCGGTTGAGATTTGCGTGGAACATCTTCACGAGTTTGGGATAACATACTTCGTCATTGTCACGAGAGTCAATTAGACATAAGATTTCGTTGTGTTGGAAGAGAGAGAAGAGATCATAAGATGGAAAGTCGCTAAAGACGGTGAAAGCACATGTGTTAACTTTATCATTTGCTAAATAGTCACCATAGGTTTTAATGGCCTCTTTGTCATTGTAAAGATAACCTTTTATGGTTTTGGTTATCTTCAATTTCTGAGAGGAACTTGAGGAAGCCATTGATATGATAGTGTTGAGAAGGATAGATATGAAGAATGTTATTTTGAGTTGTGAATGAAAGGTAGAAAGGATGGATATATATATATATATAATGAATAAATATGAATTGAATGAATATGAATTGAATAGTCACAACTTTTCAGATTGAAAGGACACCTTTTCAGACCTTGGGAGTTGGTGAAAAGATTGGAGGGAAGTTTGAAAGTTTAAACTTTTGAAATTCGAAAATTAAATTTCAAATCTGTTTGATATGTCGACATGTATATTTCTGTATGTCAACATATAAGGCTTATTTCAAAAGAAAATTGGATTTTCAAGTTTTGAATTATATTAATGATTTATATTTCAGGTTTAACGATTTCGTGAAATACTTCTAATCCTAATGAACATACAAACAATTTATTTTATTAATTTATTGGATATTTAATATTATATTATTGTTTTGAATTTCAAAATTCAAAATTCAAATAGTTTATTAAATTTTAAATTCAAAACAAAGCAACCACTCAACCAAATAAAATTAAAATGTAATTAATGCATACCCGGTTTTTTATCCTTTTCTTTATGATCTTCCGAACTCTGAATTGCTGTAAAACATATATTTGTATTTCTGGTTTCTGGTTCTTCATCACTTGATGACGAATCTATCATCTAACGTTGCTGAATATGCTTTCTTTCTTTTCCTTGACGAATTTGAGTTTTCCAATTGTTGAGTAGATTTATCTGGATATGGACACATTTTCTTTACATTCCCTAGTTTGTTGCAGTTAAAGCACCTTCCATCATTTAAATTTGAATTCGCTTTATTATAACCCTTCCTTCTATATTTTAGGAATCTTCTAAACTGATTTGTCATGAGTGTTGTTTCTTCATCATCTTGACTACTCGAGTCAGAATCATTTGTTATGGATTTCAGTGCAATAGACTTCTTTTTAGTTGATCTATTTTCTTTTCTTTTGTATAATTGAACTTCATATGACATTATATTCCCCAATAGATCTTAAATCTTCATTTCATTGACATCATTGGCTTCTTCTATAGCCAAAGTCTTCTGATACCATTCTTGAGTTAATGAATTTAATATTCTCTGACTTGATCTGCTTCGAAATAAGTTTTTCTAAGTGTCGTAAGAGAATGCAATATCTCCTGAAATCTGTAGTACATATCTGAAATAGACTCATTCTCATTCATTTTAAATAATTCAAATTGATTGACTAGCATGCCAATCTTAGTCCGTTTAATTTTACTAGTTCCTTCATGAGTAACTTGTAAAGTTCTCTAGATTTCATGAGCAGTTTTACATAAGAATACTCTTTTAAAATCATTTCTATTTAATGAAAAAAATAACATATTCATGGCTTTAGAATTTCCCTATGCAACAGCATTTTGTTCATTTGTCCATTGTGCAAATGCAGTTGTGGGTTCAACATATTCATTTTGTGTACTATTCCATGTGTCTAATCCTACAGACTGTAAATAGATTTTCATTCTACATGCCCAGTACAAATAATTACTACCATTAAATAGTGGTGGTGTAACAGTGGATTGACCCTCTATAAAATAACTATTATTGCTACCAGTGTTGGTTTCTATTTTACCAAATTTTCAAAATTCAGATTATGTACTTTTTGAAAGACCTTGCTCCGATACCAATTGTTAGGGACTGCGGAATGGATCGTCGAGGCAAAGCAAACACCAGAAGGGGTGAATAGTATTTGTAAGAATTTAAATAAAACTAAAAACTAAAGAGAACCACGGGATGAATCAAACACCACAAACACAATCACAGACACAGATCCAAACACATATGCAAAATAAACAGAAATAAAAGTGCAGAAAAGGGAAGAACACACCGGATTTTATACTGGTTCGGATCGCTCCTACATCCAGTCTTGCACAATGCTGGATTGTGCAGAGTTTTGTTACTATTTTCCCATAGCCAAATACAACCTCCTTGATTTCATGACTCAACAAGGAGACATCGACTCATATCCCTTGATTCACGGCTCAACAAGGGCACACCGACTCCCATTCCTTGATTTCATGGCTACAAGGATATATTGATTACTCTTTGAATTACAAACAAGGTTTATTTTCAACCCAAGAAATTACAAAACAGCCCTATAACTATTCAATAGCACTTGATTCAGAGAGTAGAGAGTGTAGAGAGAAGAAGTTTGATCAAATCAAAAGTGAATTCGGCAGAGTATAAGTGTAAAAACCATAAAAATGATTAAAAATAATGGTAGGATGAAAGAGGATGAAGATGGAGAAGAAGAGATGCCAAAAAAATCGGTTTTAACCTCTTTTTATAGAGTATGAAGGGTTGTAACGGTTCTGAAGAGTTTCAAATAGTGAAAAGACATTTCCCTTCAAAATTAGAAAAATAGCTGTTATATGTTGACATACTTATTTCGCTATGTCGACATAGTCATGTGTAATTTTCATTTTCAAATCATTTTTCAAGTATTTTGATATAAAATTAATTTTGAAAATTCTTGAGTAAAATTCTAATGTTGTAAATCAATATTATATGACATATGAAAACATACTTTTAAACTATATAAATATATTTATAAAATTATAAGGTTTTAAACTATATAAAATATAAATAAAGTATATATAAAAACTTAAGTTTGAAAAACAACGAAGAATAATAGAAACAAATATAAAAACAAAATAGAGAGGATTGAGAATAAAATAAAATAAATAAAGAGGATTGAGAAAAGAACAGAAAAATTAGAATTAGAATTTGAACCTGGAGTGATATTTAGAGTCTTACAAAATTTAGACTCTATAATTATATTAATCTTGAACTCTTGAAATCTTGAAATCTTAATTACTCATGTGTCTTGAGTCTACTCTGAATTCTGAATCTCTAAAAGCTCTTAAACTGTATAGTCTTCAGTATTAATTCCTGTATACAAATCCTGCATATGTATATGTATATATATTCTAGATAAAGATGTTAGTATATATTTTATAATCAATGATAATCGAAATAAGGTTGTGTCATCAAAACTCCATTCTCCAACATTTAATTTACCATGTTACGATAGATCTACCTTTATAGATCTAATTCGTTTGTGGTTATGTTATCATGTCATGCTAGATCTACCTTTTTAGATCTAATTCGCTTGTGGTTGATCTGTCATGTCACAATTGTGGATCTTAAATTATTATCTTGCTAGATCTATCTTTTTAGATCTAATTTGCATATGGTTGATTTATCATGTCATGCTAGATCTACCTTTATAGATCTAATTCGTTTGTGGTTAATTTATCATGTCATGCTAGATATACCTTTATAGATCTAATTCTCTTGTGGTTAATTTATCGTGTCACATTTGTGGATCTTAAACTTTATCTATCATGTAGTGATTAATTTAGACCTATCGTTAATTGGAAATATGAATCCTTATTCATGCCTATTATTACATCCTTGGTATGTTAGATCTAGTTTTACTATCACGTGCTCACTAGATCTATTTTTATATGTCCACCTTATCACTATGCCAATTACATGTTTATGTCACTTTTGTTAAAATAATCACTATTGCATCTTTCCCTTTTATTATTTATGGCTAGGCTACTTTCTAGCCTAGACATGATGCCAACTATATGCGAATGCATTAGTTAGGGAACGAGGGAAAACATTAGAATTCGCATAACTTGAATGACAAGTATGAATTTGGACATATAATCCATTATGAATATAATTGGGTAAATGGGCATGAACACCTACAAAGACATAGGTATAATTAATTAGTTAATAATTAAAATGCCTAGGATTACAATAATTAGAAAACTGTAATGGCACTTATGACACGAGGTTAGATTGCATTTGTGGTGGAAGTCTGCCCGGAACCGAACGACATATCCAGCAACCGCATATGTTGAATCTAATGTGAGGGTTTAAGTGCACAAATACGAGATGGGCTAAGGTACGAGGCTAAGCCTAACTTGTGGAAGAAGTATGCCCGGACCCGACCGGCATATCCAGCATCCACAAGTTGTAGGCTAATGTGGGAGGTCTAGCCCATTATAACCATAAATGGACTTTGTAATGAATTGGAATACTTAACCTTGATGAATCCATAGGGATTGTATGAACATGTTAACTTGAATAGGGGTTAAGTAAACTTGGTTGAAATAGTGGGTGGATTAAGTAAATCTTGTGGTGGTGGGTAATATTTTTATATATATAGGCCCACAAACTTAACATATTTTATACTTTGGGGTTATGCAACTTTGTTAAGTAAACTTGCTTGGATCAGCGAGGGTAAGTAAATCTTGTGGCGGTGGGTAATGAAACACCACACCTCCGTTAAGGTCACTCACAGAGGGAATGCCTTAACTTTGGTGGAGCATTATAGGTAAAAGATGCAGATAAATTACAAGAAAGACAAATAAAGAAGCGGAAAATAAAGTCATTTTATAAACAACTTAATTCAGTCAAACTTTTACAACAATTTCCTCAATCATACTTAAATGTAATACATAGAACTTCTGTCTTGATTTAAAAACTTCCAAGAATAAAAGAAGCATAAAAACAATGATATTCTCCGATAAAGCATGAACCAGCCATAGCAGTGGAAGATAGAGAGTCCAAAGCGATACACCAACTAATCTTCAAGCTTGGAAAGAGAAGAGGTCCAAGTTAGGCTGAGCTATTCCCTTCCTGACTACCTGGGGAGAGGGGAATGGAAGAAAAGAGGCGAAAAACAAACTTGGTCAGACATAAGTCTCTTAAGTCCAGTGATCTTTCAGCATGTAAACAAGATAAAGGATCATGACATGAATAAACCGAAAATAGGACAATACCATAAAAACAAGGTAACTAAAGACAAGATAAGTGCAAGCTGAACTGAATGCGCTTCTACTTTTTCTTTGCTTCGCTACTACTATGTTAATCTGATTTCTATATTTATCTATGCACCACATAACTAGTGTCCCAACTCTCGATCTTGCTAGATTCCGTCTATTATCTAGATCTAATCTGAGGTTTACTATCGAGCACTTCCTAGATTCAACCAGTGTTTACGCTACCCAGGGCCACTGGGGTTTACGCTACCTATTGAACGCTTCTCGGATTCAGGGTTTACACGACCTAGGTACAACTAGGGATTATGCTACCTATCGAACGATGCCCCCGCAATTATGGTAGCCTTAAGGTATACATCTATTATGAGGATTCGACCTCAACCTGCCTAATTTCCATGAGTATGTTAGATGTACCCTTACTACCCTATCGATCGACTCCCTACTTGTATTAATTTTCCATGTGTCTATGTCAGTCGGCCCTCTCTTACGTGTAGATACTCTGTGCTGGCCCCACCATAAGGTGTGTCAAGCCTTATGATAGCGACCCGACACGATTCAAGATGCACAGTGTATAACTACTGGTACCCAGTGCCTGCTTTTTCCACTCCGAAGTACATGCACGCCCGTAAACCGTCGGAACCTACACTGACGTACCCTCTGCCGCTCTTTTGACCACTTATAATCAGCCCAGTAATCGTGCGCCACCTTGCATAGCTCAGGGTACCGTGATACATCTATGTGGGTTACTGCTGAAATGGGTCCCCATTACTCGGGTTTCCTACTGTTTAAGTTTGTGTGCCTATATATACAATATTGCCCACCTACACGTGATGTACTTAACCCTCCCACTGATTCAAGCATGTCTATTTAATGGTTAAGTTTGTGGGCCTATATGTTCTAATATTACCCACCGACCAGTATGTACTTAACCCTTCCACTGATTCAAGCATGTTTATTTAATGGTTAAGTTTGTGGGTCTATATGTACTAATGTTACCCACTAATCCGATATGTACTTAACCTTTCCACTGATTCAAGCATGTTCATTTTAATAGTTTAGTTTGTGGGTCTATATTACTAATATTACCCACCAACCCGATATGTACTTATCCTTTCCACTGATTCAAGCATGTTCATTTTAATGGTTAAGTTTGTGGGCCTATGTTACAAATATTACCCACCAGTCCCGATATATATTCTTGGTTAAATGTTATCCATTCATTCAAGTTAACTTAACCTGCCCACACATCATGATATATATATATATGTTGGTTAAGTGTTCCTCTTGTGTTACTTAACCCTATCACATATCATGTTTTATATATATATATATATATATATATATATATATATATATATATATATATATATATATATATATAGGTTAAGTGTTCCTCTTGTGTTACTTAACCCTATCACACATCATGTTTTATATATGTATATATATATATAGGTTAAGTGTGTCCTATTAACTTAACCTTACCCACTTGTCTAACTAACATGTTATTACGGTTAAGTGTTCTAAATTTACTTAACCTCACTCACTTGCCTGGTTAACATGTTATTACGGTTAAGTGTTCTAAATTTACTTAATCTCACCCATTTTCCTAGTTAACATGTTATTACGGTTAAGTGTTCTAAATTTACTTAACCTCATCCACTTGTCTAGTTAACATGTTATTACGGTTAAATGTTCGAAATTTACTTAACCTCCACAAATCTTGTCTTGTTAACATGTTAAGTTGGTTAAGTGTTTCCTTAATTACTCAACCTTACTATTCTAGCTTGATTGTTCATGCAAGTGAAACACTCCACCTCCGTTAAGGTCACTCACAAAGGGAATGCCTTAACTTTGATGGAGAGTTGTAGGTACAAGACACAGAAAAATGTATAAGACAGATAAATATAAGTAGTGGAAATCAAACATTTATTGTATACGTGGTTCAATACAAAAGCATTACAGCAAACTGTCTTAAAGTAACTTCCAAAACATTACATCATAATTTATGTCTTGATTATTTAAGAAAGAAGCATAAACCATAAATAAAACTGCATAAATCCCCAAGTGTAGTGTCCAAAAGCCATAGCCAAGGTAAGAGAGTCCCAATCATACATCTACTTTCTTGAAGCTTGCAAAGAGTCTGACTAAGCTGGAGTATTCCCTCCCTGCAGACCTGGGGGGGGGGGGGGGGACGGAAGAAAAGAGGACGAAAGAAAATGGGTTAGACAATAAGTTTGGTCAATTCATTGATTACTAGTATTTAAACAAGGAAAGTGATCATGACAGTAATAACGGAACATAGGCCAATACCCTAATATAAGATAAGATGAACATGTGATCACACCCATTACTATAGTCACTTCACCTACTAACCATTGGTACAACCAGCCCCACGTGTTCATAACGAATGATCCCCTTAATGATTGGCTCCTACTCGCTTGCATTCATATCCTGTGTCATTCAGCCCCGCTTGACTGTAGATACCTATGCTGGTCCCACCATGGGGTGTGTAATAACCCGGAAATGCGGGCCAGTTTAAAATTTTTATTTTGGCAATTTTAACGAATTTTGAATATTTAAAATGAATTATTTTAAATAATATCAACGAGAAATTTATTTTGAAATGAATTCGACGTATATATTTATATACGTCGTCGTTAGAATATAAACAATTATTTATAATTATAAAAGGAATTGAAAATGGCGCGGTAGTTCGATAATTCGATTTCAAACTTCCATTGAACATACCGGGTGCAAAATAAACCGGATTTTAGTGAAACCAAAAATATTTGAATCTAATCGATAATATCTTTCCAACGAATCCGAAAAATCAAAATTTCATAGCGGGGATCAAAAGATATGTCCAGTGGAAAATTATGAATAGTCGCTATGGAATTCAGGCCCTTAAAAATGGAATCAGCTTACGATACATATCCCATTGTGTTCGGAATGGGGGTAATTAGCTATGGACGATAGGCGGTGGGTCTCGTTTTGAGTTCGAAAAATAAAGGTTACTTTTTGAAATTAATTAAATAAACAAAAAAATATATAAAACCCCTATACCTACCCTTCTCTCTCCTCATTCAGAAAGAAATTAAAAAAAAAACTGCTGGAACCCGAAACCCGCCTCTGCCCTAGCCACGCTCTGCCATCCATCACCTCCCGCCGCCGCAGACGTCGGAGCCCCCCCTTTGCTACGCCTGCCGTCGGCGATGCCCCCCTGGCGTCCTCCCTCTTCCTCTTCTCCTTCCCGCATCGACCCTCCTCCCTTCTGCCATGAAAGCCGTCACGTCCCCCCCCAGGGCTCCGCCCTCCGATCCGCCTCCGACCAACCTCCCTTCAGCCTCGCCCCCCTCTACTCTGAAATACGCACCCAAATCGAGCTCCCCACAGCTCTGGACCGCACCGAACAACCTCCGCCTGCCACCTCTGCACTCCGGCTCGCATCGCCTTCCCCTCTTCTCTTGCTTCCTCTGATTTGCAGCCCTCCCTTTTTCGAACAAAAATGAGGTGCGGTTTTATATTTATTTACTCCTGTTTTACTTTAATTTCAGTTTTAAACGTATTTAGAGTCAACAAAAATGTGGTCTTTATGAGGTTAAAGAGATGATTTTTTTTAGACGAGTAAAGTCATGATTTTCAGACTATGAAAGGTTAAATTTTAATTATATGAAAGGTTAAATTTTATTAATATAGAACAGTTAAGAATATAATTTTTATATGATCGAAAGAATAAAAATATAATTTTTATATGATAGAAAGAATAAAAATATAATTTTTATATAGGTAAGATAGTAAAAATATCATCTTTATATATGTAACGAAATAAAAATCTGATTTTTATTATATATATATTGAAGTGAAAATGTGATTTTTATAGTGATGAAATGAAAAGGGCGAAATCTTTATAAATGAAAAGGCAAAATCTTTATGTAGAGAATAGCGTGGTAAAAATAGAATTTTTATCTATATAGTAGTGATGTAAAAATAGAATTTTTATCCATATGGAGTAATTATAAAAATATGATTTTTATATACATAGCAAGAATATAAAATTGTGATTTTTATATATGTAGTGGCTACGGGCAACGAAAGTGACAAAAGGCGAGAACAGCGATGACTTCTGCATAAGAAGAGTCGAGATGATTGGATTAGCTAGTTGGTGAGAATTTCTCACTCTTCAATCTCTTTTTCTACTTATATATATATACTAGGATGCAGATGGTGTTTAGTAGCACCCGACACCCGTCATCCACAGACCATGGATGGCTTGTTTGTTTGATTGATGTGTTGTGAAAATTGTTTGTGATGTTGATGTGAAATAGATAATAAAATATATTCATAGGTTGAATAAATTAATTTGGTCGTTAAAAATATAATTTTTAACGTGAATGTGAATAAATAGATATTCATTTACAAACCGGACGGTTTGTTTATGTACACCCATTTTAAGGACATTGATTGGGACGATAAATTTTACACATCGCCCAACTGCACAAATAAAAATCTGTGTTTGTTGATTTGAAACCCCACACGGGTATTGGGATACAATACGACATACACTGATCCCAGTAATTAGTTATATGTCGATCGATTGATTGACAAGCTGTTATAAGCGTTAGATATCTATATTTGATGCTTATACAGTGTAGTGCACTTTGGATGATGGTTGATTATGTATCGTTGCTATTGTATACATGTGTTGTATGGAATCCATATAGTTAACGCTATATGGTAATTGATTGGGCCTCATTCCAATTTAGAAAATAAAGAATATTATAAAGTAAAGGTTCATGTGTTGAAAGTACTCATCCGTTGAGATTAGTCATGTGTTGAACGAAATATTTTAAAAATAAAATTTACATTTTTATCATTATAAAGTAAAAGTTCATGTGTTATCAGTACTCATCCATTGAGATTAGTCATGTGTTGAACGAAATATTTTAACAATAAAATTTACATCTTTATCATTATAAAGTAAAGGTTCATGTGTTGACCGTACTCATCCGTTGAGATTAGTCATGTGTTGAACGAAATATTTTAACAATAAAATTTACATCTTTATCATTATAAAATAAAGGTTCATGTGTTGACCGTACTCATCCGTTGAGATTAGTCATGTGTTGAACAAAATATTTTAACAATAAAATTCATATCTTTATCATATATAAAATTAGAAACTAACTGGAAAATAGATAGGATGAGTGGTCTCCAGTATATTGACCTGATGTTGGTTTCGGCCTTCGGGGTTAATATTCAGGGAATCATTCTCTTACTAATTTACGGTTGGAGTCTGATTTGAAATCAAACGATAGATACCATAATTGTTATAAATATATTAAATAACAAAAATAGACACACGTGGACAGTACTCATTCGTTGAGATTAGTCATGTGTTGACAAAAATATAGATTCATTTGTTGAATAGAATAACGAAGTTATTGAAATATATAAAGCCGTGTTGATTAGAGATGCGCTATTTTGACGCGAATGATATTTATATCGATTATATTCGTTTTATAATGAATATTGAAAAGAGATTTAAAAATCGAATATTTAGAAAATGAAAAACGAATTGAATAGAAAACAAATTGAATTTGAATTGAATAGAAAACGAATTTAATTTGAATTGAATAGAAAACGAATTTGATTTGAATAGAAAACGAATTGAATTTGAATTGAATAGAAAACAAATTTGATTTGATTTGAATAGAAAAAAAATTGAATAGAAAACGAATTTAATTTGAATTGAATTGAAATGAATTTTAAAACGAATTTATAAGGAAAAATTCATTTTTGATTTGAATTGGAAATGGAAGTTGAAATGTTTTTGAAACGAATTTAAAACTATTTATAAAATTCGTTTTAAATAGAAATCGACGAAATATATATAATATATATAATGGCCTGAATAGAACGCGCCGCGCCGCGGCAGTTCGTAAATTTCGACCATTGACTTCGAACGGACATTACGGGAGATCCGACCGTCGGATTCTCCTAAAACCAGAACCGTTGGGTTCGTATCGAAAAGATCTTTCTAACGAATATTAGAAATTTGAAATCTAACGGTTGGATTTGGAGATACGTCCAAATCAAATTTGGAAAAGGTCGTTGTAAGTGCAGTTCGATGGCCATTGGTGGAAATCGACTGTACGGGCCTTGATAAAATTATTAAAAATAGTAATAATTTGTGTAAAATCATAAGAAATGAATTGGGAAAAATTGGGATGAAAAACACCATATTTGAAAAGATGAAAATAGATTTTTATCGAAATGAACTAGTTTTGAACTAAAATTAAAACCCATTTATTTTTAAATAAATAAATTGGATTTGAAATGGGTTGTAAATAGAATTTATTTGTGGGTTTATCGTGAAGGGTGTCTTAAATGACACTTGTTCTTTAACCCGATAATAAATAGAATGTGATTTGGGTTTGTCGTGAACTGTGTTTTAAATGACACTAGTTCTTTAACCCAGTAAAAGGAGTTTTGAATCTGCAATTAGATTGAAATGTGAATTGATAATCTAAATTATCAAATTTAGAAAGTGAGCGAGAATGGAGTATCACCAGTTTTGCTCCAAAACGATAGTCAAATCTTTAATTAGATTTGAACGTGGAATGGTAATTAATTTTACTGATAACACCGTGGTATTAAATATGGAGTATCACCAGTTATGCTCCAAAACGATAGTCAAATCTTTAATTAGATTTGAACGTGGAATGGTAATTAATTTTACCGATAACACCGTGGTATTAAATATGGAGTATTACCAGTTTTGCTTCATGGGATGAATAGGTTGGGATTGGGAAATAAAATAAATAATTACTTCGGTATGGTTCGCTAATCCCGACTAGTTTGGAAAACCATAACTTGGTTTGAAATGACATCCAAAGGAAGATTAAAGAATAAATTCAAAGAATTTATCTTGGATAAAATTAATGGGAACCTTTTCCTAAGAATTGAAATTTAGAAACTAGCTGTAAGTTAGTTAAGAAGAATGGTTTCCTGGGTATTGATCTGATGTTGGTTTCGGCCTTCGGGATTAATATTTGGGGAATTGCTCTCTTACTGATTTACGGTTAGTGACTAATGAATTGGAATGAGGCGTATGTTGTGTTTATGTAACATTTGTTTATTATATACGCGGTTCATTCAGAAAGGCCGGGGTTATACCCATTCTGAATAACCGATTCGACGATATGTCGAAGATGAAGACGGTGGTTGAAGACCGGAAGTCTTCACATCGTTTGGGTGATTACTGATGATCTTGATTGGGCTGTACACGCAAGATGAGGGAATCAGTTGGTGGTCGTCCAGACGTACTTGGAGATCGATGGATATGCGAGGAAAGTGCCTCCGATTTCGTTCAGACCCAGAACGAACTTGTAAATGGATTGTATGTCTGACATTGGATTTTATTCTGTGTTGATTGATTTCTATTAAATATATATCTGTTTGGCAGCGGAGAATTTATTCTCTTGCTTAACGCCCTTCTCTGAGACGTACGAGCTTAGAGGTTATATATCGATAGATATCAATCGCATGGCATGAATTGCCTGTGTGACACGCTGAGTTGCATGGATCAAGGCTTCTGTTGAAAAGCAAAGTCTTGTGGTTGATGATCAAAGCACGGCCTACGTGGCAGCTTTGTGTATAGCGTGGATTCGCGAGCCTCACACCTCGGTATGAGTCAAAAACGGGATGAGGACCCAAGGAGTGCACGACGTTTCTTTCTAGCTATAGGTGGTGTCAGTGACCTACCAGCCCTGACATTTATATACTTTTCACCTTTGTGGTTTGGATGCGAGGCGCCTCGATTATAGGTCCTATAGGGCCGGGAAACGTGTGTTCAGGAATAACTAATCCTCAAACGTAAGAGAGGACCAGTCTTGGAGGATCCCAGGGGTTACCCAGAGCGTGTAGTCCCGAGGCATTTGCTAGAGTGTCTCGAAGCGGAGAGGAGCTTGCCCCTTGCCTCGACTCATGACGGAAATCCAATTTCCAATACGTGTATTTCGGTTTTATTTGTAGAGCCTAGTATGGCGACATAGTGGGATGGGGCACTTATGCCTTTATGATTGAAATTGTTTTGACACTATACACTTATTATAGTATCAAATGATTTGTTTTAAACATACCAAGCATGTTTGGCTATTATAAGGGAAAACCCTATCCTTCAGCTTGCGTTGCATTGTGTGATGGGACCTGGGTCTTATAATAGCTTCATTTTTCGAAAAAGCATTGCGTTGTCTTTTCTATGCACTGGTATTCTTGGGAGGAAACCTGTTCCGTGTTATACGGCGTGGTCCCTTGAATTACTCTATTTTAAAGTAAAGTTTTAAATAACTATTTTAGTTCTCACGCCAGTCACATGACTGACCTGGAGTTTATTGTTTTAACCTAAACTCTGGGTGCCCTTATTTTCGACACGGGCAGCTAGTAGTTTTGGTTTTGCAGATTTATATACACAGGATCCTGATTTACAGCTGGAACGATGCTCAGAAAGCTCTGTATCCGTGTATCACTTTCAGTTGTGTTTTATATTATTTTTCCGCTGCCATGTAATTTATTGTAATCTCTGATATTTATCGAATGTAATTTATTCAGTTATACTCTGTATATTTTTGTATCTGATGGAATTGTTGTAATAATAATGAAATGTTCTTCTGTTTGCGTTCTATTTTGTCTTGTACTCAACGCCATCCGTGCTTTCCTTCACGGGGAAGTTCGGGTCGTGTCAGGGTGTATCAGTCCCTCTGGTGGCAACCCGACACGATTCAAGATGCATAGTGTATACTACTGATGCCCAGTGCCTGCTTTTTCCACTCCGGAGTACGTGCATGCCCGTACTCCGTCGGAACCTACACTGACGCACCAACCGCCGACGTTTTGACCGCTTATAATCAGCCCAGTAATCGTGCCTCACCCTGCCTAGTTCAGGGTACCATGGTACATCTATGTGGGTTACTGCTGAAATGGGTCCCCGTTACTAGGGTTTTCTAATCAACATGTTTATTTGGTTAAGTGTCCAAGTTTAACTAACCCCACCCATCAGTTTAGTTAACATGTTGAATCGGTTAAGTGTTTCCCTAATTGACTTAACCCTACCAATCTTGAATTAGCTTTAATTTATTCATTAAAGCACCAACCACTCACATTAGACAGGTCTTGTTGTGGTCACTGGATGTGCCGGTCGGTTCCTAGCAGTTTTACACCACAACTCAGTCTAACCTCGGGTCCTTTTTGGGCTTGAACCACCCACATTAGACAGGTCTTGTTCTGGTCATTGGATGTGCCAGTCAGTTCCGGGCAGTTTTACACCACAACTCAGTCTAACCTCTGGTTAGGCATATTTGTCTTTTCTAAATTCACATATTTATATATATGTCTAATTTTATATGTAAATTAATCTTAATTTAATCATGTCATAATTATCCTTTTGGTTATGCTCACAATAAATGGTATACCAAATATACCATTTCATGAACAAATCTATGCCATGAAATTTTCGTGTTTTCCCAACGCTACCCCCGTGGTAAGTTCGCATAAATTACATAAAATGTTAGGCTAGTAAATTAGACCAAACCCATAAACAAAAAGGGTAACAAACAAGGGACATGAAATAATCATACAACAACATACTTTTGACTTATCATGTGTAAATTAGCATAGAAACATCACTAATTAAATTAAACAGGTAAGGGTGAACTTGTGAATAAGTTGGATCTAATTATCATGTAAACTTGATATAGGTCCAATATTTAGGTTTAACATATTAACACAATTTTAAACCACAACTTAGCATATTAACTTATGTATGTGAAAACATAAGAAAGCCACTATACACATATTTGAATCTCAACTTAGCATGATAAATTATGTGCGTTAAAATATAAGAGAGCCACTATAAACATATTTAAATCAAAACTTAGCATGATAACTTATGTGTGTTAAAACATAAGAGGGCCACAAATCCAACTTGCAACATAAATAGATTCAACTTAACAAAGTTCTAAATTTACATAAATGTTGATCTAAACATGTAGGCATGCGAATTAGATCATAAACTTGCAAGTAACCACCAAATTATAACATGACATGTTCATCACTAAGTTAGCATAATAAGTTCATCGTCCAATAGATTCCAATAATACCATACAATTCGGTATGTTCATCACCACAACATATGTAGGCATAATCAATCGCAACGGTAATTTTGGATAAATGAGAATCAATCTTCACTTATCTTATACATAAGCATCATTCTATATTCGAGTTACAACATATTATGATTTCATTTAAAAGAACGTTTAAATCTACGTAATAACCAACTTACAAACTAAAAGGAATTCTTGATTTCTGGAATCTGAATTCTGAATGCTCGCCTTTAATGTAGATCGTTGAATTAGATTAGTTTTAAATTTGATTTTGATGTAGGCTTTTATCTTGTCTTTGAATTGAAAGCGCTGACGGCTACTCCAAGTTCTCTATTGATGACATGACAGTTCCAAGATTATTTTTGTGTGATTTTAGGTTGAGCATTAGGTTGTTTATATAGAATTTCAATTTAATTAGAGCGACGGATGAACCTAGAGTTAATCACAACCATTCAGACCATATCAGAACTATCCAGAAACCCTAGTGACTCAGCAGCAGGTCATCAGTCGTCAAAATTCAGATCTGGTCGCGGAGGGGGGGGGGGAGGGAGGGGCAGGTCGACCCCCAAGTCGACCTGTAGGGGGGAGGTCGACACTAGGGTCGACCCCCTGGTCGACCTGGGTCTTGGCCGGGAATTTTCCTGCCTAGCCCGCTTCTGACTTCTATTTTGAATTTTGAACCTGGTTTTGAGTTGTTTGAATTTACTTGAATTTATGAAACTTCTGAAGGCCATAACTTCTTCATACGAGGTCCAATTCACGCAAACTCGGACTCTATCTCAAGCAGAGTTCCGAGACGAACCAATGGCGTAACCCATTTCCCTTAATTCTCACATTTGAAATTAAGTATTGATTAATTCGTTACTATAACATTAACAGAAAATACGGGTTGTTGTAGGTAATATTTACATATATAGGCCCGACAATTTAACCTGTTGTACATGTTGGACTGCTAGGCATACTTAGTTGAAATCCTAGTGGTGGGGATGCAAGCCTAGGGGAGCTTTTATCATCTTGTGTGTGAGACCCATTTCAGTCAGTAACCCATCTGGGTATTAAACAAGTACTCCGAACTAGGTCGGAGTTGGAGCACGATTACTGGGCTGATTATAAGAGATCCAAAACGAAGGGGCGGTGTCAAGAGCGTAGGAAACCAACAGAGTCATGTGTGTGCATGGGTCCGGCTTGCCATGGAAATTAATACGTTATGACATCAGTAGATATGGTTGTGCACATCTTGAAAATGAACGGTTGCCACTTTAGGAATTGATACATCATACTATGGGGCCAGCACAGGGTATCTACGGAGTAGGGAGCCGATCAATTAGGTAGAAGTTAGGGTACATCTAGACTATGGTAAGTTTAGAAATCCATTATTGGGGTTGCATGTGGATTGTATGGGGATAAAACCTCTCACCAGAAGTACGCATAAGTCTACCATTTCATACATGTTGGGGTTCATCTCATTTTGGATATACTAGTAGTAGTGCAAAGTAATATTAAGGAAGCGTATACACCCTATCTCGTTTACCTAGTCATACCTGCCATTCTTGTAGCTATCTCTCTTATCCACTTTATATGCCTGTCATGCTACTTTTATTTATTTACTTGCTAAAAGTAACTGGACTCGTCAGACTTTATATCTGACCCTTTTTGTTTCCACTTCTTTCTTCCGTCCTCCCCCCCCCCCCCCCCAAGGTTATCATGGCGGGAATACTCAGACCTGACCGTGATTTTGCTTACTTTTTTTGGAGCTGCTTTGATGCATGGCTCAAGCTTTTATCCTTGCTATTATGGCTATGCTTTATTTGGGGAATTATGCTTTTTATGTACTCTGATGTTTTAAAGTGCAAGAAGGTAGTTTTTATGATGTAATGTTTTATGTGTATTTGAGACATGTGCTATTTTTGGACCACAATGCTTAAATAAATTTTAAACTCCGCTATTGCTTTTATATCTGTCTTGTAATATTTCTGTTTCCGTTTACCTATAACGCTTCATGAAACTTAATGCATTCCCTTAGTGAGTGATATTAACGGACGTGGGGTGTCACAACATATAAATTTAAATTTAATTAAAACGAACTCGTCACGTCACAGTAGTTCGAAAATTTGGTTTTGAACTTTAAATGATCGTACAGAATGCAATATAAACTAGATTTCAGTAAAACAAGACACGTTAGAACCTGTTTAACAATATCTTACTAATGAATGTAAAAATTGGGATTTTGAGTTATTAATTATAAGTTATGCCCAGATTAAAATTTAATATATTCACATTGAAATATATTAAAATTTAATATTATTTAAACCCTTAATAATGGCCATTTTGCAAACGACCTTCATTTTCGACGAAACCAATTTTGTTGGATCAGGAATGTCGAATTATTGTTAGGTTTAATTTTAAATCGGAATTAGAACTTGAGTGTGATAAATTTAAATGTGTGTTCAATTTTAGTTGTAAACTCAATATGCTAATAAAGAGACCATTTTTCAAATGGTCTCCAAATTCGATGAAATTAATTTTTTTAGAACCATACTTGTAAAACATAGCGAGACTCCAAATTTCATAATTTTTTGAGTCGGTATGTGGTCGTGATAAATTAAAATGTACGTTAAAATTCAATATTTAGTGTTATATTTTAATTTAGATAAAAACTGTTTGAGATAGTCCAATCAGCTTACGAAACATATCCCTTTGTGTCCGGAATGGGGGTATTTGGTTGGGGGCATCATTCATTAGGGTTCATTTGGAGTTCGGATGTAAAACTTCATAACAAAGTAATTAATTGAATAAAATAATAATATTTATACACTTTTCAGGAAACCTTAGTCTCCCTCATAACTGAAGCTGCCTCTTGCCATTCTTTAATAGTCGAAAATGCACCAAAACAGTTTCCCAGTATCTCCTAACATGTTTCAAAAAGGCTTATGATTCTTAAACAAAAAATAAAGAGAATGGTGAGGGCTTTAAAATAACGCGGAGTTGACCAATTTTCATGGAGCAATTCGAGTGTTCTCTTCACTCTAAGACGTGACGGTGGAGCCCGAATTCTGTTGTAATCGGGCGTACGAGTTGGCACACCTTTCAGGCGGTGGCAGAGGAGACTGAGAGCTACGATACATTGGCGTTCGATCGAGGTTAGGCACCTCGTGGCGCATGCGAGATGAAGACCTAGCTGCACGAGCGTGGGTTTCTCGATCTGAAGAAAAATGAAGAAGATGTGTTATTAACACCCTAATCATGTAATTAATTCATATTAATTATAATTAGGGTTAGTTAATTATAAAATTAACTATGTAAATGTTTAAATGTTCATATCTTATCCAAACGGAAACAGAGTTTGACATGGTTGGAAGCATTGGAATCGTCTACACCATGGAACAGACTAGGACAGAAACCGACGTAGTTGGAGATGTTGATAAAAATAAACACTTGTTTAATTTTGTCAGAACAATTGTTTTATAACGATTCTCGAACCGATAAATGTGAGAACTCTCTCACTCAAATATTTCGTACAGTTATTTATTTTTATAACTGAATATATATTGATCGCCTGTTTGGTAGTTGATGGATGTTTACAATTTTAATGCTATCATTTTTAAATTGTGATTACAAGTGTAAATAAATAAAACATTTATATTATAAATTATTTTGGGATGATTGTAACAACCCGAAAAATCAAAACTAATTTAAAATATTTATTTTGGAATTTTAATGAATTTTTGAATATTTAGAATGAATTATTTTAAATAATAACGACAAGAAATTTATTTTGAATAGAATTAGAACGTATATATTTATTTGAATCGAAATTAGAATATAAATATTTATTTTAATTTTAAAAGGAATTGGAAATGGCACGGTAGTTTGAAAATTCGATTTCAAATTTCAAATGAACGTACAGGATTCAAAATAAATCGGGTTTTAGTGAAACTAAAAATATTAAAATCTATTTGAAAATATATTTCCAACGAATCCGAAAAATTGAAATTTCATAGCGGGAATAAAAAGTTATGCCCAGTTGAAAATTCAGAATAGTCGCTATGGAAATATAGCCCTTAAAAATAGCAATTTTGCAAATGACCTTCGCTTTCGACGAGACCACTTTTGTTGGATCCGGAATGTCAAATTATTGCTAGATTCCAATTTTCATAATTTTTGGAATCAATATGTGAGCGTGGTGAATTTAAACGTGTTTGGTCAATTCAGTCTGAATTTAATCGACTGGAAAATGACCGTTTTTCAAACGGTCTCCAAATTGGACAAAATTAGTTTTGTTAGGACTGTATCGTCAAAACATAGACAAATTTATTTTTCTGGAATTTTTGGATTCAGTATGTGGCCCCGGTAAATTAAAATGTGCGTTTGAATTTAAAATATATTGATTTATATTTTAAATTTAATGGAAATTAATTATAAAAGCCGAACTGGGTTGCGAAACATGTCCCATTATGTTCGGAATGGGGGTATTATGCTAGGGACGTCAGCTATTTGGTCGGATTTGGAGCTAGAGAGAAAACACACTTTTTGAAATTAAAAATAATAAAAAATATTTTTTATACCCCTCTAACACTCTCTTTCCCCGATCCATTACAGAGTTAAAAAAAATAAAAAAGAAAACCCTCCCGCCGTTGACCCATCGCCCCCCCCCCCCCCCCAACCACGCAGCCGCGCTCCTCCTAAGCCACCGCCACCCCATGATGTGCCACCTCCCTCCTCATTTTAAAACCCTAGCATCCAAACACCACAAAATAAACTGCCGCCCTTAGCCATTTGGCCACCACCGCCGATAGCCAGCAGGTCCCCCGACCCCAATGCCCCTTCGACCATCTACATCCCCCTGCGCCTCTCCTCTTTGAATAATAGCGAGTTTTGTTTTAATTTAGTTTACTTTATTTTATATAACTAGTTATGTAATTGAGCATGGTTAAAAATCTGATTTTATAATAAAATAGAATTGTTTATTTTCTAATTTTTAAATATATAATGTTAGTTTTAAAGTTCGTATTTTTATATATGATATTAGCGAAGAAAGTTCGGATTTTTGTATATGGTATTAGCGAAGAAAGTTCGGATTTTTATATATGGTATTAGCGAAGAAAGGTTTGAACTTTATATATATGATTTGAGAATAAAAATATGATTTTTATATACTATGTAACGATATAAAAATATGATTTTTATATATACTACAACGATATAAAAAAATGATTTTTAATATGTATATAACGGTATAAAAATAATTTTTATTATTTATAACATTGGATAAAAAAATAATTTTTATCGTAGGTATGAAATATTTTTATATATATGAAGTAGCGATAAAAATTCGATTTTTATATATATGAAGTAGAAATAAAAATATGATTTTTATTTATATAATAGCGTTGTAAAAATATGATTTTTATCGTATGTTTGAAATATATTTTTTATGAAGAGAAAAATATGATCTTTATCGAATGTATACTATTATTAAAATAGTTAAATTGTGTAAATATTTTTAGAAAGCTAAAAATATGATTTTCAGATCATAAACGCTATATATAAAATAGTCATGCTATGGAATAACATATAATTCGATAAAATTATGATTTTCAGATTATATGAGCAATGGATAAAATTTAAGGTTGATGATAAAAGAATGGCGGAGTGGATCCCAAAGGTAAGAACTCCTCACTATAATTTTCTTTGTACAGTTATCTATTTTATAATCGCATATATGAACTGCTTCCTGTCGTCCACAGACCATGGCCGACTTGTTTGATTTAATTGTGTGGTGAAAATTGATTGTGATGTGAAATTGAAAACAAAATATTCATGTGTTTAAATATAATATTTTATCATTAAAAATATAATTTTTAATGTGTAATAGACAAAATAAATATTCATTTACAAATCAGGCGATTTGTTTATGTACATTCATTTGACTGATATTGATTGGGATGAGATATTTTACACATCGCCCAACTGCATAAATAATAATCAGTGTTTTTTGTTTGAAAACCCCACATGGGTATTGGGATGATATTGGACATACACTAATCCCAATATTGAGGTGTATGTCAATTGATTGGTTGATAGGCTATTATAAGCGTTGATTATTCATATTTGACGCTTATGCAGTTGTGTAGAATGCACTCTGGATGATGGTTGATTGTTTATCATTGTTGTTCTATACATGTGTTGTATGAAATCCATATAAATAACATTATACGGTAATTGACTGTGTCTGATTCCAATTCAGAAAGAATGAATATTTCAAAATAACGATTATTTTAAAAGAATGAATATTTTGAAATAATATTCAGTAAAAGATCAAAATCTGATTTTGATGTCCAATTTTGTATGGACATGAATATATTTAAATATATAAAGCCGTGTTGATTAGATTAACGCCATTTTGACGTGAATGATATTTATATCGATTTTATTCATTTTTAAAATGAATATCGAAAAAGAAATAATTTCAAAATCTAATGTTTTGAAGATATTATCATTTATATATTAATGATATGGAATATTCAGTTTTGATTTAAAATTGAATATGAAGTTGAATCGTTTTGAAAACGAATTTAAAACGATTTATAAAATAAGTTTTAAATGGAAATCGATGAAATATATATAATATATATATTATATATATTTGATGGCCTAAATAGAACGCGCCGCGCCGCGGCAGTTCGCGAATTTCGACCATTGACTTTAAATGGACATTATTGGAGATCCGACCGTCCGATTCTCCTAAAACCGCCGTTGGGTTCGTATCGAAAAGAGCTTTCCAACAAATACAAGAAATTTGAAATCTAATGGTTGGATTGGGAATTATGTCAAATTTGGAAAAGGTCGCTATAAGTGCAGTTCGATGGCCATTGACGGAAATCGACTTTACAGGCCTTGATAAAATTACTAAAAATATCAATAATTTGTTGAAAATCATAATAAATGATTTGGAAAGAATTTGGATGAAAAATTCCATGTTTGTAAAGATAAAAATATGTTTTTATCAAAATGAACTAGTTATGAACTAGAATTATATCCAATATTTTTAAATAAATAAATTGGATTTGAAATGGTTTTAAAAATAACCAGAGTTTCCAATATATGAATTGGAATGGATTTGAATCGAAATTACCTTCGGAATATTTCGATATTGGATTCCATGATTATACAGATATTGTTGAGGAATTTGGAAGATATAAATATAGTTATTTCCAATACGATATTTGTTGATTTCAGAATTTGATATTGAATATAAGCGGACATATTTTCTATTTTTAGCCTTGTATTTAATATCAAATTGGATTTTGGGTTTGTCGTGAAGAGTGTCTTCATTAACATTGTTCTTAAACCCAAAGGAGAAAAGAATAAATCTTTTAAACAAGATTTAAAGGAGTTTACCAATTAATTAATATTTAATAGGAATTGAATTGAAATTTGTTTTTGAGTTTATCGTGAACAGTGTTTTAAATAACACTTGTCTATAACCCGATTAACAGCGGAATGTGATTTTGGGTTTGCCGTGAATGGTGTCTTAAATAACACTTTTCTTAAACCCCGTATGAAAAGAATAAATCTTTTAATTATTATTTAAAGAAGAATTACCAATTAATTAACATTTAATTAGAATTGAAAATGGAACGTGAATTTGGTTTGTTATGAACTGTGTTTTTAACGACATTAGTTCTTTAACCCGATTTACAGTGAAACGTGATTTGGAATTTATAAATCTTTTTATTTTGATTTAACTGAAATTTTCCAAAGTAAAGTTTTCCAATTTAATATATTAAATTGGAATTGAATGGAATTCGATTTGGTAATAATCAAAATGAGCTTCTATGGAGGAAGAATGTTAATATATATGGAATTTAAAAGGCATTGTTGTTATTCCATTTATATTATTAGTCAGATACAGAAATTGATATCGATTATATAATGATTTGTTTTTTCGTGAAGATTCCATTTTATGGAAGAGGATTTGGGTTTATCGTGAACTGTGTTTTAAATGATATTAGTTCTTTAACCCAGTTAAAGACAGGATTGCATGTCTGTCATTGTATTTTGAACTGTATGGTCGATCTGTGCTAAATATATATCTGTTTGGTGGCGGAGAATTTGTTCTCTTGCTTAACACCCTTCTCTGATACGTACGAGCTTAGAGGTTATATATCGGCCGAAATCAATAGTACGGTGCAGATTGTCGATGTGACATGTTTGTGTTTCCAAAGTTAAATAATCAATAATATTAATTTTTGGGAAGATTAAAACTAAGTGGAGTTTTAATGAATCTTTAATTAGATTGAAATGGGAACTGATAATTTAAATTATAAAATTTGGGGAATGATCGAGAATGGAGTATCACCATTTTTGCTCCTAGCGATAATTAAATTTTTAATTAGATTTGAACGTGAAATGGTAATTAAATTTACCAATAACATCGTGGTGTTAGATATAGAGTATGACCAGTTTTGCTCCACGGGATGAATAGGTTGGGATTGGGAAATAAAACAAATGATTACTTCGGTAAGGTGCGTTAATCCCAACTAGTTTGGGATTTAATATGGTTTAAACTGATATTCAAAGGAAGATTAAAGAATAAATTTAAAAGAATTCATCTTTGATAAAATTAATGGGAACATATCCCTAAGAATGTGAATATTTGAATAAAAGAATATTCTGAATTGGAGTGAGGCATATGTTGTGTTTTTATAGCACTTGTTTATTATACACGCGAGTTATTTGGAAAGGCCGGGTTTATACCCATTCTGAATAACTGATTCGGCGATAAATCGACGATGAAGACGGTGGTTCAAGACCAGAGGTCTTCACATTGTTTGGATGATTACTGATGTCTTGATTGGGCTGTACACCCAAGACAAGGTAATAAGTGGTGATCATCCAGACGTGCTTGGAGATCGACCGGATATGCGAGGGCCTCTCTTCTGTATTGGATATACGGGACAAGGAATAAGGTGCCTTAGGTTTCGTTCAGACCCAGAACGAACTTGTAAATGGATGTGTGTCTGACATTGGATTTTATTCTATGTTGATTGATCCCTATTAAATATATATCTTTTTGGCGGTGGAGAATTTATTCTCTTGCTTAACGCCCTTCTCTAAGACGTACGAGTTCAGAGGTTATATATCGATAAACATCAGTCGCATGGCGTGAATTGCCTATGTGGCATGCTGAGATGCAAAGGATCAAGGCTTCTATTGAAAAGCAGAGTCTTGTGGTTGATGATCAAAGCACGGCTTTAATATAGCATAGCTTTGTGTATAGCGTAAATTCACCGGCCTCCCACCTCGGTATGAATCAAAAACGGGATAAGGGACAGCAGGGAATGCATGATGTTTCTTTCTAGCTATGGGTGGTGTCAGGTTTTTGCAAGCCCAGACATTTATATTATTTTGTCCTTTGTGGTTGTTGGAATGCAAGGCGCCTTGATTATATCAGTCTCTACATAGCCGATGGGTAGGTCCTATAGGACCGGGAAACGTGTGTTCAGGAATTGTCAATCCTCACATGTAAGAGTGGACTGGCCTTGCAAGATCCAGGGGTTGCCTAGAGTGTGCAGTCCCGAGACATTTGCAAGAGTGTCTCGGAGCGGAAAGGAGTACATCCCTTGCCTAGACTCATGACGGAAATCCCACTTCCAATACATGACATTTCGGTTTTGATTATAGAGCCTAGTATTGGCGACATAGTAGCATGGGATACTATGTCGTCTACGATTGATACATTTATATTTGAAGTTATTTTCATACACTTTACACTATAATAGCGTCAAAATGATTTGTTTTAAACGTACCAAGCATGTTTGGCTATTACAAGGTAAAACACTATCCTCCGGCTTGCGTTGCATTGTGTGATGGGACCTGAGTCTTATAATAGCTTCATTTTTCCAAAAAGCATTGCTCTGTTTGTTTTATGCACTGGTATTCTCGGGTGGAAACCCGTTTCGTGTTATACGGCATGGTCCCTTGAATTACTTTATTTTTAAAGTAAAGATTTAATAACTGTTTTAGCTCTCACACCAGTCATATGACTGACCTAGAGTTTATTGTTTGAACCTAAACTCTGGGTGCCCCTATTTTCCATACAGACAGCTAGTAGTTTTGGTTTTGCAGATTTATAATCACAGGTCCTAGTTTACAGCTGGAATGATATTCGGAAAGCTCTATATCCGTATATCTCTTTCAGTTGTGTTTTTGTATTATTTTCTACTACATTGTAACTCGTAAATCTCTGATATTTATCAAATGTATATTATTTATTCATACTCTGTATATTGTCATACTTTGATGTAATTGTTATAATAAGCAATGAAATGTTCTTTTGTTTGTTTTCTGATTAGTCCAGTTCTCAACTCAATCCGGGCTTTCCTTTACGGGGAAGTTTGGGTCATGTCAGTTTGGTATCGGAGCTTTGGTTTACAGAGCTCGAGAACAAGACACTTTAGAACCAAACGAAAGAATTTATTAGAGATTGGATTAGTAATATCTAATGAGAATGGCTCGTTAGAGATACGATCAGTAGTATCCGAGAACGAGTGGGAAGAGTGTTGTTTTAAAATAAAAAGTGAAAACAAACTTTGTTTTGGAAATTTAAACCCTATTATACGTACTTGATTATTATTTTATAACCAATTTGGACAATCGAGTATATAAAGATTTTGCATATATGCCTTGCAAACGTATATTCAAAGTTTTAATATACTTGATGGATATAGAATCACACTCTAGTCGCCCGGGCATGATTCTGATGATGAAGTATACCATCACCAGTATTTATTTTCGAGTGGCGAAAGTTAGATACCTATACACTTCCAATTGACTGGTGTGAGAACCAAAACTAGATAGGGTTATTTGTTGTGATTGGCATCAAAAACATGATTTTGTATATATGTATCAAAGTTATGAATTCAAAAGCTAATCAACTAATTGATTGACGATTGTGTTGTGTGATTATTTATTTAACGCAGCATGTGAAAGAAATGTAAATTTAGGCCAAATTGAACAAAAATATTGAACTGACTTGGAAATTGTTTGAAATCGCATGCATATACATGTATATACATTGAACAGGTCATAGCAGGGAAGCTATGAAGAGGAATAAAATTGTATGCCCCACAAATAGGTACATGTTTACTAATTTATTGGGTTTGGATTATTTTATGAGCCGATTGGCTAGCCGCTTGGCTTTTTCTTTTTCATTTCGAGATGAGAGGGCCTGTGTGGCGGTTTGGGGATTTTCGCCGATGCTCCCGTACAAAGGATGTTATGGTTTAGGGTGTTAGCCAAATTTTTGAAAAATTAGAAATTTTTTGAAATTGAAAAAGTTGAAGAATGGAAGCCAGAATGAAAGTTGAGTTGATTAGCTAAACAACTTTCAGCTCCGTTTCTTTTCAAGGACGAAAAGATTTTAAGTGGGGGAGACTGTAACAACCTTGAAAATCAGAACCAATTTAAAAATTTTATTTTGGCATTTTAATGAATTTTTGAATATTTAAAATGAATTATTTTAAATAATAACGACAAGAAATTTATTTTGAATAGAATTAGAATGTATATATTTAGTTGAATTGAAGTAAGAATATAAATATTTATTTTAATTTTAAAAGGAATTGGAAATGGCACGATGGCTTGAAAATTCGATTTCAAATTTCAAACGAACGTACAAGATTCAAATAAACCGGATTTCAGTAAAACCGAAAATATTAGAATCCATTTGAACATATCTTTCCAACGAATCCGAAAAATTGAAATTTCGTAATGGGAATAAAAAGTTATGCCCAGTTGAAAATTTAGAATAGTCGCTATGGAAATATAGCCCTTAAAAATAGCAATTTTGCAAATGACCCCCGTTTTCGATGAGACCACTTTTGATGGATCCGGAATATTTGAGCGTGGTGAATTTAAACATGTTTGGTCAATTCAGTTTGAGTTTAATTGACTGGAAAATGACTGTTTTTCAAACGGTCTCCAAATTGGACGAAATTAGTTTTGTTCGAACCATATCATCAAAACATAGCCAGATTCATTTTTCTAGAATTTTTGGATTCAGTATGTGGCCCCGGTAAATTAAAATGTGCGTTTCAATTTAAAATGTATGGATTTATATTTTAAATTTAACAGAAACTAATCATAACAGCCGAATTGGGTTATGAAACATATCCCATTGTGTTTGGAATGGGGGTACTATGTTGGGGACATCAGCCGTTTGGTCCGATTTGGAGCTAGAGAGAAAAACACACTTTTTGAAATTAACAATAATATATATATATATATATATATATATATATATATATATGTATGTATGTATTTATATACCCACCAACACTCTCTTTCCCCTATCCTTTACAGAATAAAAAGCCCTCCCGCCGTTGACCCATCGCCCCCTCCCCTAACCACGCAACCGCGCCACCTGCCAATCGCGGCCTCGCCTCCGATTCACCCCCTCCTCCTCCTAAGCCGCTGCCACCCCCGATGTGCCACCCCCTCCTCATTTTGAAACCCTAGCTCCGAAACACCACGGAAAAAGCCACTTCCCTCAGCCATTTGGCCACCACCGCTGACAGCCAGCTGGTCCCCCAACCCCAATGCCCCTCCGGCCATTTACAGCCCCCCTCCCCGCGCCTCTCCTCTTCGAATAACAGTGAGTTTTGTTTTAATTTGATCTACTTTATTTTATATAACTGGTTATGTAATTATGCATGGTTAAAAATCCGATTTTATAATAAAATTGCATTGTTTATTTTCTGATTTTTAAGTATATAATGTTAGTTTTAAAGTTCGAATTTTTATATATGATATTAGCGAAGAAAGTTCGGATTTTTATATATGATATTAGCGAAGAAAGTTCGGATTTTTATATATGATATTAGCGAAGAAATATTTGAACTTCATATATATGATTTGAGAATAAAATATGATTTTTTATCTACTATATAACGATATAAAAGTATGATTTTCATATACTATATAACGATATAAAAATATGATTTTTAATATATATATGATGGTATAAAATATGATTTTTGTTATTTATAACATAGGATACAAATATAATTTTTGTCGTAGGTATGAAATATTTTTATATATATGAAGTAGCGATAAAAAATCAATTTTTATATATATGAAGTAGAAATAAAAATATGATTTTTATTTGTATAATAGCGTCGTAAAAATATGATTTTTACCATATGTTTGAAATATTTTTTTATGAAGAGAAATATATGATCTTTATCGAATGTATACTATTATTAAAATAGTTAAACTATGTAAATATTTTTAGAAAGCTAAAAATATGATTTTCAGATCATATACGCTATATATAAAATAGTCATGTTATGAAATAACTTATAATTCGATAAAATTATGATTTTCAGATTATATGAGCGATGGATAAAATTTAAGATTGACGATCAAAGAATGGCGGAGTGGATCCCAAAGGTCAGAACTCCTCACTACAATTTTTTTTATAGTTGTCTATTTTATAACTACATATATGAACTACTCCCCGTCGTCCACAAACCATGGATGACCTGTTTGATTTTATTGTGTGGTGAAAATTGATTGTGATGTGAAATTGAAAATAAAATATTCATGTGTTGAAATACAATATGTTGTCGTTAAAAATATAATTTTTAACGCTTAATAAACAAAATAAATATTCATTTACAAATCAGATGATTTATTTATGTACACTCATTTGACTGATATTGATTGGGACGATATATTTTACACATCGCCCAACAACACAAATAATAATCAGTGTTTGTTGTTTGAAAACCCCACATGGGTATTGGGATGATATTGGACATACACTAATCCCAATATTTAGATGTATGTCAATCGATTGGTTGACAGGCTGTTATAAGCATTGATTATTCATATTTAACGCTTATGCAGTTGTGTAGAATGCACTCTGGATGATGGTTCATTGTTTGTCATTGTTGTTTAATACATATGTTGTATGAAATCCATATAAATAACATTATATGATAATTGATTGTGTCTGATTCTAGTTCAGAAAGAATGAATATTTTAAAATAATGATTATTTTAAAAGAATGAATATTTTGAAATAATATTAAGTAAAAGATCAAAATCTGATTTTGATGTCCAATTTAGGATGGACACGAATATATTTAAATATATAAAGCCGTATTAATTAGATAAATGCCATTTTGATGTGAACGATATTTATATCGATTTTATTCATTTTTAAAATGATAATCGAAGAAGAAATAATTTAAAAATCTAATTTTTTGAAGATATTATCATTTATATATTAATGATATGGAATATTCAATTTTGAAAGTTGAAATCGTTTTTAAAACGAATTTAAAACTATTTAAAAGATATGTTTTAAATGGAAATCGACGAAATATATATATATATATATATATATATATATATATATATGTATATGTATTTTATATATTCAATGGCCTGAATAGAACGCGACATGCCGTGGCAGTTCGCGAATTTTGACCATTGACTTCGAATGGACATTACGGAAGATCCGACCGTCGGATTCTCCTAAAACACATTGGGTTCATATCGAAAAGAGCTTTCCAACGAATACAAGAGATATGAAATCTAACGGTTGGATTTGGAATTATGTTCAAATCAAATTTGGAAAAGGTCGTTGTAAGTGCCGTTCGATGGCCGTTGATGGAAATCGACTGTACAGGCCTTGATAAAATTATTTAAAATATCAATAATTTGTGTAAAATCGTAATAAATGATTTGGAAAGAAATTGGATGAAAAATTCCATGTTTATAAAGATTAAAATATGTTTTTATCAAAATGAACTAGTTATGAACTAGAATTATAATCCAATATTTTTAAATAAATAAATTGGATTTGAAATGGTTTTAAAAATAAACAGAGTTTCCAATATATGAATTGGAATGGATTTAAATCAAAATTATCTTCGGAAGATTCCGTGATTACACGGATATTGTGGAGGAATTTGGAAGATATATATATCGTTATTCCCGATACGATATTTGTTGATTTCAGATTTGATTTTGAATATAAGCTGATATATTTTCTATTCAGAGCCTTGTATTTAATATCAAATTGGATTTAGGGTTTGTCATGAACGGTGTCTTTATTAACACTATTCTTAAACCAAAAGGAGAAAAGAATAAATCTTTTAAATAAGATTTAAACGAGTTTACCAATTAACTAATATTCAATTGGAATAGAATTGAAATTTATTTCTGGGTTTATCGTGAACAGTTTTTAAATAACACTTGTTCTTTAACCCGATTAAAAATGGAATGTGATTTTGGGTTTTCCGTAAGTGGCGTCTTAAATAGCACTGCTCTTAAACCCTGTGTGAAAAGAATAAATCTTTTAATTAAGATTTAAAAAAGAATTACCAATTAATTAACATTTAATTGGAATTGAAAATGGAACGTGAATGGGTTTGTTGTGAACTGTATTTTTAACGACATTCGTTCTTTAACCCGATTTACAGTGAAATGTGATTTGGAATTTATAAATCTTTTTATTAAGATTTAGCGGGAATTTTCCAAAGTAAAGTTTTCCAATTTAATATATTAAATTGGAATTAAATGATGCGATTTGATAATAATCGAAATTAGCTTCTGTGGAGGGAGAATGTTAATATATATGGAATTTAAAAGACTTTGTCGTTATTCCATTTATATTATTAGTCAGATACGGAAATTGATATCAATTTTATATTGATTTGTTTTTTCGTGAAGATTCCAACTTTATGGAAGAGGGTTTAGGTTTATCGTGAACTATGTTTTAAATGACACTAGTTTTTTAACCCAGTTAAAGACAGGATTACATGTCTGTCATTGTATTTCGAACTGTATGGTTGATCTCTGCTAAGTATATATCTGTTTGGTGGCGGAGAATTTATTCTCTTTCTTAACACCCTTCTCTGAGACATACGAGCGTAAAGGTTATATATCGGTAGAAATCAATAGTGCAATGCAGATTGTAGATGCGATGTGTTAGTGTTTCCAAAGATAAATAATCATTAATATTGATTTTTGGGAAGATTAAAACTAAGTGGAGTTTTAATGAATCTTTAATTAGATTGAAATGGGAATCGATAATTTAAATAATCAAATTTGGGGAATGGTCGAGAATGGAGTATCACCAGTTTTGCTCCTAGCGATAGTTAAATCTTTAATTAGATTTGAATGTGAAATGGTAATTAAATTTACCAATAACACCGTGGTGTTAGATATGGAGTATGACCAGTTTTGCTCCATGGGATGAATAAGTTGGGATTGGGAAATAAAATAAATGATTACTTCGGTAAGGTGCATTAATCCCGACTAGTTTGGAAAACTTTAATATGGTTTGAATTGATATTCAAAGGAAGATTAAAGAATAAATTTAAAAGAATTTATCTTTGATAAAATTAATGGGAACATATCCCTAAGCATGTGAATATTTGAATAAAAGAATATTCTGAATTGGAATGAGGCGTATGTTGTGTTTTTATAGCACTTGTTTATTATATATGCGAGTTATTCGAAAAGGCCGGGTTATACCCATTCTGAATAACTGATTCGATGATAAATCGACGATGAAGGCGGTGGTTGAAGGCCAGAGGTCTTCACATCATTTGGATGATTACTGATGTCTCGATTGGGCTGTACACCCAAGACAAGGTAATAAGTGGTGATCATCCAGACGTACTTAGAGATCGACCGGATATGCGAGGACCTCTCCTGTATTGGACATACGGGGCGAGGAATAAGGTGCCTTAGGTTTCGTTCAGACCCAGAACGAACTTGTAAATGGATGTGTGTCTGACATTGGATTTTATTCTGTGTTGATTGATCCCTATTAAATATATATCTTTTTGGCGGCGGAGAATTTATTCTCTTGCTTAACGCCCTTCTTTAAGACGTACGAGTTTAGAGGTTATATATCGATAAACATCAGTCGCATGGCGTGAATTGCCTATGTGGCATGCTGAGATGCAAAGGATCAAGGCTTCTATTGAAAATCAGAGTCAAAAACGGGATAAGGGACAGCAGGGAGTGCATGACGTTTCTTTCTAACTATGGGTGGTTTCAGGGTTTTGCAAAACCAAACATTTATATTATTTTTACCTTTGTGGTTGTTGGAATGCAAGGCGCCTCGGTTATCTCGGTCTCTATGGAGCCGATGGATAGGTCTTATAGGACCGGGAAACGTGTGTTCAAGAATTGCCAATCCTCAAATGTAAGAGAGGACCGGCCCTGCAAGATTTAGGGGTTGCCTAGAGTGTGCAGTCCCGAGACATTTGCTAGAGTGTCTCGAAGCGGAAAGTAGTACATCCCTTGCCTAGACTCATGAAGGAAATCCAACTTCCAATACGTAATATTTCGTTTTTGATTGTAGAGCCTAGTATTGGCGACTTAGTAGCATGGGATACTATGCCGTCTATGATTGATACATTTGTATTTGAAGTTGTTTTCATACACTTTAAACTATAATAGTATCAAAATGATTTGTTTTAAAGGTACCAAGCACGTTTGGCTATTATAAGGTAAAACTCTATCCTCCAGCTTGCGTTGCATTGTGTGATTGGACCTGAGTCTTATAATAACTTCTTTTTTCCAAAAAGCATCGTGCTGTTTGTTTTATGCACTGGTATTCTCGAGAGGAAACCCGTTCCGTGTTATACGGCGTGGTCCCTTGATTTACTTTATTTTTAAAGTAAATATTTAATAACTGTTTTAGTTCTCACACCAGTCAGATGACTGACCTGGAGTTTATTGTTTTAACCTAAACTCTGGGTGCCCCTGATTTCCACATGGGTAGCTAGTAGTTTTGGTTTTGTAGATTTATATTCACAGGATCCTGGTTTACAACTGGAATGATATTCGAAAAGCTTTGTATATTTGTATCTCTTTCGGTTGTGTTTTTGTATTATTTTCCTCTGTGTTGTAACTTGTAAATCTCTAATATTTATCAAATGTATATTATTTGCTCATACTCTGTATATTCTCGTATTCTGATGAAATTTTTGTAATAAGCAATGAAATGTTCTTCTGTTTTTGTTCTGATTAGTCCTGTTCTCAACACAATCTGGGATTTACTTTACGGGGAAGTTTGGGTCATGTCAATTTACCTAACCATCCCTCAAATATGTTGATATGTTCACATGGACTATGGTGTAAACCACACACGGGTATTGGGACGATAATTTTTACACATCGTTGAAGTGTGCAAATAATAATTGATTATCTATAGGTTGAAAACCCTACACGGGTGTTGGGATGATATTTGGTTTACACTAATCCCAAGTGTTTATATTGAATGTTAATCGATTGATTGTATACCGTTGTAAGCGTTATTAAATTATTTAATGTTTATACGGTTGTAGATGCACTCCGGATGTGAATTGAATATTTAATAGTTGTTTATAGCTATTGTTGAATACATGCGATGTATGAAATCCATATAAATAAAATTATATGGTAATTGATTGAGTCACATTCCAATTTGGAAATAATGAATACTTTAATATAATATTCGGTGAATAATCAAAATAAGATTTTGTTGTCTGATTTTGGATGGACACGAAAATATTGAAATATATGAAGCTGAGTTAAGTATATATATATATATATATATATATATATATATATATATATATATATACGCCATTTTAACTCGAACAAGTTTGTTTATCGATTTTATTCATTTTTATAATGAATATTGAAAATATTTGATTTCAAAATAAGATAACTTGAAAATATTATTATTATAACATTATGATAATATGAGATGTTCAATTTTGATTTAAAATCAAAGTAGAAGTTGAAATTGTTTTTAAACGAATTTATAAATGTTTTACATAATATGTTTTGAGTTGAAATCATTTTCAAACGAGATTATAACACTTTTATAAAATACGTTTTGAATGGAAATTTATTATATATATAGATATTATATATAATATAATGGCTTGTGATCGTCGCTGATCTATGAATTAGAAAAGCGCGACATTTGTAATAAATTCTGCAAGCATACAGGTGTGTAGCATACAGGTCGAACACAGGGAGGAAAGTTAAATTTTATTATTTATATGTTTCGTGGGCGTGTTAGACGAACTTTGGAGGTTGATTTTGCAAAACAAAACAAATTAAAACTGTAATTTGATTCAGAACAGATCTAACTGAACCGACGATCAAATCACAATTTCAATGGAAAGCAAATGAAACTATGAATTAGATTTGAATCTAATCAAACCCAATTTGACTTAGGAAAATAATAAAAAGCAGAAATTGAAATTGCAGAAATTGAAATAACAAACAAGAATTAAAATTAGGATTTCCGCTGAATCTAATCAGACGGTAAATCACTAATGCAAACAAGTGCAAAATACAAATAGTGTTCTACCGAATCTAATCGTATAGACAACACTAGTTGCTAAGAAAACAAAAAAATGCAGAAAAAAAAAGAACTTTTATTAGAACAATGGAATAAGAGATGAGATATGATGGTGGCTACAATGCCATTACAAGGGTATATATAGAGTAGATAGCCAAACCCTAATCCTAACCCTAATGATAAGTGGGCCTGGTTATTACATCACCACTTAGTTTACAATGAGAAGCATAAATGGGCCTTTGACAAATAAAGCAAATTTGGGCCTTTTCTCTTTTCCTCTTGTTTTCTTGACACTTCTTCATTGATTTGTGATGTGCATAGCCTTGTTATCAATCCTTTTCTTGTCCAACAGCAACTAGATGTGATATCTTCATTTACAATTCTTCAAAATGCAAACACACAGCAAATTGAACTCTATTTCTCTACATTTCTGGTTGCATGCGGGCTGGGTTGGAATATCTGTAAAAGTAACAAAACAGTACCCAAGTAATATTTATATACAAAAGATAAGATATAAGAGCATAAAATAAACAAATTTCTATGTCAATCAAATACCCCCACACTTATCTTTTACTCGTCCTCGAGTAAAACAAGAAATGAAAAACTAACTAGATAGGTCGCACTTTCGTAGGAAACACGATTGCATTGAGCGTATGCAACAAGCCGTTAAACCTCTAGGTGTCCCTAGTAGGACGAGTGGTGTCTCGTGAGGGTTTTCAGCGGATACTACCCACAAAATCCAAATGTAATATGCTATGATTCTAATGAAACTACATGAATGCAATGGACATATGCAAAATAAAAACAAAAATGAAAACACGACTTATTTCAGGAAAGTGGTACAACAAATTAAGTTAACAATTTCTAATCAGTTGATTTTATTTTAGATACCTCGACTTGTCACAAATTTTCAATATAAATCAAGTTTTCAATTGTTAAATTCCAGTTTGGCCAGTTAGTTCGGTCGATAACATAGTGCAGCCATGAAATAAATTCTTAGTTTGTTTGGCACAGTTTGCAAAGTGGTATTCTAATTTTCTCATGTATGGCTAGTCAAATCAATAAGGTCAAGAAGTGTTTGGGTATCATCGCTTATTCTTTATTCTATAAAATTTTAAGATTTATGATTAAGTACATACACCTAACTAAAAAGACCAAGGTTTACCACCCATGCACTGCCTCGCGGACTAACGGAGAGTGGGTAAAGAGCTTGGCGGATTGTGCAAGCCGACTTTGACTTTGTCAACAACGTGTCGGTAATCCTTAGGTGTCCAATCCCATAATATGAGACCAAGATATTCAAACTTTGACTTTGTCAACAACGTGTCGGATAGAGCTTGGCGAGTTTGCACACCAACGCTCGATATACAAGCAATGTTGGATACCCTTGGAATATTATTATTATTATTATCGAAAATTTCAGCACAAAAGAGAGTTACGCGAATTCAACTTAACACAACTTAGTTATAAAGGTTTGACAAGCCATTATAAGTATTTTAAGTCCTCCACTTATTTAAACAAAGTCTACAATATAGAATAGATTTCATGGCCATCACCTAAGAATCTCCCTATGTACCGGTTACACTATTATCCTTCAAAATTAAACTTTTCATTATATTTCTTATTCGATCTAAGTTGAGAGAGAAAAATACTATCAACTGGCTAAAAATTGTAAACTTATTTTGCTGTATCAATTGAAAATGAGTCGTATCTTCCAAAAGTTCTCAAAAAAAAAAATGGCATGTTACTACAATCTAAAATGTATGAAGGTCCTACTTAAATGGCTGAAAATAAAAGAAATAAAAACAAAGAAAAACGAAAATGGATGCAGACTCCCCCCCACACTTGAAATAAACAGTGTCCACACTGTGAACGTTTCCTAAATTTGAAAGATCGCACCCAAAGGTGAATGAGATGCAAAATGATCTGTAAAATGAAATGCAATCTAACTATATGTAAGAATGGATCATATATACAATGATATATGTGTTTGCGGTGCACGCAATGCAAAGAATTACACCATCTTTTTCCCCCACACTTGGTTCTGACCCTATGAGTCCCATTCCCACTGTGTCTAGACATGCTTTCTAACAAGCAAGAGTTTTTTAAAACCATCTCATCTTTATACCTCGATTTGTAGTCCAGGAGACAAATATCTAGGGTCGTCCTAACAAGAAGTTTTTCAACCAAACCAGCATTCCAAAGATAATTCATGTATTCAACAAATTTATCAGTGTAATTATTCAAAAATGTGTGATCGTATGTAAATTCAGTGAAATTTGACATCTGAGTAAGATCACATTTCTCATCGTTAACTAACAACGTATTTTCGATACTGGCAATTTCAAATTCGTTTGAAATTCTTTCAAAGTTAAAATATTCGAGCTTATGATGTGAATCCACTTCTTCCCCATTTGGCAACTCATCCTCATACAATCCAAAGAATTCATGGTCGTCCAAATCCATTTCCAATTCTGAGTTTTCGAAAAATTCAACATTTTCAGTTTGTTCAATTTCTAGAATTTCAAGTTGTTCACAGCCTGAAAGAGGAAGGTCAAAATCTAAGCTTAAATCTTTTTTCTGAAAAGAGTTGAAGTCCAAATCATTTGTTGAATTTTGAAAATCTGCATCAAGATGATTATTCTCAATTTCCAAAGTCGTTATTTGAAAATTTTCAATGTCAGTAGAAATTGGATTATTTTCTGATTCAATGCTCATTTGATTTTGTTGCTCTTGTTGTTCTTTAAAAGATTTCATTAAGCAAAGAAGTTCATCAAGCTGTCTATCTTGGTTTTCTACCCTCTCTCTAAGAATGTTAAGGTGATATTCTTCAGAATCGTTGATTTGAAAGCTATCGTTTTGGATTCCTTGATTCTCAAAAATATTTGAATTTTCAGAAAGATGATAATGATGTTGGAAATCATTTTGATTTTGAAAATTAGGTTCGTAACCAAAGCTGTCGAAATTCGAGGGAAAATTGCGATTTTGGTCATATTCAAGATGTGGATATGGGTTGTAATTTTGAAAATTCTGATCGAATTGAATTTTTTTTTACAACAATTGTCTATATATTTTTTTTTCTTTTGCCTTTTGCAGCAGAGCACCTGTAGATTTTAAAAGTTTTCACCTTGATCGGCAGTCCTCCAGTGAATTTGGGAAGCGCTAGCGCGTTCACACCCCACTTGGTGTGCAACCGCTCCAACCCATCTGAATCGTCCGCTGCTTTCTGTTGTTGTCCCCTTCTATTAATTGCTTGACTGCGCTGCGGCAGAAGTGTGGTGGGAAGGAGGGATTGAAGAAGATGGTGCTGAAGTGTAGATTGAAAAAAAAAAAAAATGTGGTGAAATGAGATTGTGTGAGAGAGAGGGGTATTTGATCAGAGGGGAAAAAATGAAGCAGGGAAGAATAATGGAAAAAAATTATGTCCTTGCCTTTTTTTTATTAGTGTTGAAAAGCGGACAAATAGGAAAGAAATAAATGACAAAAAAAAAATGGGAAGAGAGATTTCAGAAAAGAAAGAGAATTGTAAAGGAAGAAAGAAAAGTAATTGTAAAAGATTTGGAAAAGAAATTGAGAAGGGAAAGCAATAAAAGAGAAGACAAAAACAGAAAGAATTTTTTCTTTTGTTTGTTGTTGTAAAATTAGAAGAGAGAGAAAAAAATGAGAAAGGAAAAACTTGAAAAGGGAAAGAAATAAATGGAGAAAGAAAGAAAATCAATTACAAGGCAGAGAAGAGAAATTTATAAAAGGATTTTTTTTTTCTTCAGCAAATTGTAAAAGAAGAAAGGATGTGAGATATTAGTAAGAGGAGAAACAAATGAAAGGAAGGAGAAAGAAGTTGAAAATAGGGAAGAATTAAAAGAAAAATGGCAAGATTTTTTTTTTTTTTTTTTTTTTTTTTGAACTTGTAAAAGAAGAATGAGAAGTAATTATATAGAAAATTGGAAAGGAGGAATAAAGAGGAAAGAAATCAAAAGAGGATTTTTTTTTTTTTTTTGAAAAGAAAGGAAATTTGTAAGAGAAGAAAAGAAATCAATGTATTGAGAACAAGAAAGACAAAAGAAGAAAGGAAAAAAAGTTGCAAAAGAGGAATCGTTTTTTTTTTTTTTTTAAATTTGCAAAAAGAAAAAGACAATTGGATAGAAAGTGGAAAGATGGAAAGAATAAAGGAAAATTGATAGTTGTTTTTTTTTTTAATGAAGGAGAGAGCAGGAAAGAAATAAATGAAAAAATGGAAAGAGAGATTGTAAAAGGTTAATGAGAAATGCAATTGGAAAGAAATTAAAAAAAAAATGCAAGTTTTTTTTTTATGAAAATTTGAACAAGAAGAAAGGGAAAGAAATGAATGGGAAAAAGCAAAACAAAAATGGAAAAAAATAATAAAAGAGGAAGGAAATAAGAGAAAAAAGCAAGGTTTTTTGAGTAGAGAGGAAGGGTAGAAGAAATTGAGGAAAGAAATAAAAGCAGACAAAAACAAGAAAGAAATCAAAGTAGGCAGAGAAGAAATTGCAATTTTTTTTTTTTTTTTAGAAAGTTGTAGACAAAAGATGGAAACAAATAAAAAGAAAAGGAAAGAGAAAAGAAAAATGTGAAAATCAGCAAGGTGGTAGAAAGATGGAAAGAAATTGAAGAGAAATTAGCAACTTTCTTTTTTTTTTTTTCTTGAAGGAATTAGATTGGAAGAAATGCAAAATAAAAAAAGGAAAGAAATAAATGAAAAAAAGAAGGAAAATTAAAAAAAAGCAAGTTTTTTTTTTTGAAAGATTGTAAAAGAAGAAATGAATATAAAAGTAGGAAGGAGGATTGAAAAATGGAAAGGAATAATTGAAAATAGGAAAAGAAATTGAAAGAAAATAAAGGCAAGAAATTATTATTTTTTTCTCTTGCTTAGTTCATGACAGTATCAATGTAATTAATACGCCACATCACTAATTGAGATTTTTTCTATATGTACAAGAAACAAAAATATATACAAAATAAAATAAAACTAACACGAATCGAAAATTAAATAAACAATAAAATTCAATCGTTACCTCCCCGGCAACGGCGCCAAAAACTTGATCGTCGCTGATCTATGAATTAGAAAAGCGCGACATTTGTAATAAATTCTGCAAGCATACAGGTGTGTAGCATACAGGTCGAACACAGGGAGGAAAGTTAAATTTTATTATTTATATGTTTCGTGGGCGTGTTAGACGAACTTTGGAGGTTGATTTTGCAAAACAAAACAAATTAAAACTGTAATTTGATTCAGAACAGATCTAACTGAACCGACGATCAAATCACAATTTCAATGGAAAGCAAATGAAACTATGAATTAGATTTGAATCTAATCAAACCCAATTTGACCTAGGAAAATAATAAAAAGCAGAAATTGAAATTGCAGAAATTGAAATAACAAACAAGAATTAAAATTAGGATTTCCGCTGAATCTAATCAGACGGTAAATCACTAATGCAAACAAGTGCAAAATACAAATAGTGTTCTACCGAATCTAATCGTATAGACAACATTAGTTGCTAAGAAAACAAAAAAATGCAGAAAAAAAAAAGAACTTTTATTAGAACAATGGAATAAGAGATGAGATATGATGGTGGCTACAATGCCATTACAAGGGTATATATAGAGTAGATAGCCAAACCCTAATCCTAACCCTAATGATAAGTGGGCCTGGTTATTACATCACCACTTAGTTTACAATGAGAAGCATAAATGGGCCTTTGACAAATAAAGCAAATTTGGGCCTTTTCTCTTTTCCTCTTGTTTTCTTGACACTTCTTCATTGATTTGTGATGTGCATAGCCTTGTTATCAATCCTTTTCTTGTCCAACAGCAACTAGATGTGATATCTTCATTTACAATTCTTCAAAATGCAAACACACAGCAAATTGAACTCTATTTCTCTACATTTCTGGTTGCATGCGGGCTGGGTTGGAATATCTGTAAAAGTAACAAAACAGTACCCAAGTAATATTTATATACAAAAGATAAGATATAAGAGCATAAAATAAACACATTTCTATGTCAATCAGCTTGATATGAAGATAATTGGTTGTGAAGACAAACAATTGAAATAAAATTTCAAATGGTAGTTGTGAATAATTTATAATATTTATAAATTATTTTGAATTTTTTTCGATTTTATTTTAGTTTATAAATCGAATTCATGCTTTAATAGAACGCGTCGCAAAGCAATAGTTCACGAACGTCAACTTGTAACTTCGAATTTACGTAACGGGAGATCTGACCGTCGGATTCTCCTAAAACTGGAACCGTTGGTTTCGTATTGGAAAGATCTTTCAAATGAATATAGGAGATTTAAAATCCAATGGTTAGATTTTATAATACGTCCAAATCAGTTTTGGAAAAGGTCGTTGTGGATGTAGTTCTGTGGCCGATATTGGAAACCGACTGTAAGGGCCTTAATAAAATTATTAAAAATATGAACAAATTTTATAAAATCATAATAAATGATTTGAAATGATTTTGGATGGAAAATTCCACATTTGTAAAGAGAAAAGATATTTTTATCTGAATAATCCATTTATTAAATTGAGTAAAGAACTGAAAGAAATTATATGGTTTTAATATAAACAAAATTTTCCAATGTATGAATTGGAAAGGATTTGAATGGTAATAATCTTCAGAATATTTCAATATTGGATTTCGTGATTATACGAATATTGTTAAGGAATTTGGAAGTTACCGATATCGTTATTCCCATCTGTTGGTTTCAGAATTTGATATTGAATATAAGTCGGTATGATTTCTATTCAGAGCTTTATATTTAATATCAAATTGGATTTTGGTTCGTCGTGAATGGTGTATTCAATAACACTATTCTTAAACCTAGTTGACAAAAGAATAAATCTTTTAATTAAGATTAATGAAGTTTTCCAATAAATAAATACAATTGGAATTGAATTGAAATTAGATTTTGGGTCTATCGTGAACCATGTTTTAAATAACATTTGTTCTTTATCCCAATTAACAGTGAAGTTATGATTTGGAATTTATAAATCTTTTAATTAAGACTAAAGTTTTCCAATTTAATATATTAAATTGGAGTTGAATGGAATTCAATTTAATATTCGAGATGAGCTTCTGTGAAGGAAAACCGTTACTATTTATGGAATTTAAAGGGCTTTGCCGTTAGTCCACTTATAGTATTAGTCTGATATGGAAATTTATATCGATAATGACTGATCTGATTTTCGTAAAGGCTTCATTAGAATGGTAGATGATTTTGGGTTTATCGCGAATTGTGTTTTAAATGACATTGGTTCTTTATCCCAGTTAAAGGCAGGATTGATTTCCTAAAGTTGAATAATCATTAAGTAATGATTTTTGAGGTTAAAACTAAAGTGATGTTTTAATGAATCTTTGAAAAGATTGAAACGTGAATGTGGTAATTAAATTTACCAAATTCATGAAATGTTCAAAATCGAGTACCACCAATTTTACTCCATGCGATAGTTAAATCTTTAATTAGATTTGAACATTGGACGGTAATTAATTTTACATATAACACAAAGGGTGTTAGATAGGGACTACTACCAGTTTTTCTCCATGGGATGAATAGGTTGGGATTAGGGTAATAAAATGAATGATTACTTCGGTAAGGCTCCTTAATCCCGACTAGTTGATAAACCTTAATCTGGTTTAAGTTGTGAAAAGTTAATATAAAATCTTTTGAAGTGATTTCCAAGAATATATGAACAAAAGTATATTCTGGATTGGAATGAGGCGTGTGATGTGTTTTTATAGCACTTGATTATAAGATATGCGAGTTGTTTGGAAAGACTGTGTTTAACCGATTTTGAATAACTGTTATGACAATTAAAAGTCGATGATTTGAAGACGTTGGTGGAAGACCAGAGATTTTACATCGTTAGGATGCTTGCTGATTTCTTGATTGGGCTGTACACCCAACACGAGGTAATAAGTGGTGGTCATCCAAACATACTTGGAGATTGACCGAATATGCGAGGGCCTCTCTCCTATATTGAACATATGGGATGAAGAATAAGGTGCCTCCGGTTTCATTCAGACCCAGAACGGACTCGCAAACGGATAGCGTGTCTGACATTGTATTTCACACCATATTCAGTTATCTCTGCTAAATATATATTTGTTTCGTGACAGAGAATTTATTCTCTTCCGTAACACCCTTCTCTCAGACGTATGAGCTTAGAAGTTATATATTAGTAGAAATAAATGGTATGCTATGGATTGACAATGTGACATGCTAAGATGCAATGATCAAGGCTTTTGTTGAAAAGCAGAGTCTTATGGTTGATGATCAAAGCACAGCTTTAATATAGCACCGCTTTGTGTAGTTTTAATTCGCGAGCTTCACACCTCGGTATGAACCGAAAACGGGATGAGGACCGCAGAGAAATGGACATATGTTAGTTTCTAGCTACGAGTGATGTCATGGTATATAGCCTAGACATTTTACTTATGTGGATGTTGAATAATTGAAAGCGAGATACCTCAGATTTGATTTGGTTCGCCAATGGCCCATGATGGTCGACATACTGACCAAGATGGTCAATGTAATGACCAATTTTTAGGTCCGATAGAACCGACTAACATATTGTTTATGGCATTACTAAACTGCGATGGCTAACCAGCCATGCTGCCAACCTAGGGTCACTTGCGGGTGGTCCTGAGTAATTGACTAAATTGGCTCGAATCGGAAAAGAGGATCGCTTGCCTTGGTTCACAGATGGAAACCCAATTTTCGATATACGATTTTACGGTTTAAGTTGTAAACTTATATGGCGACATAGTATTATGGTACATATGCCATCTATGACTGATACATTTATATTTGAAGTTGATTTCTTCACTATGCACTAATAATAATATAAAATAAATTTCGTGTATCAAGCATATTTGGCCATTATAAGGTAAAACTCTATCCTCTAGTTTGTGTTGCGTTATGTGTTAGGACCTGAGTCTTATAGTGGCTTAATTTTTCTTTTTTTTAGCCTTGCGTTGTTTTTTGGTATTCTTGGGAGAAACCCCATTCTGTGTTATACGGCGTGATCCCTTGATTTACCCAACTTTAAAATAAAGTTAGTAACTATTTTAATTCTCATAGCAATCCCATGACTGACTCAGAGTTTATTGTATTCCCACCTGAACTCTGGGTGCCCATATTTTGCACACGGGCAGCTAGTAGTTTTGGTTTGCAGATATTTCTTTTCACATGATCCTGGATTATGGCTGGAGCTATATTTGGAAGCCTTGTATCCACTAAGTCAATAGCTATTTTAGTTTAACTAATAAAAATATTAGAATAGCAAAACCAATATGAGAATGAAAGATAAATTAATCCAATCAAATATAATGTTGAACTGAATTGAAATTTAGTTCGAATTGGATACACACACACACACACACACACACATATATATATATATATATATATATATATATATATGTATATATATATATGTTGGATATGTTATTGTGTGGAAACTAAGAAGAGGAATAAAATTGTATGCTCGACAAAAAGGTACACATTTATTGTACTGATTGGGTATGATGATTTTATGATCCGATTAGCTAGCCGCTTGGCATTTAGATTTTCTTTTTGATTGATGAGGGCCTAGAGAGGCAAGCTGTAGTTGTACCGATCAACCCGTACAAAAGAGGTTATGGCGATTTTTTTAGGAATTTAAGGTGTTAGCCAAATTTCAGGAAAATTGGAAAGTTCTTAGAAACTGAAAAGTTCAAGAGCTTGAGTCAAGCAAAGGTTGAGTTGGTTAAGAAAATGACCTTCAGTTCCACCTTCTTTTTCGGGGATGAAAAGGTTTAAGTGAGAGATTGTAACAACCCTGAATTTTGGAACCAATTCAAATTTTATTTTAAATTGATTTTAACGGATTTAAAATATTTAAAATGATTTATTTGAAGAATTAATGCTTTAAATTTTATTTAAATCGAAGTTTGAACATATAATTTTAAAATTTAATTATAATGAACTCATAACGTCACAGTAGTTCGAAAATTTGGTTTTGAAAATGATTATACAGAATGCAATATAAATCAGATTTCAGTAAAACAAGTAATGCTAGACTCTATTTAATAATATCTTTCTAACGAATGTGAAAAATTGAGATTTTGAGTAATAAACTTTAAGTTATGTCCAGATTAAAATTTAAAATAGTTTCTATGAAATTTATTAATATTTTAATATTATTTAAGCCCTTAAAAAAGGCCATTTTGCAGACGACCTTCGCTTTCGACGAAATCGACTTTGTTGGATTCGGAACATCAATCTATTGTCAGGTTAAAAATTTCAAGTTAATCAGAAATAGTATGTGAGTTTGGTAAATTTAAACGCATATTCAATTTTAGTCTAAATTCAATAAGATAGTAAAGGACCATTTTTCAAATGGTCTCTAAATTCGACAATTTTTTTTTTAGAACTATATCTGTTAAACATAGCAAGATTCCAAATTTCATAATTTTTGGAGTCAGTATGTGGTCGTGGTAAATTAAAATATATTTTAAATTTCAATGTTTAATGTTATATTTTAATTTAGATAAAAACAGACAGAGATAGTCGAATTGTCTTACGAAACATATCCCATTATGTTCGGAATGGGGTATATGCTAGGGTCGTCATACGATGGGGTTCTTTGGAGTTTGGATGTAAAATTTCATAACAAAGTAATAAAATGAATAAAATAATAATATAAATAATGCAGCAACCCGTAATTTTATAGAACACTAATAAACTAAAGGATACTTAATTAAATATAAGGAGTTAAGTCAAACGAATTGTACCATTGTGATCGTCTCGGAATTCTGGCTCAGAAGAATCCGAGTTTGCGTAAAATGGACATCGTATAAGGAAGATCTAAAGGTTAGAAGTTTGTATACATATAAGAGGTATATATATAAATAATACAAACTAAAATTTCAAAATAAGTCAAACAGAGCGAGCGGGATTCTGAAGCGGGAATCAGTCCCGTTAGGGACGACCTGCTTCAGCTTGGGTCGACCTATGGGTCAACCCATAGGTGGCTGGGTTAACCTAGGGGGTATGTGGGTTGACCCCACCTGGATCCATCCGAATTCTTTGAGCAAACTTGGCCAATTTTGTTAGCCAGGTTCACTATTTTACTATGCCATTGGATTTAAAAGAAGAGATATTACGGTTTAGGATTGTCTTGTAAACTCTATATAAAGGCATGCACTCCATCAAATCAATTACACTTCTTTATACTTCTTCCTCAAACTCTTGTTCTAAAAATATAAAATGAAGATGGGGAGATGCTACCGAAACTTGGATTAAATCAAGACAATTCTTATCTAACTTATACAAGAATCCCTTCCACAACAAAAACCTATTATCCTCTGTTCTTTAAATCCAATCTCTATGAGTTCTTGTTAGTTTTAAATATAAAAATTTAACAGTAACCTTGACATGTTAATAAACCTAGTTCTGAGCTAATGCCTGTTAAGAAACTGATTCATATCTAAATAGTTCTTCTATAATTACATGTATTTTTCCATAAACCTATTCTATTGTTCAGTTGTTATTATATGCCTATTTCTATTATTACTATGCCTATTTTTGTTCTTCTCCCTATCTTATTCCCCATTTATTTTATTGGCCCAGGCCTAGTCTACCTTCGAGCCTATGCTAATCTCGTAAGATGGGGGCATATCTTGTACTGTGGAATATGATTGAAAATTAAGGCATATCTTGTACTGTGGAATATGACTGAAATTTAGGGTGTATGTATGAACTTGTAAATTTGTAGGCTTAATTTAAGGATTAAGTGAAACATGTTAATGAAACTGTAAGTAATCTATGAAATTTGATAAATTTTGGGGTTAGGTAAATCTGTTAAAACGATGGAGTTAAGTAGATCTGTTTAACCTGTTGGGATTATATAAACCTGTTAACCTCTAATACTTACTCTGTTTAATCTGTCAGAGACATATGAACCTGTTAATATGAACTTAACCTGTTAATCAGTAGGGTTAGGCGAACCTGTTAATCAGTAAGGCTTAACCTGTTAAAAATCCTACTTAATTAGAGGACACAAATTTTAGGGGTTTAGCTTGTGTCATCTGCTGTGTGGAACCCATATCAGTCAATAACCCATTCTGGTATTTAATAGAGACCCCGCACAAGGTAGGGGACAGGGCACGCATACTGAACTGATAATAAGAGGTTCGTCTGAAAAGGGGGTGTATAAGGGCGCATTCCAACGGAGTCATGAGCGTGCATGGATCCGGTCTGTGGGGGAAAATAAGCCGTTATAGCATCAGTAAATAGGCATGTGTCCTTCTATAGGTTGCCACTTTAGGAAGTAATCCACCCTATAGTGGGGCCAACATAGGATATTTACACATTAGGGATCCGATCGCTTGGGGGTAGTAATTAGGGTACCTCTAGACCTACATGTTTCTATTGGGGTACCTGTTATTTTTGTATTTGGTAACACCCGTTATTTCTGTTAGGGTACCTGTTATTTCTATTTGGGTTAAAAACCGTTATGAAACTAGAGTACACCTAAAACTACCATTATTTTTCTATTGGGATCATTCTATTTTTGTTATATTAGAATACCTAATCCTGTCATATATCTGTTATTCTAGTATTGGTGCAGAGAAAAGCAACTGAGAAGCATGGTTTATTTTGTTATTTCTGCTTATCGTGTTCATCCTATTTAAACATGTCGTATGTTACGGTTATCCCTCATCCAGTTTATTTACCTATCTTGATACTTTTACTTCTTTATATGCTAAAAGTCACTAGACTCGCCAGACTTTATGTCTGGCCCTTTTTGTTTTCCTTTTTCTCTTTCCTTTCCCCTCTATGTTCTCAGGGTGGGAATACCTAGGCGTGATTAGGGATTTCTCTCTCTTCTGTTTCAGCTTGGATTTGAATCTACTTTGATGTATCGCTTTCACTTCTTGTCTACTTATTATTGGGGATTATGATTTTACATTTCCGTACTCTGATGATTTTTAGAGAAAGATAGATATTTTGGTTTGATATATTTGGGTTTAGTATTTTATCTTAATGTTGTAATTGGTTTTGAGACTACGATGTTTTTCTGCTGAATAATGAAGTTTTAAATTTCCATTGCTATTTTTATATCTGTGTCGTGAGATTATGTTTTTGTTTACCTATAATGCTTCATGGAAATTAATGCATTCTGATAAAGAGTGGCATTAACAGACGTGGGGTATCACATTTGGTATCAGAGCAGAAGGTTACAAGATCGGGTAAAAGTTTTGAAAATTGTTTTCAAAAATAAGGTATTTTCAGAGAAAAGCCTGTTTGTGAAAAATGTATTCCCCAAAGCCATATAACATATCTTTTTCATTCTCTGTTTGAATCCCTTTCCTTTTCTCTTTAGCATTTCTGGGCAACCAAATCTTCCCGAGGGTGTTTCGATACTGGCTTGGTTCCATAGATATCTTGAGACTACGACACGTCCCAGAGGCCAAGGAGATGCCCCTCCCCTAGCAGCCGTCGTTCGTCCACCTCCTCGAGTAGATAATTTGTCTAATATATGCAAGTACTTCTATGCTATGGAAGGAAAATTATTTCGTGGATCTGAAAGCTTTGCGGAAGCATGCCCCGAGAGACAAAGAACTTGTTTGGACTTTTTGAGGTCGACGACCGTAGGAAGTACAGTTGGTCGTATGGTAGCTTAGAGACGGCTTTGTTTTGGTAGGAGGTGACACAAGCAAGGCGTCCAGTTGATACTTGGGATGATTTTCGACACATATTCTAGACGAAGTTCCTTTCTCAGGTAGAAGATAGTATGCAGTGGAGAGATTCTTGGGACTTAAGCAAGGAAGTATGCCTGTTAAATGGTATGACAATAAGTTCATTCAGTTGGAAAGGTTTGGGATGGAATTGGTGAATACCAAGAAAGCTTTAAGGTTTGTGAGAGGATTAAATCAACCTCTCCTAGCATTGGAATTGTCTCACATACCGATGGGGATAACTTTTCAGAGGCTTGTTAACATGGCATTGGTGCACGAAGAGGGTAAGGATGAAAAGAAAGAGGTTAAGACTGATGAGACTCAAAACAAGAAAGTGTGGCCCAAGAAAGAAACACAAAAGAAAACCGGAAAGAGAGAAAAGGCTCAGAACAAGAAGAAATGTCATGGTTGTGGAAGCTAGGGTTATCTGGTCAAGGATTGTAGAAAAAGGAAGAATGCTTGTTTCAACTATGGAGAAGTTGGACACCATAATAGGGAATGCCCGAAGAAGCAAGACAGGGGCAAAGGCAGGACCTTCTGGAGGGCAGGTGCATGCTCTCGAGGCCAGCGGACTGGACAGAGGTAGGAAAGTTTTTGTTGAAGGTTTGATTTCCCTTTCCGATCATCCAGTTAGGACTCTTTTTTATTCTAGAGCTTCTCACTCTTTTATATCTGATTCGGTGATTGAGACTCTGCACCTTAGTACTAGTATTGTTTCTTATCCCATTATTGTCTCAAACCCTATTGGGGGAAGGCACTTCTGTCTATGATATGTCAAGGTTTGAGGATATCTGTGTCAGGCGCCAAGTTTGAGTGTGATTTGTATGTGCTTAGTTTTATGGGTTATGGTCTGATTCTTGGGATGGATTGTCTAGCCATCTATGGTGCCATCCTAGACTATGAGAGGAGGGTCGTTAGACTTTTGACTTACCGAGGGAGGACTCTCGAGATTTCCTGTGACCCAAAGGGGTTTGTCATGCTTACTTTCCTAGAATCACTTGATGCTTTTGTCGATGATTTGCGATCTATACCCGTAGTCTATGAGTATCCGGATGTTTTTGATGAGGATCGGGGCCTACCTCCGGCAAGTGAGATTGATTTCCAGATATACTTGGAGGATAAGGCAAAGCCAGTCGCATTGCCTGTGTGCCACATGGCTCTTAGGGAAAGGAGGGAGCTTAGCAAGCAAGTAGGGGAGCTGCTTGAGAAGGGGTTTATCAGGCGAAGTATATCAGAATAGGGTGTTCTCGTCATCTTCGCAACCAAGGCAGATGGATCACTTCGCCTATATGTGGATTACAGGGAGTTGAATAAGCTCTCCAAGAAGAACAGACACCCACTCCTGAGGATTGACGATCTGTTTGACAAGCTTGTTGGAGCATCTGTTTTCTCGCAGTTAGACCAAGCCACGGGATTTTATCGGTTGAGGGTGGCCGAGGACAGTATAGATACGACCGTTGTCAGAACTCCGGATGGCTTCTGTGAGTGGCTATTCATGCATTTTGGGTTGATGAACGCACCCGCATATTTTGTAGATCTGATGAGTAGGGTGTATAGGGAGTTTCTGAACAAGTAAATGGTGGTCTTTGTGGACGACATCCTGATTTTCTCGAAGAGCGAGGAAGAGCATTCCCTATGTTTGGGAGAGGTTTTGAGTACTCTCAGAGCACACCGGCTTAAGGCGAAATTCTCCAAGTGTCATTTGGAGAAAGGAGGTATGATTCCTTGGGCATGTGGTCTCCAAGGATTAATAGCAGTGGATCCCGCAAAAGTAGTTACATTTCAAGATTGGAAGGTTCCAAAGAATGCAACGGAGGTGAGAAATTTTCTTGGTTTGGTGGGCTGTTATTTATCAAGGGCTTCGCAAAGATATCATCCCCACTCACCATATTAATAAAGAAGAATATGACCTTTTCTTGGAGTATTGACCATGAGGATGTTTTTCAGTGGTTGAAGAGGGCACTGACAACAACTCCAGTCTTGACATTGTCTGATGGGAGCAAGGTGTTCATAGTGTACACTGATGCATGTGGTACAGGGCTTGGTGTTGTCTTGATGCAAGATGGAAGGGTAGTATGCTATGGGAGTAGACATTTGAGAGTTCACGAGAGGAACTACCCTACCCATGATTTGGAGTTGGCTACTATAGTGTTCACACTTAAGACTTGGCGGCGTTATCTCCTTGGAGAAAGGTTTGAGTTATACACCGACCATAAGTCGCTCAAGTATCTGTTCTCGCAGAAGGATCTCAATTTGAGACAACCAAGATGGATGGATTTCCTAGCATCCTATGATTTTGAGATTGCTTATACCCCTAGCAAGGGTAATGTAGTGGCGGGTGTGTTGATTAGGCAGAGGTTGATTTTGAGTCTTCTATCCATAAAGAGGCAGAGTTTGGAGTACGTATCGACCTTCGATTTTAGTCCATCTATGGATCTTGCACCTGGTTTGTTGGCATCTTTAGAGGTGTGACCTACTCTTATGGATCAGATAGGATCTTCATAGCAAGAGGACCCACAGACAGTAGACATCTTGGATAGGCTCCGTAGAGGGGAGATTTCTAGTCACCTTAGTAGATATTCAACGGATGATAAAAGGGTGGCTACAACGAGATGAGAGGCTTTGTGTTCCCCGAGTTGGGGATTTGTTGAGGACGGACCTTGAGGAAGCCCATCATTCTAGGATGACTATCCATCTGGGCGGCAATAAAATGTACCGAGACATGAAGAGGATTTTCTTTTAGGCCGGGATAAAGAAACATGTAGCAGAGTTTATAGCTTGATGTTTAGTTTGCCAGCGAGTAAAAGCTAAACAGAAGAAGCCCGGCGGTTTGCTTCATCCTTTGGAGGTCCCACAATGGAAGTGGGAGAGAGTCTCTATGGATTTCATCGATGGTTTTCCTAGATCGAGGAGAGGCAACACTAGTATCCGGTTATAGTTGACATGCTTAGTAAAAGCGCTCATTTCATTCCTATTAAGAGTAAGATAACGACAACATGGTTGGCATCAGATTATGTTCATGAGATAATCCATCTACATGGAGTACCTTCTAGCATACTGACTGATTGTGACCCTATCTTCACTAGTGAGTTCTGGAAGAGCCTACAAGAGGCACTAGGTACATAGTTATGTTTGTGCACTGCATATCACCCTCAGATCGATGGGCAGACTAAGAGGGTGAATAGAGTTCTTGAGGATCTTTTGAGGCTTGTATCCTATACTACGGAGGGACTTGGAAGGAGCATCTCCCATTGGTTGAGTTCTCCTACAACAATAGCTATTAGACTAGTATATGTATGGCACCCTTCGAGGCACTATACGGATGACCTTGCAGATCACCGACTTGTTGGTGGGAGACAACGGATAAGCTTCTACTTGGACCTAAGATGATTAGAGAGACTTTAGAAAAGATTGATATTATCCGTAGACGTATGAAGATAGCTTAGGACAGGCAGAAGTCCTATGCAGATAAAAGAAGGGCTGACATTGAATTTAAGGTAAGAGACATGGTTTTAATCAAAGTATCACCTCTGAGGAATGTTGTTCACTTTGGATTTGAAGGGAAATTAGCACCAAAGTTTGTAGGGCCATTTCCCATAGTAGAGAAGATAGGCCAAATGGCCTATAAGGTGAAATTACTGGAAAGATTGGCGGGTGTTCATGATGTTTTTCACATTTTCCATTTGCGGAAATGTCTTCACGATACAACAGAGGTGGTTGAGCCAAGCATTCTTGCGGAAATAGAGGTAGAAAGGTAGGCAATAGTTAGATGATTTCCAACCCGTATACTTGGATTCTATTAAGAAACTGCGCAACAGAGAGGTTAAGTTGATAAAAGTGCAATGAGGAGAAGACCGCAAGGATGCAGCTTGGGAGACTGAAGACAAGATTTGTGCTTCTTACCCTTTTCTTTCCAATGGTATGTTCTTAACTTCTTTTTCCAAGATTTTATTCATACTTGCTTCTATCATTCGAGTGTATCCTATTTATTGAATCTTCGACCTTTAGGTAGAAAAGCAATGGGTGTAAACATGTGTTTGAGACATGTTATGTTTGATGGATGCAAGTGGATGCAAGTGGTTGACAGTGATTGCTCATGGATGCATATACACGCACTAGGCACTAGATCTGCTCAAACACTCGCATGCTGCATATGAATGTGTGTACAATTTATTTTCATGGGGAAAATGGATGTATCATCATATGGATGTTACATTTGGACAAATGATTTTGCACACACATAGAGTTTACATGAGGTACTAGGACTATTTGCATACATTTTGGATTCATGACACAAACATATATTGCATTAAGGAAGTCAACTGAATCAGTAGACCACCTGATTTTCGCATTAGCATAGGAACATATACGCACACCTTTGCATATTTTCATACAAGCATTATAAATTTCTAAGGACAATGCATGCCTGTGGATGTTGGATGAGTAGACGATTGTAGGTGGATGTTAGGACAATAATGTTCTCCTAGACTTGGAGAATTCGGGGAAGAAATCCTTTAAGTAAGGGAGAATGTAACACCCCATAATTTTATAGAACACTAATAAACTAAATGGATACTTAATTAAATATTGGGAATTAAGTAAAACAGATTATACCATTGTGTTCGTTTTAGAATTCTGGTTTAGATAGACTCTGAGTTTGCGTAAAATGGACATCATATGAGGCGATATAAAGGTTAGAAGTTTGTATACATATAAGAGGTTTATATATAAATAAAAGAAACCAAAATTTCAAAATAAATCAAACAGAGCGAGCGGGAAATAGTCCCATTAGGGGATGACCAGCTCCAGCCTGGGTCGACCTATAGGTCGACCCATAGGTGGCTGGGTTGACCCTAGGGTCGACCCAAGGGGTAGGTGGGTCGACCTTACCTAGATCCGTTTGAATTCTTTGAGAGAACTGGCCTGTTTTGTTAGCCAGGTTCATTATTTTACTATGCGGTTGGATTTAAAGCAGAGATCTGATGGTTAAGGATTGTCTTGTAAACTCTATATAAAGGCATGCATTCCTATCAAATCAATTACACTTCTTCATACTTCTTCCTCAAACTCTTTTTATAAAAATATAAAATAAAGATGGGGAGATGCTGCCGAAATTTGGATTGAATCAAGACAATTCTTATCTTACTTATACAAGAATCCCTTCCGCAACAACAATATATTATCCTCTGTTCTTTAAATCCAATCTTTGTGAGTTCATGTTACTTTTAAATATAAAAATTTAACACTAACCTTGACATTTTAATAAACCTGGATCTGAGCCTATGCCTGTTAAGAAACCGATTCATATATAAACAGATTTGCTATAATTACATGTATTTTTTCGTACACCAATTCTGTTGTTCAGTTGTTATTATATGCCTATTTCTGTTATTATTATGCCTATTTCTATTCTTCTCCCTATCTTATTACCTTTTTATTTTATAAGCCTAGGCTACCTTCGAGCCTAGGCCAATATCACAAGAGACATGTATGAATGAAATTGGGACAATTAGGGAGTGTTTGGGAATGAAAATCAAAGAGGAAAAAATTAGGGAATATCTTGAACCGTGGAATAGAAAATTGGGGCATATCTTGTATTGTGTATAAACATGTAAATCTGTAGCTTACTTCAAGGATTAAGTGGAACATGTTAATGAAACTGTAAGCAATATGTGGAAACTGATAAATTTGTAGGGTAAAGTAAATCTGGTAAAATGATGGGGTTAATTAGATCTGTTTAACCTATTGGGATTATATAAACCTGTTAACCTGTAATACTTAATTTATTTAATCTGTTAGGGTTATATGAACCTCTTAACCTGAACTTAGCCTGTTAATATGTGGGGGTTAGGCGAACCTGTTAATTTGTAAGGCTTAACCTGTTAAAAATCCCAGTTAATTAGGGGATACTAGTTTTAGGGGTTTAGCTTGTGTCATCTGCTGTGTAGAGCCCATATTAGTTAGTAACCCATTCTGGTATTTATAGGGGACCCTACACTAAGTAGGGGTCAGGGCACGCATATGAACTGATAGTAAGAGGTTCATCTAAAAAAGGGGTCTGTGTCCTTCTGTAGGTTGCCACTTTAGAAAGTAGTACACCGTACTGTGAGGTCGACACATGGTATTTACACATTAGGGAGCCGATCACGTGGGGGTAGTAATTAGGGTACATCTAGACCTGCCTATTTCTATTGGGGTACCTGTTATTTCTATTTGGAGTAACACCCGTTATTCCTGTTGGGGCATGTTATTTCTGTTTGGGATGAAACCCATTATGAAACTAGAGTACACCTAAAACTACCATTATGTTTCTATTAGGATCATTATGTTTCTGTTATATTAGGGAACACCTAATCCTGTCACATATCTATTATACTAGTATTGGTGCAGAGAAAAGTAACTGAGAAATATTGTTTACTCTAATATTTCTGCTTATCCTGTTCATCATGTTTATACATGTTGTTTGTTACTGGTATCTCTCATCAAGTATATTTGCCTATCTTGGTACTTCTACTTCTTTATATGCTAAAAGTCACTGGACTCGCCAGACTTTAAGTCTGACCCTTTTTGTTTCCCTTTCTCTCTTTCCTCCCCCCCAAAGGTTCTTAGGGTGGGAAGGCTCAAGAGTGATTAGGACTTTCTCTCTCTATTGTTTCTGCTTGGATCTGGATCTGCTTTGATGTATCGTTTCGACTGCTTATCTACTTTATTATGGCAATTATTGGGGATTATGAATTTACATTTCTGTACTCTGATAGTTTTTAGAGTAAGATAGATGTTTTGGTTTGATGTATTTGGTTTCAATATTTTAGCTTGATATTGTAACTGGTTTAAGACTATGATATTTTTCTGCTGAATAATGAAGTTTTAAATTTCCACTGCTATTTTTATATCTTTCTTGTGAGATTCTTTTTCTGTTTACCTATAACGTTTCACGGAACTTAATGCATTATGATAAAGAGTGACTATAACAGACGTAGGGTGTCAAATAATATATATACACTTTTCAAGAAACCCTAATCTTCCTCATAACTAAAGCCGCCACCTGCCATTCTTTAACGGCCGAAAAAGCACCAAAATAATTTGCCAATATCTCCTAACATGTTTCGGAATAGCTTATGATTCTAAAACAAAAATTAAAGAGGATGGTGAGGGCTTCAAAATGATGCAGACTTGATCAATTTTCATGAGGCAATTCAAGTGTTCTCTACGCTAAAACGCGCAACATAAGACCTCGAATTCTGATGCAATCGGGTGTGCGAGTTGGCCCACCTTCCAGGCAGCGGCAGAGGAGATGGAGAGCGACGATACAGTGGCGTTCGATCGATGTCAGGCACCTCATGGCGCGTGCGAGGTGAAGACCTAGTTGCATGAGCATGGGTTTATCGATCTGCAGATAAAAGAAGACGATGAGTTATTAACACCCTAATCATGTAATTAATTAATATTGCTTATAATTAGGGTTATTTAATTATTAAATTAAATATGTTAATGTTTAAATGTTCATATCTTATCTAAATGGAAACAGAATTTCATGAGGTTGGAAGCGTTGGAATCGTCTCAACAAACACTACACCATGGAATAGACCAGGACCAAAACAGAAGCAGGTGAAGATTTTAATAAAATTAAATGCTTGTTTAATTTTGTCAGAACAATTATTTTACAACGATTTTCGAACCGATCAATGTGAGAACTTTCTCACTCAAATATTTCGTACAATTATTTATTTTTATAACTAAATACATATTGATTGCCTGTAATAGCAATATGTGTTTGGTGGTTGATGGATGTTTACAGTTTTAATGTTATCATTATTAAACTGGTTATAAGTGTTGATAAATAAAACATTTATGTAAAGACCCGTAACTTCCCCAGTGAGGAAAGCGCGGATAGTTCGAGAACATGCCACATCAGAACGCAGACGGGAGAACCTTTCATTGCATATTACAACAATTCCATCAGATTACAAGAATATACAGAGTATAAATCAATAATATACAGAAGAAAAATATCATAGATTACAATACATTACATAGCAGTGGAAAATAATACAAAATACAACTAGAAGGAGATATACGGATACAAAGCTTTCCGGATATCGTTCCAGCTGTACATCAGGATCCTGTGAATATAAATCTGCAAACCAAAACTACTAGCTGCCCATGTCAAAATAAGGGCACCCAGAGTTTAGGTTAAAAAAATAAACTCCAGGTCAGTCATGGGACTGGTGTGAGAACTAAAACAGTTATTTAAAACTTTACTTCAAATCAGATATATCAAGGGACCACGCCGTATAACACGGAACGGGTTTCCTCCCAAGAATACCAGTGCATATAACAAAACAGCGCAATGCTTTTTGGAAAAATGAAGCCATTATAAGACCCAGGTCCTATTACACAACCCAACGCAATCCAGGGGATAGGGTTTACCAAATATGCTTAGTACGTTTAAAACAAATCATTTGATACTATTACAAGTGCATAGTGTATAAAACAATTTCAAATCATAAGTATCAATCATAGACGGCATGGGTACCATATATCATGTCGCCATACTAGTTCTACAATTAAAACCGCAAATGTCACGTATTTGGAAATTGGATTTCCGTCTGTGAACCGAGGCAAAAGATAGTCCTCTACCGATTCGAGACGCTCTAGTCCGTGTCTCATGATCAGAGCTCAAGTGACCCTTGGATCATCAGGGCCGGTCCAAACGGAGTGGATTAAAATGCCTGAACATGCGTTTCCCCGCCCTTTGGGGCGTCAATGAGCCAACTAAATGACTCCATCGGTTCGAGAACGACCGATATATCTGAGGCGCCTCGCAACAGCAACAACCACATAAGTCAAACTCGTCAGGGCGTGTAAAACCACTGACGCCACTTCTAACTAGAAGGAAACGCATGCCCTCCCTGAGGTCCTCTCCTGTTTCTGGTTCACACCGGGTGTGAAACTCGCGAAGTAAACGTTACCCAAAGCTACGCCACAAAGGCCGTGCTTCGATCATCAACCACAAGACTTTGTTTTTCAACAGAAGCCTTGATCATTCGCCACTTAGGCATGCCACACAGGCAATTCACTCTATGCGTTTGATATCCGTCAGTATATAACCCTTGAGCTCGTACGTCTTAGAGAAGGGCGTTAAGCAAGAGAATAAATTCTCCGCCGCCGAAAAGATATATATTTAATAGAAATCAATCACACAGACTGAAATCCAATGTCAGACACACAGTCCATTTACAAGTCCGTTCTGGGTCTGAACGAAACCGGAGGCACCTAGTACCCCGCATATCCATCGATCTCCAAGTACGTCTGGACTATCACCAACTGTTTCCATCTTCTTGGGTGTACATCCCAATCAAGATCATCAGTAATCACCCAAATGACGTGAAGACCTCCGGCCTTCGACCATCGTCATCATCTTCGACTTATCGTCGTATCAGTTATTCAGAATGGGATAAACCCGGTCTTTCCGAATAACTCGCGTATATTATAAACAAGTGTTACACAAACACAACATACGCCTCATTCCAATTCATCAATCACTAACCGTAAATTAACAAGAGAATAATTCCCCAAATATTAAACCCGAAGGCCGAAACCAACATCAGATCAATATTTAGAAAACCATTCTGCTTAGCTAACCGACAGTTAGTTTCTAGATTTCACATTCATGGGGAAAGGTTCCCATTAATTTTATCAAAGATAAATCCTTTAAATTTATTCTTTAATCTACTTTTGAATATCAATTCAAACTAGTCGGGATTGGCGAACCTTACCGAAGTAATCATTTGTTTTAATTTCCCAATCCCAACCTATTCATCCCATGAAGTAAAACTGGTAATACTTCATATCTAACACCATGGTGTTATCGGTAAATTTAATTACCAGTTCACGTTCAAATCTAATTAAAGATTTAACTATTGCCTGGAGTAAAACTGGTGATACTCCATTCTCGATCTTTTCAATCTAATAAAAGATTCATTAAAACTCCACTTAGTTTTAATCTGTGACTGGGTTAAAGAATCAGTGTCATTTAAAACACGGTTCACAATAAACCCCAAAATCACATCACATTTCAATCAGTTCCTAACCATAAAATAGCAAGTGAGCAATTCCCTAAGTATTAACCCCGAAGGCCGAAACAAACATCAGATCAATACCTCTGGAACCATTCAACTTAACTAATCTCCAGTTAGTTTCTGATTTTCTTAACTCCTTTAGGTCTAAGAACAGTATTATTGAAGATACCGTTCACGACAACCCAAAATCACGTTCCATTAATTATCGGGTTAAAGAACAAGTGTTATTTAAAACACTGTTCACGATAAACCCAAAAATCAATACCAATTCAATTCCAATTAAATATTATTTAATTGGTACACTTCATTAAATCTAAATAAAAAGATTTAATCTTTTTCTCAACTGGGCTTAAGAACAGTGTTAATGAAGACACCATTCACGACAAACCCAAATCACATTTGATATTAAATACAAGGCTCTGAATAGAAAATATATCGGCTTATATTCAATATCAAATTCTACGACCAACAAATATCGTATTGGAAATAACGATATAAATATATCTTTCAAATTTCCATAACAATATCTGTATAATCACTAAATCCAACATCGAAATAATCCAAAGACAATTTCGATTCAAATCCATTCCAATTCAATTATTGGAAATTCTGGTTACTTATAAAACCCTTTTCAAATCCAATTTATTTATTTAAAAATAAATAGAATTTTAATTCTAGTTCAAAACTAGTTCATTTCGATAAAAATCTATTTTATCTTTTCAAATGTGGAGTTTTTCATCTCGATTCATTCTAAATCGTTTCTTATGATTTTACACAAATTATTACTATTTTTAATAATTTTATCAAGGCCCGTACAGTCGATTTCCATCAACGGCCATCGAACTGCACTTACAGCGACCTTTTCCAAATTTGATTTGGACATAATTCCAAATCCAACCGTTAGATTTCTAATTTCTAATATTATTTAGAAAGCTCTTTTCGATACGAACCCAACGGTTCCGGTTTTAGGAGAATCCGACGGTCGGATCTCCCGTAATATCCGTTCGAAGTCAATGGTCGAAATTCACGAACTAACGCAGCACGACGCGTTCTATTCAGGCCATTATATTATATATATAATATATATAATATATACTTCGACGATTTCCCTTTAAAACGTACTATATAAATCGTTTTAAATTCGTTTCCAAAACGTTTTCAACTTCATTTCAATTTCAAATCAAAATCGAATTTTTCCAATATAAATTCGTTTTAAATACATTTCAAATTGATTTCAATTCAAATCGATTTTTAATTCAATTTCAATTTGTTTTCAATTCAATTCAATTTCAATTCGAATTCATTTATATTCAATTTCAATTCGAATTCATTTATATTCAATTTCAATTCGAATTAATTTATATTCAATTTCAATTCGAATTCATTTATATTCAATTTCAATTCGAATTCAAATCTATTCAGTTTCAATTCGAATTCATTTCTATTCAGTTTAATTCGAATTTCAATTCTTTTCAAAATATCATATTTTGAAATCACTTTCGATATTCATTATAAAATGAATAAAATCGATATAAATATCGTTCACGTCAAAATGGCATCAATCTAATCAACATGGCTTCATATATTTCTATTTTCAAATATTCTATTTCAAATATTTCTATTTCAGTTATTTCTTTTTCAATTAATTCTTTTTCAAATATTTCTATTTCAAATATTTCTTTTTCAAAACTGGAATGAGGCCCAATCAATTACCATATAATGTTAATTATATGGATTTTCTATAACACATGTATTCTATAACAACGATGAATAATCAACCATCATCCAAAGTGCATTCTACACTGTATAAGCATCGAATATAAATATTTAACGCTTATAACAGTCTGTCAATCAATCGATCGACTTACAACTAACTATTGGGATTAGTGTATGTCATATATCACCCCAATACCCATGTGGGGTTTTCAAACAATCAAACACAGATTTTATTTGTGTAGTTGACCGATGTGTAAAATTTATCGTCCCAATCAATTATCAGTCAAATGTGTGTATATAAACAAATCGCCTGATTTGTTTATATTTATTTCATTTCAAATACACGTTAAAAAATCTATTTTTAACTATAAAATATTTTCCACTATAAAATATTTTATTTCATTTCACATCACATCACACAATCAACTACACATCAAAATCAAACAAACAAGCATACAAGCCGTCCATAGTCTGTAGACGACGGGTGTCAGGTGCTACTAAACACTGTCTACATCCTAGTATATAATTCAAAACTAGAAAAATTAAATTAAGGGTGAGAAGTTCCCACCGAGGGATCCACTCCGCCATTTCATTTTTCTGAACGGTTCAAATTTGGATTTGCTTTCTACCCGTTCCATCGCAACCTTTTTCATACTGTTCATATCAAAAATCATAATTTTAATATGATGTTTTATATATAAAAATCATATCTTTACATCACTACTTTATTATAAAAATTATATTTTTATCTCTTTCTTCTTCTAATAAAGGTTATATTTTTATAACTCTACATAAATAAAAATAATATTTTTCTATCTTCTACCATATAAAGATCATATTTTTAATACTCTACTTATATAAAAATAATATTTTTATTAATTCTCTAATATAAATATCATATTTTTATTATCCTCCTTATATAAAATTATATCTTTATCTTTCTACTATAATAAAAATTATATTTTTAACCTCTTACTAATATAAAAATTATTTTTTTAACCTCTTTCTAATATAAAAATTATATCTTTCATATATATACTTTCATATAAAAATTAAATTTTTATCATCATAGTTTTTTATACCAAAGTTTGATAGCATACATAGGAATAAAAATAAAAAGTAAACAGAAAAACTCACATTCGGCGTGTAAAAATCGGATTTTTGATGTTGGAGGGGGTTCACGGTTCAAACCGGGGCTGAGGAAGGGCGCACCAGGGTAGGGGATGGTGGCATCGACGATGGGGTGGTCGGCCATGGGTCACGGTGGCGTTGCGGGTGCGATTCAGGTGGTGGCTCTGTTTTAGAGGGGGCACGGGTTTTTAGAGAGAAGGGGAAGAAGCTAGGGCGGCGGAGGTGCCAGGGAAGAGGAGTCGGCCGACGCGGTGGTGGTCTTTGGCTGGGTCCGGCGGCGAGAAAAAAAGGGGGCGATGGCGATTGAGCACGACGGGGGGGGGGGGGGGTGAGGTTTCTGATTTGAACGGTTTTTTTTCTTTTTTGAGGAGTGGAGAGAGAAAGTGTGGGAGGGAGGGGTTTATATTTATTTTAATTTTATTTTATATTTCATTCCTTAGAGTTGACTTTTCGTTCGAATCCCAAATCGAGCCCAACGACTGTCGCCCATAGCTAATTACCCCCATTCCGAACACAATGGGATATGTATCGCAAGCTGATTCGATCGTTTCGATCAGTTTTCGTCAAGATCAACATATAACTCTATATATTGAATATGAACACGCATTTCAATTTACTGTGGTTACAAACTAACTCGAAAAATTCCAGAAAAATATTTTCTAGCTTCGTATTGACGATACGGTCCTAACAAAACTAGTTTCATCGAATTCTGAGGCCGTTTGAAAAATGGCCATTTTCCAGTCGATTAAAATCAACCAAAACTGGTCAAATGCGTTTTCCTTTGCCACGCTCACATATTGATTTGAAAAATTATGAAATTTGGAATCTAGCAATAATTTGACATCGCGGACCCAACAAAAGTGGTTTCGTCGAAATCCGAGGTCATTTGCAAAATGGCTATTTTCAATGGCCAGAATTCCATTGCGACTATTCTGAAATTTCAACTGGACATATCTTTTGATTCCCGCTATGAAATTCCAGTCTTTCGGATTCGTTGGAAAGATATTCTCAATTAGATTCAAATATTTTTTGTTTCACAAAAATCCGGCTTTATTTGCACCCGGTACCTTCATTTGAAATTTGAAATCGAATTATCGAACTATCGCGCCATTTTCAATTCCTTTTATAATTTAAAATAAATAATTATATTCTAATGACGATCTATATAATATATACATTTGAATTCTATTCAAAATAAATTTCTCGTCGTTATTATTTAAAATAATTCGTTTTAAATAATCAAAATTCACTAAAATTGCCAAAATAAAAATTTCAAATTGGCTCAGATTTCCGGGTTATTACAATCTCCCCCACTTAAAACTTTTCGTCCCCGAAAAGGAACGAAGCCGAAAGTTGTTTAACAAATCAACTCAACTTTCGTTATTTTCATTACAGCTTAAGTTCTTCAACTTTTCAGTTTCTAAGAACTTTCCGAATTTTCTAAAAACTTGGCTAACATCCTAAATTTTCGAAAAATTTCGCCATAACCTCCCTGCACCGGGAGCACCGGGAAAATCCCCAAATTTCCATATAGGCCCTCTGATCTCAAAAAGAAAAAGAAAAGGCCAAGCGGCTCATAAAATCATCATCACCTAAACAAAATAGTAAATTATAGTAAATATGTACTTATTTGTCGGGCAAACAAATTTTATTCTCTGCTCTAGCCTCTTTGCTATGACCTGTTCAATGTAAGTACATGTATATGCAAGCAAATGCGACCAATTTTCAATATAACTCACAATTTGTTTCAATTTGGCTATATGGCTCAACATTTTATTAATCATACAATAATCAAACAGCACAACCAGCAATCAATTAGTTGATTAGCTTTTCAATTCATAACTTTGATATGTAGTCAAAAAATCAGATTTTTGATGCCAAATCACAACAATAAGCCCTATCTAGTTTCGATTCTCACACCAGTCAAATGGAAATATATAGAAATCTCACTTTCGTCGCTCGAAAATAAATACTGGCGATGGTGCTCCATCACCAGAATTATCCCCGGGCACTAGAGTGCGATTCTATAACTATCCAACGCATTAAAACTTCGAATACACGTTTGCAAGACATATATGCAAAATCTTTATATATTGGATTGTCCAAATTCATTTAAAATAAATATTCAAATACGAATAATTGATTTAAATTTCAAAATAAAACTTGTTTTCATTTTAATAATATACTCTTCACACCCATTCTAGGATACTACTGATCCCATCTCTAACGAGTCATTCTTATTGGATATTACTAATCCAATTTCTGATGAATTCTTTCGTATGGTTCTAACGTGTCTTGTTCTCTAAGCTTTGTAAACCAAAGCTCTGATACCAAATGTAAAGACTCATAATTTCCCCGGTGAGGAAAGCGCGGATAGTTCGAGAACATGCCACATCAGAACGCAGACGGGAGAACCTTTCATTGCATATTACAACAATTCCATCAGATTACAAGAATACACAAAGTATAAATCAATAATATACAACAGAAAAATATCAGAGATTACAATACATTACATAGCAGCGGAAAATAATAAAAAATACAACTAGAAGGAGATATACGGATACAAAGCTTTCCGGATATCGTTCCAGCTGTACATCAGGATCCTGTGAATATAAATCTGCAAAACCAAAACTACTAGCTTCCCTTGTCAAAATAAGGGCACCCAGAGTTTAGGGTAAAACAATAAACTCCAGGTTAGTCATGGGACTGGTGTGAGAACTAAAACAGTTATTTAAAACTTTACTTTAAATCAGATATATCAAGGGACCACGCCGTATAACACGGAACGGGTTTCCTCCCAAGAATACCAGTGCATATAACAAAACAGCGCAATGCTTTTTGGAAAAATGAAGCCATTATAAGACCCAGGTCCTATCACACAATGCAACGCAAGCCGGGGGATAGGGTTTTCCCTTATAATATCCAAATATGCTTAGTACGTTTAAAACAAATCATTTGATACTATTACAAGTGCATAGTGTATAAAACAATTTCAAATCATAAGTATCGATCATAGACGGCATGGGTACCATATATCATTTCGCCATACTAGTTCTACAATTAAAACCGCAAATGTCATGTATTTGGAAATTGGATTTCCATCTGTGAACCGAGGCAAAAGATAGTCCTCTACCGATTCGAGACGCTCTAGTCCGTGTCTCAGGATCAGAGCTCGAGTGACCCTTGGATCATAAGGGCCGGTCCACACGGAGTGGATTAAAATGCCTGAACATGCGTTTCCCCGCCTTTTGGGGCATCAATGAGCTAACTAAATGACTCCATCGGTTCGAGAACGGCCGATATATCTGAGGCGCCTCGCAACAGCAACAACCACATAAGTCAAACTCGTCAGGGCGTGTAAAACCACTGACGCCACTTCTAACTAGAAGGAAACGCATGCCCTCCCTGAGGTCCTCTCCTGTTTCTGGTTCACACCGGGTGTGAAACTCGCGAAGTAAACGTTACCCAAAGCTACGCCACAAAGGCCGTGCTTCGATCATCAACCACAAGGCTTTGCTTTTCAACAGAAGCCTTGATCATTCGCCACTTAGGCATGCCACACAGGCAATTCACTCTATGCATTTGATATCCATCAGTATATAACCCTTGAGCTCGTACGTCTTAGAGAAGGGCGTTAAGCAAGAGAATAAATTCTGCGCTGCCGAAAAGATATATATTTAATAGAAATCAATCACACAGACTGAAATCCAATGTCAGACACACAGTCCATTTACAAGTCCGTTCTGGGTCTGAAAGAAACCGGAGGCACCTAGTACCCCGCATATCCATCAATCTCCAAGTACGTCTGGACTATCACCAACTGTTTCCATCTTCTTGGGTGTACATCCCAATCAAGATCATCAGTAATCACCCAAATGACGTGAAGACCTCCGATCTTCGACCACCGTCTTCATCTTCGACTTATCGTCGTATCAGTTATTCAGAATGGGATAAACCCGGTCTTTCCGAATAACTCGCGTATATTATAAACAAGTGTTACACAAACACAACATACGCCTCATTCCAATTCATCAGTCACTAACCGTAAATTAACAAGAGAATAATTCCCCAAATATTAACCCCGAAGGCCGAAACCAACATCAGATCAATATCCAGAAAACCATTCTGCTTAGCTAACCGACAATTAGTTTCTAGATTTCGCATTCATGGGGAAAGGTTCCCATTAATTTTATCAAAGATAAATCCTTTAAATTTATTCTTTAATCTACTTTTGAATATCAATTCAAACTAGTCGGGATTAGCGAACCTTACTGAAGTAATCATTTGTTTTAATTTCCCAATGCCAACCTATTCATCCCATGAAGTAAAACTGGTAATACTTCATATCTAACACCACTGTGTTATCGGTAAATTCAATTACCATTTCACGTTCAAATCTAATTAAAGATTTAACTATCGCCTGGAGTAAAACTGGTGATACTCCATTCTCGATCTTTTCAATCTAATAAAAGATTCATTAAAACTCCACTTAGTTTTAATCTGTGACTAGGTTAAAGAATCAGTGTCATTTAAAACACGGTTCACAATAAACCCAAAAATCACATCACATTTCAATCAATCCCTAACCGTAAAATAGCAAGTGAGCAATTTCCTAAGTATTAACCCCGAAGGCCGAAACCAACATCAGATCAATACCTCTGGAACCATTCAACTTAACTAATCTCCAGTTAGTTTCTGATTTTCTTAACTCCATTAGGTCTAAGAACAGTATTATTGAAGATACCGTTCACGACAACCCAAAATCACGTTCCATTAATTATCGGGTTAAAGAACAAGTGTTATTTAAAACACTGTTCACGATAAACCCAAAAATCAATACCAATTCAATTCCAATTAAATATTATTTAATTGGTACACTTCATTAAATCTAAATAAAAAGATTTAATCTTTTTCTCAACTGGGCTTAAGAACAGTGTTAATGAAGGCACCATTCACGACAAACCCTAATCACATTTGATATTAAATACAAGGCTCTGAATAGAAAATATATCGGCTTATATTCAATATCAAATTCTACGACCAACAAATATCGTATTTGAAATAACGATATAAATATATCTTTCAAATTTCCACAACAATATCTGTATAATCACGAAATCCAACATCGAAATAATCCAAAGACAATTTCGATTCAAATCCATTCCAATTCAATTATTGGAAATTCTGTTACTTTTAAAACCCTTTTCAAATCCAATTTATTTATTTAAAAATAAATAGAATTTTAATTCTAGTTCAAAACTAGTTCATTTCGATAAAAATCTATTTTTATCTTTTCAAATGTGGAGTTTATCGTCCTGATTCTTGCTAAATCATTTATTATGATTTTACACAGATTATTACTATTTTTAATAATTTTATCAAGGCCCGTACAGTCGATTTCCATCAACGGCCATCGAACTGCACTTACAGCGACCTTTTTCAAATTTGATTTGGACATAATTCCAAATCCAACCGTTAGATTTCTAATTTCTAATATTTGTTAGAAAGCTCTTTTCGATACGAACCCAACGGTGAAATCAATGGTCGAAATTCACGAACTACCGCAGCGCGGCGCGTTCTATTCAGACCATTATATTATATATATAATATGTATATTATATACTTCGATGGTTTCCCTTTAAACCATATTATATAAATCGTTTTAAATTCGTTTCCAAAACGTTTTCAACTTCATTTCAATTTCAAATCAAAATCGAATTTTTCCAATATAAATTCGTTTTAAATACATTTCAAATTGATTTCAATTCAAATCGATTTTTAATTCAATTTCAGTTTGTTTTCAATTCAATTCAATTTCAATTCGAATTCATTTATATTCAATTTCAATTCGAATTCATTTATATTCAATTTCAATTCGAATTCATTTATTTTCAATTTCAATTCGAATTCATTTATATTCAATTTTAATTCGAATTCATTTCTATTCAGTTTAATTAGAATTTCAATTCTTTTCAAAATATCAGATTTTGAAATCACTTTCGATATTCATTAAAAAATGAATAAAATCGATATAAATATCGTTCACGTCAAAATGGCGTCAATCTAATCAACACAGCTTCATATATTTCTATTTTCAAATATTCTATTTCAAATATTTCTATTTCAAATATTTCTTTTTCAAATATTTCTATTTCAAATATTTCTTTTTCAAAACTGGAATGATGCCCAATCAATTACCATATAATGTTAATTATATGGATTTTCTACAACACATGTATTCAATAACAACGATGAATAATCAACCATCATCCAAAGTGCATTCTACACTGTATAAGCATCGAATATAAATATTTAACGCTTATAACAGTCTGTCAATCAATCGATCGACATACAACTAACTATTGGGATTAGTGTATGTCATATATCACCCCAATACCCATGTGGGGTTTTCAAACAATCAAACACATATTTTATTTGTCCAGTTGGGCGATGCGTAAAATTTATCGTCCCAATCAATTATCAGTCAAATGTGTGTATATAAACAAATCGCCTGATTTGTTTATGTTTATTTCATTTCAAATACATGTTAAAAATTCTATTTTTAACTATAAAATATTTTCCACTATAAAATATTTTATTTCATTTCACATCACACAATCAACTACACATCAAAATCAAACAAACAAGCATGCAAGCCGTCCATGGTCTGTGGACGACGGGTGTCGGGTGCTACTAAACACCGTCTGCATCCTAGTATATAATTCAAAACTAGAAAAATTAAATTAAAGGTGAGAAGTTCTCACTGAGGGGTCCACTTTGCCATTTCATTTTTCTGAACGGTTCAGATTTGGATTTGCTTTCTACCCGTTCCATCGCAACCTTTTTCACACTGTTCATATCAAAAATCATAATTTTAATATGATGTTTTATATATAAAAATCATATCTTTACATCGCTACTTCGTTATAAAAATTATATTTTTATCTCATTCTTCTTCTAATAAAGGTTATATTTTTATAACTCTACCTAAATAAAAATAATATTTTTATATCTTCTACCATATAAAGATCATATTTTTAAAACTCTACTTATATAAAAAATAATATTTTTATTCTTTCTCTAATATAAATATCATATTTTTATTATCCTCCTTATATAAAAATTATATCTTTATCTTTCTACTATAATAAAAATTATATTTTTAACCTCTTACTAATATAAAAATTATATTTTTAACCTCTTTCTAATATAAAAATTATATCTTTCATATATATACTTTCATATAAAAATTAATTTTTTATCATCATAGTTGTTTATACCAAAGTTTGATAGCATACATAGGAATAAAAATAAAAAGTACACAGAAAAACTCACATTCGGGGTGTAAAAATCGGATTTTTGATGTTGGAGGGGGTTCACGGTTCAAACCGGGGCTGAGGAAGGGCGCGCCAGGGTAGGGGATGTTGGCACCGACGATGGGGTGGTCGGCCAAGGGTCACGGTGGCGTTGCGGGTGCGATTCAGGTGGTGGCTTGGTTTTAGAGGGGTGCATGGGTTTTTAGAGAGAAGGGGAAGACGCTAGGGCGGCGGTGGTGCCAGGGAGGAGGAGGGGGAGTCGACCGACGTAGTGGTGGTCTCTGGTGGGGTTCGGCGGGGAGAAAAAAAAGGGGGCAATGGCGATTGAGCACGACCGGGGGGGGGGGGGGGAGGGGGTTCTGATTTGAACGTTTTTTTCTTTTTTGAGGAGTGGAGAGAGAAAGTGTGGGAGGGAGGGGTTTATATTTATTTTAATTTTATTTTATATTTCATTCCTTAGAGTTGACTTTTCGTTCGAATCCCAAATCGAGCCCAACGACTGTCGCCCATAGCTAATTACCCCCATTCCGAACACAATGGGATATGTATCGCAAGCTGATTCGATTGTTTCGATCAGTTTTCGTCAAGATCAACATATAACTCTATATATTGAATTTGAACGCGCATTTCAATTTACTGTTGTTACATACTAACTCGAAAAATTACAAAAAAATATTTTCTAGCTTCGTATTGACGATACAGTCCTAACAAAACTTGTATCATCGAATTCTAAGACCGTTTGAAAAATGGCCATTTTCCAGTCGATTAAAATCAAACAAAACTGGTCAAACGCGTTTTCCTTTGCCACACTCACATATTGATTCGAAAAATTATCAAATTTGGAATCTAGCTATAATTTGACATCACGGACCCAACAAAAGTTGTTTCGTCGAAATCCGAGGTCGTTTGCAAAATGGCTATTTTCAATGGCCAGAATTCCATAGCGACTATTCTGAAATTTCAACTGGACATATCTTTTGATTCCCGCTATGAAATTCCAATCTTTCGGATTCGTTGGAAAGATATTCTCAATTAGATTCAAATATTTTTGGTTTCACAAAAATCCGGTTTAATTTGCACCCGGTACCTTCATTTGAAATTTGAAATCGAATTATCGAACTACCGCGCCATTTTCAATTCCTTTTATAATTTAAAATAAATAATTATATTCTAACGACGATCTATATAATATATACGTTTGAATTCTATTCAAAATAAATTTCTCGTCGTTATTATTTAAAATAATTCATTTTAAATAATCAAAATTCGCTAAAATTGCCAAAATAAAATTTTTAAATTGGCTCAGATTTCCGCGTTATTACAATTTATATTATAAATTACTTTAGGATGATAATTTACCCACCCATCTTCCAAATATGTTGATATGTTCACATGGACTGTGATGTAAACCCCACACAGATATTGGGACGATAATTTTACACATCGCCCAAGTGTACAAATAATAATTGATTACTTATTGGTTGAAAACAACACACGGGTATTGGGATGATATTTGACTTACACTGATACCAAGTGTTTAGATTGGATGTTAATCGATTGATTGATAGACCATTGTAAGCATTATTAAATTATTTAATGCTTATACGGTTGTAGATTCACTCTGGATGTGAATTGAAAGTTTAATAGTTGTTTATAGCTATTGTTGAATACATGCGATGTATGAAATCCATACAAATAAAATTATATGGTAATTGATTGAGTCACATTCCAATTCAGAAAAAATGAATATTTTAATATAATATTTAATAAAGAATCAAAATATGATTTTAATGTTCAATTTTGTATGGACACGAAAATACTGAAATATATGAAGTCGAGTTAAGTATATATACGCCGTTTTAACTCGAATAGGATTATTTATCGATTTTATTCATTTTTATAATGAATATCGAAAAGATTTGATTTCAAAATAAGGTATTTTGAAAATATTATTACAACATTATAATAATATGAGATGTTCAATCTTGATTTAAAATTGAAGTAGAAGTTGAAATCGCTTTTAAACGAATTTGTAAACATTTTGTATAATATGTTTGAATTGAAATTGTTTTTAAACAAGATTATTATAGTTTATAAAATAAGTTTTGAATGGAAATTTGTTATATATATTATAGAATATAATGGCTTGATATGGAGATAATTGATTGTGAAGACAAATGATTGAGATAAAATTTCAAATGGTAGTTGGGAATAATTTTAACAAAATTTGAAATTTTTATTTTATTTTAGTTTATAAATTGAATTTGGGCTTGAATAGAATGCCTTGCGCAACGATACTTCGCGAACATCAACCCGTAACTTCAAATTTACGTAACGGGAGATCCAATCGTCGGATTCTCCTAAAACCAGAACCGTTGGGTTTGTATCGAAAAGATATTTCGAATGAATATAGTAGATTTAAAATCCAATGGTTAGATTTTAAAATACACCCAAATCAGTTTTGGAAAAAGTCATTGTGGACGTAGTTTGGTGGTCGATATTGGAAACCGACTGCGAAGGCCTTAATAAAATTACTAAAAATATGAATAAATTACGTAAAATCATAATAAATGATTTGAAATGAGTTTGGATGGAAAATTACACATTTGTAAAGATAAAATATATTTTTATCTGAATAAGCTGTTTATCAACTTGAGTAAAGAATTAAAAGAAATTATATGGTTTTAATACAACCAGAATTTTTCAATATATGAATTGGAAAGGATTTGTATGGAAATAAACTTTGGAATATTTCGATATTGGATTCCGTGACTATACAGATATTATTGAGGAATTTGGAATTACAGGTATGGTTATTCCCAATACGATATATGTTGGTTTTAGAATTTGATATTGAATATAAGCCGTTATGATTTCTATTCAAATCCTTGTATTCAATATCAAATTGGATTTTGGTTTGTCGTGAATGGTGTTTTCAATAACACTATCTTTAAGCCCAGTTGAGAAAAGAATAAACCTTTTAATTAAGTTTAATATAGTTTTCCAATAAATAAATACAATTGGAATTGAATTGAAGTAGGATTTTGGGTTTATCGTGAACAATGTTTTAAATTACATTTGTTCTTTAATCCAATAAACAGTGAAGTTATGATTTGGAATTTACAAATCTTTTAGTTAAGATTTAAGGAAAATTTCCAAAGTAAAGTTTTCCAATTTAATATATTATATCGGAATTGAGTGGAATTCAGTTTAATATTGGCTTCTGTGAAGGAAGAAAATATTTATGGAATTTAAAGAGCTTTGCTGCTATTCCAATTATACTATCAGTCTGTACGGAAATTTATATCAATTATAATTGATCCGATTTCCGTGAAGGTTTCATAAGAATGGAAGATGATTTTGGTATTATCACAAACTATGTTTTAAATGATATTGCTTCTTTAACCCAATTAAAGACAGGTTTGATTTTCTGAAGTTGAATAATCATTAAGTGATGATTTTTGAGGTTAAAACTGAAGTGGAGTTTTAATGAATCTTTGAAAAGATTGAAATGTGAATGTGGTAATTAAATTTACTGAATTCAAGAAATGTTCATAATGGAGTTCCACTAGCCTTACTCCATGCGATAGTTAAATCTTTAATTAGATTTGAATGTTGAATACTAATTAATTTTACCGATAACACAAAGGGTGTTAGATATTGAGTACTACCAGTTTTGCTCCATGGGATGAATAGATTGGGATTGAGATAATAAAATGAATGATATCTTTAGTAAGGCTCGTTAATCCCGACTAGTTGATAAACCTTAATTTGCTTTAAGTTGGGAAAAGATAATCTAAATTCTTTTGAAATGATTTACAAGAATATATGAACAAAAGAATATTCTGGATTGGAATGAGGCATGTGATGTGTTTTCATAGCACTTGATTATAAGATATGGGAGTTGTTCGAAAAGACCGGGTTTAACCCATGATGAATAACTGTTACGATGATTAAAACTCGAAGATTTGAAGACGGTGGTTGAAGACAAGAGATCTTCACAATGTTAGGATGATTACTGATGTCTTGAATGGGTTGTACACTGAAGAAGAGGTAATAAGTGGTGTTCATCCAAACGTACTTGGAGATCGACCGGATATGCGAGGCTCTCTCTCTTGTATTGAACATATAAGACGAGGAATAAGGTGCCGCCGGTTTCATTCAGACCCAGAACGGACACACAAATGGATTATATGTCTAACATTGTATTCATTGATATATGCTAAATATATATTTGTTTGGTGGCGGAGAATTTATTCTCTTGCCTAACACCCTTCTCTGAGATGTACGAGCTTAGAGGTTATATATTGGTAAAAATCAGTGGAATGGTATGGACTGACAATGTGGCATGCTAAGATGCAACAATCAAGGCTATTGTTGAAAAGTATAGTCTTGTGGTTGATGATCAAAGCATAGCTTTAATTTTGCACCGCTTTGAGTAGCGTTTTCGCCAGCTCCACACCTCGGTCTGAACAAAAAACGGGATGAGCACCGCAGGGAAATGAACATACGCTGGTTTCTAGCTAGAGTGATGTCATGGTATGGAGCCCAGACATTTTACTTATGTGGATGTTGGATGATGGAAAGCGAGGTACCTTGGATTTGATTTGGGTAGCCAATGACCCTTGATGGTCGACATACTGACCAAGATGTTTGATGTTCTGACTAGTATTTAGGTCCGATAGGATCGGCTAACGTATTTTTTATGATATTACTAATCAGTGACGGCTGACCGCCCCTGCCGCTAATCTACGGTCACTTGCATGTGGTCCTAAGTCGTGGTATAGATTGGCTTGAATAGAAAAGGAGGATTGCTTTCCTTGGTTCATATATGGTAAACCCAATTTCCGATAAGTGATTTTACGATTTTAGTTGTAAACCTACAAGGCTACATAATATTATGGTACCTATGCCATCTATGATTGATACATTTATATTTGAAGTTGATTGCTTCACTATGCACTAATAATAATAAAAGATAAGTTTCACGTATCAAGCATATTTGGCCATTATAAGGTAAAATTCTACCCATTGGTTTGTGCTGCATTGTGTGATGGGACCTGAATCTTATAATGGCTTCATTTTTCTTTTTTTAGCACTGCGTTGTTTGTTTTATGGTATTCTTAGGATAAAACCCCTTCCGTGTTATACGGCGTGGTCTCTTAATTTACGCAGCTTTAAAATAAGGTTAATAACTGTTTTAGTTCTCACACCAGTTCCATGACTGACTCAGAGTTTATTGTTTTCCCACCTAAACTCTGGGTGCCCATATTTTCCACACGGACAGCTAGCAGTTTTGGTTTGCAGATATTTCTTTTCACAGGACCCTAAATTACGGCTGGAGCTATATTCGGAAAGCTTTGTATTCATGTATTTCTTTCAACTGTGGTTGTTGATGTTGTCCGCTGCATATTATATTTATGTATTATATTTTCTCTGCTTTGTAAGTTAAACCTCTAATATTATTTATTTGTGCTCCAAACTCTTGTACTCTGATGTAAATGGCAATGAAAATTTCTCTTGTTTATGTCCTAATGCATTGTGTTCTCAAAGCAATTCGCCTTCTTGTTCGATTTACGCCGGTCGGGAGGTTCCTGTCGTTACTTAGTTTTATTTTTTTTCCTTTTAGTTGCTTGTCTTTTGCTTTCGTTTTCATTTTATTTACAATATCCTATGTCTTTATTCTTTTCTAATGATCATCACAGACACCCAGAAAGAAAATATCTCACTAAAATGTTATATTTTCTATAATAAAACTGAATACTGCATAGGATTTCAAATCTATACTAAAAGAAAACATGCGCTACTAGGTAAATGATATAATGGCTAAATGTAGTTATCCACAAGGACTATGAGGCCGAGGACCACGCCCCTCTGACATTAAAAAAGGTCCACATCACTGGATCAAGACAACCATAGCGCTCCTCTATTTCCATCTACCAGTCTCTACAAACATAACAAGACATATTTAATGGTTAGGTATTTAAATATTTTTTTTTAAATATTGGTCATTAATTATTAAATTGACGGTTCCAAAAGGTGATTTTTCACAAATGATAAAACTAGGATCCGAGACTAGTTCCTTGAATTCATATTGCTCGTTACCATAATAAGAAATATATTAACAGGAATATTTTGAGTTCGGATCATTTGGTGGTCATAAAAATCTCGATAACGCCAAAAATTATCGTTTCAGGCAACAGTATCAGATTATAATCAAACATGTACCATCGTAACCGTATCATTGTAGTGGTGTATGTCATCAATTTTTGCATTGACTTCAAATTGAACAATAAAATGAAAATAAATCAAAACAAATTATCCATAACCTTAAAAGTTAATTAGCTGGCTGCTATAGCTTATCTTCCTCTTCAAGAAATGGCCCCCACTTCCATTTTCAATCAGATCTCACGATCCGATCAACTAAAAATCACAATCCTACTCTCATCACAAGATTGGGAGTTGCAATCTCATGCTTGATTCATTGGATTAAGTGTTGGGTGATCTCGCAGGATCAAGTATGGGTTATCATCGTGGATGTTCGAAATTGGATCGATTAAAGGCCGAACAAACTAGAGGGAAGAAAGGCACACGTGTTGGCCGATTTTGGTGAGGTTCGATCATCTATAGGTGTCGCGACCTAGTGGGTGTCGAGACATTATCCTCGATGTCGCATTTGTTAAGAGAAGCCAGAGGTGGAGTTCTTCGCATTGACAAGGCGAACATCGAGTAAGGATTGAGATGGCGTAATCGGTTTTTTAATTCTTGATTTATTCCTCCGTGTCGCATATGGATTTGAACTATGTCCATGAGTTCTTGTACACGGCTATACATTTGTAGGAGAAAAGAAATTTAACACAAATTAGGTAATTGGCTTAATCTAATTACAAGTTCAATTAACCAAATTAAAGAATTGTCTGATTGATTCTTGAACTTATATCATTTTTATCTTCTGCATATGAGATTGGAATTGGACGTCGTTTCATCATATGGACTCGTATTGGCAAACTCTATATTATAGAGCTGGTTGGATTGGTTTGGCTAAGTTAGGTGATATTATCTCTCACCGGATTGTAATTATTCGCAAAGTATAATTTTATTGTTTCAAACTAATTTTTGATTATAAAATATAATATTTACGTTTGTTAAACCTAGTAAGGAATAAATAAAAAGATTAAATTGTTATTTAAATAGGTTTAACCCGATTGTCACATTTTTACCCGATTGCCATTATTATGCGCTGTTAGCCCATTTACGCGCTATTTTGACTACATTGTTAGACGTGGGTTATATGGGCACTTATTTTTCTTTTATTACTATATATAGGATCTGTTTGGTTTCTTATTATCCTTTTGGATTATTGTATGCGAGTTTAGGAATTTGATGATTATTAGTTGCATGGTTAAATTATTTGCTTAGTTTAGCTTAAAACGTTGCTCGTAGGCGATCTAGTACTAGGAAAATCTCGTTCATAAGGGTTTGATGCTTATCGGTCGAACTCACAAGTGGGTGTGTACTCATTGAGCGCACAAGGATAGTAGACTCGAATAGATGATATAAATTCTCAAAGAAGCTTCAGAGTGCTTAGATTGATCTAACGACGGAGCAACATTGGAGCTCGATAATGGATTCGACGAGCAACATTGGAGATTGATATGAAGACAACGGATGGACATGGTGATGATCTAACCTCGCAACGAATGCAAGGTATTTTCCTTAGGTGCGTATTTAACCTATTTTGTTTAAATAGGTGACCAAGGAGTCGTTATCAATTTCCATGAAGTTGTTGATATTGAATACTTTTTTTATTGGCCACTTCAGTTAATTTGACATTGGCGATGATGAGATTTCGAGGAACAATATATGATGGTTCATTTGATAGTGGTTTTGAGGTGATGGATCTTCGATCAGTGGCTTTGGCTTAAGGAGAGGATGTGGGGCTTCTATGTTGCAACACCCCGTAATTCTACAACACATTAAGATGATAAACTAAGGAATAATTAATTAGATATTGGAATTAGATAAAAATGGACTGCTCTGTTGCATTCGTCTCGGAATTCTGCTTAAGATAGACACCTAGTTTGCGTAAAACGAACATCGTATCGATAAGTTATTAAGGTTAGAAGTTTGTATACGCATAAGACAAATATATATAAATAAATCCAGAGTTCAAATAAATTCAAAATCAAGCAGCAGAAAGGGGAGTAAGAAAATTCCCACCTATGGGTCGACCTCACCAAGGGAGTGTCGACCCCTGGGTCGACACACTAAGGGGGTCGACCCCCATACAGATCAGGCCAGATTCCTGGTTCTAAATGTGGACTGAATTTAGGCTTTGTTCGTCGGCTAATGGCTACACAAAGGACCCTATACCCAATGTTTTATTCATATAAAATCAATGGCGATGGTGAGATGCTGCTCCAACTAAGGTTAAATTAGCCTTTTCTTCAGCAACTATGATTCATACGTATTCAAAAATTGCTGATTCAACATCAACACGCTTTTCTCAGTTTTCTTAGATCCATTCTCTGTGAGTCTACGTTATTTTTAGATATGAATATTTCAAAGTTAATCTTGACATGTTTATGAATTAGATCTAAGCCTATGCCTATTAAATCAGACCAGATCTGCCATTATTTGTATATATAATTCGACGTTTAGATCTCATATGCCTATTTGTGATATCCCTATTATGTTAGTTGGCCTAATCATGTCACTATGCCTAATCAGTTCTATTATCATATGTTCATCAGATCTGCTCTTGTATGCCTATTTCTGCTATCATATGCCCATTTCTGTTACTTTTGGTCATATGCCTTTTCTGTTCTTCTCTCTTTCATTCCCCTTTTATTTTATAGCCAAGCTACCTTCGAGCCTAGGCCGATATCGCTGAAATATGCGTACGAACGAAATTGGGTTAAATTGGGAATGATTGGAAATGGTAATTTAGGGGCATAACCTGTACTTTGAATCACGATTGGAATCTAGGCGGATAAACTATATTGTGAAATAGGACTAGAAATTGGGGCATGATTTATACGGTAAATTATGACATGTGGTTTGAGACATATAAATCTATAGGCTTAATTTAAGATTAAAAGAAACATATTAATGGAACTGTAAAGAATCTATGAATCTTGTTTAATCCGTTAAAATTGGGGCATAGATTGTATTGGGGAATTTGAGGCATAACTTGAATTGAAAACATGAATATGGATTCGGGGAATAAACCAAACTGTGATTAAAAATCTTAAATTGGGGCATATGGTACATGATGAATATATCTTGAAAAAGGGGCATGAAACCTACAATGAAATTGGAATAATTGTTAAATAATGAAAATGCCTAGATTTACAATAATTAGAAAATGTAACCGTGCTTAGACACAAGGCTAGATTACACTTATGGTAAAAGCCTGCCTGGACCCAACCAACATATCTAGCGTCCACAAGTGGTAAATCTAATGTGAGGGGTCTAACTGCATAAACACGTGACGGTGCTAATACATGAGGTTAAGTCCGACTTTTGGAAGAAGTCTTGTAACGACCAGCAAATCCGTACTATCTGAGTCGACAAATAACACCACACATCCAACCCAAATTGCACAGAAATACGAATCATTATTAGAAAGAAGTTAGAGGATGAGAAATAGAAAGAAAGAAATATTAGAATAGAAGAAAAACGAAGATCACAAACTCACAGCGGAACGAATAAAATATATTAAATAACATAACTTTTGAAATACAAATCATTTACTGCATACACATACCATTATCAGAGCACAACAGTTATTCCTGGAACAATTATAAACACATGTTTCCAGATACAACATAATACACAGTGGAAATATGATAGTCTATAGCTAACTGGTGAAGCCTCCTGCTTCCAGCTCTTCCAAGTGAATCTGAAAAATCCAGACTACTTGACAGCCCGTACAAATTTGGGCACCCAAGAGTTTAGGGAAAACAAAAACAAAATAAACTCTGGGTCAGTCATGGGACTGGTGTGAGTAAACTCCAACCATTTGTTTAACTTTCAAAATCCTTTCGAAAGAAATGATAATCGTAAGACCAATCCACACAAAAACATGGATGATTTTTACCTTAAGGTAACCCAAAATATCTTTGATATCAAATCCAGTGATATTATAATAATGTCTACATCAAATAAATAGAATCTAGCGGAACGCTTGCATCTCACGCTCCATATAGAATATAAAATAAAAAACCGCATGGCGCTTATTGGAGATTGGATTTCCAACATGAAAAGGTATGGAACCACCTTCCGATCAGTGTACTCTAGACGGGGTACTCTGTGGTTCAACAAGAACGTCTTGCAACCTAGCCCGCACATGGCCGACCACTCATTTTGCTTGAGTGTATCGAATGTATATCACCAACGGTTGGGATCAGCAACTGTTTCCCGAATGGGACAACATCGATAGATTAAAGAAGTAAAAGAATTTCTCTAGATAGGTGATTATACACCCTAATGGGAGCGACCCACATAGCCATGATGCCTGCCCGATTTTTGTCATTTCCCGGTTGTTGAGGCCTGAGGCTACGATTACTTTCTATTCATTGATAGCACAATCACTTTGAATGCCACGTTGTCAGATCCGTTAATCACTAGTTGATTTGCACAAATATATTCTGGATATTATGCTAAGGGAATAAATCCGTTGCCACCATATATATTTATACATAGCAACATATTCAATCATTGGAAATACTTTGTAAGACATTCGTCCATATACGTTCGTTCTGGGACTGAACGAAACTGAAGGCACAATTTCTATTAATAGAAAAAGTCCTTACACTTTACTCCGTCTTAGATTATCTTCATTTAATATGATTCACAATGCTGCTGCCAATGCAGAGTGGTTCACGGATAATAATCCAACCGGTCTCTCCATATTGACAACGATATTGGCAAATACTTCGATAGTCGGTTTTTTAACTATCGAAGAAAAACAACAAACATTCATCCATAACATCAATCAATCACTGGGCATTTAATTTAATTAATATTTCATTAATTAATTCACTTCTTCATTTCCCTATCAATATTCATTAACCAAATATTTTTAGTGATCTAGTTGGACTCCGCTATTTGGAAAAACATTTCCCTATCTCACCTTCTTTTATTTTCTATACTTAGAAAATATATTCTATTTGCATTTGAAAACAATTTCAATCACTTATCTTTCCTGACTACTTTAATTATACTCAGGAAATATTTACTTTTATATTTCCAAAATTTCATCACTTGGGTTAAAACGAATGCTTTGTAAAACATCGTTACAACAACCCAAAATATTTTATTCAACTAACTCTTATTCAAACACTTCTCTTCGAGACTGGATCTTGCTATTTATCAACTAAAAATGAAATCGATCAAGTTGGGGTATAACTACCTCTCATACCTTGATTGAAAACATCCTTAACTTCAAAACGGACAAAACCATTTATCTCGAATAATCAACATTATAAAAACCAATTATTCATTTTAAACCCGTAACGTTTCTTTCTTCTAATTCTTCTAGATTTAATTATAGATTTCCCATTTTGTTTGTAATATTCTAGTTTTTAAGTTTGTTTCCTTATCGAATTCTATATATATTGAATTATATATATATGTATGTATCGATATATATATCAATATACTAAGAGGGGTCGACCCCCATACAGATCTGGGCAGATTCCTGGTTCTGAACTTGGACTGAATTCTAGGCTCTGTTCGTCGGCTGATGGCTACACAAAGGACCCTATACCCAATGTTTTATTCATCTAAAATCAATGGCGATGGTGAGATGTTGCTCCAACTCAAATTAAATTAGCCTTTTCTTCAGCAACGACGATTCATACGTATTCAAAGATCGTTGATTCAACATCAACACGCTTTTCTCATTTTTCTTAGATCCATTATCCATGAGTCTATGTTATTTTTAGATATGAATATTTAAAAGTTAATCTTGGCATGTTTATGAATTGGATCTATACCTATGCCTATTAAATCATATCAGATCTTCCATTATTTAAATATCTAATTCACTGTTTAGATCTCATATGCTTATTTGTGATATCCCTATTATGTTAGTTGGCCTAATCATGTCAAAATGCCTAATCAGCTCTATTATCACATGTTCATCAGATTTGTTCTTATATGCCTATTTCTGCTATCATACGCCCATTTCTGTTACTTTTTGTCTTATGCCTATTCTGTTCATCTCTCTCGTTCCCTTTTTATTTTATAGCCAGACTACCTTTGAGCCTAGGCCGATATCGCTGAAATATGCATACGAACGAAATTGGGTTAAATAGGGAATGATTGGAAATGGTAATTTAGGGGCATAACCTGTACTTTGAATCACGATTGGAATCTAGGGGCATAAACTATATTGTGAAATTGGACTAAAAATTGGGGCATGATTTATACGGTAAATTATGACTTGTGGTTTGGGACATATAAATCTATAGGCTTAATTTAAGATTAAGCGAAACATGTTAATGGAACTGTAAAGAATCTGTGAAGCCTGTTTAATCTGTTAAAATTGGGGCATAACCTGTATTGGAAAATTTGGGGCATAACTTGAATTGAAAACATGAATATGGATTTGGGGCATAAACCAAACAGTGATTAAAAGCTTAAAATTGGGGCATATGGTACGTGATGAATATGAATTGAAAAAGGGGCATGAAAACCTATAATGAAAAATGAATAATTTTTAAAAAATGAAAATGTCTAGATTTACAATAATTAGAAACTGTAACCGCGCTTACACGCGAGGTTAGATTACACTTGTGGTAGAAGCCTTCCCGGACCTAACCTGCATATCCAACTTCCACAAGTGGTAAATCTAATGTGAGGGGTCTAAGTGCATAAACACGTGACGGTGCTAAGATACGAGGTTAAGTCCGACTTGTGGAAGAAGCCAGCCGGGATCCAACCAGCATATCCAACATCCACAAGTGGTAGATTTAATGTGGGAAGTCTAGCGCATTATAACCATAAATGAATGTATGGTAATAAACTTGTAATACTTAACCTGTTTGAATCCATAAGGATTGTATGAGCATGTTAAATTTGTGGGGATAAGTAAACCCGCTAAGTATGTGGGGTTAAGTAAGCCTGTTAAGTATGTGGGGTTTAGTAAGACAATTAAATCGGTGGGGTTAAGTAAAACTGTTAAACCTGTGGGCGTTATACAAACCTGTTAATCGAGAAAACTTAACCTGTTAAATCTATAGGGATTATATGGACCCGTTAACTTGTAAGGTTTAACCCGTAAATATGTAATGGGTTGTGTGAATCTGTTAAATCTGTTAGGCATAACCTGTCAGTGGAAGTTAATTAGGGGCACAAGATATGTAAGGGTTGGCTTGTGTCATCTGTTGTGTGGGACCCATATTAGTTAGTAACCCATTCTGGTATCAAAGGGGGACCCTAAACTAGGTGGGGGTCAGGGCATGCTTAATGAGCTGATTGTAAGAGGTTCATCTAGAGGAGGTGTGTACTGGCGCGTTCCAACGGATTCATGTGCGTGCATGAGTACAACCTGCTCTGGGAAAATAAGCCGCTCTAGCACCAGTAAATAGGTCTGTGTTCGTCTGTAGGAAAGAGTAAATTATTATCATTAAGTAGGAAATTTGGAATAATGGATTTTATGTTTATTTCATAAAGGTATGGGAAAATATCGAACGAGTTTTAAATAAAATATTATTTTATACGATTTGTTTTGAAATTAAAAATTTGGGAATTTAAAAATGTTGATTTTAAAATAAAGTTACCTTGAACTAAATTGAGTATATAAAAATATAATTTGAGGAAGAAAGATTTGGAATATGATTTTATTCTAAGATATGGGAATGCACTTTTTAGGTAAAGGAATTGGACACTTTATATTTAAAACACTATATAGAAGGAATCGAACGCGCCGCGTAGCGTCAGTTCATTAATATCGATTTTAAATTTCAAATGGTTGTAACTTAAACGTTTTGAATCACATTGACATGAAACAAAAAAGTTGGATTTCTATTAATGATGGTTTTTGAATAGAAATGTAATTTTGAAATTCCAACGTATGAGTTTCACATTACCTTAAAATAAAATTGGGAAAGGTCTATATATGTGCAGTTCGGCAACCATAATGTAAATCGAATAAAACAAGTTTACAAAATAATTGGAAAAATTATGATTAATCATTTTTATTATTTAAAAGTGATTTGAATGGAAATATTTGAATTACGAATAATTTTGAATCCATTTGATTTAAATGGCTAAATGATTATAACGTTCTTTGAAACCAACTGGGTCTTGAATTTTTATTAATCATAAACTATTGTTTATTTAAATATCTTGAAAAGATTTTAAAGAGTTTAAATTATTTCGTATGGAATTTATTTGAATAATTCCAATTTTAAGTAAGATATTGGAGGATTAAAATTTAAAAGGAAATAAGTTTGGATAGAATTGGTCTTTAGGTATTCGATATGGAACTCTAGGGTTGGACGGACACTATCAGAAAACATTAAAATATTTACGTCAAGATACTATAGCGTTTGCACAAGTTTGTGAATCGATATCAAATATAAGTCGATTAAACTCTGTTTAAACTTATATTTGAAATATAAAGTGTTTAAATTATCGTGAATGGAATTATAAGCCAAATTAAGGTTTGGTAAATTTTGAAAACTTATGGAAAGGATAACGACGAATGGAAGAATTAAGTATTGAAATATAAGATTGGAAAATTGAATATTGAATCTCAAAAAATTTATGGAATTTGAAAGAATCCAACTTTGTTTTGTAAAATGGATAACGATTTGGAAGGAGACTTAAATTAGAAATCCGGAATGATCCATAACTGCCATTTTAAAAGTACGCTTATTACTCGGAAGACCAGACTCGAATATATGTTTGAAAACCATTCCAACTAATAATATAAAGTAACTCAAGACTTGGAAATGATGAATGAAGGCCGGGAATCCTTGGATTATATGGATGAATTGCTGATGTCTTGGATCAAGCCGCACACCCGATACGAGTTTATAAGTGGCATGAGATCTGAATATATTTGTAGATTTTCAGATTATTGTTCCGTTCAGACCCAGAGCAGTCTTGTATGGATTCCATGTCTAACATTGAAACTGACTGCATAGCACTGATTTCTATTAAAATGTATTAGATTTGTGGCAATATATTATTCTCATCTCTAAGACATATGAACTAAGGGGTTATGTACTTATAGAAATTGGTGACATGTCATGAATTTTCTATGTGGCATACTCGAGTTACGAAATGAGCTAGTGACGATCAAAGCATGGCCTATTGAAGCATAACTTTGTGTATATCATGACCTCGATGAATCTCACACCCCGGATTGATGGTAAACTGGCGGTTTGGTTGTATACATATACATAATCGCTATTGAAACTCGAAAGCTTCGGCGGTAGATCTACCTGTGAAACCTGAGGGAATAAAGTATATACGATGTCTGAGTCTGGATGAATACCGGGATATATATTTTCACGCTCTGTATTCGGTGTCCATGTCAAGATGTTAACCGGGAGATACTTAGTTTCGTATCCTCAATTGTTCTTTCGTACCAGGAACCACCATATTGGAAAACTCAACAACTAAAACGAGCCTTTCGTTTTGTTTGTGAACTATGTACGTAGGCATATTTACTATGCTCGCTAAGATTAATATTATTTATTTGTGAAATGATTTCAACACTATGCACTGATTATAGTATTAAAAGAGGATTTTCATGTATTATATCATTACTGGTTATCATAAGACAAAACTTACCCATCTGGTGTGTGCTTGCGTTGTGTGATATGGGACGAGCTTATGATAGCTTCATTTTCCAAAGTCATTGCGGATTTCTGGCACAACAATTCACATGGACTAAACCCATTTCATGTTAGCGACATGGTCCGGTGAATTTCCCAACTTTAAAATAAACCCCAAGTATAACTGTTTTGAGTTCTCACAACAGTCCCACGACTGACCTGGATTTATTATGTCCACTCCTAAACTCTAGGTGCCCATTATTTTGCATGGGCAGCTAGTAGTTTAGTTTGCAGGTTTAGTCTTCAGAGATGGATTAAGATTTGGAGCTAGAGTTTGTTTAGGGTTTTACTACTTTCGCCATGAGCATTTGTTTTTGCTGAGCTTATGTTGTACTCTGATACCTTGTAACTCTGATGTAAAATTCTGCAATGAAATAAAAAGTTCTGTGATTTTTTGTTCAAACATGTTAGTACCTATAACCATCCATCTTTGTGAACGATTTAAGTTAGTTTATTTACCAGCGAGAATCGGGGAAAAAGGCTGGTTGTTACACGACATTTTTGTGATTATGTTTTATTTTCCTTCCTTTCCTTTCTCTTCCATTTCCTTTCCTTTCTCTTCCATTTCCTTTCCTTTTTATCTTCTATTATGTTATTTCTTTCTCTTGATGGTCACTTTACATCAACCGAGTGCTTGTACAACAAGAACTTTTAGTTCTTAGCACTGGTGGTGTAATACGAGTCATTACAACAAACTAATGCCACATAATCCTAGTTCTCATTTCATTATAGATTAAGACAGCATGTCAAACCTTTTAATTAATTACAATCCATGTCATAATCCCAAACTTGCTCTTTCCTTTTCATTACTCTCTATCCTCTTCACATAAACTACACATGTTTTAAGATTTTCTTTTTTCAATTCTCTTACATCATTGCATGGCCTTTGAGTGTTTACCATTTCTCATTCTTACATTTTAATTTCTCCCTCAAGACTTTCTATGATTACCACATAAGTTTTAAGGTTTACACGTATACCAAAATAATTCCTCATACCTTTACCAATGGTTCATGTACACTACTAGAACCATTCTTACTAAATTATCTTTAATTCAATAAAATTTATATTCACAAAAGTTAAAAAATAGGGATAATAGGAATATGCACTTTAAATGAGTTGATGCTCTCATTTATTTCAGTTCACATTTCCTTTTCAAGAGGAATTAACAAGATCAAGTTTCTATAAATCTTTGCTAAAGAGGACTTTTGTATTCTGTGTAAAGTAACATGGAAAACTTCAATATTTTTGATTTCCTTGTCAATTTAACAAAACACTTTTACTTACTAACTTATAGATTTGCAAAAACTTATTTTATAATTCTTCTTGTTCCAATAAATTAAAGTGTGTCACAATCCGTTCTTTATGGAAACCTGCATATTTTCTTTTACTCAAGATCACTTATGCACCACAGATGTCTAATTCAT